>WHPX01000339.1:0-620518 GCA_011057435.1 Actinia equina | reverse complement strand
TGATTTTTTTGTGATATTGTAGTTTCCTCGACCAACAAAGCGCAAGATTTTCAATAATCACCTGTGTATTTTTACTAAACAGTATTACTTGATGGCTTACCTGTGATCCTGAGTATCTTAGTGCCAGTTTACGGCTTATTATAGACTGAACATCATCAGGACTGTAAAACAAGCATAATTTTCAAATGATTAAATTATGTCTCATTAGTGTAATAAATTTAGCAAACCAATTCTTACAGTAAGTTTCTGCAACCTGGTCACTGTCCATTTTCTCCTTTTCTCATTGGCATTATTTATTAAATTAACAATACTAAGTCTAGGCGTTTTTGAAGGGATAGAAAAATGGACATTTTACTGTAGGTACAGTAATCACTAATTATGAGATTTCATTATGATTATTGTTATCATTATACGTAGGGTCTGGAAGGTGGAAAAGGATCTGGTACACTGAAATCCCACATCATTCCTTGCAAGCGACAACCACATTTAACATACATTTGTACAGCTGTATTCAAATATGTTTGACATTTTTTTATCATTTATTAATGGTTTTCATGTTTTCCCTGAAAATCAGAAACCAAAATCCCACATCCCGGACATTGAATTTGGCAATTCCGGGGTCATGGCTAATGCCAATATGCAGAATATCATTTTTTCTAGTTTTCAGGATTCTGTGCTATATTTTATCCTGGATTTTATCTGTTTTATTCGGCAAATACCCTTCCAGACCATGTTATACATAGAGCACAGCATAATATCAGTACTGTGAAGTATTATGATGAAGATGTTAGGCGACCCACTTACCTGTCAAGCATAATTTTACACAGTAACATATACTTCAATGCTGATACTGCTTTGGGACTATCAATAGAATCAAACCCCTACAAAGTAGAAAAAGAATGAGAACAGAACTTTAGAAAAACACTTGGAAACAAATAGGTGTTTTTGTACTTTGGTGAATTATTAGAGATTAAATTATGTTTTGTCAAGGTAACTTCCCTCTTGAAAAAATCCAAGACCTTCTACTCTTTGCTAGTGAATAACTAAACAGGTTAAAAATGAGTTAGGCATATATTAATTATATTCTTGTGCCAATACTTAATAAGCTATCGTCATAATAACTCACCACATTAGTTTTATAAGATATAGATAAGCTACAGTGCCTGGGAATGAGGTTATTCCGGGCAAAAGACCCTTGGAAATAAACTCTAGCTCAGCTCGTGGGTTCGATTCCCAGCGAGGTCAGAAATTAATTTTTCCGAATTTATTTCTAAGGGTCTTTCTCCCAGAATAACCTCATTCCCTGGCACTGTAGCTTATCTATATTTCTATATCTTGTATTTCATTAAGTGCTATGCGGTCCACATATTCTCATCTTTGCATCAAATTAGTTTTAGCTCGGTCATACCTCATTTTTGTCTCAACATTGCAGCGGTAAAAATGACTGGCAGGCAAAAAAGTTGACCAGACAAGTCCCAATTCTGGGTGGACATTGTTGAATGTCAGATTGTTATTTTTAGCTCTGCAGTAATGGTTACTAGAAACTCCTACTTCAATACTAAAACCCTTGTGATTGACTCACCTCAAAACTCTCATAAAAGTATGAATATGCTGTTTTAAAGTCTTTTTCCTCAGCATGTAATATGCCTAGCCAAGATAAATTACATTAGTAACATGGCATAATCACATTAATTAGTAAAATTATATTATTATATTAAATGAGACCTATTGGTACCTGATTGAAGATCAAGAGACGCTTGAAGCTTTGGTGGACAATAAATACCATTTCCAGTTGTTCTTGCTGAGGTCAAAGCAGCTCTATTAATAAATACATGTAGACCAATATTAAAGTCAGTAACGAATAACATTCAAGTGGCTATCACCCTTCTGACAATATTCAAAGTATTGATTCCTACATAGGGTAGGATGTTGAAATCGAAAATTTTTATTTTGAGTGCCGCTTCTTAAAGTTATAAAGATTTTTTCATGCCATATGCTAAGAAACAAGAGGCTCTGGCTGCAACCAGTTTGAGTTAACTCCTGGTCCATGAATATAAGATCAGAAGTTTCAGCTATACATGCCTACAGGACACTGAGACTAGCCATTGTGGGGTTATCTGTGGTCTTAAGCAATTCAAATTACTTTGAACAACTTTCATTATGTTTATGCATTGAATGATCTACACGTAGTTGAATTATTTATTATTTGTCTTCTGTGTGATTCTTTATGGAATTTTCTGCATTTTAAACAAGTGTTTGGAGGTTTGTATATTGCCAATAATGTGACTAACCATCAACAAACTGCCATTTCAAAACATTATTTGCTTAACATGACGAGAAAATTAAATTTGTGAACTAATTTCACTAATGGTATTTACCTAGACTTTGGGATATTGGAAAGTTGTTGATAAACTTTACTCTCCAGCAACTGAACCTCAACAAGAAGTACTTTGTCATCCAACTTTTTAAGTTCTTTTAGTAATTTAGAACCTGGGAATAAATTCTCAAATTTAGCATAAGGGATGTAAAGTCTTTTACATGTAAAGCTACAGATATACTTTAGGAGAGAATTCTTTTCATATTCATGCAGTGAGCACCAAAAACTATTTTCTTGAAGAAAGGCTGTTGTACGAGGCTAAAATCTCGTTATTCAGAAGTTTGGAAGTAGAGATGACCGATGAAAGTGGAATCAAAGTGTTAACCCAAAGCAAAAATTTTATTTGAAAATGAGGTTTAGGCCTTCATTTGCTTTTTTCCTATACATGTACATTTTCTATAAAAAAAGCCTGCAACATTCTAAAACAAAAGCAACAAAACATCTAAGTTATATGATTGAAAACACTACTTCAAACAGGCATTTTATCATAGTACATCAGTTTCTAACTGTTTAAAAAAGTTTTGGGTGTCAACCCAAAGTGAAAAAATTTGGATCAAAACTCATACGAAAGTCTAGTTTTTGGCACTTTTTGTCATTATTGCTCATTATTGAAAAAAATTTCCCCTTCATTTCAAAATATAGATTGTCAGTCAAAGATCTGAAATCTGAAATTGAGTAGCACGGCTTTAGATTGGAACATGAAGCATGACTGGTACATTGAAAGTCTTCAATGTTAAGGATACGGTCATGCCAATAAATGAAATAAAAAGAACAATACCTTGAGAGAGATTTTAGACTGAGTTTAATATTTTAGATAAAGGATTTTAGATAAAGTCTTTTCTAAGAACTCCCTTGAAATATTTTTTATTTCAATTATTTTTTATTTCAATTCTTTGATTGACAGCTGTCAAAACATTGGTTTGCAAATCAGATATTAAGCTTTGTGGGTTGAATTTCAACAAAACAGTAGTAATTACCTAATTTTAGAGCTTCAGTGTAATCCATGGTATCAAAGTACAGCCCAATTAGTCTTGCCTGAAGATAGAGAAAGATCAGGTCATGCACATGTAATTTACGTCATTTGGTACATATAAATATCCCTCATTTAATTCAATTCATTTAGTTCCATTTTTTTTCAATGAATTAAAGACGTAGTCATCAGCTATTGATACAAATTAAGTTCACTCTCTAAAAGTACCTTACATTTTTATGAATACCCTAAAACAGCCTCTAATCTGAATGAAATTACCTCTAGAGCTTGTCTTAGGAAGGTTCTCTTCTCCTGTTTTGACCATTCTATGCATTCTAGACAGATTTAACCTGGATTTGACAAATGTACAATAATTAGTTTAAAGTGATGTTGTTTTATTTTCTTTTTGATCATTTATCGGTAATTCATTTTTACTATAAAGAAACCCAAAGAAATCTTGTATATCTTAAACATAAATAATATGAGGGATAGACCATCGGCATGGCATATGGCTCTAATGACAGGGCTATAAATAAAAGCTGGTAAGTCACTGGTCATAATGACTGGCCAAACTAGTTTTAGCTCAGTCATACCTTGTTTCTGGCTTACAGTAGGGTTACTGGCCATCAGCAAGGAAAAAACTTGACTGGACAAGTTCCAATTCTGGGCAGACATGTCCAGCTGTTATTTCAAGCCCTGAAATTAAGGTGTCACTCTTGTAAAAAAAAAGCAAGGGGAGGGGGGTTTAAAACCCTGCAGGCTCTGCTGTCCTTTTTTAATGTGAGAATATCAAAATGAAGGGGAGGGGTGGTCTTCTTCACTGCGTATCCACATATCTGTGTATCCACTTCAACATAATTTATGCCTCTTTCTTTAAAAGTTAATATTCTGTATATGCTTTCAGGGGGAGGGGTGGACTTCTTCACTGCTTATCCGCGTATCCAAGGAATGGTGTGAAGTGCACAGGGTACAGTTATCAAATATTTATAATTATATTCAAAGCACTAAAGTAAAGTACAGACCTTCATTCCAGTAGAAGCCTCCATATCAAGAAAACAATCCACCAAGGTACGGACAAGTTTAGCAGCTTTTGCTTTGGAAACCAACTGAAGAAATGGTCTAATGAACTCAAGAATAAGACCACCGAGCTCTGTCAACCGAAAATAAAATGACAATAGTAAAAATAGCAGAAAATGTGAAAATAAAAATAAAGTTGAATCATACTCGAGTAAGCTTTCACCGTAAAAAAATCAAGAGACGAACAAACCTTCAGCTTTGGATGTCTTGGAAAGCAACGAAGCATAATAAGGATAGCTTCTTCCTTTATTTTCACATCCTCATCATTTTCCAGAGGCAAATTTGTTTTCACTTGAATGATAAAAAATACAAAAAGCCGGTGAAAATTTCCCACACTGACATAAAGACATCACATGGAATTCTTTCAATTAAGAACCTTCAATATTCGCTCAGTTTACCATCAAATACCACACACAAAATCAACCACAATTAGCAAAATACAATTAGCACATTATATATATGTTTACCTATGAAAAAAGTATTTCCATAGCCTTTTCAGGATTAGTACTCTCGATTTCTTTAGCTTGTTTTAGATTAGCCGCCATCTTGAAACAAAAAGTTAATCGTAACCAGGAACCCTTGCGGGCAGAAATGCTAAGTCATGCATAGGTCCCAGTTTACCACTGTATAAAAGTACGTACAAAAGAAGGCGGTAAAATTTTTTTTTGGAGTGCTTTTAGTCTCACTGTTGAATAGGTGACGTCAACTAAATTAGATAAGTTATTTACTATTTAGGTGACGTCACCTAAATTTGAAACTACGAGTAAACAGCTACTGAGATCAGGGGAGAAACGATGATACAAATGAATGTCTATTCACTCATTCTCTGGTAAAACAACCCCCCGGATTAGCATGACCGTTATTTGGCGCGCTTTTACTATTTTAGCTGACGTCAACAAAATAGTTATGTAAGTTAGATAAATTTATTTAGCTATTCAACAATGAGACTCAAAGCACTCTAACCAATAAAAACAAATGTAAAAGATTTCAACTTATCTATAAGCGTCATCATAAAATTCAATTATAAAAAAGAGCGAAGGAATAAACGAAACTGAAAGGAAGAAAAACGGAGAAAAAACTAAAACTAGATTAATTACATTTTCAGCACTAGAACTGATTTTCAAATAGAAAATGAAAAATATATACTTACATAATAAGTATGGGGGCGTAAGTATGATTCAGTAACAATGGGTTTGCGTTTTTATAATTCCCAATTGTTTATCGTCTATTCAATTCAATAGGTTCAAGGTATGTCCATCCACACTGCTCTTCTTGAATCCCACTCCGTTTTTAATTTACTTTTATGCAGTGGAAATAAACGAGAACGAGCCCAAAGAGTTACTAAGCTCAAATTATTGAATTCCTTCAGTTTAGGTCCTCTGCAGGGCACGTACTGGTTAACGATACGACTTGCCACACGATAATTGATTCAGGAACAAAAGAGTTTCGTCATCTCTTATCATGTTGTCTGTCATTCTTCGCGCCATCTCTATCAACTATGTTTTGATGAGCTTAGTAGAACAGAGTACGATTGTCCAATCAGAAACATGCACTGCCTTTTCTCATCTTTTGCTATACTAGCGTACTGGAGTGTCTGTGTTAAAGTGAAGTCACTAAACCCGTTTTTTTTGAAAAATAACTGTTGAGATATAAGTGAGATATAACCTAAGATGGACTGAGGTTTCTAAATGTGGTATATAAACTAACAAATGGCAGGCAAATTAATATTCAAATCTAACGCTTCTGTTAAAAGTGGTCTAACAATAAACCGCCAAAAATGATATATTTTGTTGAAGTTAGGTTGAACTTCAGTAGGGATGTTACGTTATAAGAGGAAAACAGAGACAAGATTGCAGCGTGGTCAGTATAGCGAAATGTCTCTGTTCAAAAGCCACGTAATCACCCACAATGGCCAACGCTATTCCAGCTAGTGATTGTGATCTTCAAAAGTTATCGTTTAAAAAGAACAGCTTTTCGACAGCCTGGCTGTCATAAACTGATTAATGTTCGTGTAGAAAACGAACACAGTCCTCTTTTGACTATATCAAATATTTGTCCTCTCATATATTTAAAATGATTTATTTTTAAAATATTATAATTAAGTCATTGGTGTACAAATCTGATTGTCGGAAAGAAATGTGAAACATATTAAAACGTTTTTCTAATTTTCTATGGAAGGTGATTGATTAGAAAAACGCGAGTAATGTCAATTGAATGATCTCTCTCCCATCTGTGGTGGTGCTTGAGTGTGATAAGGGTCTACAGAGGAACTAAGAGATAAAATTGGAATATTACTGAGAAAACCACGGAAGATCAACGAAACTTCCTTTACAACTTCCTTGAATTTAATTGAGTGAGCTCATAAAAGTTAAGAATAAGCTTCCCAAGGCTTTTAGACTCTCACACAAGTCAGGAAAATGAGAAGTTAGATATAGGATTAGATTTGATTTGAATTTTCCGTCCATTTAGGAAACTTCACGTGTACCAAATGTCGTCACTTCTCATTCATACCCTGATGTGAAATCTTGATAGATCACACTCATTGTTTAAGAGGTTTTTAATACTCATCTTAGTGCCGGACCGATTGATTGGGCTCTGTATAAAAGGAAACCTAAAATGGTCAATTATACGTACTTATTCTTTTGTCGAAGTACTTTACTAATACCAAGCCCAACCCTTATGTGTTATAGCATGTTCACTGATCTTAGAGAAACTGTCGGTTTATATATTTTTTAAAATGCATGTTATTCTTCCTAAAATTCGGTTGTTGGTACTGGAATCCTACTCAGGAAATAGATACAACAATGAGAACGCGCGCGAGACTTCGTAGCATTAGTATGTAACATTTATAAATGAATTCAACTCTTAAACTATATCACTGATGTACAGGGCGGGTCATTCGTTATCAATTTGGCTAATTGCTATAAGATTTCCGCCCAAGAAATTAATTCTTATTTGAATAATGAATCTTTCCCATTTCTAAGAGATCAGTTTTAAGAAAGATATTAATTTGGAAAGTGTAATTGGCTCATTTTTGTGAATCCCAAAGGTCATTAATTGCACTTGGAATTAATCGGGAATAATCTGTAAAACACTTTATTTTAGGCTAGCTTATCGTTTTTAACTATAGCAGAATTTTCACAGATGCCGTTACGCTTTCTTTACACGTGTTGTGTTGGAAACCCCGGACGCGAAAGAAAACAGCAGCCGTAAAGATACCGACTGCCTTGAGGGCCAAATGGAAAGGAATAGAATTAAGGAAGTTACGCGCCGAAACCGGTTCTGATTTCCATCTAATGTTTGAGATCTAAATCAGCACTTGAATTCGCTTCTTTTGAAAGAATAATCGGCCACGCTGCTCGACCGACACATCACCGACAATGTTTGAGCTCGGGATTTGTGAACTCAGTTAACGTTACAATTGAAACTAATAACGCAAATATAGGATGTTTTTTCATAATTGGTTATACTTAGACAGGCGTCTAGTAAGCTTCTTTAGCGCTCTGTAAAGAGAAACGATCTTCCTATAGAAAATGTTTTCGCACGGCATGATAGGCGCGTGGGCTGTCCCGGCATAACAGTTTGCGCGTGAAGCGAGAGTAGTTGTTATGGCAAACCAGAACCGACTCAACCACATTAATTTAGTTTATATATTTCTTGAAGAATACATGAAACAGTGGGGTAACAGTAATGTTTAAACCACAGGCATAGAGATACATTGAACTGTAATACCTAATACTGAACTGTCATTGTTACTTTAGTTCAACAAGAACTTCTTGTTGAAGAAAAGAAGAGTGATTGTTATTTTCTTTAGTCACCATAGAGCAGAAAAGCTGCAAAAAGTCGCTCTCAACGCTATTCCGATGACCATCGAGTAAAGAACAGAACAGAAGACAATCAAAATATCCACCCATATTTTGGTATTTCTTTCTTTCTATCTCGAGATCACTATATAGAAAGCTAAAGGAACAACGACCACAATATATAATAAACTACAGAGACAAAATGTATTGCCTATTCATTACACGGGATTAGGAAGTATTAATCTGGGCGTCTTCACCTGCCTTTTCAAATTGATCAAGAAATTATGATTTCGAGAAAAAAAGAAAGAAAAAAGAGGAACGAAAATGAAATCAACTTTTTGGATTTGTATAACAGAGAAGTGATCTAAATGACGATAGATGTAGGCGATAGATCGATATGACAAGTTTAGTGTTCAATCTAAATGAACAGCTTCTTTGTGCTGTCAAAATTCAAGTCAATTTAGTTTACGAATGATTTTGATAACGCAATGCAATTAAACATTGTAGTTGTCGATTCTTTATAATCAAAAAGTCTTTGTTCCTTGCAGCCAGGTGAAGATCGTTTTTTTCCGGCTCATGATGGTTGGTGGCTGGGCTTAGAGGCACTTATAACTGACGGGCGTGCTGGCGTCTAGGTACAAGCAGCAGACGGACCACCACTGGGAGAGCGTGTATATATATACTAGACGAATTAGATGGATTTGGTGGTATAGCATTAGAAAGGTAAAGACGCCGGGCTACTGTACGCAATAAATAGTCGTTGCTGTGCTCTCAGAAGAAGACAAACTGCTCCAGTCAAGGTAAAATACGTCAGTATTGTTAATCGTTCTTGAAGATGGTATCTTATTACACGTTTGATCAAATTCATATAATCGTCAAAAAGGAAACGTATACAGTTTGACATTATAGAACAAAGACTACCTTAACGTCTAATCTAGTGAAAGAGCTGGAATGACGAAAAAGAGAGAACGAGAAAGAGAGAGAAAGATAGTTTTAGTAAGCCGAAGATCTTCATTCTAAAAAAAAAAAACGATTTACACTTCTTTATTCCAGGGTGTACAAAACGATTTATATCGATATCTTTAATCACAGATATGATTTTTCACAAGTTTTAATCGTCATTTCTGTGCGTGCACTCGACACCATTTTATATTACATTATATAACCTGTACTTATTGTACGCCCTGTTCAACAACACATTTTATAAACTCATACCTTTTTGTTTGTTAAACGTTATTAACGCTGATTTTTTCTTCTTTTCTTTATTTCATGTAAAACTTCATTTATTTTCGCCCATAATTACTTCCGTTGGATTTTTGTTGTTGTAAAGAATTATAAATGGAATTTGAATTAAGGAAAGCCAATAGCTTTGAAGAAAATCGAGGAAAGTACATTTGTCCTTATTAGAAACTGATCCTCATTTTGGTTTTCCCCCTTAGTTATTTGAATGAAGTTTTGCGCAAAAAAGGGCCCAGTTTAGTAACATTGTACATGTTTGTCGATGGTTAGAGGCATTTAGCGGGAAAAGTAAAGTCGATATTATAAACTAAGGTAATAATCACCAGTGTGGACTGAAATCCTTTTGTAAAAAGACCGTTGCATATTAGAGATATTAAAACTGAAGACGTTTACCGGAAAGTCGAACACCGGAGTGCATGGATACTCGGGGCGATATGACAGCAAAAGAAAAACCCGTCACCTATATAAGACAACTAAATCAGATTGATCAGTTTACGTTTGATACTGGGTCAGCGAGCATTAAATCAAGACCGATTACAGCGCCTGGAACGAAGCGGTTAATGCATTTTAAGTCACTTGCAGCGCCTATTCTATTCTTTGTGTTTTCAAGCATTTTAATTCGTTTTTGCTTTGATAGACACAGATAAATTGATGGAAATCTTTGCGTTTGTGTTAGGATCAAACTAGCATGATGTAAGCGACTTGTAAGCTACTTTTAAATTAATCGATCTGCGGATGCATGTATAAACATATGTATTTATTATCTAACTATTCAAGTAAGAGTACAAATAACACAGGAGAAAGCCTGGAGCGAGTACAAGTATCCTGCGATAATCGTACTCTAGGTTATTTTGTACAGTAAAAAACCGGTTTTGAAAACTCGTTTGAAAAAATCGTTTTGAGGCCTTTTCTTTGGGAAAAAGTAAGTTCAGTTGGATAATCAATAACTTATTAGACATCATTTAGGGGACATCTATTAAGATCTATATACCCGTTAAGACAGGACAAATCTCGCCACCAATAATTTACATTTTATGTAATTTTTCCTATGTTGTGACTTGCTTTTGATGTTGTTAAGCAAATGTTTCTGGAAAGCGGGCGGAGCCACTAGTAAAGTTAAGGGGTTATATATTATCATGTTCAAAACAAGGCTTAGTTGAGAGTACTAAACGACTTTAGGGCATTTAGTCGCATCGTTATCACAAATGATCAGCAAATTGAAGAATAATTTAAAGCAAGGCTTTTTAAGGTAAAGTGAAACAATATGAAGCATCAAATACGTTTAACGGTACAACCGCTAATTATCCCCAGATCATCTTCACTTTCATATTAATTTGAGGAAAGTTTGATTGAATAAACGAGAAACTCCATGAATTATGGTGAAGTTGAATCTGCTTTGTATCCGGTATTATGCCATGTGTTCTTAAGTACACATATCCTTATTAAAATACTGTGTTTTGTCGTTAATAATCACAGGCTAAATATCACAAGAACTCGTTTTAATTAGAGTCTGAACAGAGGAAATGTCCCTTGGTAGAATTCAGTCCAAAATTTCAGATATAAAAAACACTGAACGTTTCCACTGAAAAAAGGATGAATGAAAAAATGCATTAAAAGCGTGGATGACCGGGATGTTATTTGTTAGGTAACGCAGTTCAAGGCAGCATTTACTCGAGAAAAACACTTCCAGAAAAGTCTTTGATCTAGAGTAAAATCTAAAATTAAAACTAAAATTGCGTTATTCTTGAATCAAAGTGAAGTTGTTCATGAATGAAACCGAGACGCAATGTAGTAACGAGGAAAGGGATGGGTGACTAGTCGGGATTACGAGCGAGATTTTTTTAACCTTTTAGAAAACGAAAATCTGATGACGGAGGGAAGAAAGGGAAAGAAAAAAGAAAAAAGAAAGAAAGAAAAATAAGAAAAGAGAAAAAAGAAAAAAGAAAAAAGAATAAGAAAAGAGAAAAGAGAAAAGAGAAAAGAGAAAAGAGAAAAGAGAAAAGAGAAAAGAGAAAAGAGAAAAAGAGAAAATGAAAATGAAAAAAGAAAAAAGAAAAGAGAAAAGAGAAAAGAGAAAAATGAAAAGAGAAAAATGAAAAAAGAAAAGTGAAAAATGAAAAATGAAAAGAGAAAGCAAGAGAGGGGAAAAGAAAGAAAGAAAAAAATATTTCTTGGTCTGACTAACTCGACCCAACCCTGTACATGATATAACTTTAGAAAAATATAAATATAAATCCAATGAATATATTTCCACAGTTTTTCTCAGTCTTTGCGCAACAAAACTTGGTCACTGCAGACTTGCACAATCAGAGCCCGTGTCTTTACTTCGGCATTGCAATCAAAACAACTTACATCTGTATACTTTTACTCCGACGAAGGCGACTAGCGTCCGAAACGTCAGTAAGTTATTTCATCTTTTACACGGTATATCATTTACCTTCATCATATCTGTAATAGCGTGGTGAGGGTTGGTTTTCTGTTAGTTCATTTACTATTTAAAAAGCTTTGTTGTTATTTATTTATTTTTGCTGCAATTGCTGATATTTGTCTGAGGATACCATTCCTAGAGTTTCTTATTGTCCCACCAACAATCTGCCATTTTGTTATGTATTTTAGGCTAGTTGTTCAAACATAAAAGTGGCTAGTTGAATCGCGTTATTAAATTTCCTAACAGCAACTACAATAGGTGGTATTTATCCCAAATCTTTCTCCACCCACGATTAATTGCTGACATGTTTTCTCAGATCTTTTGTTTCAACTTCCAACGATTGCGTCCATTACTGATTTTACGGAAAGTGGGAGGTAGATGGAATACTTCGTTTTCCGGCACTTTTTACCATGTTTATAAGTCAAAGACATTTTGTCCCTTTTCTTTATTGTTTGACGTTGTTTTAGGCGTGGGGATTGAATTTTAGAACTATTAGATAGATGAATAAACTGGAATCCAAAAAACCGTCAAAAAAAAAAAAAAAAAAAAAAAAAAAAAAAAAAAGGACGTCAGTAAGTTTTTTTCATCTTTTCACGGTGTATAATTTACCTTTTTATCATTACTGGAATCCAATCAGCTCGGTAAACTTCAGACGATAGATGCCGAAAAGGATTCTTGGCATGAAATGACTGCAAATTTTGCAGTTTGATACAATACGTAACATTAATTTGAGACCGTTAGGATCGCCACAAGAAAAACGAAAAACATTCCAGCAATATTCCAAAGCACTTGATACAATATCATTAAAACTGATGCAGTTATACTGAATCGATAAAATAAGATTGCATGAGGAAGGTCTGTGAGAGCTCATTATCGAGCTCAATCAGAGAACTCAGAATGAGTTGCGCCATTGCGGATTACTTCAGGATAAATCAACTTCCTTCACTAAGGATTTTTCAAAATTATCCGATGAAGCTGATTTTTCAATTTCTTTACCATGACCATCGTCATGATGCCATTAAAAATTATTATTCAAAAATTATATATTTATCTATTTATACAGTAAGTTATACTTTTAGAAACCATTACATGTGAAAAATACTCAGATTTCATTAAGTATCTGCACGATTAGTCATAAAGTAATACCGTATACAGTAACGGTTTACTAGGGAAGCAGACTTCAATAGTATACTTCCAGCGAGCCTGCCAGAACCCAAGACGTATTCATTAAAAAAAGTAAGATTTTCGTGTTTTTTTTTAATGAAAGCATTCAACTACATGGATTTATTAGTACACTAAAAACTCTTTACTTTCCACCACAAAAACGAGATTTTTCTTGCAGTCCGAAAAAAGGAAAATGCGAGCCTCGGTAAATGTTTTGAATTCGAGTTATTTCCACACTGATGACACAATTTTTATATGTATGGAAAATGACGTTAATTGATCACAGTTTGAAAATGCAAAATCATTCCTTTAGAAAATGCAATTGGATTTATAAAAATGTTTAAACTAACTTGATTTTCGTAATAGGTAAACATTCGAAAACATTAGGTCTTTTACGCAAGACTTCAAATCAAAATAAGTGACGATATCATGAAGTTGTTATGTCTTATCGCAGTAATTTCCCCATCATTGATTACCAAATTCCGTCTTTCAAAACGTTAGTACTATCATCAGCTTTGTACTTCGACGTCGCGATAAAAATATTGAATTTTGAGAAAAACAGAATTTCAAAACTGTTGCCGATTCTAAAAACAATATTCATGATTGCGGATTGAGACGTCAGAGTTAAAAAATGGAAGTTTTTAGAAATAGTATCTCGAGAAAAACATGATCTTAGAGAGAAAGCTGTATGCTCGTGTCTCACCGGTAAAAAATACTTAGTGAAATCCAGTGTTCTCTTAGTTCGAGATGGATTTACATGGCAAGATTACCGCGGGTTGCATGCGCTTTGGTAGAGCATTACGATGAATGATGCATGTATGGGAGTATTCATATATATTATTAGAAAGAGGTTGAACGATGGGAGAAATCTAGGGAATGGTATTTTACACAACCAAGAATGCAAGACCACTGAGTGGAATTAATTTTCTTTCGAACCAAAATTGTGCCCTTGAAAAAGACTGTAAGAAAGATGAAAAGTTTTGAATTTGTATAGTTGTCAGTCCATTCAGATTCCTTCGGTCCGGAGTCGTTTTTGTTGACCGTGACTCTAAAACAGCCTCTAGGCTGATCAGTAAGTCAAGGCTAATTCACAGATCGAATTAGATTTTAGCTTGTTAGGTTTTGCGGAGGAAGTGGAGACGAAGAAAAACCCCTTGCATCAAGGGAGAGACTCAATAAACTCTATTCACATGAGATGATGCCGAGTCCAGAAATTGAACTCGAGACCCCAGAGGTGAGAGAGGCGAGAGTAGTACTTCGAGAATTAGAATGCTCGGATAAATGTTGAAGTAAGCGTGTTGACCTCAGTTTTTTCAGAAATCAAATCCGTATCAGCTTTCTTCAATCCAGAAATGAGAGGGATCTGCTATCTTTAGAGATTACAGATTACGTAATATTGAGTTAGGTTGGCATATCAGAACAGAGGTTGTTTTAGTATTCGATAAAATTTGACGCAATTTAATGCCCGGGAAAGTACCGTTTTTCCCCTAAGCTCTTCGTATTCTGTTTATACCTTGTTTTCTTTAAGTATGTGCAATAACAGAATATTTATATATAAAAAATGAAATACTAAGTTTAAGTTTTGTGCATAAATATAACTGAAATAAAACATTTGGGGACGTAGTCCTAACACGCCTGTAAGACAGATCAGTTGAGTGTGTTCAGAGAAGACTGGCGAAAATATCTGTTAAATAACCAAACTAATCGTGCTAAGTTAGATATCAGTCCCGAGACAAAGTCAAAATGATTTAAAAACTGAATGAATGCCTTGAGAATACATAAATAATCAAATCTCTGACAAGCGACAGCGGAAGAACACTAAAGTGAGGCATCTCTCCCACGACACCCTGGCCATCTGTTAAACCATACAGATCTTGTTTAATTTCCTGATTTATATTTCAAATTTAGCTTTGAAAATTCTATTTTTGGTTTTGATTTTTATTGACGTTTCATTTATAAGATTTGATATTTGTAAACAAAGATCATTATTTTGTGGTTTTCTTATCGATTCGTTTCTGCGTCATCAACTGGCGCATTTTCAGCTTTCCCTGTAGGAACATTTATATTGTTTTTCTTTAATAAACATGCGTGGATTCTCATAGTACGGAACGCAAGACAGCGATTACTCTTATTCTCTCACCCCATGGGTAACCTAGTTGTCAGCCATATATTTACGATAATTTTAACATTTAACCTGTTATGGCTAACATGATAAAACTGATTTGACTCAGCGGGATAGTCTCATCACATGCACGTCTAAGACTACGTCTAGTGAGCTATAGATAGACTTATTTTGCTATTATCATTTTTTCTAATCCTTTTTCAAGTTGATAGTATCAATGTTTATTAGATGGATAGCACCGATTACTTGCGTCCCGTTGGACAGGAAGAGGCGTCTGTTCATCAATGGTTTGAGTGGGTGCATCTATATATACTCTCGCAATTCATCGATTTTAATACGTTCACTTCTTTTCTGGTATATTCTGTCGTCGAAATAAGTTTCAGATCTTACCAGTCATTTCATGTCATACTAAGCCGACAGGATATACAAATAGGAGTTTTACGTAGATGATACGGCATTCAGCTTTGAACTTTTGAATCCGAGAAAATTATCGACATTGATCAACGCAATGTGTTCACGTAAATGATCACATTTGTTTGTCGTTGCGGAACAAATCTTTTACGACCAAGTATTTTACTCCTCCTCTTCACCTTTGAAACTCATGGAACTGAGCGAAAACTATAAATTGTTCAGTTCGAGCATGAAAGAGTAACAGAATCATAAAAGAATAAAGGTAAGTCTGGTTTTGCTGCAACTAGTAGATTAGTTCAAACGAGGGAATTATTTTAGGTTCCGTTAAGAAGTCGAAATTTTGCCACGCGTCGAATCTAATTGCCCTTGAGGTCCACTCAGGGTGGATCCATATAATTCGGCGCCTGATGTTATTCTGTCCCTTGCGATGAACTTAACGCCATCTTGCTAGTTCAAGTCGATGCAACTGCGCCTCTTTTTTATTCATAGCCGCTGTAATTTAACGCGACGAAAGTTCGACATTGGAATCAAAGCCGATCTTTGGTCGTTTCGTCCGACTGGTGCACACGAAATTTATTTTTCTGTTGCACTTAATCAGTATCTGTCAAATTCAAATGGGTTCAGACGTCGCACTTAGTGTTGTTACCCATTCCAAGGTCTAAGAATAGCCTGGGTCGAGTTGGCATCGCAGTGCATTTTGGTAGTCTTTTAGGGGAAGAAATAGACGCTAACTTGGAAACAGTCCCACGATGGACTGCAATACCAATTTCACCCAGGTTTTACCTCAATCTCAAAACGGCTAAAAGGTTTGTGATCGTGGCTTACGAATATAAGTTAACATATTAAGTCAGTCAGTCAGTTTAGTTGTAAACGAATAGTGAATTAATCTATCAAAGTAAAAAGATAGGTTCGCTGCAGCTGAGCAGGTCTTGCATCACGAGAGAAAAACGTATCTTAGTCCAATACAAATTTTTTGTACATTTGGAGAAAACAATAATTTCATTTCCGCCTAACCTGGTCTTGAATTACTGCGAAAGCGTGCTAATGTGCACGCTTGTGCAAGTGCTTTTCTTTAGTACCAGAACGCACCACTTCAATATACGTCGTCCCTGGGACAACGATAGGCTTGCGCAAGCGTCTTTCTCTAGTGTCCATCTATAGAGAGCATAGGATGTTTGTACCCTAAACTAGACCAGAATGCACCATTTCCATATACGTCGGCCCTCCAGGCACACAACAGGACTTGATCCACCACATTCTCACCTGCTTTACAAAAAGCAATCTATATTCTTAACTGCCAAGTTTACTTCTCAGCTTGATAGCCTTTGTTCAATCGGCAAGTCATTTTGTTTTCTCCTACTTAGCCCTTCGCCAGTAATACAGATAATCAGTGACACAGTCTTGTTAACCAGATTAAAATCGGTATGAAAAAATAAATGCTCTTATTCTATTGCTCTTTACATTTTATCCAGGTTTTGCGGCGGTTAAGAATGTTCGCTCCCTACGCTGATTTTTCAGACCTTTTCACCGCCTTTCATTCTAAATTGTCTTTCAACTGCATTCATTATTATTCATGGAGCTTATTTGAGCTGTTGATTACGAAGTCGAGCGAACGAGAAACTCTACTTTCAGGATACCATCTGGATTTCTTTAACTCGGTGTCCGAAGTATTAGCTTCAAAGCAGTAATCGGATTAGGAAAACCATAAAATAAAGAAGTGAAAAGAGGCATAGAAAAACCTTACGGAGGTCATAGCTCTCTATAGATCAAGAGTGCACACCTTACATTCAAGAGACCACATCACGTCTCTGTCCATTGGAAATAACATCAATCTCTGATGCTAAACTGAAGGCCTCGAGTTGTTGTTTGTTGCTATGAAGACTGACCTTGGTGAATGACACGGTCAGCCGGATAGTCCAGTATTTAGGATATGAAAACATGTTATACTCAGACACACACAAAAAAACAAGAAAGCCAACACATTAACGAGTAATAGAATTAAGATTGCAGTCATTCTCTTGGTGTTTTCTTTTACATTTTTTGTGGATGGCGGCGGAAGGAGGGCGGCCGAAAAAGGGAACCGCCACATCACTTCCCTATTTTTCGCAAATATTTTGATAAAGAATATCGCAACACGATTAACGTATTAACCGTGTTTATAAATGTTTCCGGATTACAAATATTTGGCCTATAAACTTGTGGCTGTTCAAGAAAAAAATTGCTTCTCCATCGATTTAAAGCTGGATTTACCTGCAATCTATGGCTCGTGATTTTCTAATAGGATCGTGCAATTTTCTGAAGAAAGATAAGTAATAAGTAAAGAAGCAGCAGATATACTCAAAAAGCCGTCAAAATAATAAATCATCTCGATGACTTGCACTTGAACGAGCTATTCTTATTTTGAACATCCTTCAATTGGGATAAACTTCATGCACTCGAAATTAAAGCCAAAA
Organism: Actinia equina; assembly: GCA_011057435.1. Taxonomy (NCBI): domain Eukaryota; kingdom Metazoa; phylum Cnidaria; class Anthozoa; order Actiniaria; family Actiniidae; genus Actinia; species Actinia equina. Next base: position 602,474 of record WHPX01000339.1, on the reverse strand, counting down.
TCTACCCACGCATTGTCAGAGTACTTGCAGTTAGAATTTCTACTCGTTAGCGACATCATTATCTTTAGGATCAGTCATTATTTCACGATACCACTTAGTGACCTTATTATTTAAGACTAAAACTACTAAGGACTTTGGCTTTACGATTATTAGCGAAAGGCATGCGGTGTATGTCACTTATGCGCATGTGTGACCAAGTCAACATTGTCCACAATTCTCAGACGAAAATCTGCTACTAGCGTTAATATAAACATCCTCTTGAACGAGCCAATTGAGTCAACTTTAATGGGTATTAACTTAATTGGTTTAAATCGATAGCTAGGTATTCGGCGGCAGCTCTCAACGGTCCGGGAAGAATAACTTAAGCACGTTATTGAAAACCAAGTTAAAAAGTCATGATCTTTTATTCCTATTGATGGGAACTTGAGTATAGTTTTTGGCTTTCTGCTTTGATCTAAAGCACTGCTATAAATGAATCTTTAAGTCGTAGTTGCTTTAAGCCTAAAATAGTGTTTAAGTCGGCCCTTGCCCACAAAACCTTACTTGATACCCGTTTAGTACCAAGAAGTGAGGACGAAAGGCGATGACACTCTTCAGTTTGGCATCAATGGAATTCTACTTACCATCAGTTTTCACTTATTTACCACTAGACATTAAACACGATGAGAATGACCAAAAATGTCGAAGTCAATTTACAGCCAAATATACGCAAGCGTTCGGGAGCCAAATGTACAGAAATCAAAATGTACAGAACATATTAATGAATACGGGAACGAACTAAGATCTTGTCGCGCCAAAAGACATTTCCATAACTTTTTAATCTGTAATAGCTTGTGCGTTTCGCCACCCAATTCTGATTATAATCATGTCCTTAAAAGGTTTGCATCTTTTGACCTTTGAAATGAAACGGCACAAAGGAAAGGCTGGAAGAACTGGTTAGTTTTCGCAGGGACTATGCTGGATGAATTGAGTTCCTATCTCGTAATGTGGTAAGCACTATGGAACGATGACTGTCACTTAATGAGGCATTCAAGGTCAATCTATGAGATTATTAAGTAATATTTTTGAACTATTCTTTCACGCATAATTCAACGTCATCGCTATTTTACACACCTACTAAGCTACTCCATGCATCCACACTATACTAGACTTGCTTCAATACGTACGCGGTACTTATTGGATGTCACGCGGCTTTGTCAGTTGTTAATAACATTTCTCTCAATCTAGTTTTAATTACTTTCGCACTGGGTTGGATAGTGCAGTAATTGAAATAAGTCTAATTTACATGCAAATAAGAATTTTATCTTCTTTTGTCAAACTTTATTAGTCATCCCACATGGAAAGATACTCATAAGCGTAGGTAGATTTTTTTACGAGTACTTCTGCTCCCGTACGTCTCACGAACTCTTTTCTCTTTGAAAGTCTCGTGAACAAACAGTTTTAGAACACCTAAGTTTGAACTCAAACATAATTTTGAACTCAAAAGATTTACTCAAAGGACGAAGTATTATCAAACCAGCCGAGTCATTTATTATTTCACTAACTGTCATAACATTTACGATCAAAACAATATGCTCGAGTTGTTATTGAAAGTCTTTGATCATTTTAATTGGTCACAATTAGTAGTCCTAGTTAACTTTATCGAAGTTATAAATTGAAATTATGTATTAAGGTACTCACGGTTTTCGAAAACAATTCCGAGGGAGTTTCCAATAAGATGCGTAATAGGTACGGCTTTGTAAACAATTCTATCACACCCACTCTAGCAACTACTAGATTATAGAAAATTCTTTAAGCAACTAGTGAGCGACTCTGATCGATTGACCATAACGCTATCGATTTATGTCAAATCCATTCAGTGGTTTTTAGAAGCTCAATTACAATATTATTTCAGTAAACTAAGTTTTTATAGTGTGATATTGCATACCGAATTCCACTCTCGTGTTTTAAATACCTGAATCCTTATTTCTGTTGGAGTGAGTCATTGAGTTGGGGCGGTTAGTTAGAATGCTTTTTTAATATGATGCTGTGACAAACCTGTAGCGTTCTGGTCATTCAGAAATGTTAAATCAACCGACGCTGCTATTACAAACTACTGTACGGCTCACTTCACATCTATTATTATTATCTCTCAACAATGGCCCGGTAGTGGTGCATTGTACAACGTTGAGAAAAAAGAATCTACGGAACTGACCCTGTTTTGTGTCAGTGCTTTTTGATTGTGTAGAACCGGTGAGAATCGTCTATAAAAGCGAGGAAAAAAACGGGAAAATTTCACCATTATTAAAGTAATATCTCTTCAAATATCAAACCAAAACGCGAGTTGTCTGAAGCTCAACGTCGACTGTGTTAGTCGTAGAAGTACAGAGAAAAAGTTTCTAGAAGTCTTTCCTGTTCTCGTTTTGTGAAGCCGTTAACAGGTAGGGGAAACCATAGTTAAATCTCCCTCTTTTAACTACGGGGAAACAGAACAGTTTTGCTTCTTATTTTTATGAACATCAATACTATCAACAATCAAATCGATACGATCACCGACAAGTCAAAACACTATGGAATCAAATTTTGTACGTTAAGACTAGAGGTCAAGATCTTTGAAAAACTGAGACAAAAAAAAAACTACTCTATCTTTGGTTAAAATATAGAATATTAGATTCATTAATAATATTTTGTCCAATTCTCAGTTTCGGAAATTGTTCCTTTTTTGCCTAGAGTAATGGATTTGGTGTTAGTAATTGTACAAATTTAGCGAACCTTTTCTAAACTAGGAATAAATTCAGTTTTAAATGATCTAATCAAGATAGATTATCAAAAAAAGATAGTTTTGTCTCGGGTATTCTATTTTTACCGCAATAGAAACCCTAAGCTTGGCTAAAAATCAAGACGGCGGTTTATTGGTAGACAGGCAAAATGACTCATGATGAATTGCACGATGAATTGTCATTCTCTGATACGATCATTCTTTATAGTATTAAAGACCTATTTCAAAGAGCGATGTGTAATGTTTGCTTCTTCTCTTGCAGATGTCTTCAATAGTATTTCTACTGTGTTTGCTGAGCGCTGTCAGATCAGTGGATCTGCGAGCAAGTCAGAGAGGAGTCAGGAACGATGACTTTATGATAGAAGAATTGTTTCAAACTAAAGAAGATGAATGGAAGGACAATTCAGATGTAACCTTCGATAAAAGGTGCGATACTTTGAATTTATTTATCAATCTTACTCAATCTTACTACAACTCTTTTTCTCATTCATTCGCGTATAGTCATTAAGATCCACGTTTTCCAGACTCCATAAGTCCTGTTTCAAATTTTACCTTTTGGTGTTTATTACAATAATCTACCGAAAATAAATCATCTTTCAAAAATAATAAAAAATACAAGAAAAAGATTCGCAGTTTATCATACTTGTACAACTAGTCATAAAATGTCTTAGAATGTCCTAAGAAGGTAAAAGAGTCCATGTGGATTTTTTTCGGTAAATTAACAGTTTTCCTTTTTCAAAAACAATAAAAGTATAAGAAAACTGTATCATGGGAGAACGTGAAAATATGTCGTAAAAGTTACTTTAACTACTGAAGTTAAAAATATTTCGTGTGGTGTTTTTCTCGGTAAATAATGAATCGGGGGCGTTTCTTGTCAGTCGTAGTCAAAAAATATGTGTTTGCACAAACTTTATGGAATCACGCCACATTCAGTAACCACTCAAGACAAACATGTTGGTTGTTTATTTGTTGCTACTCAAATCTTTCTATCAGTTATTATTTGAAAGCTCAGATCAATATTCTTGAAGTTTTAGGGCCGAGACACTAGGCCGAACTTGAATCAGTATCAATGACAAATTAAGCATCCTTGTATAGTAATTTTTTTTGTTTTTCGAAAAAATAAAAAAATAAAAAATGTTAACTTTTTGTCATTGTTCTTTCAAACTTTGATATAAACTTTTCAAACCTGGCTGGGCCAATATTTATAATGGCTTTTCATCCAAAAATAAATAGGTGGATAAGAAAGAAAAAAAATAACGAAAACAAATGCCATGATTTTGCTGTTGAATTTATAATATTTCTTAGTAATGAAGTTTTGTCAATCTCCACCCCTCCACCGTGAAAAAACCCTCTTGTAATTAAAAAAGGTTTCAAACTGGTCAGTTTGTGACAAACGCTAAGACAGTTTTATCATGTTTATCACGAAGCTAGGGCAACAAACGAATGACGTAATCTTTATATCACGTGACAGGTGGGTGTTTAAGTGACAGGTGCTGTAAAGTTCACATGGAAGTTTACAAAAGTATTGAATGTGTGCCGTGCGTGGGGCAGCGACACACCCATCGTTGTTGGGTACCCAGGAGTGACTTGCGTGATTAAACATAATCTTTCTTTATCTGTTCCCTTTTGTTCATCATAATCAATTAAGGTTTGTTTGCTTTTATTCACTTACTAGTTTTAATTCTCTACTCACTTGGAGTGCATATTGAACAGCTGTTATGAAGGCACTCGCCCACATCGGAGACTAGGTACACGGAGCTAATGCGGCAGATGGTTAATTTAAAATAGAATACTTCGGACAAAAACTATCTATCTTGAGAATCTATCTTGATTATTTCAAATAAAACTGAAAAAATGCAATGGTGATGAAATATAATTAATCGAGAATATTTGATAATATAGGCTTTGCAACATTACGTGAAGGCGCCCATAATACAGCTTGGACTGCCTGTGGTTAGATGGAAGAACAATAAAATCCCTCATGTAAAACGATTCTATTGTTCCTGCAATTTAACATGGCTTCCGTCACGTGATGATGCAAAGCCTCTTTACTTATAGTATCGTTTGGCAAGTGAGAAACCTTCAAAATCACTTTTGTGAATAATATTCAATTTGGTTGCATGATATTAGAACGAAGACACTTAAACTGAAGCATGCTTACGTCATGCATGACCAACCCAATCCTTAATCCTAAGCTAAGTAGGCCTGGTACATTTGCTTTGACACGCGTTTCTCCCGTGTTTTTTTTTTGTTTGCAATGCTTGTGAGGAATTAATACTATCTTCAAAACCAAAACGTTACGAACAAAAACTTGTAAAAACACTGCCAACGCAAATGTTTAAAAAGGCAAGAAAAGCATAAAAACGTACAAAAAAAAAACAAACAAAAAACAAAAAAAAAACAAAAACAACAAAAAGAAACAAAAAATACAAAAGCACACAGCAACAACAAAAACACAAGAAAAAAGTAAAAACATATTCACTTTGTAAGGACAAAACTATCAGATGTATCAACCGCTAGCAGGCTTATTAAAACAAGTTGCCATAGTCGGTTTCAGAATGTGGACGTATTGTTTGACGTAATCAAATAATTGGCAGAGTTTTATAGTTAGCGCCATTATTTGACAGAGTCAGTTGCTATCTAGAATCGGTAATAAGAATCGTTTCCGCTATTCAACTATTCTTCTTTCATATTCATAGGCGAATCTATTTCCGGTAGTTAAAAGTGGGCATTTTCGCCTAAAAATAAATAATGCAGATGACACTCTGCATGAGTTACCGGCTATATGAATAGCACAGGCAACAGGTGCGGACACACCAGGGTACCGGATATTCTACGGCTTTCTTTGCATTTAAAACAAACTTGATCGAACAGCAGGACCACCCAGATATTCAAAGGCCTGATTAGATGGCTTAACTGATGTATTATAAGAATCAATCCAGGATTAGCCGCGAATCTCTATTTCTTGGTACAGGGTTGCAAAAAAATTCATCACCAGTCGACCCACCCACCTGATCAAGAGAATGTTAAAGTCAAGGTTAATCAGATTTACTGAAGATTTTGATGAACGGTTTTAAAAGCATTACCGAGAATATGACACTTTCGCCGTAACTCATTAGAAACGCCAAGATCAATTCAGATGGAAAGAACTAGACGTCTTGGATAAGTAATATAGATATTGCATAATTGCATAACCTCTCGATTAATATTCATTTTTTAGACTCACGTTTGTTCACATTCGAAATGCAATATGAAATAAAAACAAACTCTTCACGAAAACCTGAATTCATTTTTTAACCCCACCAATGAAGGGGAAAGGATAGGCAAGATGAGTAGGAATATATTGGTTACTCATATAATACTGATACTACTTTGCCCACAGGGAGCCCAATTTAGATTAAAGTGAATGGTGAAAATAAAATCGGAAAAATTAATATATAATTATTTTTTAATTACCAGATCAAGATAATGTCCTCCGTCATGCGAAAGAGTAAAAAATCAATGAAAAATGCACTAGAAATTGGTTTTGTCGTGCGCGCCTTTGTTTTCCTATATAATTTCCCTATGGTATCTAATGTCGATCTTATGTATACACTCAATTGAAGAATCGTTGTCGGGTTCAGAAACATAGAACATAAAAGCTGAGACCGCACATGGGAAATGACATAATCATATTATAATTTGTACCATCCATGCAGTCGGTTTAGAATGCCAAACGCGTATTAAAATCACTGGATGATGCCATGCGTCCCCGGTCACAGCATACGTCTAATTAACGTACTTCCCATGTGCCATTTCGGTCCCAGCTTCTATGTTCTCTGTTTCTGAACCCGACAACGATTCTTCAATTGAGTGTATATACTCTGATAAAGGAGGAAAGTTTTCACATGTCGATGTTTAGTCATGAGCCGTTTCTAACGGTGAATATGGTGCATTGTGGTCAAGCTTGGGTAAAAACCTCTATTGTTCACAGTGCCGGAAGCGGGACCAGAAGCTGGACCAGAACTGAGCTACTCGCTCGATTAGTCTAGCTATTCTGAGTAGCTATTTTGTAGCTAGTACCTGTTTTAATATTATCTCGTAACTAAACTTTGAAAAATTATGGTAATAAAGTTCAACCAATCAAGTACCTGAAATTTTTCCTTTCACAAAGTCAAAAAGTACCTTTTGATCGAAAGAGACCTATAAATTACAATTTTCTCTTCTCTACAGTGAGTCAAGACTCCCCAGAATATGGAAAACAGTCCAAGACTCGTCTGGACACTACAATCCTTGTACTATACAAATAAAACAATGGAAAACAAATGAATATCTGAATCAAAAGCAGTACGACTTTCAACCAGATGAAATAAGAGTAAAACATTGTAAAGGCACCAGCTCGAACGAAATTGTAAAACAAGGCTGCAGAAATATCATGGATTGCGTGACCACGTACGAAAGAAGAAAATTTATACGCAAGTCAAAAGGCGCGCCTTGCACTCAGTGGCATGTATTCGAGAAAGATATTCCAGTAGGATGTGAATGTATGATGGCTAATTAACCTTGCATAAAAATAAAAAAACCCTTTTGGGAAGTGGATGATTCTAAACGAGAAAAAACACTTCTAAACCATTATGAAAAAGATAAGTCAATTACTTACTATTTTTTCCCATGTGCTTTGTTCTTTTTGAGAGATCAAATAATTTAATTTCAGCACAATTTCCAAACCCTTTTTCCCTATTTGTAATAGTAACATTGAGTTAACAACATGCATTAAGTTTCCATGGCAACGTATACTCTCGCAAAGCATCATGGTTTCTAACCGGCGGCACCTTAAATACATTGGGTTTTAATTTATAAACAATTGCCTGAATGGAACAGAGTGGTGATTGGGCAAAACAGGGTCACGTGTCCTGTTACTGCAAATGGCCAATCATATCGACTGGCTATTACGTATAACTCAGTCCTAAGGACAACCTAAACTCATCACTCTATTCATTGAAGGACCTCATTAGTTCCGTAATGGCGTAATGACCAATGCCCGTCTAAATTACAACTAAAATTCAGTTGATGAAGAGCCACTCTGTGGAAATGCCATAGCTAATTAAATTATATTTATTTTTCCAATAATATCAATTATCCAATTAAGCACTTTCTGTTTTAGAGAAGCATTCTTTCCCTTTACGCCAAACCAGTATGAAATAGAATTAATGTCGATTTTAAAGTTTGACCTTAAAGTTGTATTTTAAATTCATGCTAAAATCTTATACAATGTACAAACGGCTTTTGAGCCGTTTTTTTAAATTCTCCTTGTTAATACAATTAAAATATTATTCTATTTAGTTTAAATGTGTGTAAGTTCTTCCGCCTCATTGAGTCATCTGTACATCAGCTTTAGAAGGTTCGAGGAAAATTTCCCTATATTTCTAATCGGGAACAGAGTTTTCGTTCTATGAGAATTTGCGACGACAAACATTAAAACCTTCAAGTTTTAGTCGATAACCTGGAACAACCCTTGGGCTGATCAAAGGAAGGAAATAGGCTAATTTACAATAATTCCAACCAGTGATCTATTATCAATGCGATGAACCGGGATAGATCTTTTTAGATTGGGCGTAAAGCGTTACTCACTTCAAACCTCGTGTCATTCCCTTGAGTATCATTTCTTTGTTTGGATGCAAATGAAACAAAGAATCGTCTTTTCAAAGTAATGACACGTGGTCCGAAATGGGCAAACAAACACCCAAACTAAAAAGTTCTATTGACTACTGATTCGGAGGAAAGCGATAAATAAAGAACTGATTTAACGGTCTTAGGCTATGACTGACCTATAGCTTGAAGCAGGGTCATTCTAAGCGTTGACTTGTTTTACCAAAGAGTAAGTTTTTCTCATTCATGAAAAACATCTGAACGGCCTCCATTCTCTCACAGCGGGCATCACCCCCATAGCTAAACCGGTTAAAATGTTTTATTTATTCTTCGTGCAAGTGTAAAATAACAACCAAAGAACAAACACAGTTTTACCCACGATAGTCTCTCGTCATTTAATAATGTCTGTTACCGTAAAATTCCGGTTACATGTGTCCCTATGCCCACAACTCCCGCGATTATAAGCCTACTTATTGATGCAAACCCATAACAATAAACCAGCCTCGTCCCCAGGCTACTCCTTCCAAAATCCAAAATGGCGTACGCTTCAGAGCTGACACGTCTGAGTCAAATCACATGCTTGACGTCATGCCGATAAACGAAGAAAGTAGCCTGAAGACGAGGCTAATAATATACCATTGTACAAATGAGTAGAAGCCCAAGGTTTATTCCAGGTTTTACGGGATCTGTGATGATTATATATATATTTTAAAATTAGTTTTCTTTTCTTTTCTTTTTGCTTGGTTCTTCATTCTCGTCAGACAAACCTCGTTTACCAGCTTTATCCAACATGCTTTCATTTCCAACGTTAGTGGTGTTAGCTTTTGCAACCTTGGAAAGAAAGTCGCTCGGCCAATCAACTTCTAATTCTTCATCCGACAAGTAATCTGTGCTGAAAATACTAGGCGTGATCACTGGGGCTTTCCCTACTACTGCATCTGTATTGGATACTACTTTAGCTGGGGGCAGTGAAGTATTTTGAGAACTTGGGCTGACACTAGACATTTGTGTAGAGAGTTGAGACGATCTTTGAGCAGAAGGTTTTCGAAATAAATTCAATATGTCGTTATTTTGCGGAGAGATTTTCTTTGTTTTGTTCTTTGGACTTTCATTCTGCGTATTTTCCATTTCAGCCACAACATGAGCATCTCCTTTGGAATCTTGATATCCATTTGTGTCTGTTTGTGGAGGAACAAGCTGTGATTCTCTCCCTAGAGAAGCCGAACGTTCTTTAGCATTACCAGAGTCCTTTGTGTTCTTAAACGCGAATCGAGCCAAACGGGAGACGCTAGACGTTACACTACCTGAACCCTGTTCATTGCTATTAACTATCTTGTTATCTTCAATAGTTTTTCCAGCCATGTTACTCTCGTCTTTCGCGCTCACTTGAGTTGTTACCAGACGTCTCCACATCGAGGTCTTGAGTATTTGTTGATTCAAATCCCAAACTCGCTTTATCAGGACTCAACTTTTCGATATCAAATGCTTGAGAGGTTATAGTACCAGGAGTGGGTGTTCCTTCGCTATCATCGTCGTCAACAACCGCCGATTCGTCAATATCGGAACGGTGGTCACGTTTCTTAAGCTCTTCCGTATCGCGTGTTTCCTTATCACTGTTATCTTCGATTTCATCATGCTCACGTGACTCGTCTTCGATAATGACTTGGTCTAAACTATGTGAGTTGCCACCAATATTCTCATCTTTAAGCAGCTCGTTATTGTGATCACGTGATGTGTTGACGTCTCTTCCTGATGATTCGTTTGCTTCATTCTCACTACTCTTGTCATTATCTGTACTCACGGGAACTAGATCACGTGATTCCCGTTCTTCGTCATCACCTCTTTCAATTTGATCACCAGGCTCCCTGGCCGTGTTTGGCAATGAATGAATCTTGTCCAGCAAATCATCCAAGCCAAGTCGTTTCAAGATAATCTCAGCCTGTAGCTTGAACTCTTCTTCTGGATCATCAGGGAATTTAGTGTGCAACGCGTTCATTGATCCCAGCAGCGCTGTTTTTTGCATGGAACATTCTATACACGTAACAGCTACGATAGCATCTTGAATAGTTACTTCTTTACGAGCCATTAAGCGAGCATGTGCTTGCGCTAGACGAATAAGACTCTCTAGTAATCTCAGCGTTGTCCTGGCGGCGCTACGCGAGTCTGCTTGCCTTTGATTGTGATAATAACGACTTAGCACACTGAAAATAGACCAAAATACATGCTGGTCATCTGGCCAAAACCTTTCAACGCATTGGTCATTTCGAGGTGTACTCAAAACAAGGTCGGGACTCCGCCAAAAACGAAACGGTGACGTCACACCAGAGAACGTTATTTGTTACGAGCTTTGACATAAATGCAATCAAATTCACAGAAAAAGAGAGGTTGCAAGTAATTCGTGTTTACGCGCGCCAAAATAAAGATTCTAGTTGCAAACAGCTGCGCGTATTATTTTAATTAAAAGTGCAAAACTGTTAAGTAACGTCGTATTAAAATACGACAATAACGCTCAAGTAAAACAAATTTTGACTATAGAATCGCGTTCCACTGACTTTCTCAAGTGAGGCACCTCTAATCATTTCCAAACGCATATGAATAGCTCTTAACAAAAAATACCCCTTTCGACAAATTTTACAAAAAAAGAGAGATAATTCTACCTGTTGCTTTCCGGAGTTAGTTTTGGTCGTAGTGATTTGACGTAACACAGATAAGCCTGCATTCTTTCCATGCTCCACAGTGTTTCATCAGTGTCGCTGGTCGGATGGCCTTTGCCTTCCAATATAAAAGAAGACACAATTCTGCAAGCAAACAATGTCACAAAATCTGAATGGGGTTCATCTGGGCCCGGTTATACGAAGGGGAAATAGCGCTATTGGAAGGATAAATCCTTATTCAGCGGATAAATGTATTGGATAACAGTATCAACTTCATCCACTGGATAAGGATTTATCCGTTACTGTGATAGCGCTATCCACCCTTCGTACAACCGAGCCCTAGATCATACTATTCATTCATATTATAACTGTAGAACAACGGAACAATCGGAACGGATGCTTCCGTCACATTCATTTACACTAGAACATAACGATCTTATGCTTATGCCCATGCTTCTGCTTCCGTCGCTTATGTCGCTAGTGAAAACCAGCTTTTTACGCTTAGTTCTGGCTCCGTCTGCAAGCGATCCGAAAATTTTTGACGTCATTTTTTGGTAGGTTCACAGACTTATTCACCACGGTTCTCGCCCAATCAAAAAGCGAGACAATTTACATTTGTGGTAAGGAAATCTTTGTTAAATAATAAAAATAGTAGATAATAGACTTTATTGATAAAATTGATTTGCAATACAGATGATTGAAAAACTCAATATTTACAATGATATGAATTTGAATAAATAAATATTATAATATAATAAATAAATAAATAAATTATAATAAAGAAAGATATCTACATAAATTAAATATTGATAAATCAATAAAAATGTACATTTGTAAAACTGTCGCGCACCGTTGGATGTCTAAAACTGATCTTTGAGTTTAGATGTTAACGATGAATGCCAAACGGGGCAAGCGTACTCTAATAAGGGTCTAATGAAGTAACAGAAGACGGATCGTAGATCTGTAGCCGTTAAAACAACGTCAAAACAAAAGGGGACGTAGCCCTAAATATGAAATTTAGCGTATAGACCCCTTGTATGTGACGTCTAAGCAGCTCCATCTGGGGAACAAAACGAAAGAATTCCAATCTCCTGAGAATTGGAACCTATTGATTTTCAGTCCCTCAGATTGAGCTGCATTCCAAAGTGCTGCAAGGGGTCTACTTAGACTCCAACTAAAATAGTTACTTACTTGTCCCATTCCTCGTTCTTTGAGTCTTCCAGAACAAAAACCAAGTCAAATCTGCTAAGTAGAGGGCTAGCAAGCGCGATGTTGACGGCTAAAGACTCATCAGGATCGTACTTTCCTTTAGGGTTAGTAGCAGCCAGAATACTTGTACGTGTTTTTAGCTTGCAGACCATACCAGCCTTTGCTACACTGATAGTCTGTTGCTCCATCGCTTCATGAATACCTGATAAAGTAAAGTTTGTATGATACCCATGCTATTCGTATTCTAACTATTCGATTTTGACCCGTGCTATTCGTTATTTTTCCTAATCATTCGATTTTGACCCATGCTATTCGTTTTCTAACCATTCGAATCTGACCCATGAAATTCGTTTTTTGTAACCATTCGAGTCTGACACATTCTATTCGTTTTTTCTAACTATTCGATTCTGACCCATGCTATTCGTTTGTTTATATGACTATTCAATTTTGGCCTATGATATTCGTTTTTCTGCCTATTCGATTTTAACCCATGATGTTCGTTTTTTCTAACCATTTGATTTTGACCCATGCTATTCGTTTATATGACTATTCAATTTTGACCTATGATATTTGTTTTTCTGACTATTTTATTTGGACTCGTGCTATTCGTTTTTTCTAACTATTCGATTTTGACCCGTGCTATTCGTTTTTTTTTTGCAAGAAATTGTTGCAATCCTAAATTGTAAAACAATGTAGGCTATTGTGTATTGGTATGATCTAGTGTAGAGATAATTGATAAAAAATGGATTGTCGATAGTTGGTGGTGGTGGTGGGGGGGGGGGGGGGGGGGGGAGCTGAAGGATTTGCAGGAAGAAATAATGAAATAATCTGAAAAATCGAATAACTCAGGTTAAAAATCGAATGTGAAAAATCGAATAACTCAGATTGAAAATCGAATAGTCTGAAAAATTCGAATAACTCAGGTTAAAAAACGAATAATGTGAGAAGATCGAATAACTCAGGTTAAAAAAACGAATAAATAATGTGAAAAGATCGAATAACTCAGGTTAAAAATCGAATAACCCGAAAAAACTCGAATAACTCAGGTTAAGACTAGAAAAATGTCGTGGTGCTAACTACTTACTCTAGGACATGACACGTTGTGTGAACGTTTTCAGTCGTTTCTGAATTGTCCATGTTTAATTCACCACTTTTGTCACAAAATGAGAAATTTAAACTCACATCCAAAAGTGAACTAATCTTTGTAATGTAGGGGTGCTAAGGTTTGAGTCGAATCAACACATTTGCTTTGATCTTCACATCATTAGTTAGTAAAATAGAGTGTATGGACTCTAGGAAATGACATGTGGTCTGAAATGGCAAAACGTTACCCCTCCCCCCGAGAATATCTACTAAAGGTTTTAAGATTAAAATCAAAATTAAAATCAAAATTATTTTTGAAATCATTGCACAACTTACTTCCTCTATCGTGTTCCCTGATGCTGTTGAACTCATCAATACAGCACAACCCTCCATCTGCCAGTACCAGTGCGCCTGCCTCCAACTGCCACTCCCCAGAATCCCGCACAGCAGTAACGGTAAGACCAGCACTTGTAGACCCTATACCTGTAGTAAGAACTGATCGAGGGATGATCTTGGCAGCATACTTGAGAAATTGAGACTTGCCAGTGCCTAAAATATAACGATTTGTGTAAAGGTTGTAATAATTACAATAGCCGTTATTTTGGATAGGAATATGCAACTGAAAGTGCTCGCACGTGCTGTGTGCTCTCATAAAGCGCGTGTTCCCAACCAATCAGTTATTTTACTATTTATTTTAGCACATCCTTTATATGATATATCCTGATTCTCCTAACACTTTTCTCGTGTTCTGCCAACCCCCGCGTGCTTTATAACTACACACAGCACGCGCATGCGTTTTCTATCTCTTCGTCAATAGTGGAATATACGAAAACTGCTCTAATGCAAATATCCTGTTTGTTTAAATGATCACGAACATGTCGTGGAGTTTACCTGGGTCTCCAACCATTAGCATGTGAGATTCTCCACGAACTCGTGTTCCCGAATTATCGATTCTCTGTACGCCTCCAATCAGCACTAAGGTAACTGCAAGTTTAACTGCATATAAACCATACACTTGAGGACAGAAACTTGCCAGAATGTGGTTCCTTCCAGTAAGTGGAGCATTTTTATGTCGTCTCCAAAATTCATCAAATTCTTGTTTAATTTCCTCTGTTAGTATGACGCCTGATCGCTGTTCGTTGTTCACAGACACATGGTTGGCTTTGAAGACCACCTCGAGATCACATTTCACCTAAAGTGCCGGTTTATGTACATGTTTAAATCAATAAACCATTTCACAGTTCCCTGCACTATCTTGGCAGGTAGCCGTGCCTATGCATCAAAGCAAGACGAACAGTGAGCTTACAAGGATAGAGACCTTTTTAAACACTTTTGGACAATAATTATTATTCACCTGCCTCTATCATTGCAAGCTCACTGTTTATCTCTCTTCAATGCAAAGGCATGGCTAACTTTAAGATGGCACAGGGAACTATGAAGGGGACTATTTGCTTGATGTAGTTCTAAGGTTTTGCAGTATCAATATTTTCCTTTAGATACATGACAAGCACTTAATATTCCATACAACTTACCAACTCACTTTGATTTGATAGTTATAAAATTAATGGAGTTTCCTACCTCTGGTATAATTGGTCTCCATCTCCTCATCACGACTCCGCAAATCGTGACATCATCACCAGCTTTGCAGCAATCCACCAAATCATCCTCTAGCACCACCCACATTGACCGTGGGATTGTCCCAACAGCTAGCTTCTGTACCTGCTCTTGAATCTTCACTTCCTGGTAGTCACGACATCTTGTAGGTACTGAGCCTGTTACATTCAAGTATAAAAATTACACGTCAAGGTCAAAACAGTAGCCCTATGTACGAGCTTAATTTTACTGGTTCAGGTTGTGTGTACCCCCTTATGCATGGCATCATATGACATGTGAATTTCTATAGAGAAATATCTAAAACAATGTAAAATAAATGACTTTTACATCAAAGTCTTACCTGTTTCTGAGAGCAATGTGAACTTGGTTGAATTGCACTCATCAGATGGACACTTTGTTGGTTTTGGAATAGCATAAAACTGTTCCATGTCTGCCTTGACTGAAAATATATGCTTGCAGCGTTTACAGATATACTCTTTCTCATGCTCTAACATTTTGATGATGGATACTCTAATGACTGTGCCTGAATGATACAAAACATTTTTATAAGTCTTATGTTGGTGTCAATAAAACTGATGAGCAGATTTGTTGCATCACAACAAATGAAGTGTTGGTGCATGTCAATCAAAGTTTTACCATGAGGACATTTTTGGGGAACAGTATTTTTGAAGGCCATGTGCATAATTATTTATATGGAAAGTCATCTGATTTGTGTCCATAAAAACCTACTTTATTAGAACAACAAGCCTCTTGATTTTATTGAGAATGATAATAAGCAAGTTCTCCTGTATTGAACTGCCTTGAAAAGACCATGGAAAAATGTGTGATGAGATTTTTGTCATCTTTTTGTTTAATTTAATAATAATAGTTGATTATTTTAGTTGGGTAGTATAGGTATTTACAGCAAGTAGTAATTTGAGTATAGAATAATGCATAGCAGGTGGAAATAACAATGACTTTTACAAACCATAATTAATATGTGTGTATTTTATGTAAAATCATAAAACTTTGGATCTTTGTTTATCTCTGCAAAGCATAAAATATTGGGAAGGATACCCACACTGTGCATAATAAAAAAACATTCCTTAAGAAAAATAAGCCTTAGATTTACTAGTTAATGCAGGTTTTCAAAGGGCAAATACATGTAACTTCTGCCCTATTTATTTCCATGATCCTTTTCTGCCTCTCAGTGGGTCATTTGACTTGCTAATCACATCCATGCATGTATTAGCTTTAAGATTAGATTTCAGTTTCAATTCTAAATACCACGTAATAATCATAATGACACATTTTTGCTTGTGAACAATTTATTGCAGGGAATTCTGCAATTCACAGAATATTTTCAGTTAAGGCACACATTTTTTCCATTTAATTTCAGACTATGCCTCATTCCCTTGAGAATGATATTTTTGTTTTGTCCTATATCAAAACTATCTATCAAAAATATCTTCTCAAGCATTATTGGAAAATAAGGAATGATATGTAAGGGAACGATGCATGGTCTGAAATGGGAAAAACATTAACATATCATTTTGCTTCACCTGAAATTGCGAGGAATTTCCCAATGTCTGACGACTTGGGTATAGTATTTCTCTTCAGCTCAGGACAAACTGGTAAGTTTGAAAGTCGAACGTGTAGGTTTGGTTTGAAAGACATATTGGTTGGTGTCTCTGTATCTTGCATGATTGTCATTGCTGCTTGGGCCAGCGCGCTGTCAAACAGAGGCATCGTCTTCGTTGGCTCAGCCAATAACCGTTGACTAACATGGATATTGGAATCAAAAAGTTCTAATGTGTTGACTACAACAGAAAAGTGCTCTGATGTGTCATCTTGCAAAAGTATGTGTCTAATATCTTTAAGATGATGTTCTTCCAAGAAAGACTGTAAAACAGCGATAGTTTCTTCATCATCGTCCTCAGTGTCATCACCTCGATTCTCCGCCATGTTGCGTCTCAACGTTCTCACAAGTTTATTTGATCACTAACGCCAAACGTGAGAGATTCCTCGTTCCCGTATAAGACATTTGCTAAATTTTGTCATAATAGAATAAAATTATTGAATTCTGAACAAAGTAATTATGTATTTTTGCGACATTTTTAGGAAAAGTTAAAGTTAGATTTTGTTGTTCCCGCCAACCAGCAAATATTAGCAGGCGTCACTAGGAGTTGAAAGAGAGAAACTGTACTCTACTAGAGTGAGTCCTTCTCAGCCGTCCAAGAACGCCTGGTGTTATTTGTAAAACCCGCCATATTTCGTTTCGGAATGAAAAAGATTTAGTAGCTATCTGCGATTTTCAAGAGCAGAATGTCTTTGATTGCTGTTTTTCAGGATCCTCCAGCTTCTGGAGACGTTACTCTTTGTGAATATAATACACAGTATGTGTCTGAGGATTTTGAGCGAGCAGATCTCAAAAAACATGTTCCAGCTACTCATGTAAGTCTTGTGCCTTTTATCTGGAGTTTCTGCTAACTTGATAGCCAGTCCTACTTGTATTATTAGATGGCATTAGCCTGTACTATGCATTTGTGTGTATTCTGTGCATTTTTGGTCTTTTATTTTCTCCAGGGTCTTGACTATCCAGTGATCAATATGGATAAAGAAGGAGTTAAACTGCAAGAAGTTTGTCGAAATCAGCTGATGAAGACTGGAATCCTTTCTTAGCATGTTCAGAAGAAACAAATCTTTGGAAAAAGTTGTTTCATGCTTTGTAAGTGAGCATTTCTTTGGATAGGGTAAATAACTGTGTTGTTTATGGTTGATGTGTGATGGTGATGTAAGTGGTTTTAGACCACCAAGTGGTACGTTGGTGGTGGTAGTGGTGGCTGCAATGATAGCAATTGCTATTGTTAGTTAATGACATCATTGTTAATGCACTTTGTTAACCAACTGTTTCTTATACAGACCTCATTTGATTGCATAGGAAGAAAGAGAGATACAAATTTATGTTTTTGAATATTTTTGTTAGAACATCAAGAGGATTCATGGGAATGGTCCAAGAACTTAAAAAGAACAGAGATGAAGGTAAAACTCTGATATTTCAATAAAAAATAACAAAATTAACATTTGAATGGAACTTAGGAATATAAAGTACATACTCAGCATGTACAGTAGTGTTCAGGTGTATAGCCTCTGTTGGCCAAACATGTACAATCTTTGAATTCCAACAGCACCTCAGTGGCTGACTTTTCTTGGCAATGGTGTAGATTCTATATCTGGTTTATTTGGTTCTATATATGGCAAAGCCTTCCCACATCTTAATGTAAGTACAGAGTCACTGTCTTTATAGATTTCAATTTGTGTTTATCCATAGGATTTATTAATACAGAGTATTTCAAAAAAAGGTTGGCGAAGATTTGTTACATATTGCACATTTTGTAGCTGAAATGTATTCTGTATTCATATTTAGAAAATGTCAGGACTCCCAAAGAAGAAATTATGCCAGTTTGTGAAAAAATCATGTTATTGTGACCTTTTGCTAATCCAATTCACATAATGCAGCTCTGGCTTGGTATACAAAATGTAATGTGCAAAAAATCCTTCACCAACCTTTTTGATACAGCTGTATGAAGTAATATATGCAGTTAAGTGTTAGTATCTGCCATATGAATTGGTGTTATTGTTTAATTGCTAATGGAAAGACAATTCATTCATGTCAGCTTTCAAGAGAAGAAATGATAACAGCTTTTTCATCCATCTCTCACTGGTAATATACATACCTTATTACACATTTAGGGTCGATATCTGTGTAATAAAGCTGTGAATAAAAACCATATCAGTGAAGTGATACGATATCACTTCACAGTAAACTGGGAACTGGAATGTTTTTCATTTTATCGACCTTAAATATGTAATAAACAAATTATTACATGTTAAGAACTGGATATCATTTTTATTCACTTGTTTTTCTGTATCATATCGCGAACGAGCGAGTCCTCGAGCCATTCTTAATTGGTTTGTTTTGAATGTCCTTGAAGTGACACACATTGAAATGCAATAAATTTCTTTTCCAATATTCAAAGGCCTAGTTCTCCTATAAGAGCATTTGGATGGCACCCTCACATCTCAAAGTTTGCAATTGCCTGGCAGGTAACATATAAACTCAAAATCTCTAAAATGAATTGAATTGAATAAACAATTAATCATTCTGAGAGTACAGGGCCCCTAACAGGTTTTGCATCCCAATTGATAAGAGAAAAGGTCAAAGCCTGAAGAAAAATTCAAAATTTAAAACGTGCATAGGAAAGGATGATGGTAGGTCAAGTCATCAAATGACTCTTGACCATACACTGTATGTGGTAGCAAAAGTGATGAATTGGAAGCACCCATTTCTCCAAACTATTTTTTGCTTATTATTGCTTTTGTGAACTATTTTCTAGGATGACCATGTCAAAGTGTACACCCTGAAAAGGTTAGTTTGAACCAGTTACAATTAAAAAATGATAGGTTTTTCTTTTGTCTACTTTCATTGTATAACCTTATCAGTATACCTTCCTTTTTTTACTTGTATGTACCTTTAGTAATTTTTTTCTTAATATTTGTTAGCAATATTGTTCCACTACTGAAGCACAGGCAACAGCAGGCTGTTACTTGTCTTGCATGGAGGTAAAGGGTTTAGCTTTTTTATCATTTATTTCAAGGCAATTTAATTTACTTTGATAACGCAAGGAGTGGTTGCCCAATTCTCCCGAGCCAAGGGCTCATATTAATGAGCTTGAAGGTCCACCCTCTACCCCCTCTTACTATCAGTGCTCCTTTTTACAGGTATTTAAAGCTAATTAAAGCTACACCGAACAGAGAAGTCAAAACGGAGGGGGAGTTCCTGAGGATCGAACTATGGACCTCTAGCTCTGAAGGTCATGAACTAACCATGACTGAGCTACGCCTGCTTCTATCAATGAAATAGCATGTATTGACATTCATTGCTCTTTTATATTGAACAGAAGTAACCTTGGACACATCATTTATCACGACTTATTTCAGTCTTCACAAGCCAAGTCATTAACTTTGTGTGTCATTGCATTCACAGACCTTTATCAGCATCAGTGCTTGCTGTAGGATGTAATACTGGTATCTTTATATGGACAGTAGACCCAACATCACCAGTCACTAGGTGAGTAAAAATATATGTACATGTACTGTAGTATCCCTTAAAATTACATTGTCACATCAAAGCCATCATATGAAATATTCCATCAAAGTTTATGCATTTTCATTGGCATCTCATTTTTTCATGTATATAGGTTAGGCAGCAGCTCAGTTCAGCACCTTTCTCAACCATGTCACAATCCTGTTACCTCTATTTCATGGAGTCCAAATGGTCAGCTGTTGGTGTCTGGCTCTCCAACAGATAGCACAATGATGGTGAGTCATTACAAAATTAGTACCATTCCTTGGTTAAAGACTCTTTGCATTCAATTTTGCATTCTTTGAAAGCACTCAAATATTCAACAGGACAATATGCTGGGTCCATCAAATGTAAGGCTTGCATTTTATGTGGTATAATTTTTACATTTATGTAATAGTTCTAAACTTTGGACTAAAACTGACCGCAGACATTAGCTCATTGAGTTAACAAATAAACATACTAACTATACATACTCTACTTTATGAACTGGTATTAGGTTTGGGATGTGAACATGGAAACAGCTACACCTCTTTACAGAGCTGGTGGAGGAATCTCATTAACATGCTGGTCTCCTGATGAAAGAAAACTCTTTGTTGCTACCCCAGGTTCAATGTTCAGGTGTGAAAGTGCAGCCTTCCATCCTAATCTGAATAAATTAATAAATGATGGAATGGATGAAAGGATGCTTGGATGGATAGATGGTTTGATGGATGGATGGATGGATAAATGAGTGGATGAATGAATGAGAATAAATGAATGAGAATGAATGAATGGTTAAATAAATGAAGTGTCAAGACTCTTGAAACTCAGTAAGATCACCTATTTTCAGATTTCTGTTGTTAATTCTTTCTCTATCAAATTAGTCTTCTTCAATATTTCTTCTATAGAACTCCAACTGGTTGTCAATATCTGAAATAAATACATAATCTTTTTTTAATCAAAATATAGAATTTGGGAAGCTCAGACATGGACTTGTGAAAAATGGTCAAATTTGGCAGGAAGGTGCAAGGTGACAAACATATCAGTCCTTGAATTCCTTGTTTGTATTATATAGTCTTGTCTGCCATGTGCAATTGAATTGTTGATAGGCAGAACAGTATTTGAATATTGTATACTACCTCATATTCTAGCTAGTGTTCATGACCATGAATTATCCTATCTTGATCATTTTTAATATTTGAATTCAGAGTGCTTGTTGGAGCCCAGATGGCAGTATCATTCTCTTTGCTGTTGCAGAGGAACCAGCTTTGTATTCCTTGAAGTTCATCAGTCATTTTGCAGGTAACTCTAAATATTCAACCTGTTAGCCTCAACATGTTGAGTGCTAGACTTGAGCCCCAGAAATTGAGAATCTAGAGTCCTGGCTGAGGCATTTAGATTTTTTCTTCATTTCAGGTTAACATTTTCCTTATTTTTTTGTTGTTGCATGGTTTAAAATAGGTGACACTGCACAGTGAATCAGCCATTGGTGTAGAAATGTTTGTCAAAGCTGCAAACCTAATACCTCATATTTATTTAGCTATTTTTTCTGCATGTTTCTAAATAGGTGACACTGATGTACATGGATCAGCTATTGGTGCACAAATGGCTGTCAAAGCTGCAAACTTAACACCTCATTGCTTTAATGATGGAGATGATTCAGTGACAGTTGGAGGTGTGGTTAAAAGCATGGCATGGGATCCTCTTGGGGAGAGATTAGCTGTTATTTTTGAAGGTTAGTGAGTCATTCACTGGAATAGGCTATAATCCTCTTTACCTTAGTCGTAATGACTTCCCAATTCAGACCATGTGTCATTCTCCTAAGATTAAGATTCATTGTTTAAGTTGTATTCAATTTCATATCTTCTTAACATGCACAGCCATTAAACAAGGAAATGATTCTCTAGGGGATGATATAGTCTGTGTTGTGTTTTGAAGGGTTTGGAAAGAATATAACAGATCCAAATGGGAAAACAGTACGACCAAAAAAGGTCTATTAAGATGTCTGATAGCCATTACACTGATTCTTGAAGTGAACTTTAAAAAGCAGTACATATGGCTAGCTGTATGCAATGTAGCTTGGGAAAAGCTAGTTTTGCTGCTGGCAGAACATAAGGTTACTTTAATGCCAACCGAGAATCAGGGAGGATCTGAAGTAATATTGAAGCTTCAGCTGAGCTATAAGGGGTACCTGAGAAACCCCCAAGTGTTATGCATGAATAATACAAATCTAAAAGAAAATTCTAAAGTTTTTAAATCAAATTTGATGTCACACTTATAAATGCTTTGCTTGAAACATTTAAAACATAGATGATGATGGCAAAGCCCAAGAAATAGTTGCTATATTTAAGACAAGACTCAAGCCAACGTTTGAAGTTATTCCAAGGTTTGCTACTGAAAGACTATTATTAATAATAATTGCCACATTAAATAATCATAGTATCTTTGGGGCTTTCACGTTCAGACTTGTTATTAAATGTAAGATTACTTAATATCAAGACCATTAGTGAATCAGACTGCCTTTGCCAAGATAACCCCACTAGAGAACAATAGACATGTCACTTATTCATCACTTCATTGCCTCTTCCCATGCTTTGTTTACACAGCTTCACACATTTTTATCATCAGTCTGATGAAAGCCATCACTAGTTATAGCTGAAACATCATGATTGTTCTTTAAAAATCTATGGGATTTATCCGTAATCTTACATTTAATATTAAATAATCATATCATTTCTTACTTTAATAAACACCTCTGGTAATTTTTCAACAGTGGTTTTGTGAGAGGACCTCCTGATTCCTTTCCTGAACTAGTTACATTCCAACAGAACTTTAGCAAAGGAGCTCTTCTAACTGTGGTAAGACTTGACTTTGTAAATCACACCCATCAAAGATTTTCAACATGCAAATAGATTTTATTGGATGTATGGTCCGCCTTACCATGAGCTAAAGAGATTAAAATCTTTTGCCAACAACCTGAATGAAACAACCTGTGAGTTGGTCAAAGTCAGAGCACAGCTAATTCATAGATCAAATAGTGATTTAGCATGTTAGTTTTTGCAATGGGTGGAAAAGTTAAGAACCTGAAGAAAAGCACAAACACTACTGCCTCATATACGATGGCAGGTCCAAAAATTGAACCCAAGACACCAGGGGTGAGAGTGAAGATCATGCCATTGCTGTTCCACTCTTGAATGCCTTTGTTGTCTAAACAGTTAAGACTAAAATCTAAGACTAAGTTTTAACCAAACTTGTTATAATCATAGGGGTGGTCAGATGGAAGCATTACCTTTGTTCCACTGTTATTCACATCAAGCGAAGACACCCACCCAGTTAGCCATCATGCTCAAAATGGAGTATTCACTAATGGTACAAGGATGAACTAGATATACAGAGTAGTGTTTAAGATTTAGCGATAGCATAAAAATATGTGTAAACAGTGTTTCTCTCAAGTGAAAAAATGGAGTATTCACTAATGGTACAAATATTAACTATATATACATAGCAATAATTTAGTGATATATATATGTGTAAATAGTGTTTCCCTTAAGTGAAAAAATGGCAGTTAAATTGTATTTCTCTAACTGAGTCTGAAGCTTATAGTGGGGGAAAGTTAGATGTGTAATGATGGTGAGCCTCAACTCCCTTCAGCTTGGGAGTGATATGTTTCCTCATTATCAGATCGCATTATTTCTTTGTTTTTGGTAACATTGGAGTAGACACATCATTATGCATAAGTTTTAACAAACGATGTTATTCCCAAGAGAATGAAACGACAAGTATCTATTGATTTACACTGTTAAATCATGTTCAATCACCCTTGTGATACTGCAGTTTAAAGGTGAACGCAACCATGGTCATGTGACAGAGTTTTGGGTGGTACAGTACGTACTGTATAAGACAACAATCCTATACCCAAGAGAAAGGGATATTTACAGTTGACAGAGCAAAATGATGAAAGACATGATTTTATTGCATCACAACTATGATAATATTTTGCTAATAAATAATGTACGAATGAAACTAAGTGAACTTAAAATTACCAGTTAACAACCAGCAATAAATGTATTTTTGTGTAAAATTAAAATATTTCATAAGCATAAATAACGAATAAAATCGCCATTCAAATGTTATAATTTTTATTCTACATTTTCGTTTATTTATTTATTTTAATTTATGCAGTTTGTAGCGAAAATTATATGGTCATATATTAAAATTTGTTTCCGCTGAGGGATGAAAAAACTATATCATATTGTTTCCATGCTATTTGTTCAAGACAGGTGAATTGCATCTAATTCATAATTTATTTTCGTGACTAATGTCGTTTATTGATCTTTTCGTTTGTCAAAAAAGCAGCTAAGTAAATTATAGCCGAATGTAAAGCTTTGAGACTACTACTTGTTTTGACTGCAGGCTGACAACAAAGAGCATGTAACAAAGTTTGCTTATTCCTTTGCTGCTCCATAGTTTGTCTTACGCTGTCTTGCCTTGGTATTAGAGACACTAACGCCATTAGCTTTCCCATAAATTTTCCCATTAGTGGCTTTTCCATCTTGCGAGGCAGGCTCATTTGAAACGGGATGTTTCTTAAGTTTCTTTAAGATAGTTTTAGCGATAGGAGGAGGTTTACGTTCGGGTTCATGTAGCTTGGAGTCGGTAGCGATAGCGATGAGCGTTCCAAAGATAGGAGCTATCCAAAACACAAAGAAATGCTCTAAAATGTCTTCTTTTGCGTCTGTAAAAAGGAAAGTGTGGACAGTGGCAAATACTGGGTTCATCCAAACCCCCGTGGTACCAGTCAAAGCATAACAAATCAACACGCAAGCGCCGGCACGAACTAATGGATTAAACTTCCGAAGGCCTCCTCGAGTTAGGAAATCAATCATGGTCAAAACAAACGTTGCCGTTATTTCTATTGCAAATCCAACTAAAACAGAGACCTCAAGACTCGATGATAAGCCTCTGCTTAGCTGTATGAAGTGGATTTCGCTTGCTGTAGATTGCCATACGAGTTTCATGAACGGAAAAGCCAACAAAGCGCCAGTTAGTTGGGAGCTGACTTTAGTTACAAAATCCACAACCCATGATCGACGTACATCTCGTCTCACGATTCCTTCAAGCAATCCACACGGATTTGCCGCCTTTCTGTCCAGAATATACTCGGAGTTCTTCAAGAAGAGGAACGTAAAACTGCAGATAAATCCAAGTAATTTGCTGTAGTATTTCCCAATGACCGCGATTTCGAAGACGCCGGCAGAGAACTCGAACGATGAAATCAGTTCACCTACATAGTGGTGGTGTGGGGACCTACGAGGGATGATCTTTTTTAGAAGGAAGCGTGCTGTTTCACCGAGGACAAAAGCTCCTATAATCGCCGTAAATGACCAAGCTAATGGCATCTTGCTTCCAGTGTTGTGGACAGTAGTGCTGATCATTCTAATCAAATGAAACGCTACATTTGCAAACTTGGCTAAACCAGTTTGACCCCAGTTTCCCAATATATGGTGATTAGCACTTGTCAATTAAACGGAGGGCTGTTTAAAGGTGGTGTGGGTTTCCCCTCGACAGTAAGATATGTTTTATTCCTAGTGCCTGAAATGATATAAGTGATTTAGAAAAAGTTTCCTTTTTCTCCGACGACAGCAACCGATTAATTCTACAGTTGTTTTTTTTTGCTATTATTCATCAAGCTTCCTTCAAAGCTATGATTCCGTAAACTTTTGATTGACAGAGGCCAAAAACCCAGACATTCAGAATGAGATATCACAGAAACTTCAGAACAACTCTGAAATAGGGTATAAATTTCGGCGATATTACTCTGGAACAGGGTCAGGGTTCAGAGGGCTCAGCGGCACATGCCTACCCTAAACGGGCAAGATTACTCCCCCCCCCCCCCCCCTCACCCTCACCCACTTTCCCCTTTCCCAAACCTGGTTTTGTCTTTAGGTTCTTTACTAAATCAAATCTTATATACTGAAAAAAATTCATATTTCTGCTTAAAAGCATTACCAGAAAGTATCGTTTCGTCTTTTCCGTACCGTCTGAATGACTCGTTATCGGTTGCGCCATTTCGAATTAATTCAAAAAGATTTTTCGATTTTTTAATGTTCGCATATATGTTTAGAATGGGTTGGAAAGAACAAGTGTTTTGGTCACCCTGTGTTCTCAAGAAAGGATACCGGCACGTGACAGTAAAGACTACCATATTTGTATGTTACGTGAGGAGCGATCCATACGTGACTGCGTTCAGTGATCGTTTCGAATTTTATCGACGTTGCTGAAGCAAAGGACCGAAGATCGGTTAGAGGACTCATATGTTTTAGTCGAATTTTGCAGCGAAGATGTTCAAGGGACCATTCTAAGGTAACTCGCTATGTATTTGATATAATAGTGGTAGCAGATACAGAAACAAAAGCCCACGCTCTGCTGTAGAGGTGGATATTTCGAAGCTTCGATCGAACGTTCCGAGCGAACAGTTCAGAGCTGTTGTGATGGAACTATTGTCTAACCAAGACTATGTATATGATTTGCTATTAAGATCACTTATTAGGTATTATTATACTGTTGTGATACGAGGATTACGAGGAACGGACCAGCTGTTTCTAAGTCCGAAGAGATATACTAGATTTCTCGGTTTCGATCCTTCCTATTATCGCTTTTAAAGTCGCTATATTGCATAGTCGATTATAACCTTGCAAACAATAAAAAGTCATCTAACGACGTAGATTTTCCCAATTTCTAGACAAATTGGGTTTAACTTAATAATTAACGCATTTGCTCATTGTTTCATTAGGTCTGGATGTTGTTTTGCTTTAAACTATCGATAAGTAGGCACGTTCGATAATAATGTTTACCGAGTGACATTTGCCCCCAGGCTATACAGACAAAAAATACTCTTGTCTGAGGGGCTAGTAATAATGTTCATGTGTGACAACATTTTTTGTTCTTTATTTAAATGCTATTTGATAATTGGAATAGGACTCAATCCGGTATGCTAAACTATGCCGGCTGTACGCAGGCTAGGAGAAGTCAGTGGGGATTGGGATTCCCCCGCCGTAGGGCCACTACGCAGTCTATATTAATATAAGATAAATTAAATACTAATCATTGCCAATGGCCTTGATACTAACTATTTTGACCAGAGAATCCTAAAATGTCGGGTTAGGAGTTCCACAGACTGAATTGACTGAGGCTCAGTCTTGCTTCACCATAACTATGGCTCTATTGTGCAGAACTAGTTTGAGGACTAGAGGGTGGGAGGGTGAAGGGAGGGAGGGGAGGGTGTGTGTTGAAGACAGAGTAGGTTCATAGGCCAATGCACTTTGCAGTTCATGAATGCTTTTCATTCTTTGCAAGGATTTCTACAAGATACTTATTATTGCTAGACCTTGATCAACTCAAGTCTTTGTTAAATAATGCTTAAGATTTTGAAAAATATTATCATTCTAATTATCATTTATATTGAGGCTTGTCCACACAAAGGTAGGGTGAACCTTTATCAGGGCCGTATCTAAGGGGAGTTCTAGAGTGCCCAAATCCCCCCCCCCCCTTCCCCTCCTAGCTTGGAAATAGTTGGTTAGTATATCAAATGGTGCATCTTCTAGTATCCTAGATATGCTCCTGGTTATCACAATGTTCTATTTTCATCCCATTTTGAATTTCTAACAAGTAAATGACTGTAAATGACCACAACAGGCTAAGCTTGTAAGTCTGATTCTTCCAGTGCAAGTAAGTGCAAGTTAATTGCAAGTTCAAATTCAAATTTTAATATTCCATCTATCACTAGTAAGTAAAAACCATGTTAAATTTGTCAATCACTAGCTTATTTTATGTACTTTCTACGTAAAAGCTAAGATTAGGTTTAATTTAGTCAAAAATTATCTTAACCAAGGAAGTACCGCAAATGACTTGATATTTATCTTAAGGCTCACATTTCACTCACCATATTTTTTCTTGACTTTGATATATTTCATGCACTACCTTTCCAATCCCAGCTTATTGATTTCAATACTAGCAAAGTATTTATTTCTACCATCCAATCCCGTCAATATCACCTCCGCATTTATCCTACTATTAAAGATATAGAAAATATGAGTGAGTGTTTTGCTAAACCCTAAGTGCTTTATAACTGTACAAAGTACAGCAAGCTAGAATTTTAATTCATTTATAAAAAGCAAAGCATACACTCCCAAACAATATTACAGTGTGAGATTTAAAACAATTTTTTTTATAATATCTTGTATTCCTATAAACCATGTATCCTACTGTCTGGTATCCCTATACCATGTATCCTACTGTCTGGTATCGCATATACGATGTATCCTACTGTCTGGTATCGCATATACGATGTATCCTACTGTCTGGTATCGCTATACCATGTATCCTACTGTCTGGTATCGCTATACCATGTATCCTACTGTCTGGTATCCCTATACCATGTATCCTACTGTCTGGTATCCCTATACCATGTATCCTACTGTCTGGTATCCCTATACCATGTATCCTACTGTCTGGTATCCCTATACCATGTATCCTACTGTCTGGTATCCCTATACCATGTATCCTACTGTCTGGTATCCCTATACCATGTATCCTACTGTCTGGTATCCCTATACCATGTATCCTACTGTCTGGTATTCCATATACCATGTATCCTACTGTCTGGTATCCCTATACCATGTATCCTACTGTCCTGGTATCCCTATACCATGTATCCTACTGTCTGGTATCCCTATATACCATGTATCCTACTGTCTGGTATCCCTATATCCATGTATCCTACTGTCTGGTATCCTATATACCATGTATCCTACTGTCTGATATCCCTATATCCATGTATCCTACTGTCTGGTATCCCTATAATCATGTATCCTACTGTCTGGTATCCCTATACCATGTATCCTACTGTCTGGTATCCCTATACCATGTATCCTACTGTCTGGTATCGCTATATACCATGTATCCTACTGTCTGGGATCCCTATACCATGTATCCTACTGTCTGGTATCGCATATACCATGTATCCTACTGTCTGGTATCGCTATATCGCGTATTCTTCTGTCAATCCATACGTGACATTATTAGATGCTGTAGTCTTGATATCGGCGTGTTTTGATAGCATAATTCCAAGGTTGGATGTTGTTGTTAACCGCTGGAATCATTGGAAGGCCACAGCCACTGGTAGAAACAGTGTTTAACGTGAGTCTAATAATTTCACGGAATGTCCTAACTCTTTTCGACCATCTTTAAAGGCACTGAAAAAGGGCGGTCGGCCATTTTTCACACAGTGAGTGGTTAATTTCAGAGATTAAAAAACTCGTATTTGAAGGTCATCTCGAGTAACCAGAAACTGTTCAGATAACGGCGCTCTTTTATAAATGTATGGTATTGTGTCGTAATTGACCTGGGAATTTGTTTTTAGGAATACCTCAATAGCAAAGGCAGATGAGGGGATAATTAAGCTTAGTTGCACGTCAAGTATGACGAAGATTCGCGTCGAGTAATAATGTTTAGATGATAAGAGTGGTAATTTTTAGTGCAGAGCCGACTCTCCCACAAGTTTCACCTTGAAACTAATAGCATGTTAGGGTGGAAATTTCACAAACCAAGTGACGTAACAAAAGTATTTAAAAAAAAGATTTTGATGATTTGATCCAGTGTAAAATGTGGAAAGTAATGCAAAATAAGAGATGAGTAAAGTTAAAGGGCAAATAAACAACACGACCGAAGTCATTAAGAAGTTTATTTCAGTTCGCTCAGTTACGCTTCGTGTTAGAAAGTCAAGTTCAAGGTCTTTTCTTCTGAAGGACAAGTTAAGGCATGTGCTTCATAACTAGATAACAAATTCCGGTCAGTGACAAGTATGGCTGCCGGCCTCTTATTCGATAATAAGCCCCGTTCAAGGTTACCATCTAGTAAAAATAATATCAGCAAAATATATATTCTTCATGTCTAGAAGGTACTCTTTAGACTGATTCGAATTTTAGCTTTAACACAGGAAGCCCAAGCGCGGTACACGTGGACCGGAGTTGCAAAGAATATAAATATTTAGATTTGCATATCTGACGCATTTTCAAAGTATTTTTGTAATAAGCCTTACCGGGTTTCTTGAGTGTATCCTTATTGGCATTATGCCTTTCCTGTGTGCGATTTGGAGCCAATCCGATAAGTTTTTCCTTATATTTGCCTACCAAGATCGGGTCAATGAACTATGTCACTACATTGCATCTAGAATTCTAGAAATCAAATATTCCTTGATCAGTTTTATTGAAGGCATCGCATATTGATGGTTTTCACGGCGGCCATGTTGGAGGAACTTAAAAGAATTGTCAATGAATTCTTTTGTTATATCCTCCAACATGGCAGCTGTTTCTTTTGTTATTTAATTCTCTTGGGAATGATTGAAAACCATCAATAATTCAAGCCTATGGATATTATTTACTTTAATTATACAGCTTCTCATTAATTCCATATAGGTAACTGTCCAATTATTTTCTTAATTGGACAGGTCTTGTCGACATGGGATTAATTAGGCATCTATACGATTAAGATTAAGATTAGAATATTAATATATTAAGATAAAATTGTTTTAACAATCAATTAAGATAGACTCTTTTGGGATATGAAACTTATATTGACCATTTCGGCGTCTATGTGCCTTATAGTATAGCATGCGGAAAAAGCATAAGCAATTCGGAGGAGCATGGGTTTTGCGCTATACTCGGTTGTTCGAAGCGTCGGTGTGCAATTTATCACTATTTCATTCTGTTTGCAAACGAGAGTAGTTTAACCGAGTGATTTCAGTTGTTGCATTTTAATTTTACATTTTTCTTCGGAGGAAATCGATCGCACTTGATATAATTCACCCAAACAGCTGTTTCCCACAGCATGATCATCGAGATACTGCATATGTCACCCTTTTTTGCATTTTATTCCCATTTACAGTATTTGAATTGTGAGAATCGTGTGAACAGCTTGAATAAGTTTTTCAGTATTTTTTCTTTACTATCTATGTTTATAGCAACTACGAATATAGGCTGGGCTTGCCTCGGGCTCTTCATAAGGACCACTAGTGAAAAATGAACACATCCTCAAGGAAACTGTCGCGGTGAAAAGGAATAAACTAGTTCAGACTAGGATAAATGAATTGCATAGACAGAGCTATTGTAACGAATAAGCAGGCAGTTTTAAAATCAGACTACATGCAATGTTCCAAAAACAAGAGATCTTAATTGAATTTCCCCAAAAGGTTCTTAATAAAATTTCGAATTCCTTTTAGTCTGAGATACGAATGGCATAAAATTAACCCACTCTAACTCTGATGTTACTAACACCAATCTCTCAGACAGACAGCACAGTACTTGATATAGTATTTCGAAAATGCAGTATTGTATTCTGGTCACGGTCGTGGCATCTCCAAATAGAATACGCCTGTTAACCTTCAAAATTGATAACCAATCTTCGGTCTTCCTGCGACTGTCTTTCTTCTCTGGAGGTTTTTACCGGTGACCTGACTATATCCGGGTAAGATCTGCACGAATTATACGAAATAGTAACCCCTGATCAATCTGTATGGTGTTTCTTGGGTGTCCATTTTGAAATATTTAGGATGCACTTTCAGTGGCAAAGACTTTAACGTAACCGGTGACTATCACATATTACATTTATCGGTTTTCGATTCAGTGATGCTTTAATGATATGATGTTGTCTTCTAGAAATTAATCTAGAGAAACTCCGCATGAATCGTAGTTTCGTAGAATTGTTTGATGGAAGCTTCGTCGACTAGCCTGCATACCATATGGCCGACAATAAGCCGCGAGCCGAGCATAGCCTGCAATCTTGATCATTGACTTTTGTATAAAAAAAATATTGCAGCGCAAAATCCAAAAGCTTTCCTCTTAAATAAAATAATTAGTAAAAATGATACCTGTATGTTAAGACCCCCAAAATAAATGGATTATCTTCGTCAGCATTTTTTTTACTGCTAGAATTAAGACGCATAGCCGGATCTGCGTCACACAATCTTCTTAACTGTGATGTCACATCAGATATCTTATTTCTTGATCGGCAAAATGTTTATATTTTATTAGTCGCCTGCTATAAGCATAGCCGTGTATCTGCCAGACAGCCAAGTCGGACCTTCATTTTAAGGCGATGAACTATCGTATTTTGTCAAATTGGCTGGCTTTTCTGATGCCATTGATTAAAGCCATTGTCATTTGCAGTATAGACCAATCACAAGCTAGCAATAATCCAGAGAATGTGACTTTCTCTACCTTTAAAACTTCAAAAATATAAGTGCCTGGGGCGTTAATCTGACTAGGCTCCTATATGAAACAGATCCGCAATTCCCGGTGTTAATAGAAATAACAAATTCTCAGAATTTCGGAATTAATGACACAACGATATCATCCAATTTCCTTTGGAAAAAGAACAGAAACATTTGCATTAGGACTGTTCATAACTTATGGGAGGGGGAGGGGGGGGGGGCGGCTATTGGGATTCTGAGTTATATTATCTTTGCGAGTAAGATGTCAGTATGAATATAAAATTATGAATGATCCCTTAGCGACCGAAGCTGTTTTCTTTTGCATTCGTTTTTCTCTTAAAAGGTAAATATAGACTATGAAAACCATTCTACTGTTTAGAAACAAACCATCTCAGCCAGACACTTGCATGACGTCATAGTTGTCGGCATGGAAACCTTTCATTGACGTATAAATCTCCTTCCTCATTATTATTTCCTGGGCATTTCGGACTCGATATCGAAATCACATTGCCTTGGTCGTCAGTGAGAGCAGCCTAACTTCTATAGTCTGTCTATAGTTTCCAGGTGTGATTCAGACCGGGCAAAGTTCCAAATCCATACTTGACTTATATACCAGTGAATACTGGAAAGCTACAAAAAACAATGTAAAATCGCTCTATGAGGGCTCGGGAAGCATGACTAACTACACGCGTGACCTGTGCTATGATATTCTTGCTCTTGGGTTTATTTGCCTTTTTTAAACGCTGTACAAGTGTTCGAAGACGTACCACAGCCGACCGCCTTCCAGGAACGGACCTCGATAAGATGGATGGACAAGCGTGGATGATGGGCGCATTCAAACATCATGCTTTCTCATTTCTAAGGGTATGGGGTATTTATTCTAGTGCTTTCCTTTTCTGTATAATTTTTCATTTCCTGAAGTTTGCTTGGAGGAATATTGCCTATGCGATTGTTTTGCTTTGGTGAAATTCAAACTGTTCTTCAGAAGCCCAACGAGTGACGTATGTAGGTTTTTATCGAGAAAAATTGATACCGGCTTCAGGCAGCACTAACGTCAACGGACAAACACTATCGGAAATAGAAGGTTTTAAAAAGTCTGTGCTCAAATTTTCATCCGCAGATTTTAGACTTCAAAGCGACATAGGGTAAAATTTGAGATTTTCCAATCTCTGTTCATTAGATATAGTTTCATTATACTCAAACCACTATTTATTATTTTTCGTAACAATAGATTGCTATTTATTTTAAATAGTTTAGTCATTTCAATTGTTAAAACTACTCTTCTGTTTTGGCCATCCAGCCGCGAAGATTAGTCAGTCCGACGGTGTTGATGTATAAGCCTTAAAGACCTTTCATGACACATCGATCAAGTTCCATTTTCAAAACTAGCCGCTCTTGAAGACAAAAACATTTCGAGTAGCATGCATTTTAAAGTTTAGTGCTCCTTTTCCATTTTCTTTCAAAAATTTATCTCACTGAAATAATTTTCTCGTTTTTTTCTTTTTCTCGAAATGATTTTTAACACGAACATCAGGTATAAAGAGGTGGACTAGACACGCTTGGACATAATCTATAGTTTATCTATCTCTTCAACAAGAACCTGCCATGTGAATAGATCAGTCTTTGAACCGGATATCTGAGCCTTCGTCATTAGAAATATTGGTTAGCAGAAAAAGCAGAGGTTGTTGCTAGATTAGCCTTCGTTTAAAGAGTAACAATTATGTATAACTTTGAACCTAAAATGTTTTGTTGGATTTTAGATTTTAATCGAGAAGGTACGTGCGAGAAAGGACACTCTTGCCCGAAGATACAATCCTTTGTATCAATACAAATCTCTCTAACGCTAGATAAAGTATAATATTTCCCTAACCTTATTATCCCGAGGAAGCCCCGCAGATGTTGGCCAATGTTCCAAGTTTTATCTGGCTAAACTAACACTGCACAAGATTCTGTCTATGGATCCAGATAAATCTAGCAAAACATGGAGGAAAAAGATTTTAAAAAGGCTTTCTCAAGTACTCGATTGAAGTACCTTGGGGTAACGGTTTCTCATTGGTGGCCCAGTAACTATTTATCTAGAACTGGTCGCTTGAAGAGTGGATAGCGCTGTAAATCATTTTAAGAAAGAAAGTATATATATATTTACATATAGTTTAACCTCCATGGAAAGGAGACTTGAGAATTTTAATAACGGATCAACGTTTGATTAACTAATGCAAAAACTACGAACTGTTGCTTGCGCCTTGAGATAACCATTAGTAATAATCGGTAAATGATAATGCTACTTTATTGATCTTTTTAATCTATTGTTTTTGTTTTTGCAGTCACTGAACGGAGCCATGTGGATTAACAACTACTTAGATGAGAACGAACCGCAGGCGAACAAAAACTGCTGCGAGTTTTGCAACACTGAAGTGCCAGATAACGTAGCGAGGCGGTTCAGCTGTCCGCAATGCAATGCTAGGTACTGCTCCAAGGAACACAAGAAAGCTGACTTTCGTTTTCATAAGATGAGATGTATGAACTTTAACCACAATTCTCCGTTTCCAAACACAACCAACTCGTTCATTGGCGATCCTTATTGTCAGTCAAGCACACTACAGTCAGCATTACGGACAGACAATGATAATTATATTCCTACAACGTTTCAAACTTATCAACAAACCCCTAGTGCAGAATTTTCTGGTAATTGTTCTAACACTAACCAACTTTCTCCAGTTGGGACCAATCGGGACTCTGTAAGCCCACAAAGAGTGACATTGCAGCCACCTCAAATGCAGTATGGTCAGCCTAATCTTACCTCAAGTACTAGTCCTGGCTGTAGTGGAGAAGGATTGTCGTATTTGCAGAATCCTTCACCTTATCAAAACCCTAATAACCAGTTTTTCTTGACAACTACAGAAAAGCCGTCTTCGATACAAGCTACTGAGACACGACAGACTCAACCAAGTTTAGTTGATTATTTAAATGTACCAAACACATGTGCAAACACGCAAATGGGAACTGTTCAAATGCCTAGCTACTCAAATGATAATGATGATCAGATTACCTTGGAAGATGCTCTTTTTTTCCTGGATGAACAAGAGGCTAGACAGTACCCTAGTCCACAACAACAGCAACAACAACAACAAGTACAGACACAACACCTATCGCCATTACCAAGCAGCAATGTTACTACCAGCCCAGTGCCTCTGATCTCCACAGGTGAAACACCATCAGCTGAACAATACCAGCAGCTTCTGTTGATGGACTCTATAGCAGCATTTCTAGTCAAATGTTGCCCATTCAAGGCGACCAGGGCTCGATGAAGCACAGTCAAACTCTGTCACCTGCCACTTCAAATACTATTTCAAGCGAGCAACAGTCTCAACAGTCTCCTTTGTCTCCTGAAAACAGTGAGGTCGGCAAAAATGATGAGATGTCAGCACGATTTTGTGAGCACTTTGGGCTGTTAAACGAATCTTCTAATGGTGGCCCTCCATTGAAGGAAGAGGGGATTTTCGGTAGGTACGACTTGAGAGAAGTAGCTCAATACATAGTCCAGAGTCTTTGTAAGAACAACTACTGTATTGTGGACTTCTTGCACGGAGAGCCAATTGCAGCGAAAATACTGGAAGAAGTTAAAGAGTTTCATCAAGAAAATGCTTTTTCTGAAGGCCTTTTATCGTCGTCAAAGGGAAACAAAGGCAGTGCTAAGAAGAATGTACGAGAAGACCTTGTAGCATGGACTGATGGTAAAGGAAAGAAGGCTATAAAGAAACACATGAGTCGTATGGATCTGTTACTGAGGTTTTGCAATAAGTTCATAAAGGAGTGTGAGGTTTCTTCCAGAACACAGGTATCCCATCATTACAAATCAACGGTGATGAAAAAACAAACTGCGCATGGCCGGGAAAATAATGACCAACACTTCATTCTTGTTGATAATCTTTATATGGCACTCTAAGAGCAAAAGTTTCAAAACTGTAAGTCAGTTATTTATTACATCACTGCCAACAAGTATTCAATGTTTGATATAGTGATTTTCCGAACTTGCGCAGTACCGTTTTTCATCATTTTCTTCCAAACACGTCAAAGGTAGCCTCCTACGCAGACGTTCTTAGTGTCTGTCACGCAACGTTTTCCTCCCCACGAGGGATTGGGAAACGTTTGTGGTGAGGACGTTGCGTGACAGACACTAAGAACGTCTGCGTAATAGGCTACGTCGAGAGTGGGATATACAGATTTACACCATTTTGTATTTACTTTTCGTATTATGTCTTTTAAGAGTAGGACAAACTAGCCGGTCATATCTAGTCATCTTGTTTTGTTAATGGAAGTCAAATACGTCGGAAAGAGGACAATTAGTTCCCTCTAAGGGGAAATAAGGCTATCTCTTGTCTGATTGGCTAACAAACCGGTGAAAACCCACGTTGATTACATACTTCCAAAATCTTTCATGCACCTTTTACAGTCTGGGGCTCTCACACGAGACGTACTTGAAACATCAAAACGCGCTGTGAGTTGTGCATGGAAGTTGCCAAAACTTGAGAAACTAAGTAAGAAACTAAACTTTAGGTCTGTTATCTCATTGGATAATACTGTAGTGAAAACCCATATTATTGCATACTTAAGAAAACTCTCTTACCCTATACGGCTTTCACTTGAGATATTATTATTGCTGTACTTAAAACCCAGACAAATACAATAACTGATTAACTAATAATTCTGTAAATGTAACTAAATAGTCCCGGAAGCTGATTTGCTGCTGTGTCATGCGACCTCAATTTTATCGCTGGCTATATGTCGAGTTGTCGGTCGCAAATGCTTAGCCTTGCATTTCTAATTACATACGAAGAAAATTCCGGATGTGACGCAAGGCTATTCTAATTATGAAGTCAACACGGTCGGAACAACGGCAGGGTCGTGTATATGAAACACTTACTCCTATTGTAGTATTAAATTGCTGATACAGGTTTTTTAAATGGATAGTCTAACTAGTATAATTAACAAACTCGTTGATTTTAGGCAATGGTGGCTTGCTACCCAGGAGGTGGGACTGGGTACAAGCAGCACATCGATAATCCAAGTAAAGATGGTCGCTGTGTAACAACACTCTATTATCTTAATCCTGACTGGAACATTAAGGTAACTCTAGAATCTTATTACATGTTGCTGTAGGTTAGCATGGTGTGGGTACAGGGTGATATATTGTTGATGCAGGTTTGTGTGGTGGTTGCAGGTGATGCTGAGGTGTAGATTTAGATTGGTGTGAAGTAGATTTAGGTGAAGGTTGGTGTGTAACGTGTAGGTTGTAGTATGGGCAGATTGGTGTAGTGTAGGCGCAGGGTGTTGTGGAAGGAAAAGATGCAAGGTGCGAGGTGTAGGTTGGTGTGATGTAGGTGCAAGGTGGTGTGGTGTAGGTTGGTGTGATGAAGGTGCAAGGAGGTTGGTGTGACGAAGGTGCAGGGTGGTGTGCTGTAGATTAAAAGTGGTGTAGTGTAGGTGCAGGGTGCTGTGGTATAGGTACAGGTTGATCTGGTTGGGTGTTTTCAAAATGTCTATCCCAATCTTTGATACGTGGTGTGGTGTACGTCCAGGGTGGTGTGGTTTGGTGCAGGCTGGTTTGGTGTAGGTGCATTTGGTGTGGTGTAGGTAAATGTTAGTGTGGTGGTTTGGTGTAGATGAATGTTGGTGTGGTGTAGGTGCAGGTTGGTGTGGTGTAAGGTTGTGTGGTTGGTCTGGTGTAGATGAATGTTGGTGTGGTGTAGGTACAGGTTGGTGTGGTGTAGGTGCAGGTTGTTGTGGTGTAGATGAATGTTGGTGTGGTGTAGGTGAAGGTTGATGTGGTTGGTGTGGTGTAGGTTGGTGTGGTTGATGTGGTATAGATTAAAGTTGGTGTGGTGTAGATGAATGTTGATGTGGTTCGTGTGGTGTAGATGAATGTTGATGTGGTGTAGACGAATGTTAGTGTGGTGTAGACGAATGTTGGTGTGGTGCAGGTGCAGGTCGGTGTGGTGTAGGTGCAGGTTGGTGTGGTGTGGTGCAGGTGCAGGTGCAGGTTGATGTGGTGTAGATGAATGTTGATGTGGCGTAGATGAATGTTGGTGTGGCGTGGATAAATGTTGGTGTGGTGTACGGTTGTGTGGTTGGTGTGGTGTAGATAAATGTTGGTGTGGTGTAGATACAGGTTGATGTGGTGTAGGTGCCGGCAGGATTGATGTGGTGTAGATGAATGTTGATGCGGCGTAGATGCAGGTTGGTGGTTGGCGTGGATAATGTTGGTGTAGGTGCAGTGGCAGGTTGTGTGGTTGGTGTGGTGTAGATGAATGTTGGTGTGGTCTAGATGAATGTTGGTGTGGCGTGAATGAATGTTGGTGTGGTGTAGGTTTGTGTGGTTGGTGTGGTGTAGATAAATGTTGGTGTGGTGTAGTTTGGTGTGGTTGGTGTGGTGTAGATGAATGTTGGTGTGGTGTAGATAAGGGTTGGTGTGGCGTAGGCGCAGATTGACTGTGGTGTAGATGAATGTTGGTGTGATGTAGATGCAGGGTGGTGTGGTATTGGTGCAGGTTGGTGTGGTGTAGATGAAGGTTGGTGTGGTGTAGGTGCATGGTGGTGTTATGAAGGTGTAGGTAGTATGTCTTAAGTTGGTATGTTGTGAGTGCAGTGTGATATATTGTAGGTACAGGTTGATGTGGTGTAGTTGATGGTGCTAGATGGTGCTACGAGTTGTCTTTGAATTAAAAAATATATAAATAACATAATAATTGAAATATCCATTACAGACTGATGGAGGTATCCTTAAGTTGTTTCCAAGTGGAACAGAGCGCAAAACAGTCAACGTAGAACCCTATTTTGACCGTCTTTTGTTATTTTGGTCGGATAGACGAACACCGCATGAAGTTACTCCTGCTTTTAAAGTCAGGTTGGTCTATACAACTGTTTTGTATCCTGTAGATTGCAGGCTTTGACAACAAGGATTAACGTTTTTAGTTTGTGACTTGCTTATCTTTCTACCTACCTACCTACCTACCCAACCAACCACC
This sequence comes from Actinia equina, assembly GCA_011057435.1. Taxonomy (NCBI): domain Eukaryota; kingdom Metazoa; phylum Cnidaria; class Anthozoa; order Actiniaria; family Actiniidae; genus Actinia; species Actinia equina. Next base: position 563,131 of record WHPX01000339.1, on the reverse strand, counting down.
CACCCCTGCACTTACTTATACCTGCACTATATCACCTACCCTACCCTAACCACCCACCCATGCACCTACTTATACCTACACTATATCCTCTACCCTAACCACCCACCCATGCACCTACTTATACCTACACTATATCCCCTACCCTAACCACCCACCCATGCACCTACTTATACCTACACTATAGACCCCTCGTACGATATTCCCAACGCAGTCCAATTCAGTGGACAAAACATTATAATCCATCTCTCATCATCTACCCTACCCAACCACCCACCCATGTACTTACATACACCCACACTATATTACCTACCCTACTCTAACTACTCACCCATGCACCTACTCATATTTACCCTATATCATTTCCTAAAGATATGCCATAACACTATGGTACTTTGACGAACAAGAACGAAAAGAGTATATTAATCGTAAGTACTTCTGCCTGTTTCTTATGTTTACGGATTTAAGTCAAAGCATTAAGGATAGTTTCTTCAGAAAAAACTGCACTATGGATGGACTCGTTGTGATTAATTCCATGGAATCCCATAATATCTTAATTAAAACAATAGATGACCGACGTATTGGTAAAATGGTCTATTGTGGCTTTTGATGGGCCTAACCCTGTGGTGTTACTGAACATAAAATATGTGAAGCGTCAACTCCAGTATTATTGCTATTTCTGAATGTTGCTGTGTACCTAACTTTAACATTACCTCTACGGGTCGATATCATCTAACGTGTAAAAACATATTGATCATAGGTTACAAAGAGGGAAAAGTATAACACCTACAGTACAACAGATATATCACCATGCATAATCAGCTATGGTTATGGTATGGTATGGAGTGGTCCATATACATAACAAGACCTATAGTACAACAGATATATCACCATGCATCATCAGCTATGGTTATGGTATGGTATGGAGTGGTCCATATACATAACAAGACCTATAGTACAACAGATATATCACCATGCATCATCAGCTATGGTTATGGTATGGTATGGAGTGGTCCATATACATAACAAGACCTAAATTAACACAGATATATCACCATGCATCATCAACTATGGCAAATATCCATATAAGCAGTAAAAGCAGACACATCCACTATTTTTGTTGCTTTTCATCACCGATCACTAAAGAAGACTTGTCAAGTCAGGAAAGAAACACAAAATTGAATATAACGAGGAAGTCAATAACATCAACACCAAACAGTATTGTGAGGATATTTTGGTACAAGGTTTTTTCATTTTTAAAGTTTCTAGGTCTAAAAAGAGATAGTACATTTTGTAAGATCGAAATATTTAGTTGCTTTGGTCCAAATGCTGATAAAAATCATCTCTATATCCAATGATTTCGGTCCAAGGTGCGTACTTCCCTTGAAAAAGGCTTCATTGGATGGCACGAATAAAACAATACTTACTTACTATGAAATATTACAAACTTTTCTATATATATGTACAGTGTATTAATAGAGAAAATGAAGTACCATCTAAGAACAATTTGAATAATAAGCTTACTAATCTAAGAAACATACTTGCGTAAGATATGTAAAATTTCTAAAAAAAAATTCCAGTCAGTAATTATAGTCTTGCAAGTATTTATTGCAATTAAATGCTTGAATAGACCGTTTGCATGATGGCATTATTTGACGACACTACCAGCGACTAGCAGAACGATTCGCGAGTGTTCTTTCAAATTCACTCATCAGGCAGCAAACTTTCCCCCCAATGAAATATCGACCTTATATCCGTAATTGACAAGCCTACCTTTATTTAACAGTGAAGATAGATTCGTTTTCGGTGATCGTTTCGCCATTTAACGCTTTAAAATGTCGAAAATATAAATCAAAATTTTCAGACCTTATAGTGAAGGAACACTTGTCCACCATCTTGAATTAAGCTTAGAAACCTGGCATTTGACAAAGGAAGCCCAAAAAGTTTAGAACCATAACGTCTAATAAACCTGGCAATCTAACTTGATTATTCCAGAAATATACCATTTATTTTTCCGGTCCTCGATCAATAATGATTTCAATTGATTATTCTTTACGTCCCAAACATTACTAATTTTACAATTCCCGTTTTGAGAACCCGGCTTACGACCAAAAGAAAGCGAAAGAAAGGAAATTCAGAAGGAAAGAGAGAACGAAAGATATGGAATAAAAAAGACGAAGAAAGAAGGCAATGAAAGAAGGAAAAAAATGAAAGATAAAAAATAAAAAAAGAAACTAACGAAAAAGAAGTAAATTATTATATATGTTTACAGTTATAGAAATGAAAACGCTCGACAAGATACTATCATTATTGGATTTAACTATGATTTTAAATATGATGTAGCTTTGTAAAGCAAGAATAAACATGACAAGTATACTTCGTGACAACGAGTTCAACAGTTCCCAGTATTACGAACATTTGTCATCCGTACTGATTCCAAGAGATAATAGAGACACTGAAGGACTCTCGGTACGCGTTTGTTTTCACACTGGGGTGTCTTTCTGCTGGTTTATTATAAATAACAAATGAATTGAAGTATGTTTTAGGTTTTCACTGCAGGTACGTGTTATCGCCTGTTAAACCGGACAGGCAAAATACCCTCTCAGACCACCCATCAGTTATCACTAACACTGGACATGACAAACATCGGATTGGTTGTTCTAAGCGTTATCTGCTTGGCTATAGGTAAGGCTTATTCTCTCACACAATTAAATGCCTGTTTTGATTCCTGGGATTTTATATTCAATGGGATTATAAAATTTCTTGTTAATATTAAGAGCATTTGTTCATTCTTGAAAAATTTTGAAACGACTCAAGATGAATTTTTGGAATTTCGATGACGGGTAGAAATATGGGATCCGAAATATGTCCCAAATATGTTAACACAGAGGCAAAGGCTTCCGACATCAAAAAATGCTTTTTTGCGCTCTTTATAGTCCTATGTTCAAAGGAAATGAATAGCAGAGGGATTGAACTGAAGTTTGCGATTCGATTGGTGATCAACAATGAGATCATCATCAAACACCAACTTGAATTCTATTTTTCAAAGCCGGATTCGATCGAGAATAGAATGGAATTTTATCGAATAGTAATAACGTTAGAATTTAGGACCTAACACTAATTCTAAAAATAAAAAAACGAATATATTTATGGATCGATCATGGTTAAGAACCAAATAACAAAATAATAATAATAACAATAGCATAAATATTTTGATTTTTTTATTTATTTTTTATCTTGAATCAAATGTGATAGAAACTGCAGGAATAATTTAATTATAATTTAAGTTCCGGAATTGAATTTGAGCAAAAATTATTATCCATGTCGAAATTGCGACATTATGCTATGTAATTGAACCTGGTACCATTATTCTTGTTCTCAGTTTAATTACACGCATGAGATTATCGAATCACATAAAGTTAAGCTTGAAAAAAACACTAGTCATAGAATTAGTGTTGAGTTATTATCACGTGTAGTTTTAGTGTGATCGATCATTTTACAAAACCTTCAATTTACTTTCGAATTTTATCGATACCCTGAAACAAGCTCTATAGTTTGATCAATGCCAGAGCTTGGCGACAGGGCAGAAAAAGGGATATCAGTGATCGGTCCAAGGTGAAAACAGGTTCTGTAAAGCCTTAGAATATATAATAAAGCAAGAGAAAATGAAATAAGAGAAGGAATTCCCCTTATATAACCTTTTAACCATCATGTGCACAGTTTGATGCTATTTTTAAACCATTTGTTTTTCTGCGCGCGCATTTACTGCGCCCTCTCTACGCTGTTAGCGTTCGTTTTGGGGTTTTTTTCCGTTATTTCGACTCTGCCCTGAATATGAATGTGCACGTCAAAGACTTGGCAAATATGATAGGAAATTGAAGTAGTAATTTGTTCAACTTTATGGAGTATTTTTACATTTATTTCCCAAAGCTTTTGACCTACATCGTCATCTTGAGGGCAGATTTGAACACACCTGATTTGAACATTTGAAAAGCCAAGAAAACGTTAGCAAACAGCGTAGAGCGCGCGCGTACTATGCGCGTGCAGAAAATCAAACGATCAAATAAATAATATCATTGGATGATATTAGAATATTAATATTAATATTAATATTAATATTAGAATATATTCTAAAAATAGCATCAAATTGTGCACATGATTCTCTTGATAAAGCGAATGGCTTTTAGATTCCCGAGTTTAGATTATATCGGCTATTCATTTTTTTAGAACAAATCCCTTTCTCGGTGCTAAAGCCAGTAGCCCGCCAAAGCTTGCTGCAGTAACTAATAAGTATCAAACAATAAAGTGGTTAGAAACTATGCTTTTTACGTAAATATTTGACAAACTAAATATGAAAATAAAAGCAAGACTATAAATTATCAAAGGGAAAGAACAAGAAAATTATAAAAGAGAATATGAAAATAATGGGAAATGGAAAAGAAGGATAAAGAGAAAACAAACGAAAAGAAAAAAAGGTGAAAAGATAAGTTAAGGCTAAAAGAAAGTAAAAAAGGTAAAGCATAGTAATATTGTCTAAAGAAATTTAAAACACTGTTCTTTATCATTGATCCCCTCCTTTAAGCAATTGACGGCTTAGAACAACCACTCACAGCGCAACAAACGACTGGTAGTAACGAGACAGAAGAGGAACCACATCCATACACTATCTCTTTCTTTGTATTCCCTCATGGCGCTGCGTCAGACCTGCTGCAAAGGGCAATGAGCCCAAAGAAAAATACCGCAAAATCGCTAATTACTAACGCGACTGCAGGTTGGTGAACGTAAACTAATAGTATCCTATGAGGGTAGTGTTTGTGGTACATACAGATGAGATGTATTGGTGTCTAGCTTGGGTACTAACAACACCATGTAAGGCATGATGAACAAAAAATGTTCGTACTCAAGCAAGGCCACAATGCACCGTATTCATTAACTTAGTAATGACCTATGTGGGATATATATTGATCCACTTACTCGAGAGCTCAACACGAAACACATATATTATAAAATCTAGAACACTAGATTCAGTGACATATGATTGCCATGAAAGCTACACATTGAGAATTAGGTATATCCCATTATATCCCCAAGAGAGACAAACATGGCGGTCATTTTGGTGCCGTTTACAATGAATGCCGATGAGAAATGTTTTGTTAAATGGCACCAACGCCCCACTCGAGAGGCCTCGATGACGTAACGTGCAGTCAAAGAAATTAGTTTGGGATAGCATTACATTGTATTCCTTGCTATATATTATAGACACTATGTTACCAGTTTTCATTCACTAACTGCGCATTCCTGACAGCACGAACAACTGCCGCTTCCACCGATCTTCCATCATATAAAGTCATCTCAGTACAACAAAACGAACGCTAATGAACCTAAACTAACTTACTGGACCTAATTCATCTTTGTGCAATGCTTACATCAATTTAATTTGGAGAATTGAAATCTTTTCTTATTACTTACGTTTTATCGTCCAACCGGTACAGTCTTATCTAGTATGAATCCTCAAGCAAATTTAATGTACCAAAATTTAGTGTAGGGAATTAGGGGGCTATCACTCAGTCTCTATCACCTATATCTAGTCTGAGACGTTGAAAAATAATATCGCCTTAAAATATATAATACGAATATTAGACTTGACTGGGTTTTTTTTCTTTACAAAATGAAAGTAGTTTATAGTATCTCTGTTGCAGATATAGAGGTTTAACAATTCTTTGCTCTGGGGAAATGAAAATTTTCTCATGTATAACGATTGTCGGTTTTTGCCATCCAACATGGCTACCGTAACGTGATCGCGCGAAACTTCTAGTGCAAAACTATTTCTATTTTCTTATCAATAAATAATCATGTTATATGTTGGTCTTTTGTTGTCTCATATTATAGCCAATGGCAGTGCCGAAGAAACATGGATCGATAAGGAAGATATAGATCCCTGATTTACTCTATCAACGGGGCAGTATTAACCACCCCACTAGTGAGATGTACCCTAAATGCCATCAGTGTACTAAGAACTCCACCTATGAAGGATGTACCGAGAAGAAGACTCTAAAAGTGTGCAACAAGGGGCTGGCTAACATCTGCTTTACCAAGAGTGTTAAGAGAGGCGAGGTAGTGCACTATGAGATGGGATGTGCTACACATAACCAGTGTAGACGCGCAAGGGCACAGCCTTGTGCTTGTAAGTACCACTAATTAATCAATGTCTTGGCTTCACTAGCGCAGGGAGGGGGTGGGGAGAACGTGCCCAGCCAAATGTTTGGTCTCGGCACCAAAATGTAATTAAATTCATACGAATTTTTGTGTGGATTTGTCAGAAAGTGGCACATCCCGCCCCCCTCCCCCATTAATTAATGGAGACCTCACTACGCCCCTGCTTGACAAAATGTTTCCTTAAACATTTGCTTGATTCAAATTTTCTTCCCTTGAGCCTCAGTTCATTTTTAAATATGCAGTCCTGTCATGTTTTCGGGTCATGGGTGCATCCAAACGAAATGACCGTGCAAAATAATTGATAAGTTCGGCTTTATACACGTAAATGAAAGGGTACGCCATCATCGATTATTATAACAAATAACATTAAAAATTTTCCAAGTGAAGTATACCAAACTAGCCTATGCTAAAATATACTTTTATGACAATCTTTTTTAAACAAAATCATAAATCAAAATAATCACCACGACCGCTTACTTAAGTAGTACTTTACACCTTCTATACGCAAAAAAATTATGCATGTTCAATATTGTGTACGCAGAGTTGATATTGAATATAGTACATAAAGGCAAGACTGGACCAATTATTTCAATAGTCAATACTGTTTTAGCGAGCTATTACTACAACGAATAAAATATATTTGATAATTAGGAGCACATACCTGTCTGTGAACTGAATTATATGCCTTTTCCATCGTGCCTTGGGCCCGAAACAGTGGAAAATATCGATGCAGTCTTCACTCTATAGTAACCGCTTCATTTTACGTCAAAGACCTTGTTAGTTGATTGAGTTACAGTGTAATCCATAACGAAAGCTTGACCGACTAGTTTTCATCATCCCCAAAAAGGCGTGACAGAAAACTTTGAAGTTGCAAGGCGATTTGCATAAGGCCATTTGGGAATAGCTATGTACTGTTTAATAAACGAGCAGGAGTGTTTTATCGGATATAAAACACGAGGCGTAGCCGAGTGGTTTTATACCCGATAAAACACGATCTGCTCGTTTATTGAACGGCTTAAAAAACTCATGATGAATGTTATCATATTGTACTGAATTCTTTACGAAATGATCCAAGTTTGATAGAGAAAATCCAAGTTAAAGTTTATGCAAATGAAGACGAATCTTTATCAGATATAAAACCTCCTTCACGGTCATGATTTCTATTGTGTTTCCTTCATGAATTATTAATGAGTTTTTTAAAGCTATATACTAACGTGCACTAAAATGACCCCAATTGTAGTCTAACACGTCGTCTTGCTCGGGGAAATGTACAAAGGGGTGGAATTAGTGAAGGGTCTTTTATAACTTTAAGGGAGAAGTTGCGCAAATGAAGTTGTAAGAGAAGAAAGAAAACGAAAGAAAAAAATGAAAGTGGAGGAAAATGATATGTGGTGGAAATAATTTGAAGAAAGTGTGAATGAATTAAGCACTTTTGGCAACCAAAGGGTTATGGAGGACCGGGGTAGAAATCGCATGCGCACTTAAAACGATCCTTATAAACTATATGAACCGGCTTGTTCGATTCGCAAGCTAAATTGTTCACAATTTACTAAGTTTAGCTATATTCTTCAATTACAGTCAAAGTCAAGCACTGTTTCACGTGTTGTCAGTGGAGTGGCTGTAATTCCCAGTCTCATCATCACAAGAAATTCCCATTCGTCAAAGACATCGATACCAAGTTATCCTTCGACAGCAAATCAGCGCATATCACAATCGTCTGGGAACTACTCATAATAAGTCTCCTTTCGACAATTTTTCTCTCATAAGAAACTGGACACCAGTCCCTTCTCGACAGCTGTTATAAAAGCCGTGGAGTCCTATCAGTTTTAGTGGCAAAGGTTGACCTTGGACAAGAAAATGACTTGCTTTAATGTTGAACTGAATGTTTTAAGTAACTTCAAAGTATTCATTTTCGCACATGGGGGGTGGGGTGCGTAGGGAATATATGTAATCATGTGACTGTAAATGACGTAAGCTAGCTCTTTCCAAATGAACTTCGCTTGAATATTTCAACAGAACTCCTTTTCCTTGAAGGTACTATAAGGGCTATTATCTGTTTGTCCCATATTGGGGTTTAAGCAATACTATAATAATACATTAATAATACATAGGAAGGCAATAAAGTGTAAATAGCGATAGATAAACTAAACGTTTTGCCTGTCATTGAGTACCTCTTCATTTCTGAAAAAGAAATTTCTTGAAAAATATTTCTGCAGGCATACAATTTGATGATAAAAAAGGGTAACGAGAAGTTTCGAGATTTCGCGAACTATTTTAAGTAATGGTAGGAAAATGACGTCATCGTGTAAACGCCCCATTGCTGTTCAAGTTTCTATCCCCAGACCCCGGAGTTGGTCATATTGAGAGGTTCAACACATTTTGAAAATACAGATAGTCCAAATGTTTCCAAGGTGCTAGCTTGGACTACTCGCATTGAATCTACCGCAATGTGAAGCCTTTTTACACTGAGATGATCCTAGGATGTTACAAAAGAATAGAAACAAGACAAATGGAAAGAGATACCCCAAAAAAGAAGAAAGGAAAAAAAAAACGAGAAAAGGAGGACCAGTAGTTCGTTGAAATTCTAATATTAATGATTATTTTACAACAGAAATATTTTTATCTATTTGTTAATCTACAGCAAGCTTAAAATATAATATCACATATATTACCATGACGGGAACTTTAGTTCAACATACTCGTTTCTTGATCATTACTTGCTCTACATTAAAAATAATATTTATAAGGTAATATATATTAGAACCGAAAAAGACGGATTAAAAGAAATATGACGTGTTAGGGAAACATATTCATTGTTTAAGCATTGTTGTTTGTACCCATGTTGGTACCCAAGCTAGACCACAATGCATCATGTTCGCTATCTTAGAAATGGTCTATGACTGCGGTTCTTTAGTTTTCTGCTAGATAAAATAAAAAAAACAGAGACCACTGATAGATATACCAGCATTCCTTCTCTAGTTAATCGTTACAACAGAGAAAATATGTGCCCATGTGGACGAGTGGGGACAAAGTTCAGGTTTGTTTGCGCTGGTGTCGTGTCCTCTGTTTCTTGGCGGGACACGGGTAGGGCAGGAGACGTTGCTGATTGAGCAGAACAGTGACCCTATTAAAACACATGGTTTTTCTCTCCCGGTTTAGATTAAACTAGTTGTCTATAAATATATCTTTTTAAAAGCAGCAGCAGTTAGTGCGGCTACATGTCCATCAGCATTTAACCATGGTAACGATACCAACTTTACAATCGCTGATAATATTATTATGGCGAGGATTTCCTTTAAGTTTCTGTACAACCTCTTCTTCCGGTTATTCTGTACATTTACTTCCGGTTATCTCAAAATTCCCATTTTTTTCCCATCCGGTTTGGCTTGTTCTTTGCTGCAGCATATACGATTACGGATAACCGGAGTACAGAATCAAGTACGGGGGTTTCCTCTGTTATCTTTCTCTGAGCGCTCAGCTCAATGAATGCTTATCATTCCTGGGCCAGTTTGATGTTCACGGCCGCACTCCGCCGGCGGAGGCTTGGGACCTCTTGATGTACAAGTTGAGCAGCTTCATCTGTTGGAAGCAAATTCAAGCAGATTAGTGGAATTACCCCGAATAGCCAACAGTACCCAACCAATCTGGGCATTTCTTCAGTAATATTGTTGTGATTATAAATTTTTGATACATAAGTATATAAGCGTCGTTGTTGCTGGTAGTGCTGTTGCTGGTAGTGCTGTTGCTGGTAGTGCTGTTGCTGGTAGTGCTGTTGCTGGTAGTGCTGTTGCTGGTAGTGCTTTTGCTGGTAGTGCTGTTGCTGGTAGTGCTGTTGCTGGTAGTGCTGTTGCTTGTAGTGCTGTTGCTGGTTGTGCTGTTGCTGGTTGTGCTGTTGCTGGTTGTGCTGTTGCTGTGGCTATTACTGCGATTGTTGTTGTTATTATTAAACAAACGTCAAGTTCAAGAGGCAACTATACCTTCCTTTCGCATTCAAGGATTGTCAGATATAGTCGTGTTGTGTCTTGGGTAAATAAAATACGCTATAGTAAAGTGATTTCATACCTTTGTTCCTGAAAGTTCTGCCAGATGAGGCAGGAGAACCTCTTCTCCTACAATACTGTGTAGGGCTACAAGACAGAACACGCTAGCCTTGCGCACACTACTCTCGATGTGGTCATAGCACTAGGAGAACAGATAACAAACTAGATTAAACAACAGATCATAATAGCAAGCACAAATCGAACTTATAGTTCTGATCATCTTACCTTTACTAGGCCTGGAATAACTTCATTTAGGTTATTTTCGACAGTCTCGCTGTCAACTCCTTCCACAACCTAACGATAAAGTACGTTGTTGCTGATATATTTTGATATAATGTTGTGGTGATGTAGTGCATCGTAATGTTTGTATAGTGCAGTATATGTTGCAGCAGGGCAGGGCAGGGCAGGGCAGGGCAGGGCAGGGCAGGGCAGGGCAGGGCAGGGCAGGGCAGGGCAGGGCAGGGCAGGGCAGGGCAGGGCAGGGCAGGGCAGGGCAGGGCAGGGCAGGGTAGGGTTGTGGAAATGAACTGGCGGGTAGCAGGGAATATTATGAGTGATGTTTTTTATATAGGAACTGATCATTTCAAAGTTGTTTGCCATCCAGCAGAGCTTTCCCAAAGGGAACTTTGGCTGGATTTCATACGAATGATGATCTATCAGCACGTGGCTGTTTGACGCAAAGGGCCTATCGTGCAGTGTTATCAGAAAAAAAACACATATATCGATACTAACCTTGGTCAACATTTTAATTGCCGCTAAGGAGACAGGGAAATCTGAGTCTCTGATGATGGGTCCCAAGACTCGAATACAGTCCTCAGGGAGAAGGGATTTAGCAACAGTACCAGCAGCTTCTTCTGCCTGACGAACAACCTTCAAAACCAATTACAATACATTTGAGGCAAAGTAGACCTTGTAACAATAAGCTTGCCAATCTTTTCCGTTGACTTTATTGCTACGCGTTGATCGAAACAATAGTTGCGACAGGTAAATAGAGGTTTTTGCACAATCACGTGACGGCAGCCATGTTAGATGACAGGAACGATATAATCGATTTACATAAGAAACAATTCAATACCCGAGAGCAAAGGTATTGTATTTTTTGGCAATCTAACCACAGGATGCCCAAGCTATATTATGGACGTGGGCACGTGATGGTGCAAAACCTATGTTGGCGATAGACTACAGTCAAACAAATATATCGTTACATGTGAACCGTATCCTAACAATTTGTTTGATTAATGGTAATCTCTTTGATGTTTAGAACTGATAAACAACAGAGAAAACGAGGCCGAGTATGATAAGCATTTCGTACAACAATTCACATTTTTGTAATAAACTTGATATTCTTCAGAAACGCCTTTCAGGGCTCAAAATAGTGGCCTGCCAATGGCCAAATGACAGGACAAATTTCAGGTTTGGCAGGCAAAAATAATGATGCACTGTCAAATGAATAATAAAATGACATGCAAAATTTACTGGGATGACCTCCTTTTACCATGGCGGGCTGAAAAAAATTTCTATTTCAAGCCCTGACTTTTTTTCGTACCAATGATAACTGTGGTAACAAAAGTATTATGGAGATCATAGGACTAACCTCTTTCTGAGGATCTTTGTGAGCCTGTAGGATTTTACTGATGGTAGTTCCACTGACTTGATGGAAAGCAAAAGGCTGGGCACGCACCATATCTTTTAACACTCTTAAGGTGAGGGTTCTGATGGAAGGCTGTAGATATAGTAATGTAGCATATTAGTATTACACCCAGACAGACAGACCGACATTTCAAGCTTAGTCGGCAAGATGTAGCATGCAGTATGCAACAAAACCTTCAACCTTTTTTGAAATATATAGATATACATAGAATTACAGTGTATTGCATTGAAGGTTTTGTTTTTCGAGGATGGAGATGGAAATACCGGGGACACCAAGGATTCCTCACCCCTCACCCCTCGGTACAAACCTGAACATCGTCAACAGCTTTGGCGAGTGCACTAAAGACCTTTGGAAAAGAGTTCCATAACGAGGATGAGTCTTCACGAACCATTCTCAAGATATCTACCAATGCGCCCCTCTTGTCCTCCACCTTATCACTTGAAGGGTCGTGCAGTGGACCTAACAAATCATCGAGTGAGTCTTCCTGGTCTAGTGCAGATGCATCAGCTGAAACATTATGTTTGCATTAATAAGAGCTTTTTCAAGGAAAGTCAGTGAGATATATGTATACTCGACTGAATCAGGTACAGGATAAATTCGAAAACAAATAAAAATACCAAAAATGCAGAATTACCTTTTTCAAAAGAGGATTCCGTGGTCTCAATGCCCTCAAGCGATCGATCCAGTTCATCGAGCGTTTCGCTTGTCTTCTTTTTTCCTTCCCGTAGAAAAACCATTCAGCTCAGGCATCTAGAAATACACAATACTTAGTATTAGTACGACTGTTAAGTTCACGCGATGTTGTATATTCGCGACAAAGAAAGAATGCAGTAAAGGTTTTGCACATCACGTGACGGTAGCCATGTTGGATGGCAGGAACAATGAGTTTTACAAGATAAGAATTTAATTACCGAGAGCAAAAGGATTGCATTGTTCTGCAATCTAACCACAGGCAGCTCAAGCTGTAATATGAGTGTGTGCACGTATGGTACATAACCTCTATAATCATGACTTGCAAATTTTACAATGGCTAAACAGCTGCATATAATGGCGCCATTACACGGAGCAATATTCTCTGCAACTGGTGCTGCAACAGCACAACCCACAACATTTTATTATGCGTTCGCGAACACTATAAATAAAATCGATATTTCCATGCGAAATGTGTTTTGACCAGGGCTCGGTTAGTACGAAGTGTTAATAGTGCTCTCCGACGGGTAAATCTTATCCACTGTATAAATTCATTGGATAACAGCATCTACTTGTCCCCTGGATAAGGATTTATCCGTTGGATAGGGCTATCAAGCCTTCGTATAACCAGGCCCTGATCTATTGGTACGTATTTGTTTTTTCTGTATATATCATTCCGAGAAAGATTTACGAATCTTCAGTTTTTGATACGCGTTTTTCATTTTCCCATCTTTATTGTCGTCAAAGTCCCACTCTTTAATATATATTTGGTTAGGTGTAAAAAATACCTAAATCTCTTACCGGATGAAAGTCATTTTGAGTGTCCTGGTACTGTTTAGGATCGTACTCGTGACCAGAGGTTTTTTTGGTAATGCTCGGAGAGCCATGTCCCCCAACTGCCCCGTCACCATGTGCGCTATTCACATCGTCACTATTATAACCAGAAGATACACTTGGCGTGTCTTCATGGGCTTCCTGTTTACTCTGTTTACGTAATCTAAACGGCGAACTTTGCCGATTGTCTATCGAGTCACCGATCGCGTCACCTTCGCCGCTGTTTGTTTTCGGAGATTTCGAAGGAAAGCCAAACTTTTGCTGTGTTTTGGGGCTCATGGTTAGTTTTGGTGATGCTGTCCTGGCGCGATGTTCTGGCTGAGGTATGCTTCCTTCAGAGGATGTTGATGCTCCTGGTGAATCTCTGCCAGATTGGTCGTCGTCTTTGGATAATCCTTTCAAAGAGCTGGAGGACATACTTCTGTAGCCGAGCCGTAGCTTTGGTCTTTCGGGAGAAGTGGTGTTTGTATCAGTCTCATCGTAACTTGTGGCGTAGCCTCGTGTAGATGCGACTCCTCGACTCGACGAAATGGGCTAAAAGAATAATAACGAAAATTTATCTTTTATGTCATTAACCAAGATTATTATATGGTAAGGTAATTTCACGTGCGTTCATTGGCCAATTTGCGCTCCATAACTTACGATACGGACCTTGTGCTCGGTTAATAAGAGCTATGTATAGCATCCTAACAGTTTCGTTATTTACCTCATTGCCTTGACTACTGCTCTTTAAGTGGCTGTGTAAAAGTTTGGTAGCGCCATCCTAAATAAGAGAATATCAGTTTCATGAGAACAGTGTACATACACCAGCAAGGCAACGAATTTCCATAGCTTAAAATGACAGAACGACCAACAGAAAGATTTCACTCGAAACACATCAGACCGATCATCCTCCTAGACAGTCTGACAAACAAACATGCACAATAGAATAGAACAGCAGACTGACCAACCCAACCGCCAACACAGATAGACAAACATTCATAATAAACTAAACAGTAAGCCGAGTAACCCGACCGACTAGAAAGGCCTGCGAAAAAAGAAAGACCTACAACGTTGGTTGGATAATAAGGAGAAACAAATGAAGAGAGAAAGACTAAAACGTACCTGGAATGATTTTGGTAACACGGATAACATCATGCTGAACTCAGGTGTGTTGAGCTCAAACAGAGCTACAATAACTGCCGCAGATTCCTGTTTACAAACAAGGAAGATTATCAGAAAGCTTTAAGAGAAAACAAACAGACAAAAAACACAGATCTTTACTGCAATTTAAATGAACATGCAAACTCTGTATCTGTGAGCTGAATTTTGGTTTTTCGCTGACGTCAATCAAACCTTATCAGACGGTACCTTTCATATTTTTGACTGACGGCTGCGAAAAACCAAATTCAACGTGCAACTCATAGACACAGAGTTCGCACATTTATGGAAATTGCAATACTAATAAAATTGTGAGTGATCAAGAGCATTCATCTTCCTGAAACTTCACTTTTACGAAAAAGAATTGCTATAAATAATTAAAATAAAATCAACTTGGTTTAAAGAGAATAACACTTGACACTAATTTAACTGATAAACTTGTGGTCTAGTTGATTAGGGTCAGGACCATCAATAACGTGGTCATCCAAGCCACATGAAGGTCTAACCATTTGCAGATGTAATCACAAGGGCAGCACCTTCTCCTCAGTTATTTTAAGACTCCTGAGTGTTAGTACGGCTGTGACTCGAACCACGACCTCCCAAAGAACATACCCACAAGCTCTTTCCAACTGAGCTAATAGTGGAATTACGCGAGGTGGAACTGTGAAGCGGAATTGAGGAAAAAACCTTTACCTTTCGTACTTCAGCACTCTTGGGTTCTGTTGTCCAGGAAATGATTCTAGACACTGCAAGACGTGTTTCACCAGAATTAGTAAAGTCACTTGGATCCATTAGTGATATAAGACCTTGAAGGTACTGGAGTACGGCTATCTTAACCTGACAGATACAACAGAGAAGACATATGAACTATAGGATACATGTTCAACAAATTTAAAATATTGACAAATGCATAAACAAATTAACAAACAACAAAAGCACAACTGAAAGGAGCAAAATCAGAGCTTAGAGCAGTTTCCGCATGACAGTGAAAAGCTCACGACACGAACACGGTCGCGACACACGCCTGACCTATTACATTTATCCGCCAATCAAAATTCTAGAAAACATCACGGTCACGGTAAGGCACGCATACGAGACTTGGGGGTAGGCTGGATTTCTCTACCAGACAAACTACCCCTTGGTGAGACCGTTTGTGAACCATAAATCAGCAACCCCTACTTAGAAGACCGCTGTTATCATTACTGTATGAACCATATGAATTAACTATTGTACCTTGAGGTTGGGTGTTTGAGTTTGGTCTGTAATAAACCTTGTTAGTATGCTGAACTGAAGGTCATAAGGAAACGAATCCCTACAAACACACACACACAAAAAGAAACATAGTTAAAACAAACCAGTTGCAGTAAAGCCCCGCGTGTAAGAACCTAGATTTTTTCCAAGTGAGCCTGAACAGATTCTTATATAAATGATGCTTAACTTGAAATCAGGCTATCTAGCTTCTGAAATGGGTTCTTAATTTTTGGCAAGAAAAAGAGTACTTGTATTGTTCACAAGGAAAATCATTAAGTAAAATAATGTACTAAACAAAAACTGTTAGGTAGTGACTATCTAAATCTTATTTCATGGACACAGTGTAAGCACTCTAACATACAGAGTACTGTATTTTATTTTTTACAAGAAATAAAAGATCGACTTTAAATTTGGAAATTAAGAACCTACTTTGAAATTTCAGCCTGAAATGTTTTTTTTTTTATGTGAAGGGTGCTTAAAATGAAAATTTCAGCCTGACAGGCTCTTAGATTTTAGGTTCTTATACGCAGGGTTTTACTGTACTGCACATTGACAGTAAACCCCATTCAGTCCTTGGTGGACACGGGGCACTTCCTGGCACGCTGTTGTGTTCCTACCGACCAATTATCTTCGCGGCCAACGGGCTTATCGTAACGTAGATTTCAAAAAATGGTAATTCGTTAAGCCCCTTGATATCATACAAAATTCCTATTGATGTTGCGAAAAGTTCGAAACCTGATGAATGAAACAGTGTTTGATCTGCACTGTGTAAGTGGACTTGACGATAAGGTATATTTTTTAACAATGCGTGACGTAAGGTTCAGTTAAGGTTTCGTGTGCTGACCTACCTTACAACATCCAGGACTCCAACTACTTTTGATTGAAGCGAGTTGAGCATTTCTGTCCCTAGTTTAGTGAGAAGTCTTGATAAAAGTACGAATAACCAATCCTGTATGTCGACCTTGTGTACGACGATGAACTCTGCCAGGGCATCTAAGAACGAACTATATACCTATGTAGGAACCAGGAAAATAAAAAGATTAACACACGAATTGGGAAAAAGGAAAACCGCTTGTCATATCAAGCAGATAGAGCCACAGGGGGCCCAGGATATAGTTTTAAGTCGTGATGTATTTCCGGGTCGAGCTGCTCACAAAAACGCTAAAATAAAGGAAAAATATTCTCAATAATTTAAACTTCACCTAAAAGAATTAGAACTTTGGACAACAAATCCTGGCGTAAAACGTTTTCCCATACGATTGGCGTCACTTTTAAAAGCTCTATAGCTAGAAGACCTAAAGATGGAGTTACGGTATTGATAGACCATATACAAAACAAGAATCTTATCCAATCAGAGGGCTCACTCAGAAGCTACCAGGCTGAAGCTACAATAGAATCATAGAACATGCAAAAATGTCTCAGTTTTTCTTACCACGTATCATCCAAAAGCCCCAAAAGCCAACGGCGAAGCCCTAACCTAATAGAATGACCGACCAACAACAGCTATCCTTTTAAAACCTCTATTTCTGTGGTCAGTGTTTAAATTAAGGTTCAGTGAATTTTACACTCAACATGAAGATATTAAGAACTGCCCGTATTTACAGCCGATAGCCAGCCTTATGCATGGGCAAACCTTGTGTGGTCCAACTAATGTTTCTCACAGTCCTGGAAAACGCACAAAGTTTCGACCTTCTATCGTTTTCAAGGAACAAAGCCTTATCCAATCATTGTGTTCCAATTAGTAAGACCCAAGACCGCTCTGCCCTGCCCGTTCGTTCGTCCGTCCGTCTGTCCGTCCATCTATCCATCCATCGTAGTACAAATACAAACCTCATTACAATGATCAATATAACACGCTTTAACAGACGTTGTTTATACCTTATTATGAGGGTCAAAGAATAGTCTAGTCAAACAATCCTTCACTTTAGATAGCTCCAGATCACTGAAACAGAACAAGAAAAAACATATCATTAATCCAAAAATTAATCACTCAATCGATCTGAGGTCAACTGCAATACATGAAAAACAATATACCAGGTCACGTCTGATGACGTTGGTTGGTTCACGTCTGTGGTACAATATTTAAATACAAGATCTTCACATGAAAGGGTGATCTTAGTGCTAGAGTCTGAACAGGCTTTCAGGCTAACCTAGTTCTAGGGGGAGGGGGGAGGGGGCAGCAAAAAAAGAGAGAAATTGCTTCCCCCACCCACCTCTCGCGAGGACTTTTCTAACCTATCTGGTAACATAACAACATTACATTACTGGGTAGCAACAACCTGCTCACATAATTACCTCATGTCACGAGAACTTTTTACCCACCCCTCGTTGGGGGATTTGTGGACAACAATTTGTTCATCTTGCAGTAATATGTCAACTGATTAGCCATTATAAACTCTCTATATTGGCAGCCACAATATTTACCTCATGTCACGAGAACTTTTCACCCACCCCTCGTTGGGTGATTTGTGGACAACAATTTGTTCATCTTGCAGTAATATGTCAACTGATTAGCCATTATAACTCTCTATATTGGCAGCCACAATATTTACCTCATAACACGAGAACTTTTCACCCACCCCTCGTTGGGGGATTTGTGGACAACAATTTGTTCATCTTGCAGTAATATGTCAACTGATTAGCCATTATAAACTCTCTATATTGGCAGCCACAATATTTACCTCATGTCACGAGAACTTTTCACCCACCCCTCGTTGGGTGATTTGTGGACAACAATTTGTTCATCTTGCAGTAATATGTCAACTGATTAGCCATTATAAACTCTCTATATTGGCAGCCACAATATTTACCTCATAACACGAGAACTTTTCACCCACCCCTCGTTGGGGGATTTGTGGACAACAATTTGTTCATCTTGCAGTAATATGTCAACTGATTAGCCATTATAAACTCTCTATATTGGCAGCCACAATATTTACCTCATAACACGAGAACTTTTCACCCACCCCTCGTTGGGGATTTGTGGACACCAATTTGTTCATCTTGCAGTAATATGACAACTGATTAGCCATTATAAACTCTCTATATTGGCAGCCACAATATTTACCTCATAACACGAGAACTTTTCAGGAAAACCAACAACGCGCTGACACCATCCCGCCTGTCTGACCACGAGTTATTGCTAGTACAAAGTCGAACTATTTCTGCTATTTCCTGTAAAATGCAAAACGAGAAACAAGATCAGAATCAATTCGAGAAAGAGCAGAAACAATTCGAGAAAGAGAGCGGAAAGCATTAAACATCGGTGTCATAGATAACGCAATTGAAAATAAATTTGTCAAAAAATAGTGGAGAATGACAAGGCAATTATGACAAGGGGATAATATATTGATACTTCTATATGCAGTAGAATAATAATCTACGACTCATCATTAACAATATTTCCACTTCTATAAGGGTTATTTTAGTTAGACTTCCAAAATGGAGAACGAGGTATTAATAGTTAACGAATCTGATATGCTAATGAACAAGATCTAGCGCTTACTTAGCCGTTGAACGACAACATCTTCTAGATGATATTGATGTGTGAAAACTTTAAAATTTAATGGAGTGATAAAGAAACATTTTAAAGGTTGTTATTACATAAGACTTTTCTTGGAATTTGAATTATATTTTTCATTTTTCTTGCTAAGACATCACGATGATCGCAAGTATATATTTCTATTTATATCATCTTTTAATTGACCCAACTAGGTCCCTGAGGCCGTCAAAACACCCATCACACATAAATAAGGGCAAAAGGGTGACATATTTAGAATTAAATCAATAGCGTTTTCCAATGATGTAAAACAGGCCTTATTCATACTAAAATATAAACCATATATCAGAAATGATATCGATAATACTTCAATAGAAATTTGCTATGTTTTGGAATATCGACAAACATTTATACTTGAACTTGAATTTATTACTCGATGAAAGTTATAATAATAGTTTAGCATGTCACCCCCACGTGTCCGAATATAATATTCATCGAACGATACGAAAAGTTGTGCACGAATTCACTAACATCTAAATATAACAAAGAGTCGAACCGCTCGTAACATCGATGTAAATAAAGCATTTATTTAAATTGATATGAGAAAGTACTTGTACCGTAATGACTTTTGCAAACAAAACTCAGCTATAATCTTCGGCAAGGATTGTCACACAAAATTGAAAATGGAAAAAAAATTAAACTACAAAAACTGTCGAGGGTCAGGAGAAAAGTGGATTGCGTATGTCACGCGAGGGGTACTTAAGAAGTACATAAAAAGCAGCGCTGAAAACGGGATTGTAGAGCCAAAACTACGGTGGCCCATAAGTGCAAAACACAATACACACAGTGAAAACACAATGCTCAAATCTGGAAACACAACACACACAGTGAAAACACAATACATATATCTGTAAGCACAACACACGCAGTGAAAACACAATACTCAAATCTGGAAACACAACACACACAGTGAAAACACAATACATATATCTGGAAACACAACACACGCAGTGAAAACACAATACATTCTGTTAGGCCCAGTGAAGGACTGGGTCTTAGTATTGATGACCACTGACCAGTATATATTGCGGACTACACATGTTCCAAATATGGCGGAGAGAGAAGCAATAACATATTACTTCTCAAAAGGTTATGATTATCAAACGATTCTTCTCTTTTTGGAAAGAGAACACGATATAAAAATATCGAAAAGAACACTTTTAAATCGATTGAAAGAATATGGTTTACGCAGGCGAGGAAGGGACGAAGATGAAGACATAATTAAAGAATATATCAAGAGGGAACTTGATGGTTCTGGGTCTCTTCTAGGTTACAGGGCAATGTGGCGAAAGTTGCATTCGAAGTATGGGATAAATGTGGCAAGATATACTGTACAAGCCCTCTTAAAAGAACTCGATCCAGAAGGAACAGTACTAAGAAAAAATAAACGTCTCACAAGAAGAAAATATACCAACCCTGGCCCAAATTATTGTTGGCATTCAGACGGCTATGACAAACTTAAACCTTACGGTTTTCCAATTCACGGGTGTATAGATGGATTTAGTAGAAGAATACTTTGGCTTAAAGTTACCAAAAGTAATAATGACCCTCGTATTATCGGAAGTTTCTTTCTAGAAAAAATCAAAGAAGTGGAAGGCTGTCCATCATTAGTGCGAACCGATAGGGGTACAGAGAATGGAATTATGGCTACCATCCAGTGTTTCCTAAGGAGAAATGATTCGGATTCATTGGCAGGATTAAACGCTCATCGTTATGGGTCATCCCATAGTAACCAACGTATCGAAGGATGGTGGTCTTTCCTCAGACGATCCTGGAGCACGTGGTGGATAAATTTCTTCAAAGATGTGATAGAAAAAGGAGAATTAGATACAAGTAATCTACTCCAAATGAAATGCCTTTGGTTCTGCTTCCACCAGGTCATTCAAAATGAAATCAATCAAATGAAGGATGACTGGAATAATCACCAGATTCGTCCCTCAAAATACCAAACTTTGGCTGGTATCCCTGATAAACTCTATTTCTTGTCAGAAACTGTCGGAGCAGTAGATCACAAACATCCTTTCGATTTATCAGATGTACAGGAAGCAGAAAATGAAATTTACTCCTATGATG
Organism: Actinia equina; assembly: GCA_011057435.1. NCBI lineage: Eukaryota > Metazoa > Cnidaria > Anthozoa > Actiniaria > Actiniidae > Actinia > Actinia equina. The sequence goes on along the minus strand of WHPX01000339.1, from coordinate 541,680 downwards.
CAGATGCCGATGCAGACTCTGATTCAACATCTGAATCAGATGATTACTATACATACTTTGAATATGTACTGGAGCATTTTGGAATTAATCCACCCACTGACTGGAAAGAGAGCTTGGAAGCTTATTTAAGAATTATACATGTTGCTAGTTAGATAGCCTATTAAGCACTATTAAGGATAGGTCATTAATAAGTTGGGTGGGGATCCTTTTGGGGGGGGAGGTGTCACAATTTTTTGACTGCTTTTTGGGGTAGGTTTAGGGGTTTTAGAGCAAAATTTTTGATAGTTCCTAAAAATTATAAGCTGCTTACTCTGCAAAAATATCAGCCCTCCCCCACTGGTCCCTGAAACAGAGGGACTTTAGAAAAAAATTCTGAATTCTGAAATGTAAGGTTTTTTAAATATTAATTATTGTAATTTTGAGAGAAACCAAAGTAATGCTGTTGTTGTATTTACAATGTGAGTGACAATATAATTTATATTGCATGAAATATTCAGGCGTTGGCCTCTTACTGTTAATGAAACCCAGGCTAGGTTTTCAGGACAGGATTCCCAGGGAACATTCATAGGAGGGAAATGGGGGGCTAGAATACCCTAATTTCCAGTCAGTTTCCCCCCCTCCCCCCCAGATACCATACTTTCACTTTGTTTTTCTCAAAACCTTTTCAAGCTACAAATATATCAATTGAGAGAAAGTACACTGTATCTAATTATCAAATGATCAAATTAGTTAAGCACCGCCTTTAAATTCAAAGAAAAAAAAGAACCTTGGTCAGTTGCATATGAAAAAATAAGATAGGTAGGCAATAATGATTGCTCTACTAGATCTTTTTCAGCACAATATTATTATTGAAACTACATTATAGTCCAGTGGCAATATATTTTCGACACATCATACATATGTGTAATACCTTTATTAAAAGATTTAAAAGTTGTAATTTGATATAAAACTGATATAAAAAATCCAATGCACTTTTTGTTTGCATATAAAGTTCATATAAGTAAGCATTAATGCACTGTGATTGTATTTCAACTTACACTTTCCATTTTAGACAAATGTGGAAAAGTAACTAAAACATTAACTGGAACTACATGTACAATTAAAAATGGGAATACAAAGTAAATTTAAATGTTTTGAAAAGGATATGTTGAATCAAAACCAACAAGTGTAAACAAATATTAACTATGTTGCTTTAAAATGCTCTCAAGAGTCAATACTTATAGAATTAATCCGAATTAATACATGTCATTAAAACAACTTGAAGCTTGTTCCAGTGGATTCTGTTTTCAGATTTGTTCATAACACTCCAAATCCAGGAGAATTCATCATACAAAAAGTAAATTCCTCAGAAAGTTTTGAATATTCTTGCATGCCTGCAACAGGTATTGTTAGGATATTAGCACATGTGTTGGCACTAAGTTTCCTATTTGGAACTGAATTGTGTGAGAACTTAATTGTAGGCCTTGGACAGAATCCAATGGCAGGGATATCATCAGCACCAGTGACAAACTGTAACACATGTTTCAGAGTGACAGTTATCTCTTTGTCCTCAACAGTCGTTTTAACATTTCCCTGCTCAACATCTTCAAGGTACTGATTAAAATTAAAAGCAATCTTTTGCTCAACTGCATACTTGTTACTGTCTTTAGGACTGAACTCTGGACTAAACATTTCATCCACAAATTCAGCAGTCAGGTTCTTTTGCTTTCCAAAGGTTTTTCTGAAAAGCTCAGGATTGTCTCGAATAAGGCCCAGCATGTTGCAGGCCTTCAACCCTTCGATGTACTGGTTGGCTTCAGTAATGGATGACAGGAGGACATGGTGGAGTGCAACTGACTTACATAAATCATCTTTATCCTTGAAGTAAACGAAAGGCTTGCAATACCCTGCATCAAATCTGTAATCGCTGTTAAAGGTGGCTTGGTTCTTAAATTCTTCTTCGTCTGTAATGTGTGTGAGGTTTTGTAGAGAATTCTTCACTTCACTGTTTGGTATGTCATCCACACTTGGAGTAAGGCTACTTATCTCCCCTGTTAAAATGTATTCTACAACAGGCTTTGTGAAGCATTTTGGCCCAGGGAACCCTTGCAACAACCCTACCACTGTCATTTCTCCATAAAAATAAAATTCCTTTGCATTTAGGGCAGTGATATTATGCTGAAAGGTTCCTTCATGCAATAACTTAGATTGGGCAGCAGAGTTGAAGAGAGAGAAAAACTCTCTTAAGGGTCCACCATGGTCTACGGCAGGTTCACCAATAAACTGCACTTTCAGTGGTTTGGTCAAATCCTCTGACTTCATCCGCTTCCTTTTAAAAAGTGCATCATCCCAGACAGCATTTCTCCTGATCTTCAAGCGTGTAAATTCACTACTGTGTAGTTCTTCTTTTTTTTTTTCAATTAATAGGCCTTGAAGTGTGTGGTCTGATGAAAAAGTGCTAGCCATTTCCTCTGGAATATGCATGTCATCATAGTTGTCATCATGATAAATGGTGGTATGATCATCAAATATATCTGCATTCTCAAGCAAAGATGCATAGGCATCATTCAGAGACAGGTCAGTCTGATTTATTAGAAGGTTGGCAGCATCTTCCAAAGTAATAGAAGTCTCAATAGCTTCCTTTATCTCTGCTTCATCTCTTTTTGGAAACATATCTTTAAGTCTCCTGATGTCAATATCAATCATGGAAGGTTTGTCACTGGTTTCAGTTGAATCATTGGTAAGGGTACCTAGTTGCTGGAGCTCTTTTGTAGTGATAGTGATCCCTGATAGTGATCCCTGAGTATCCGACGTAGTAGCTTTTACTACAGACACAAGTGAGCTAGTAGAGGTGGAAGTAGACTTTGAAGCAGAAGTTTTATTAGACTTAGTATCACCAAGATCAGAATTATCAGACTCGGTCTCATCATGATCATCTAGCAATTCCCTCTCGATCAAGTACAGAGAAATGCGGCTGTAAGGCTTCCCAATATCCTCTTTGTACTTGTCGAGCTGAAATAGCTGAGTTGGCTGGCCAGGCAGTGTAAGCACTTCTGTGCCATCAGGGTACGAGAGTGCATAACTTTCGTATGGCTGGAAATTCCTGTCATATGCAGCGTGTTTCTCAATTCCTTTCGTAAGAAGCTCTTGCTTACGGATATCCGTTGGCACCCTAATAATCATAGCTTTTCCCTTGACAGGCTTCAGTTCTCCTTTCACTAACTTCATAACCCCTACGTTAATCATGACTTCGTTTGGAATTTCAAGCTTTTTCTTCTTAGTTTTGTCCTGTTTATCCGGCTTCCCTTGCCTTTTAGAAGACACACTCTTTCGGAACTGTTCAAAGGTTTGTGGTATCTCGACCACTTTTGTCGCTTTCTCCCCCTCGGATTGGAGTACATTTCCACATTGATGACAGTATTTAAAAACACCGAGGACATCTGCTTCGCATTTTTTGCATTTCATGCTTCAAATAACGATTATAAGATCTTATTCATTCAAGCTTTTGAGAGTTGTTTTATAAATTTCCAAGCACATGGGTCGTATTGTGTAGTCCGCAATATATACTGGTCAGTGGTCATCAATACTAAGACCCAGTCCTTCACTGGGCCTAACAGAATGTATTGTGTTTTCACTGCGTGTGTTGTGTTTCCAGATATATGTATTGTGTTTTCACTGTGTGTGTTGTGTTTCCAGATTTGAGTATTGTGTTTTCACTGCGTGTGTTGTGTTTCCAGATATATGTATTGTGTTTTCACTGTGTGTGTTGTGTTTCCAGATTTGAGCATTGTGTTTTCACTGTGTGTATTGTGTTTTGCACTTATGGGCCACCGTACAAAACACAATGTTTACGTTACACGATTCAATAGCAACAGAAGAACAAAAAACAAAATAACACAAACTTGTGAACGGTTTCATTTGGTCAAGAGAGGCTGTGATCAAAACAATAGAGAGTTCATTTGAATAAAAACACTAGTGTTCCATGACAGATGGCGAGTAGAATCATTCTAATCCACACAACCGATAGAAAAAAAATGTAATCTTCTATCCAACTGAACTAAAAATCCAATGTAAACAAAAAATCCAATAATAATCGTAGATTATTTATTGTAGGCTAAAGAAAATTTTAAAATTAAGACCAGTAAAGAATCGCTAATGAATTTTTCTTGTACAGGAAAAGCGACAATTAGACTAGACGGGCTTCGATAATCCTTTTTTAAAATTTAGTCGAGTTACGAACCTGAATGACTGCAGGAAACAAGCTTGCAACATATCCATTTTTTTTTCTTTTTCACTTGCGCTGATAATTAGAAAACATTAAAAAGAGTCGTCCAATTAAAATATAGATTTGGTCATCTTGGGTTGGGAAAAAAAATGCAGCTTTAAATACTATCAATAACAACGTAACAAACGAACATGGATGAAGGATGTACTATTGATATCATTCTATACCGCTGGTTTAATCGGGATTTGTTTTTTTTTTTAAAGTCTACCACAAAGGTTTCGCATACACTATTACCACTAGCCTTATTCAAAACAAATCGTGCGTCTTTCAATAATGCTGGTTGAAGAACTATAACTTACCTCGCGGTATAAACTATACTTCGACGGTTGAACAGAAAAACGGATGCCTTTTCTTCGACAATGCTTAAACCATAGCCATTCCTCTACAGGATTGCCAGGATAAATGTTCATAAAAGTAAAATATGTTTGAAATATAAACCGCCAGCGCTGGCACGGTTGGATTTGCTTTCGCCTGTTTCTCAGATCTCTTCGCTCCCAGTGCAACATCTTGATCCAAAACATCGCAGCTCGAATCAAGTAACTATCGATTTCTCGTCGTACTAGGTTTGTTATTATGCCAAGTTCATGATGAAGACAACGCTGAAGCTTGGAAATTCAAGAGGTTTTTCACTGGCAACTCGATACCAAGTCATTTGACCGTGTTGATCTTGACAGCCGTGTTATACAGTGAGGAAAGGTGAATAGAACTGGGACAAGTAATAATAAAAATCTCATGCATTATTAATGAGCTAGTTTGAGAAGCTACATTTACATATACAAAGGGTTCTTACGCGCTTCGAGACAGGCTGCATTTGAATTGAGCTCGAATTGAGCTCGAAAAGTTTTCTAATCACATCGACATGTCGGCATTTTTCTAAACGACCTTAAAACAATCACTCTTATTCTAGAAAGTTAGTGCAATAAAAATTATCTAAAAGGTAAGAAGAGCGGGATGTTAACTAACACATTTTTTTTGAAAAGCTAGGAAGTGAGAGGAAAATTAGGGAATATAATTTGCAATTACCAGAAGAAAACGTAACGTACACCAGACGTAAAAACACAAAAGAGTCGTAAAACAATCGAAAATGAATAATTGAAAAGAACGGATTTGTTTTATCCCATCAACATCTATTCTCTTCTATGCCTTCTATTCTCAAAACAAGGCAGGTTTATATAGACAACCCTGAAATCCAACAAAATATCTCTAAATAAGTAGAAGGTTTGATCTTTTGAGGTTTATTGGCCTAGGTTTGGCACCAGAACTAGAGGGTTTGGAATGCAAGGAATTGGAGGGCGGTTAGAGTGATGTATGCTAGAGTAGTCAACAAGAAAGGTTACCAGAAATAACACAGGAAAGCGAGAGACCTCTAACAGCGGGAAGCCTTACGAGAAATAAAAACACAGCCATATTAACCGATTGATATACAAAGAGCTTAGATTTCCTAGCAGGTCTTTTCTAAATTTAGCTGTCTAGTTTTGAGGTCAACTTGATAATCATGTATTTGAACAAGTTCAAATATGATGATGATGAACGATGATAATGACAATACCAGCATAAAATAATTATCAAAACCATCTAAAAAGGAATAAAAAAAACTACATTCAGTTTAAGGTGTCCATTTCACAGCCCGAAAGTAATAATTATCCTATCATTTTTAATGTTTAATAAGTTTATATTTTTTACTTCAGGCAAGACTTGCCAGGATTCCTAGTGAGTGTAAAAACAGTCATTAAATGACTCGCTACAACTTATAAACCAACTACAGTGTGATTAAGAAATGAAGTAAATTAAAGAAATGGCCTAAACTGCTGTTTATCTAAAAAATAAAATATTTAGTGTCGATGTTGTGTGATTGATGTGCTAAATCATTGAATGTGATATCTACAAGTATTAGCGGTGTTTGTCGATTATCCAAATAGCTGCATTTACCACAGCAATCTGATCTTCGCTTTTTATAATCAATCAATCTTAGCAAGGGGTGCTATCCAGTCTATAAGTAGATGTTTTCGGCAATCTGATTCCTCTTAACTCGAGTAAGTGAAGTGTTAGCCATGGATCCAAAGTGCTATCCAATCGTAGGTATAAATCGGAAATTCTATTTTTCATGATTTTTATCGCTAATTTTGATGAAAACCAGAGACAGAAAGAAAGAAGAGAAGGGAAGGGGGGGGGGGGGGGGGGGGGGAGGGAAAGAAAGAAAACAGGGCCAAAATTTCATAATTTTACGAATACTTTGAATTGCTACCGTCATTAAGAGAACATTCTTTACAACTTTCAGTCTTTGAAAGGCAAGGGGGAAAAAAGGGAAAGGAAAGAAGGAAAGGAAAGGAAAACGAAACGAAAATGGATAGAAAAGAATATAAAAGAAAGGCCACGGAAAAGAAAAGATGTGAAATGAAAAGAATCGACTGGAATGAAAAAAAACAACAACCCACACACCCAAAAAAAAAAATTAATAATTAATTAAAGAACAAAAACCATGGCAAATCAGCGCAGTGGCCTTGCTGTGCCGTTTCGTACGTACTGTGAATTTTCTCACTCAAACAAAAACCAGCCCAAAAATTAAAAACTTAATTAAAAGTCCGGAAAAATCTCTCAAGGTGACTGCCTACTTTTGGAAATTGAATTAAACTTTTTTTAAAACTTCGATTTTCCGAATCGAAGTTCAATGCTGATTCCAAATTTGGAAAGAAAAATAGGGTGTCCCGAGCTTGTTATCGAGATAATCAGCCTACGCACGAGAATTTTGAGTAAAAATTGCGCCACCGGAAGTGGTTAGAAAATAATTAGATTCATAAGATAATAGTTATTTGCAGACTATTTGATTGCACAAAAAAGGCTAGTCAATCATTCTACAATAATACATGGATTTTTTCGACAAAAATACAAAGAGATACATTGATTTGTCATATTTTGTAATTTCGGTGCTCTTAAAAAATCTCATAAAGACGGACAAAAATCCCTACACAAATCTATTTTTTCATGTGTTACTGATTTAAATTTTTCCTAAAATGCTGATATAACCTAGGTTTAGGAGTTTTTTCGAATGAGCTATTAAAACATAGAGTCCCGTGCAAAATGTGATGGATTTGCCCTGTTGAAGCTAAAAACGTGTATGGTTCTTCGATAAAATCTTGTAGATTTTTCAGCGGTTTTTGAGCGCGCGCACATCGTGGGCTCAAATCAAACGTTCAAAAGTAGGCAGTCACCTTAAATAGTATTTTACACCTCAGTATAAATTGAAAGACTTGTTATTGTCTGAATTACTTGATTCATGCACTTAAAGTCGGCAATACTTCCCAAAAACAAGCAATCTGATCTGTACTTCCACAAACATCCAAGAGGGTTTAGATCCTAACCGTCCAATAGCAACTAGAATACTCAAGATAGTTGAACCTAGACGTATCCGCGATAGCCACTAATCAGGAACCTAGTCAAGCGATTGACACGGATTTGGGAAAGATGATGGATTTTTTTTATTAAGGCACTGAGAAAACAGTGCGCTTTGAGTATCTTAATGGAAAAAAGTGCTGTAATCCTAGTTTTAGGAGACGATGTAGCATGTATATTTGTCAAATCACTTAGAAGTTTCACTCTTAGTGCTGTTAAAGGAAAATATTTTACGAGCTTGTTAAAAAAAGGATTGGTATATTGCATTTACTTTTCCATAGGAGAATATTGCAAATAAAAGCATACGCTCGCTAAAGTATTAAGACAGCAGGCACGTACTCTCGATATACATTACCAAGTGCTTTAGAAAGACTTTTAGAAAGATTCTGGTGAATATTTACCTCGTTGCTTGAAGACTCGCGGCTCGGTAAATATTCCACAAATAACTATAAATAATACTGCTAATGGTACCAACGGGGCCGTATAGTATTATGGTGTCTAAATGAAACATTTCCTATAGGTGTCAAATGCCCTCACAAGTACTCCAGAGCAATGACAAGCAAGACTGGAGATAGAATAACGCGAGAACCCAAGGTAACATGGGTTAAATATCTGACCGATGGATGCTTGTACTTTTATTAATGCTGGACTTATCAAAGTACTCACATTTCCTGGTTCAGCCCTGCTCAGCGTTCGATTCCCTCTCGTTCCCATGGATCTCTCGGAGCTTCCAGCATCACTATCTGCGTCATCGTCTGATCCGTGAGAATTTGTTGATCCAAATGAGAACTTCCTTCTGGCAGGACTTTTAGTCTGTAACAAAGATGGAATGCCTTAAGACAGAAGTTACTGAATGAAAATAATATTGAAGCCACCGTTTTTGGTCAATTGATGGGTTGCAAGCATTCCCAAGAGAGTTGAAAGACAAAAGCATGGCGGCCATTGTGGTCCCGTTAACAATGGATGGTAATAAGAAATCTTTTGTTAAACGGCACCAACGATCCCCCGAGAGGTCGCGATGACGTAACGTTAAACGATGAATAGCGGTGTTTTACAGCTGCATGTAGAGGGTGCATGGTATAAACTTTATCTTTTTAAAACTTGTTGTTTCTCTCCCAAGAAATGGGTGGCGATACAAGTGCCGTTTCCATAATAAACCTGTTTGCCATCCCTGACTGCGAATCTAGAGACTTTTTCTAAGTTCGATAAAAATGGTCAATGTGGTCTAGCTTTAGTACACACAACATCATAAAACGCAAGTTGAACGAATGACGCCTATTCCCAAGCTAGACCATAATATACCGCTTTCTCTATCTCAGAACTATTGCATCCAATAGGCCATTTGCAGGACATAATCACATGAATGTTACTGGTCGGCAAAAAATTTCAAACTTCCTTTATTCGAATAACGTTTGCTGTATTACTAATGTCATATCCAAAACCTTTTCCAAACTGTTTTTTTTTTCCTTATAAGATACTTTCGATTTCAAGATACAAAGCAGTTAAAAGTTTGTTTGCCATCCAGCAGGGCCTTCCCCAAGGAACCTTTTGCTGAGATAGTTTGTTATTAAACTGATGTTTCAGCGCGACTATAAGCCTGAAGCGAGATGACGTTTTACCCCCGTCTCTAGACCATAATCCTTTTCACACTGCTTTTGTTCTTTAATTATGAGTATTGTTCTTGTATTCTCTAAGGAGTCAAAAATTTTAATATGAAAGAATTTTAAAAACTATTATGGTCTAGAGACGGGGGTAAAACGTCATCTCGCTTCAGGCTTATTGCCAATTATCATGTTTTACTTTTGATTTTGCACTATGCTTTTATTCAAACTAAACATTTACCGACTTTCTTTGCTGGGTTATTGATTATGTGTTAGAGAACAACGAGCAGTAGCTGATAATAATATATATCTATTTTTTTGTTTATCAATCAAGGTGTTCCTCAGGGAACAATCTTAGGCCCTATGCATTTTTCTGTCGTTTTAAATGACATTAGGCTATTTAATAACTCTAAGTTTATTCTATTCAAATATGCAGATGGTATGATATTTAGCACTCCGGTTACTGGGAATGATGATTAAGCTGCCCAGGAGGTTGAAGCTATTAAAAACTGCGCTGATAATAATCGAATCACAATCACAGTGCTTCTTCACAAAATCTATAATTTTCTGTCTCGACAAAACAGAATTTTAATGGACGTTAATCAAAGTGTTTCCATGACGTTGTTAGAAAATCCACTAAAGCTTTCAAGGGCACGTGGCTATGGAATGTCATGGAAACGCTTTGATTGACGTCTACCATCTTACTTTGTGTGATTGAGCAGCGCTGTAATCTTTCTAACAAGACTAAAAAGCTTGTTGTTAAAGGAAATCCTAATCGTACTCCCTTTTTAATTGTATTAAACTGTTGGGTGTTCACTTCATAATAGCCCATCTAATTGGGATAAATCAATAGTGATAGTTTATGTGACCATTATTTCATAAATGTCTTTATTTACATTGCTATTTTATTATTATTATTACTATTATTTTATTATTTACAGATTACACTTCATAAAGGTAGTGTGCATTGTTTTGGATTTGGATTGGATTTGGATTTTGTACTGGATTTGAAAAACCTGTTAAACCGGTTTTGTGTAAATGTATCTTCACACGAAGTTAGTCTCATTTTTGTGTGAACAGCAATCTCTTATTGGTTAATACTCTTTAACTACGCGATATCTTCCAATGATGTGGCGCGACAAATTAGCTGTTGCGCATGTATTTTTATAGAAAAAATCTAGATGAACAATTAACTTTGAGTGCATTTCCTCACTTTTAAAACACATCCTTTCTCATTTTTATTAATTTGTTGTTGTTATTCAGATTTCCTTTTTTTAGGAACAAACACTAGGTCTAGTTATCATCATTATTTTAATACTCATATTTTTTTCTTTAGAACAACTTCTTCCTCCAAAGAAAACTAAAATTTTAAGAGAAAGAGGCCATTCGTTTATACTTCCTCTTGTACAAACTAGCGTTTAAAGAACTCATTATTTTAATACTCATATTTTTTTCTTTAGAACATCTTCTTCCTCCAAAGAAAACTAAAATTTTAAGAGAAAGAGGCCATTCGTTTATACTTCCTCTTGTACTAACTAGCGTTTAAAGAACGTATTTTTTAAGTTGATATTTAATTATACAAATATATTTAATGTTTATATTTATAATCAATCAATCAATAAATAAATTTTAAATACTAGTTTTATAATTGCTTCTTACTTTATACATACATATATACTTACTTTATACAAACACACATATATATATCATTATATTATACTTATTTTTAATTGCCCTGTTTAACTATGACGTCACATCAAAACAATCTATTGTTTAAACGCAAAGGATCATGGTCGTCGGATAAAATCAACACGAATTCACCGAAAATTGTTCTAAAACCCGTAGCAATCCACCAAGAGAAGTAAAATAGCCAGCAAACGCTCAAAATATTTTAAGTACATACTAACACATATTATATCTGAAAACCAGGCCATTTTAGGTTAAACTGTTTCGCTAGGAGCAAATTTTGTTGAAGTTTCTATTGGATTTGGCGATTCTATCCCCCACATAAACAAGCAGTGACGTCATAGTGAAATAGGGCAATTAGAACTTGTGTTTTTTAATAATAGAAGCCTTTTTTACTATCATTATTATTACTTTTCTTATTATAATTAACATATAATGCTTTACGGATCTCAAATTATTACTTACCCATGAATCCCAAACAGCAGCCTCCGTGAGACCAGCTTCATCATCATCTGTTGGTTGTTGCTGTTTCACTCGTTGTACAACTGGATCTGACAGAAGAAATCAATATAAACATCCCACAAAAAATTCGAATCGTGTTTATCTATTATTCTGGTTGCCTTTGGGCCTCCTGTGGCAAAGCACAGGTAGACCAAAAGAGAAATTGGACGAGTGAGTATGAAGAATAAGAGAAACATTGCTCATTTTCTGTACAGGGAGATGTATTGCTTGAATTGTAGTTATGCTATTATTCTGGTTCACCCATCCAATACGTTGTAACAGAGTACTTATTGAAGGTTGTAAAGTCTTGAAAACCAGATTGTTCTTTGTAAAAGACTGTAACCCAGTCTTTTCTGGGTTTGGGGCATGGAACGCCTATTCATTATGGCATGATATATTTTTTATTATAAGAGCCAAAACATTTGATTCCTTTAAAACGCTTTGGGTGAGTGATGTTCTTCATTTGTGGCTTTAATAGAGGAAAATCAAAGTTAATTGTCCAAGATTATATATATGTTATTTACCGGCCAGGAGGTCCGGATAGGGAAAAACTGTGCCCGAGGTCTTGAATATACGGACCGAGGCCGTTAGGCCGAGGTCCGTGTTCAAGACCGAGGGCACAGTTTTTCCCTATCCGGACCGACTATAGGACGGTAAGTAACTTTTTTTTTTCCCCGTATTTTTTTTACTTGTTTTGGTAATCGTTTTGTGTTGTCGTTTAGCGGCAAAGGATACCGGATCGCGCGCGCGGGCAGATACTTACAAAATACCGCCCGCTCAAACAGCCAATCAGAACGCACGATTTTTTAGGATACCGGACCGGAAAAAAATAACAACAATCATTTACAATCACAGTAACTACTGGGTTACAACAAAGCTTTTACAACACCAGTAGTTACTGACTTACAAAAATTCATTTACAATCACAGTAACTACTGCGTTACAACATCAAGCTTTTACAACACCCAGTAGTTACTGGCTTACAAAAAATCATTTACAATTACAGTAACTACTGGGTTACAACAAAGCTTTTACAACTCCATTAGTTACTGACTTACAAAAATTCATTTACAATCACAGTAACTACTGCGTTACAACAAAGCTTTTACAACACCAAGTAGTTACTGACTTACAAAAATTAATGTACAATCACAGTAACTACTGGGTTACAACATCAAAGCTTTTACAACTCCAGTAGTTACTAACCTACAAAAATTCATTTACAATCACAGTAACTACTGGGTTACAACATCAAAGCTTTAACAACACCACTAGTTACTGGCTTACAAAAATTAATGTACAATCACAGTAACTACTGGGTTACAACATCAAGCTTTTACAACACCAGTAGTTACTGCCTTACAAATTCAGCAGTTACTGTGTTACAGGTTTTCAAGGCCACGTGAATTACTATGGATTTCCTTGTCACAAGCCTATCAGCCTGATACGTTAGTACATAAATCGATAGTAGAAAAATATGCACGTTACTACTTTCTTCATTTTAAACTTTGTTATTCGACACAAATGTAGCATTTACATTATAAAAAACCACAATTTTTTTGATTTTTCTTTTTTATGATTGAAAGATCGGAAGTTGCCGTTAAGTGCGTAAGCAGTGGTTTGTGTTTGCTCTTCAGACTGAGGCATTTTCATGTATATCTTATTCATACCTCATAAATACGTACATTTGGGGCAAGTGGGGTTGGACGACTCACAAACATCTTACTGGGGAAGATACTTTTGACGTAATATATCCAAACACAGAGAGGCGGGTTGAAAAAGTTCTGTTAAGTTTTTTTCGACTTTGAGGTGTTTGATTAGAAGATCAAACATTCTTTCAAGTGTTTGATATAGCTTCTCACATTCATGGATAAGCTGGCTTAATTTTGTATCTGCTTTGCTTTCTTTTGTACTGCAATTTGTTACACGTTTTGTATTCTGTTGTAAGACAGTAGTTACTGCAATTTGTTACACGTTTTGTATTCTGTTGTAAGACAGTAGTTACTGCAATTTGTTACACGTTTTGTATCGTTGTAAGCCAGTAGATACTGCAATTTGTTACACGTTTTGTATTCTGTTGTAAGACAGTAGTTACTGCAATTTGTTACACGTTTTGTATCGTTGTAAGCCAGTAGATACTGCAATTTGTTACACGTTTTGTATTCTGTTGTAAGACAGTAGTTACTGCAATTTGTTACACGTTTTGTATCGTTGTAAGCCAGTAGATACTGCAATTTGTTACACGTTTTGTATCGTTGTAAGCCAGTAGATACTGCAATTTGTTACACGTTTTGTATCGTTGTAAGCCAGTAGATACTGCAATTTGTTACACGTTTTGTATTCTGTTGTAAGACAGTAGTTACTGCAATTTGTTACACGTTTTGTATCGTTGTAAGCCAGTAGATACTGCAATTTGTTACACGTTTTGTATCGTTGTAAGCCAGTAGATACTGCAATTTGTTACACGTTTTGTATTCTGTTGTAAGACAGTAGTTACTGCATTTTGTTATGTGTTTCGTATTCTGTTGTAAGACAGTAGTTACTGCAATTTGTTATGTGTTTCGTATTCTGTTGTAAGACAGTAGTTACTGCAATTTGTTATGTGTTTCGTATTCTGTTGTAAGACAGTAGTTACTGCAATTTGTTATGTGTTTTGTATTCTGTTGTAAGACAGTAGTTACTGCAATTTGTTATGTGTTTCGTATTCTGTTGTAAGACAGTAGTTACTGCAATTTGTTATGTGTTTCGTATTCTGTTGTAAGACAGTAGTGACTGCAATTTGTTATGTGTTTTGTATTCTGTTGTAAGACAGTAGTTACTGCAATTTGTTACACGTTTTGTATTCTGTTGTAAGACAGTAGTTACTGTAATTTGTTACACGTTTTGTATTCTGTTGTAAGACAGTAGTTACTGCAATTTGTTATGTGTTTCGTATTCTGTTGTAAGACAGTAGTTACTGCAATTTGTTACACGTTTTGTATTCTGTTGTAAGACAGTAGTTACTGCAATTTGTTATGTGTTTTTTATTCTGTGTAAGACAGTTAGTTACTGTAATTTGTTACACGTTTTGTATCGTTGTAAGCCAGTAGATACTGCAATTTGTTACACGTTTTGTATTCTGTTGTAAGACAGTAGTTACTGCAATTTGTTACACGTTTTGTATCGTTGTAAGCCAGTAGATACTGCAATTTGTTACACGTTTTGTATTCTGTTGTAAGACAGTAGTTACTGCAATTTGTTACACGTTTTGTATCGTTGTAAGCCAGTAGATACTGCAATTTGTTACACGTTTTGTATCGTTGTAAGCCAGTAGATACTGCAATTTGTTACACGTTTTGTATCGTTGTAAGCCAGTAGATACTGCAATTTGTTACACGTTTTGTATTCTGTTGTAAGACAGTAGTTACTGCAATTTGTTACACGTTTTGTATCGTTGTAAGCCAGTAGATACTGCAATTTGTTACACGTTTTGTATCGTTGTAAGCCAGTAGATACTGCAATTTGTTACACGTTTTGTATTCTGTTGTAAGACAGTAGTTACTGCATTTTGTTATGTGTTTCGTATTCTGTTGTAAGACAGTAGTTACTGCAATTTGTTATGTGTTTCGTATTCTGTTGTAAGACAGTAGTTACTGCAATTTGTTATGTGTTTCGTATTCTGTTGTAAGACAGTAGTGACTGCAATTTGTTATGTGTTTTGTATTCTGTTGTAAGACAGTAGTTACTGCAATTTGTTACACGTTTTGTATTCTGTTGTAAGACAGTAGTTACTGTAATTTGTTACACGTTTTGTATTCTGTTGTAAGACAGTAGTTACTGCAATTTGTTATGTGTTTCGTATTCTGTTGTAAGACAGTAGTTACTGCAATTTGTTACACGTTTTGTATTCTGTTGTAAGACAGTAGTTACTGCAATTTGTTATGTGTTTTTTATTCTGTTGTAAGACAGTTAGTTACTGTAATTTGTTACACGTTTTGTATCGTTGTAAGACAGTAGTTACTGCAATTTGTTACACGCAGTTAGAGTCTGAAGCACTACCATGCTACCTCGCCAGGAGTAGACTGGGTTCTAGCTATACAGTCTTTCACAAAGGAAAGTGTCATTTGGTTACAAAGACTTTATAACCTTCAATGAGTACTGGGTTACAACGGGATGAGTGTCTGTGTACCTTTGGGCTTCCTGTGGCAAAGCACAGGTAGACCAAAAGAGAAATTGGACGAGTGAGTATGAAGAATAAGAGAAATGCCTTACTTTGAACATTGCTCCTTTTCATTACAGGGAGTTGTGTAGGACTGAAGCCCTTGCCCTCACTGATTCTTCTCTCCCGTTTCTTGATTGTGTCAGGACTTGGATCCCGACTTGCGCCACGTGAACTTGACCGTGAGCTAGCTCGGGAACTGGATCTTGATGAAGTTCGAGGACGACTGAAATCAAATGTTTCAAATGACGATTTAAAAACAAATTCCCAAAGACGCTTTAGCTTTTTGCACAAAATGTATAGTTAACGATGATAAATAATGCGCTAAGTCACGCAAAAAAACACGGTACCACCAACAAACATACTTTATGATCACACAGTACATTTGGTAGAGGGTGCCACTGGGGTTAGTATTTAACTGACAACAGGTGAAATTTATTTAACTGAAAAATAACCTTTGTAATCTATAGTTATGAATGTCCTTTTAGTGCAAATGAATTAAAAATTAAACAAAAAAACTGAAATTAGTAGTCAACAGTTGACTGATATTTCATTATTTTGTTTCATATTGTGGCCAGCGCTTGTAAAATATTATAGTTAACTGACATTTGGTTGAAAACTTAGTAGTTAACCGACAATTGGGCACTCTTGATAGACAATCACGCGATACCAGGGTACCACCACAAAGCAAACTTAACGATTAAGATTCAACCTCAGAAAACCGTCACTTGTTGTCACTGCAACCCCAACTCTACTCTAAGTAGACATTCTCGATATACCATGGTAGAACAAAGACTGTGTTTATGCTTTACCGTTAATAGAATGTCTCGCGATATAACTATAACACCAAAATAGAGCTTTACTCACAGACGAGGAGAGGAAGGAGCCAAGCAAGGATAGCGGTACAAGTCGACAGGAGAAGAAGGTGGAAGATACTCGTAGCTCGAGTGTCTAGAAACCCTGCACAGTAACATATCGACACAAAGTAATCCAAATAGAATCAAGATATAGACATTTGTAGGCTAAAGGAACGAGGTGAGAAATGTATGCGGAGGGGTGGTAGATGATCGTGGTAATGGTGACGAACAAGATAGTCGTCCAGTCGTCATATGGGTCACCAAGTAAAAGGTTAAAGGAATGAGCAGAGAGATTATGAGGAATGATGGATGATCATGGTCATGGTGACTGACAAACAAGATAGTCGTCCAGTCGTCATATGGGTCAACAAGTAAAAGGTTAAAGGGATGAGCGGAGAGATTATGAGGAATGATGGATGATCATGGTCATGGTGACTGACAACAAGATAGTCGTCCAGTCGTCATATGGGTCACCAAGTAAAGGTAAAAGGAATGAGCCGAGAGATTATGAGGAATGATGGATGATCATGGTCATGGTGACCAAGTCATTGTATGGTTCACCCACGTATTCAAAAACAGTATGTTGGCGTGAATGATTGTGGTTATTTGGAAAAGAAACAAAAGAAACAGGAAGAGCATAAGTAATAGAACGAAAGAAAAATCCAGCACAAATAAAAAAGCGAAGCCAGAGTAGGAACAAAGTAGGAACGAACAAAGTAGGAAAAAAATGACAAGGATAAATCTCTGGTGTAAAGCGAGAAACGTATGTCACATGATCGCAATGGATGTATGGTTTATGCACATGGTTAAAGTAACCAAAGTATATTGTAGCTTGTAAGTCC
Source organism: Actinia equina (assembly GCA_011057435.1). Taxonomy (NCBI): domain Eukaryota; kingdom Metazoa; phylum Cnidaria; class Anthozoa; order Actiniaria; family Actiniidae; genus Actinia; species Actinia equina. Next base: position 524,341 of record WHPX01000339.1, on the reverse strand, counting down.
AAATCATACAGGCAAATAAAATGACATTTACCAACTGTATACCACACATGAGTTATCATCTGAATAATCTATGGATGTATATATAACAGACTTAACATTTGATTGTGTCATGTATCGCACTGTGATATTTACCAAGGACTACGGATTATACACTCAATTGAAGAATCGTTGTCGGGTTCAGAAACAGAGAACATAGAAGCTGAGACCGAAATGGCACACGGGAAGTACGTTAATTAGATGCATGCTGTGACCGGCGACCCGTGGAATCATCCACTGTTTTTAATACGCGTTTGGCATCTTAAACTGACTGCATGGATGGCGTTATGTCATTTTCCATGTGCCACTTCGGTCTCGGCTTTTATGTTCTATGTTTCTGAACCTGACAGTGATTCTTCAATTGAGTGTATACACATTGATGGTCATCATATTCATGACGTAAGATATAATGTGCTCGCACGATGTAATTGGTTGAGCTTAATTCACTTTTAAAGAGCCGTTACCGTACTATAGGTGTTCACAATTCCACGATATCTTCTGCGCATGCATAATTATTGTACCATCGGTTTGGAACATGTGCTCTACTTACTTAGGTGTAGGTATTCTGGACTTTATTGGGCTGGTTCCATGTACAAAAGCTTCTGATCTTTCTTTCGCGGCATAACCCAGCCGATCGGGGGACTGTGAACGACTGGAGGCTGCAATCAAAGAGAAACCAAAGTATAATAGCACATTTTCAAATTCGTACAACGACGCTCTGTTCCTGGTTATTGGATGACTTATTCATTTTTACCACCTCTTTCTCTTTAATTCCGACTAAGAACTAGGGTCCGAAACGTCAGTAAGTTTTTTCATCTTTTCACGGTGTATAATTTACCTCTTTATCATTACTGTTTCATTAGAAACACCGACGCAGTTCACAGTAGGTTTTAGCTAGTTATCTCCTCTTATTCATGGATAGAATCATTTCGGCGCGGACACTGTCAAGCCAAGGTCACGGTGCTGCCAGACCAACCAAATTGCGCGAGAAAAATCCCCCAATCAATATTCTAGAAAACACCACGGTCGCTGCAAGGCACGCATAGTAAACAGCACCAACTTTTTCAGAGTCATACGAAAACTGCTCTATGATAAGTACAATAACTATTGTGTTGTGTTTAACTTACGCTGTGACACATATCCACGTGTAGGGAATCTACCCTGTCGTGACGAGGGTGGAGAGGGTGGTCTAGTAGCAGTTGCTCTGGTTTGGGCTCGTCGCGATGCTCGTTCAGCAGCTCGAGAATCAATATGACTACGTGATCTTCCCATGTTAGACATCGGTGATAAATATCCCGAGGATGGGACGGCGCGAGATGCAGAACTACGAGAAGCTGGTTAATAAAATTAAGTATGAGAGTTAAGTAATAATGGGAATTAAGATTGGTGTAGCAAGTCTGGGGCTTCAAGGTTATGAGGGAAAGCGCCAAACTGATTATACTAAGTGTAAATGTCCATTAATAAAACAGATAAGGGTGGTTTTTTGCCGAATGACGACTGGCGAAGTGGGAGTAATCTCAACATTTAAAAAAACACCGTTTCTAAAGCTAGACAAGCTCGTTCGAGCGATATATATCTTGCTATGTGATAAGTACAAAACATTAATATTTTCTCATTTTTTGGTAACTTTTTAGTTCCTCTTAAGCCATACCTTGGGAGTAATTGGATCTTGTTAAACTGCTGAGTGGTGCGTTGCGTGTTGGAGCACTTGATCGATTTCTACGACAGAATCATTATCTTATTATCGATCTGCTTATGTCTTAGTGCAGTTTTCGTATTACAGTGAAAAGCTCAGTGGCGTAAGCGTAACGTGCCTCGACCGTGATACTTTATAGAATTTTAATTGGCTGATTTTTTTCACGCCCAATATGATTGGTCTAAAAGTGCCGTGATCTTGGCGTGACCGTGTCCGTGACATGTTTAATCCGTGTTCCGTGTATTTGATTGGATGGAGAGTAAATTCTCGTGCAATGTGATTGGTCTGGTGTATTCCTTGCCGTGTCACGACCGTGTTTTTGCCGTGAATTTTTCACAGTCATACGAAAAGTGCACTAGTGAGTGAGTGAATGGCATATTGAATGGCTTAAAGATCGAGAGTAGGAATGTACAAATATTTTATTATAGCAATATATTACTTATATATTAAATATGCCTAGAACTACTAATTCAATGTTTGGGCGTCTGAAGTGACCAACCACTGAAAAATCTCTTAAACATGACTAAAATTATTTTATCAGAAACAAACTTATAAAATATCCCTAATAATTTCCTTCTTATTATCATCATCATCACTTATTTGTGTTGTTATTATTATCATTATTATCATCATCATCATATATTTTTATTAATATAATTATCATTATTATTATTATTATCATCATTATCATCATCATCATTATTAGTATTGATGATGATGATGATGATGGTGATGATGAAAGATTCAGAGAAAAGATTTTTTACTTACGTTGCCCCATCTTCACTGTGCGTACTGGACGTACTGGATCCCCTAGATCGTGGTGCACTACTTGGTTTAGGTAGTCGAACAGGTGCTGCCCTTCCTGTGGATGCTTTGATCAGTCCTGTTCCATTCCGATCGTTCTCTAGTTGCTTTTGTTTAGAAGGATCTATTGTTTTTAATATACTGTAACAAAAGAGAACAATAAATTGAATCAGTATAGAATAGTCCCCTACACAGTTTCCATCGCCATATTGGAAGGTAGCCTTTCCTTTGCATCGAAGCGAAACGAACGGTGAGCTTGCAATGATAGAGACATTTCTTTAACACCTTGTCCAATTATTCACATCTCTATCATTGCAAGCTCACCGTTCGTCTCGCTTTGATGTTGTTATTGGCGCCATAATACATAAGAAAGAGTACATCCATACAGTTTATAAAAGTAATGTTTTGCTCACCTTTCTGCCTTCTCAGGAAAATGTTTATGGAAAGCCCAAAAAGCCCTGGTTCAAAAGAGTAAAAAGTTATATTTCAGATCGTGTAGAGAAACGAAACAAACAGCCCCGGGGGAGTGGGTGTACTCCCATGTAAAAAGGGCGGAAACAAACGATGAAAACAATTAACCCCTTAAAGATAAAGTTTGGGCGTGGTCCTGGTTTAATCACAACATACACTGATAATATAGAACTGATAGCTTGCATCCAGTGTAATGTTTGGGGCCACCAATCGCGTACCACAAAAAGATACTGCACGTGCTAAAAACCTCAATGTTCAGCTTATCCTTTTCACCCCTGGATATATCGGAGTACCATACCCCCTCAGGGATCCCGCCACTTTTCCCTTTTCGGGTAGAGTATAAAATCCCGTCAGGATACAAGGTAGGTCTACGTTACACCTACGTTACGTTACGCCAAATAAGCACGTACCTTCTAGCGGTTGCTCTGCACTCCGAGTCAGCATCTGATATTCCTTTGCGAATGAAGTCTTCTAATTCTACTACGTGACTATAAACACCAAAGTAGGGGAAAGATTAATTTTCGATTTCACCAATTTAAAAGGGGAGGGCAAGGTAGAGGAGGAAAAAAGATGGAAAGGGTAGAAAGGGAAGGGAAGAGGTGATCTTCTGGTGTTTTACTTACTTTTTAATCGTATGTGTTTCCCACATATCTAACACTAAGTGTAACTTCGACGCGCAGTTTCTAGAAACAATGAAGGAAGGTTACTACTACTGTACGACAGGGGAAATATGATGAAATAGTAAAACTGCTTGTGACTACCATTAATTTCCATGTATAATTATAATCACAACCACAGTGTTTTCTTATGGCCCGGTTATTTTTGAAAACATAATAAAATTTGTACTACGTTTCTAAAGAGACATTTGTCCAGGTAATCTTGGTGTCTGGTGTCAAATTGTACAAGTTAATCCTTAACCATTCTTGACTATGAACGAAATCGTCGCAAAAATCACCCCTCAAATCGCTGCAAAAATGGCCAAGTAAACGACCCTAAATAGAGCTGAAAGGTGGTAATGATAATGAATGATGCCTGCAATAACGAACACATTGATCTTGATAAAGGATGATTGAGGAAGCTTATTACTGCTGTTTTGTTTACTAAGTCTTTTGCTATAATAACTACCTTCTTAAGACACTTGATTTGGAGGCCATGTTACTGACCAGGATGGAAATCAGGCGGCGAGCATGCGTATTCTAGAGATGAAAACCAGACATTCAGTTATTGGAAACTACGGTTAACATACTGAAGAAACAGATAAAATAATGAAGAGTACCTTTAAAATAACGTTAATACAGGCATCTCCAGATGTTGCCATAATCTGAAGAGAAAAGGGCCAAGTAAAGATAGTGATTACGTAAATAGACACAGTTAACTATGACAATAGTTGCCATTTGCTTTACAGGGGCGGATCCAGGAATTTTAAAAGAGAAGTGACTATTTTGAAGGTTTTACCACAAATTCAAGGAAAAGTAGGGTGACTAGTCTCCCCTTTTACCACCCCTGTATCAGCCCTTGCTTTAAGGCACAGACACACAGTGCAACATTGCGCCGAACATTGCAGGTAATTTCGTTGAAGTAGGATAGTTTTCTTCTTCAGCAACATTGCGTGCAACAAATTGCTTCATGTGTCATGGCTCACAACATAAATTGCACTGTGTGTTAAGAGCTTTAGCCAACATACTTCTATAATCAATCCCCAGGGAAAAAGACATACTCCCAGACAGTTGAAGCCTCGATTGAAAGAGGCCAAAAAACGAAGAATGTTTCAGTTGGTTTTCTGGGTCACTGAATTATCATGATGAGTGACTCTAGTTTCTTTTTAGGGTTTATCCACAACTACTGTTTTCCTCACCCCTGGCCACACCCTCTGGTACCCCTTCACTGCCCACTGTTCCACTACATTTTGGAATAAATCTACTTAATGAAGGACAAGACACTCTATCCCACCCCAACCCCTCCAAGTACCACTTTACTGCTTATTTACGAGTAGTTCTATACAAGACAAACTAGTGGCTGACCTTTGCACTATTTGGTATCAGGCTAATCAGACAAGGAAATACTGCTTCAGCTGTATGGTCAAACTGGCTGCCAAGTTGGGTGGACAAATAACTGCAAGAACGAAAAAGTTATTCCATATTTTCTTCAAGTCTCACTTTAATTTACAACACTACCCCCCCCCCCCCCAAATACTTGCAAAACAGACAGTATATTTGTCCCCCCCCCCCCCCCCTCCCCAATACTTACGACACAGACAACATATTTGTGTACGGAAAGTTTGTAAAGAAACGGAATAAGGATCAGTCATATGATGACATTTTTTACCTTAGCGTTATGCAGGTTTCCCTGATGACTGATGATCTCAAATCTTTAGCCTGAAAAAGATTCAAATTTGCATGTTAGTCCTCTGTGTGGTGTAGTGTAGTTCTAAGCTGTAGCAAAAAATGCTTTCCTTTTCTTTGTAATCGGGCTGGCACTTATGTTAATTGTATTGCTAAGTGAAAACTAGGCTTAAATCTTTATGCGTTGCATTTCTATGTAGATAATAATAAAAGAACTTTGAACTCTCCACATTACAGTGTTGAGTGCAACCAAAAGAAAGATAGAGGTGCAAAAGGAAAAATCTTTAGTCTTATCATAAATTATATTGATTTGGATTACTGATCGCGCCAGATCGCTTTGTTCACGGGTTGAGCCTTGTATTGGTGTGGGTTTTGCATTTGGTCTATTCTATTAGGCTTCAATTTTATTAGGTTTCAATTTTTAAGATTCTATTAACATATTCATATACTTTTATACATATATATGTAAATAAATATTTAATATAGAGAGAATGAGTTAGAGTAAGAGTGTGTGTGTGTGTGAGAGAGAGTGTGTGTGTTAGATATTGATTTTTCTTTTATAGAGGGCCACAGGTTTGTCAGTTTTTAGTACTGTTACTGTGTTTACCCTCTTTAAATAAAGTTATTATTGATTGATTGACTGATATATTCCAATCTTACTTACATTTAATTTGAAAGCTCCTTCTAAATTTTTAATAATGCCAAGAAAGTCACTATGCTCCAAAGCACCAGCACGGATAACACTACGGATCTTTTTCATCTGAAGTTAAAAAAGATTTAAAATTATGCAATGTTGGATTGAACACCATACATCTGTGAAAAAAAAAAGTATCATCTAATTGCACTATTTTGTATGGAATAGTCACTGGAGCAGAACATTGGGAGCAGAACATTGGGAGCAGAACATTGGGAGCAGAACATTGGGAGCAGAAGCAAATACCTTTACTCATCTTTGTTTAGCTCATGACTTTGTGAATTCTTAGTTAGTCTTGTGAATTCTTAGTTGATAATGAAATGCTCTACAGTTACCCACTAATAGTAGTGTTAGTTATTGTTTCACAGATATATGGCGTGCACACAAAGCCCTTACCTAAATGAGCAAAGAACTGGGTCCAAGTTGGAAAACTAATTCAGTAAATATTTCGAAATATTTAAGGCTATAAAGAGAGAATGACATAGAATAAACTTCTTGCAAAAGTTTCAAGATGGTTGGCCTTATAGAAACAATGTTACAAGCATTCAAACCCTGCCAAAAATTACAAAGACATGTATGGTGTCCAGCCAAACATCCCAGCCATGTATACATTCCCTGTATTATAGAATTTTTTAAAATATTATAATTTTATCACAATTTGTCCAAAAACTAGATCACATTTTCATTTCAGTTATTTGTTGTGATTTTTCTCAGGAGGGTTTGTTTTTGAATTCGATTAAGTTTGAAATAGCTGGGATACTCACGGCAGCAATTCTCTGCTCCCAATCATTTTTGTCATCTGACAAAATATTCTGAATTTTTGTCATTTCATCACTTAGGTCTTTACTAGAGTATATCTATTGAAAAGAAAAGAAAAAAAGATTAATTGCCTTTTTATTTCAATTCAGACTGAGGATGTTGCCTTTGCTGCTGTTGTTGATGATGGTGCTGTAACACTTTGACAGCTTACTAAAAGGTGACACAATTAAGTCCCTTAAGACCCTTGTCCATAACCAGCTTCTGCTAACTTAAAACTCTCTCCCTCTCCCTTAAGGATAAGGATTGACTCTATACTGGGTCAATTTTTTTACTGCCAAAACATTCTAAAAAAAGGGCCAAAGGATACCAGTTAATAAGCCTTAATAAGCCTTACTGGTACATCATGAAACCAATGTCTTACCCTGACATCTGGACAATCATCATAAGAATTAACAAAGTCTGTCTCATCAATAGCACCTGCAGCAGTACCTGAGAATCATAACACATTAACAACTTGAAAAATGCTTAAAAAATACTATTGAAGCAAAGTAAAAATGTAAAACATACTGTCCTTAATCAGTTGGCTCCTTACATGGCTTAAAATAATGGCCGGTAAGTTGACTGTCATGATGACCAGCCAAATTAGTTTTTAGCTCGGTCATACTTCCTTTGTGGCTTAACAGTACTGAAGGTCAAAATGACTGGCAAGGCAAAGATTTGATGGGAAAAGTTCCAATTCTGGGCAGACATTGTCAGATGTCTAGCTGTTATTTTATGCCCTGTCTATGCACAAGCACATCATTGGTTGAGCAAATTATTGTCATTTGTCCAACAAACAAATGAACAAAAATGAAAAACAAATGCCATTCTGATGCCAACTCAAATGTTTTCATAGTCTCCTGAAATCTATTTTAAGGAGTAAAGGAAAGCGTCTGACATAAGTGGATACGTTGACTAATTCTTTTACCTGAATTAGAGTTCTTAGTGTTACTAGTTTTTCTTCCTGAAGAAGGTTTCTTGGCAGATGCTCCTCTTGAATGTGTAGGGGAAGTCTGAAAGATCAGCATTATTTAATTTCAAGTATTATTCTACTAAATTTTAATTACTATTTTATTTATTGATAAGTGTATTGGCTCTCTATCATTATGTTTTCAAAATTGATACATTAAAAATGTTTTTATGAATAGATATTTGAATGATATTAATAAATATGGTCACTAAAAATTGAATCAGTACATCTCTCACATCTGGGGTCTCAGGTTCAACTCCTGGACTCACAACAAAAGAGCAGAGTTCAAGGGTTTTTCTCCTCCAAGGGTCTTCATTTTTCCCCCCTCACTCTCACTGCAAAACCTAACAAGCTAAATTCCAATTCAATCTGTAGGTAAGTTGTGCCTTCTATTAGCCCAGAGGATGTTCGTAGGGTTTGATAAAACTCAAATTTACAGTTGTCATTGATCATAATCCATTCTTTGATCATTTTTATTAACTCCTGGATACACAAAGCATAGAAATGAGTTATCGTGATGCACCTGCATATGCAAACGTGTCACTTGCTCACTCACTCAGATGTTAGCAGATTGATATTTTTTAAGGTCATATAGTCAACTCTTGTTAGAGCGAACACCCTCATGACTGACTGTTTCAGGACTGGTGTTCATAATAGTGTATGTCCACAACAGTGTGAGTTAATTACGACATTTCTTTCTAGCCTGGGATTTTGCACCTGTCCAAGATACGGGGTAATATCGGGTTGTCCGCAAGGCAAGAGTTAAATGTATATGTAATGTACCTTTCCTTCTTCAGAATTAACATCTCCATTGACTCTAAGGGGTCCTGCAATAAAGGATACAAATAACATTAATCAATAAAAAATATTTTTGTGCAAACAAGATTACTCAAATTTCTCAATGCCTGATGGTGTTGAAACGTCGAGCAAATCTGAGTAAACTTGTGCCCATAACTTTTATGATTTAAATTAATTTTCTTAAATGACTACTCCGCTCCACCGCTAACATTATTGTAATGAGCCTGTACTTGAAAGAAATTCAAACAGCTACTTGTTTTGAACAATCTGTGCTTATTTATCTTAAAAGCACGACCCAAAAGGGAAATTTGACTTCTTACACGTATATAAGCTCTGTAGTTTACAAGAGAGCATTCTACCTGACCCTGCAAAACAAAAGAAATGCCCTACTACTAACGTTTCAAGTAACACTTCCTATGTCAGGATTGAGGCCACAAAATTACAAAATGGCTTTCTTTACTTTGCTTATAAATTGGACACTATGAAACTATATAAGAACCTAACTAAGTGCACTAGATACTTAAAACCATATAATTTTATAGCCATATATGAAATAAAAAGACAAGCATGCTAATTGATTTATATCAAAATGACAACAATCTTCAAGCAAACAAGTATCTTTATAATGATGATTATCTTACTGGCTCACTTATAAAGAAAAGAAGGTTGTCAGGTGTGACTTTATAATCTAAATTTTCAACACATAAAGGAAACTTTGGGCAATGTCAAGTACTTTAATTTCCAAACGCTAATAACATGCTTAGACAAGCAAGGGTATAAATTTTTACTGAAATTTAAGATTGAGTTTTTGACCCTGTCAAGTACCAGGTTATATGTTAAAAAAGATTTGTTGTCTTGACCTAAAGTGTAATTATTGTCTCCTAATAACTATTTAACTAAAATAATTCAAGGAGTTGTATTCGTTTAACTTTCTTAATTCCTTAATTTTAAGGATTTCAAATGATAAACTGATATTTTTGTGATTTTACAGTTTTTGGTAAGGTTAATGTCGGCGTAATTTAATAAGCCAGGTTTAATTTAAGTAGATAATGAGTGATATGGAGATATCATTTTCAACACCATGCAGATATCATTTTCAACACCATGAGAACGTTTTGAGATGAGACTACATGTTATTTTCGCAACTCTTATAATAAAGCCACTTGAATGCTTATATTATGTTTGTTTTAGGTAAAGACGTAAAAGATCAGAGACATGACTAAGCACTTTAAGACAAAATAACTGCTCTTTTGCATGTTCATTCTTCATACCAGAGACAAACAGACATTATAAATAGACAACATCATAAGTACACTACATGTAACTACACTTCCTCAACAACAGAACAGTGTCAAGGTGAACAAAGAATAATAATAAGAAAATGACAATGTGAAAAACAGCATACATTTACAAACATAAATTACTGAGGGGAAAATATGAAGAATTTCTGGAGAAAACAAGTATACAGACAACACATAAAACATAAAGATGATGGTTTGTTTGGTAATCAAACTCTCTGAGGGAAAAGAAGCTAATATTTTTATGAATGACAGAATATTAAGGTTAGGAAAGCTGGATTGGTTTAAAATGTTAGCTAGCAATTATTGGGAAGATCAATTACAAGATCGTTAAACAATTTGTTAAGTTTTTCTTATTTTTCATGGTTGATTAATCTTTCAGATAAAACATGTGCTTGTGGTAGTTGCATGTGAGAATTGAGAGGAAAGAATAAAATTAAAATAGTACAAGATTTCAGTACTTTTTCAGAACTATTATACTATATAAAGTTCTTGACATGCTCAAGGGTATATTAAACCCAAACAAAAGTGCAAGAAACAATAACAGTTTCTTTCAATTTCCAGATTAATGAATTTTCGTTAAAATCTTCACATTGACAGTGAGATTAATTTGCAAGTGAGATTACATGAATCCAAGGCATAAATTTTGCATTTTGAAACCCTTTGTCTGCCTTCAAGACAAATGTTATGTCTGCAGTTTGAATATTGATGAATTTAGGAAAATTAGAAAGATGTGGTTTCAAATTTTTCTTGAAAATTTAAGTTCAAGCAAAAGCACTGAAGCTACCTACTTAACTGAAATATAAAAAAATAGATTGTTTGAATCTAAAATAATTATAAACCAATAAACGTTTCTACAGGATAGTAATGATCATATCTTTTTGAATAAGATACAAAATATTCTGGTTGTGAGTGATAATTAAAGAATATAACTAATATTTTATCATTTACCATGATTTAAACTCAAAGGTTTAGTAGGCAAATCAACCTCAGGTCCTCTACTGCAATATTCCTCTATTTGGGTAAGAATATCCAGATAGTCTTTCGATATCTCACTGGGAAAGAGTGAGTCATCCACCATAGCCCTTAGGACACTGATCACCAATGGAGATCAAACTAGTTGGCAAACACTCTGATAACTTGAACACCAGTAACTTCCTCTAATGAATTTGATTTTGAATATTCGCTCTCAAGCTGTGAAAAACTTGTTATAGCCTATTTGAGTACAATGTACTACAGTTCTGAAGTCATTTCATGGCATAAAACATTAGAGAATTTACTTCTTTGAGCTGCCATTTCACATGTAGACATGACCAAAGATTTGGCTGAGTGAAAATGAAAGAGCAAAAAACAGTTGAAAGTGTTCCATAGCTGATTCTACTTTCCGGTCCAATCAGAACTTAATATTTCAGAACCCAAGCAAATAACACTCAAGTGGCTGGCTTCAAAGATAGAATAATCCTAGCTAGGACTCTCAGCTTGAACCTCTATAGTAAAGACACTACAAGCATTTGAATACTCTTCAAACTTACAATGAATTCAAAATAGCCTTGTAGCCAATTACATTACACTGTTGGTTAATCTTTAATTGAAAGAAGCCACCAGTACTTATTATTCTGGCCTATCACAAACTTCTTAGTACACATAATATTCCAAGTAAGTAAAAACAAAATGCTACTAACTAATGGTAAACTTGCATATTTAGACTTTGATTTTTAATGACAAGCTTTAAATGTCAATAAATTAAGTACAGTTATTTACCTATTGTGAGAAAGAAAGAGAAAGGTAGAATCATGATCATAACAAAGCATAATTAACTGGAATAATTATTGTTGGATTTCTGTATTTGTTTAAAAGATAACAGCAGTTTAGATATATGATTAAGAGCAATAGAAAGTGCCAAACAAAGTGAATATTCATAGTGTGTCTTGAAGTCTATAAGGATAAAGTGGCTTCTCATTGCATGAGGTCTAGAATGTTTATAAATAAAAGTGAAATAAAATATGTACAACCATGGATGAGTGAGCAGGATCAATTACACTGTGATACTAATTATAACAGACATGAGGGAACAACAATATATTCTACTGGGTTATGCTTTGGCAGATAACCATGGAGATAGTAAGTGATGTCAAATGAATCAAAGATATTATAAAAGGTTGCTAATAATGAGATCTCTTTGTTCAATCAGTTGATCTTTTGTTTCAGAGGTTGCTAGAATGATCTTGGACGCAGTGGAATGTACTCTAGAGTGTCCTGAAGGAATGTACTCTTGATTGTGTGTCTTATTAACCAAACAAACAGACAAACAGTGGCACATCAAAGCAAGTAAGATATTACATTAAGTCACATTACTATCTTAACAAACTCCTTGCTAATATCTTAATACTTTTACTGGTTTTGATGGGTTGTTGTTAATTACAGCACATGTACATACATACATAGCGCTTAATAATTATTCATAAGTCTACTACTATGAAATATTTCAATAACATGCAAACTGGTTGGCTGACTATCATACTTGCATCAAAGGAAATAGAATCTCCAAAAACAATTCTTTAAACCCTTGGTTTTCTTGAGCTCTACAGCTCAGTGCCAGCATTGTTTTGTATCACTGTACAGAGACATGTTTGTGCATTTATATGATCATTATCACACAACTTGGCACAACTTGACATACAAGAAGTGGAAAAGGAAAAGGGAAAACAACAATATATTTTCTGGACTGTGAAATATTTCATTCATTCTTATACAATTGGCTTGGAATAAAAAGCATGGTGGACTATCAGTATGGAGAGATATTTGCAATATATAACGTGTGTGCACATCTCTGGACTGTGATATAAACATGGCGTAAAGCACCAGAAGCAAACTTAGGTGCAGCTGAAATGAAACTTAGCTTTTATACTTTTGGAGTGGGACCCACACATCAGACATATTCATGGTGACTGGCCACATCTGACTAACCAACATATGACCAGTCGTTGTGACTAGTCATGAGGATTAGCTAAAAGGACTTTGTCTAGACAAGAGCGAATTTTGTCCACTCATTGTCTGTTCACTAGCTACTATTTTAAGCCCTGTGCTTTCATGCATGAAGATTTGGAATATTTCTGGATATTCCAATTATCTTCCACAAAAACTCTGCAATTTTGTGCTGTCTCTGACCCCCCACCCCTCAGAAATTCTGGAATTATGCATCATCAAAATATACTGCTGGAAAAAATCATAAAAAACAGGGTCTTACCATCAGGCTCAGATAACTGCATTGTTCCCGATTTGGCAACTTCATCAAATTTGGCATAAATTAATGATAATCTAGAAAATAATAAAAAATAATGTTTTATTATTCTACATCAATAACACATTCAGGCTGGTATTTCAGTGTTCTGGACAGTCAGACCAAACAAAAATAGGGTAGAGTAATAAGTGATTCAATTTAATCCCTCAAAAAGTTCTAAGTCTAAAACTATTAATGAACTATCATAAATCCTACACTCTGATTGGCTGAGCTACTAGTGGTCTATTAGTGAGAGACCACTAGTAGCAAAAACTCCAGGTTTTCAAAACCAAAGCAATGGTGGCTGACAATAGCGTTTTCAACCTAATTTCAAAATCGTTTGTTTCTGTCTAAAATAATTAGTCCTTTAAGAGTCAATAGCCCATTCTGCCTTGTGGGCTACTGACTTGTATTTTGTTCAGAATTCAGGTATAAATTGTTAATTAGTGTACCAGACTGGTCACAGATCAAGAGAGAGGGGCTGGTTGGGCTATACCCCAACCCCTTCCAGTAGAGTCTCAAAATGGCCACTAAATAGAGATAATAGTATACAACTCCAGATGCAATATGTTTTGAGACTTCATTCCTTCAACTTTCTAAGTAAATAAACCTTTCATTATTGACAAAAGCCAAAAAACCATAAACAGAAGTTGTGGAGATAACAGGAATATTAAAATGTGCTCTAACAGAAAAGAAAAATAAAATGTTGAATTTGGCACCCTGACTTACCTTGAGGATGGTATTCCTTTCTTACTAAGGTCTATTCTAACTTTTTCTCCAACATGTCGATAGATTTCTACTAGTGTTTCAATAGCTCTTTCTCTTACTTGACTGTTAGGATCACCAAGAAGTTTGCAAATGTAAGGTACGAACTTTGATATTGTTATGTGTGAGGCACCAAAACTGGAAGAAAAACAAAAACAAAAAAAACCACAAATATTCAGTTACAGCCACCAACTGTTGCATTGTAACAGCTATGCCATTGATAACTATTTTATTGCAGTTTGGGCACAAAATTTTCATTTTAGATAGCTGGACACATGGTTACTAATACCTTGTTAATGTTGTCACAAGACAGTGCAATACTTCTTCTCTTACTCTCCAAGCCTTGTGACTAAATGCAGGGACCAAATGTTCAAGGACATGCTGTGAAAACAATACATAATTTAGATAGATGAGGCAATGCGCCATGTGGGATGGGCTCAGATATCAAATATGAACATACGTAATAGGTAAATTATGAGCCTTAGATGAAACGACTGAAGAAGAGTGCCATACAAGCCTTTCACAACTTCAAGTCGCGTAAAAAATGAGCCAGCTCAACTAGGAACTGTGGACAGCTGTTTCGGCCTGTATTGGGCCTCGTCAGCACAGTGTATCTAGTGAGCTGTAAAAGTAAAAGTTTCTTTCTTCAGTCGTTTCATCTAAGGCTTGTAATTTACCTATTACGTATGTTCTTAATACATAATTTAACTAACTTTCATTTTGTATCCCTACAAAAAAGGCATATTATCTGTTATTCTGATCTAACCTTTTCTTTTAATAATGGAAGTAATTTTGTTTATTTCCAAATAATCAATATCCAAATCCAAATCCAATATCTAATCAAACAGTCTCTATTCAAAATAAGCTGCAAGAAAATGGCAGTTTGCTGCCCAATTAGTCTCTATTTCAACATCAACCTCCCATATTACACTATAATCAGTCAATATTCAAATACTACAAGAATGCAAAAAAAACTTTAAAAAACTGGTAAAGGAACAGCTATTCATCTTTCACTACAATAATTTTATTTTCAATTTCACTTCTTTTTTCAACACAGAAAACTGTCATCAACTAGAGTGAAGTTATTAAACAGATATTAAATAGATATTAGACTAATACACATTTAATGTATTAATAGTAGACCTTAATCCCATTGTTTTCTTTTGTGTCTATTTGACTATTACATGTTGACTAATAATTTCACGGGTTAAATGCCTTCACTCTAGGATTATCTTTGTTAATAAATAAAAGGCTATAATTATGATAAATACCTGTGGTGTTGAAACAGGGTACATAAACTTCTGGATTAAATCTTGTGCATGATCCCTGACCTGTTAAAAAGTCACCATTAAACAAAAAACTAGAAGCAAATCTATACAAAGTATTGAGAAAAGGAGAACTTCATGCTGAAAGGAATTTCATCTGATTTAGACAGCTTGTTTTTTCTGATTGAGTAGAAGTTAAGGGGATCTTCATTCATCTGATTGGTTGAACTCTGTACAAGCTTTGTTTAGATAATGCCACGTCAAATATAGGTCATGAGAATTTAATCAAAATCTACAAAAGTGAAAGGGGATTGTCAGATTAACTGATACTTTTATTTGTACATTCAATTAATCTCAAAAAATTTCATATTGCACCACAAGAAAATCACAAGAGAAAATGTATTGGGTATGTTTTCTAGTCTATATTTTTCATTCATTGCAAGCATTTTCCGAAACAACCTAAACAATATCCCACTCATGTACAGTACAGCCCAGAGACATGTACATTTATCATGGGTTTTTTTTCACTAGCAGATTGCATCAAATGCTCAGATTTCTTTGTACCTTTCTGTATTATCGTTTGTGATTTGATCACAAATATATGACAAATACACAAATATCCTTTGATTGGTACCATAGTATATACGTGGATGTTTAGCTTTACAGTATATAACCAATGATAGTGACCTAGTTACTGATGGTGACTTACATAAATTATATAGCACTGGTGCAAAAGCCAATTTTATATCAGACTAATAGTTTAGACTTTATGGCCTATGATATTTACATAATATTCAACTAAAATCTCAAACCTGTTGTTTGCTGTCCCCAAGTCTTTCAGTGATTGCAGGGACAACTGTAAGGGGAAAAAATACCAAGGTTATCTTTAAGATCAGTAGCATATCAAAGAATAAAGGTTATCTACAAGAATGTACTTCATGACTGAGGCCACCCAAGGAAAACTAGCAATCATTTCCCCTTAACTATTGTACATCATATACTCTATGTATGTAGCATGAAATGACATTTGTCACACATAAATGGTGAGATCTATAAGGATAGTTGTCTAAGGTACTGCACTTCAAATTTGTCATATATTATGAGTGCAATCTTGAATAAAAGACTTATAATTCAAAATATTTGAAGAAATAAATAAAAAAAATTTTTTATATATTATTCAAGTTCTAATCTTTGTATGAATAACATATCCTTGAAACTACAATCATAGGTAGACTGATTACACAGACATAAAATATAAAAGCATTATACACTGTATAACACTAGTATCAGATATTTATGATGAATGATATGTCAACTAATGAACACTTAACAATTTTGTTTGTTATTCCTTTGATTCTTTTGGGATTATGATACTAAATTTGATTCATGTGCTTTGGATGACACTAGTTGTAGATCCATGGGTGGCATATATATGGTGAGCATGAACATATACTGTTTGCTACTGTGAGAAATGCATAAAGGGTTGTGGAGTGATGATGACCATGATTCTAGACAGAGATAAGGAAGTTATTAAAATAACTATCTGTCTTCCATGCCCTTGTTTATTTGGAGGACAGGGATGTGTAGGTGGCAGAGTGATGAGTGTACAGTATATCAAGTATTCTAACAAACCCATGTAATAAAGTGATGATGACAATGACAATTATTCTAGTCAGAGATAAGGAAGTTCTTAAAATGAATGTCTATTTTCGATGCCCATGTATATTTTGGATAAAGGTCTGGGACGCATTGGTGGCACAGTGGTTTTGAATGTCACTTATATCTACTGGGGTTTTATTATCAGATTCTACATAAATAGAATGAATTATTTGCTAATTAAAACAATATCCTAGATTCTTCAGTTCTCTCTTCACAAAAATTAACATTGCCATGTTCAGTTTTTTAATTATCATATTCAAAAAATATATTTCCCTCATCCAACTCTGTATTACTTTCGTGATTGTATAGACATAGATTAATAATATAATAATAATGGTCATTCTTATAATTATAGTACATTTCCGAATCTCAATGCCCTTTACAATGATTATTTCCAGGGGACAAAATATTGTGCAAGGGCATGATCTGCTTACAAAAATGTAAACTTGTGAAGATATACATGTAGAAGAAAAAATATAGCACTCCAAAATTTGTGCCTGCCCCTCCCCCCCCCCCCCCCCCCCCCCACTCCCCCAATAAAAAATCAAATGGTTGGTCCCTAATACAATAAATAGAGCCATCATGCATGTCTCACTATGTTTCAAAATGAGCATTTGTTGCCCCATTAATTAAATTGCTGATTTATATTATATTAGATGTGTAATTATTATTTGCTAGCTTGACAGATTAATATACAAAAGTATCCCCTGTCTATATATATTTATCATGGATTCCATCACAGCATGATTACCTACCCCTAGTTACACCAAAAAGTAATTATAGGCATACGATGGGGTAATATATTTAGTGGTGCAATATTCAAAATAAAAATATTCCACTGATAGCATATTAAAACACTTCATATGTTTTTAACATATAGAAATATAGATAAGTTGTAGTGCTTTTTAACACTTAAGTCTTTGTTCATGAGAAAATCATAAACTGTTGCTAATCAGAAAGACAACATTTATTACTTGTTTACGACTTCACACAGTGCATAACCAGTATTTTATTAATAAATAATATATGGTCATAGCTTTCTCCAAGATGAAATTTGAATTTATATTTAATGAGATCTTGAGTGAAGTCTTTAATTTAGTAACGCATTGTAATTTTGACTATTTTTCTGGTCTTTATAGTTCTCCTAGTTCAGAAAGTAATATTTCATGTTCACAGCACTCAAAAGAATCATTCCCTGCAATGGTTACAATTTGTTTAGAGCAGAGCTACATAGGGTCCAAACTACCTTCCATATATATGATACATTAATTTTTACATTGTATTACGTTAACAAAACGACAATTTACAAAACGAATCAACTTTGATCGATTTTACGCAAGCTGTTTTTACGTCTATTTAGAATTCATCATTTCTTAGATAAACAAACTTTTCAAAGTATATTCGCCTTTAATGCATGTAAACACACTCTTAGTTGAACGCAATTTCTTTTTGTCGAGAAGAAGTTAATACCTGGTAGAAGACTATTCTTGAATCCAGGGCCAATCTTATCGACGATCTGATGTAAAATGTCAAGCCCGCTGAGGCTCACCTGAAATGAAAAGAAATCTCAATAAACCTACTTGAGCTAATTTTATTTGAGTTTGTCAAAACGGGGAGCAATTACTTTGGTTACAAAGTCAAGAAAATATATCGACATTTGCATAATACTGTATGAGACGGTGTTTCTTTTACTTGACGAAATCTTAATGTCTAGAACGTAATCAAAATACTCCCGATTTTTTTAGTCAAATTCAAATAGCTTAAGCTGTTATTTTATTCTTTTCCTTGCCATTGAATACACCTTTTATAAAATAAACCTAGAATTTTTATCAAATATTCTGTTTATAACGAGCCGGTCTTTACGCCTTTGAGCCAAATACTAAGCACTCTACACATAGTAAAGGATTTTGCTGTGCATCTACCTTCTTCAGTAATCAGATAGTTTCTATAAAATCAATAAAAATTAACGATTATATTCTTACCCTAAAGTTGCTGCTGTTCACCCATGCTATCAATCCATCTATTAGTTTGTCGTAACCTCCAAACTCGATGTCGTTGGAAGGTTCGCTCAGGTAGTTGGACAACTCCTCGGCAGCTTTGAGTCTCTTTTGAGTGTCTTGCGACCACACTGACGCGAGAATGTCTTCCAAAAAGGGTATGTCTTTCATACTTGGCCGTATTTATAGAGTACTTCACAAGAAAAAGCTAATAACGAGATTCCAATGCCTTCGAGAAGAAGTCGAGCTTAGAACTCGACTCCAAAACACATGCCTTAACAAGGCTCGTTAAGTTAGCCAACAATGCTATATTGGCTTCTCCAGAAAAATAATCCAAGCCATCCACGACCTCTGAGATTCTTCAACAACAGTTTGGAGCTGGAAAAAATTGTCTTGTATCGTAAAGCACGACTCCAAAGGGTTCAAAATTAACCACTTTGAACTTGAAGCTCTGTAGCCGCCATTTTTGTTCCAACGAAACGAAGTACCAGAACGAGGCTTTATACGATGACGTCACCGGAGCAAAGGATGGACTAATATTGCATATTGAGGAATCGTCAAAAATACCAAGCTTTGAAAAAATCTCCATTCCAAAGTAGACCCATAAATTTAAAAGAAAATTATAACACGAGCATTAGAGATAGGAACTGCGTGGGAAAGAGAGGCGAAAATTTCAATTAAATTAGACAAAATCAAATGCGGTGGCCTTCAAAAAAACACCTCATGACATCCATGAGTAAGTAAATATTTTTTCACTAATAGCACAATTTCCATTCAATTTTTGAAATTTTTTAATAAACCACATCAATATAAATAATTTAAACATGAAAAAGTATTTCCGGCCCTTTGAATGCAATGAATGGTTTTGAAATACTGAAAATAACACACACAAAAATGGCCAATACTAACATTAGAAGCTAGGAAATTATCGACAAATCTATTTTATTCTAAATACAAAAGACAGCCTTCGTCGAAGTAGCAGGAGTATTTTCCACAGGTATCCGTTTCGGGAGGAGGGGCCTCAACTCTGAATTTTATCGTTGACTCTGAAAAAAAATCAGGCATAAATAAACAGGACGAACGAGAATGACCCGAGACGTAATTCAAACGAAGCGTCTCATGTGACGAATATGTTGGAATTGTGCGCTTGTAATCATAAAAATTTACCCTTGAATTGAATTACATTTGACAATTTGAATTTTGTGCTATTAAAATCGAATCAACATATTCTGCATATATTTGATTGAGCCACTCGATTCAGCTCCGAGTGCATGCCGACTGTAATGAAGTACAGTTCGCGTTCGATGTACTTCAAATTCTAGCAACGAATGCTCCATTTTACCGTTCCGTTCAGTGACCACTGACGAATAATAGATTTATGTCGAGGCTGGAGTTTTCGCAAAACTACACTTATCATGTCGCGCAACTCCAGCCTAGGCTTTCGACTATTATTCGATCGTGGTCACTAAAAGGAACTGTAAAATGGAGTAATAGTAATAGGTTGATGCGCAGTGGAAACTTGCATGAACTACAGGCTTGACATTTTGTTTTCCCCTCTGCCTTTAACACATTTTTATCGTGGCTTTTAAAATTGTGAACGCTAATTGACCGCAGACTGTAATCGTTTGTCCTCAGCACAAACTAAAATAACACTAATACAATTTTTCTTTCCTTTCCTTTTTGTCCACGCACGTATACAGACAGTGTTCTTTACTTGATCTTTCATTTCCTGAACGTTAAGTGATACGTATGATGTCTGACTAGACAATAAGCGCGGCAGTTATCTATATACGAACAGCCTTGCGGTAAATATCCAAATGAACGAATACGATAAGGCATTTTAAAACAAACGATATTCAATCTATCGAGTGAAAAGACTGTCTTTCTTTCTTGGCCTTCTTCTGTCGACTGGATATATTTAATATTTGAAGGCTGTATCCAAAGGTCTACTGATAAAGTGCTTGCGACCCGGCTGGCCCTCTTCCAAGCCATTGGCAATCCTCAGTTGATTTGTACCGTGCATGTGTTTTGGAGAGAAGGGACGGCAAGGATAAATAATTTGCTGATAATTCATTGGGGTGTAAATCCGCCTCTTATCCCTCATGAGGGTCTTGGATACGCGCATGTATTTTTGTACCTGTGTCATTTTAATGTTTGAATTTCAGCCAAATATATCGTATTCTTCTTCTCACAAGACCAACACATGCAGACATGTAGGGTCAACAAAAACATTGGCAATAGTATGTTAATACGTTTAGAATTACTTTTTATCGGGTTCATTTCATCGCTGTTCCTTCTTTCAGAATGGGGTCTTGAGGACAGCAATTTTATATCTTCTTCTGTTGGTGTCCTATAATTACATGCATGACAAGGAAAATAAATCAACGAAAAGGCGAAAAACAACCTCGTTCCCAACGAGGTTGGGCGAAAAATACTTCAAACGTTTTTGATTGAAGGGCGGAACTTGCGCAAAAACAACGAATAAATTGAAAACTCATGTTGATGACTTTTAGAAGTATTTTTATCGATAAACAGGCCTTTACATGAAGTGGCCTGTGAACCTCGCGTAAACTGATCATATGTCAAACAGAGTGATGGCGTATCGGCATGCGGGCGCTGTGAACAGTTTTGTTTTCATATGACGATACCGTCCAATCAAAGACATGCAGCCATTGAATGGAACAGCTGTAGTGCAGTCTCCGCCCTGCTCATTTCAAATCTACTCTAAGTATTTACCAGGTATTAACGAACAATCCAGTTTTCTCTTTTTGAAATATATTCATACCATCACCCATCTGAAAATGCAACCATTATGATTAATACTAGTTACGTATAAAATTAAAAATATGATTGTATTACTGATGTCTAGATCTGTCCAGCAATTCCAAATTGCCACCGAGTCAGAACAGCCACGTACCGTGATTTGCCACATAAGTTGAATATCACTACGGGCTCTAACGTCCCACCTTACTGTATCCTGAAACAGAGATGAAAATAAAAACAAAAAATAAAAACGTAACTGAACTAAACATAAAAAGGTAACTGGTTTAAGCTATTTACATGCATTATTTTAGTGAACCTGATGAAACTATTAAGCAAACGGACAAGTTCCACTCTTAGCCGATCGCTAAGGACCATGGTCTTTGGCAAGAGGATTGAACGGCAGGGCATTTCGTTGATAAGGGGCAAATACAATGAACTTGAACTCCAGCATCATGGATTACTACCCGCCAGAATGGAAATTTTGAAGAGGGGCGGTCTCGGTATAGTTTTCTGACGATAATCATTAAACGAAGCAGTCGCGGCCACAAAAATGGATTATCACGGTTCACGATACTCCTTAGTATTCACGAATCATAAATATCATAGAACATGCTAGGATTAGGATGATTTATAAAAAATATTTTTTCCTCTTAATACCCCTTACAGCCCATGTTAGTTTGAGATGCGTGCATAGGTTGGGCGTCAGCGTGTTTTCCCAATTCAAACCATGTCATCTATATAGGGTACTATTTCTTTTCTTTAAAAGGTTACGCTTCAACTAATAGAATAACGACTAGATAGCTTACGGGTAGCTAAAACGATTGGGAGAACCTCAGGACAATTGAAGGCTAAAGTTCGATCTTTTCTGAAATTATGCACGCGCGACCTGCCATGATTTTTTTCGAAAACTGAATGGCTCATTTATGTACATGGAGTCGACGTAAAGGGACAGAATGGGAGAATGCAGACTGGGTCTAGGGGCGGTCCAATGCGGTTCTCAAGCCCTACCTTTCCCGAATCCCCCAACCCAGTCTATGCCTTGCAAAGCCCCAGCAGCAATGGTTTAAGTCACTGAGTTTTTCGATTTCAGTGTCCTGGGAGAAGAGGACAAGTATCAAAGGGATACACTTACAAGTTTAGGATTCCTTGTTGGCTGCTTGACGTTTTCTTTTTCTATTAACGATGAACTTTGCTGATCACCTGAAAAACTTGTTAAACACATCGAACAAAGCAGTGTATTAATTAAAGGGCCCTACATCACTCTATGATAGGAATATCAGTTGTGGTTCGATTTTTGTGGCTATCGATTACCGTAAACAGTAGTTCCTCGTTAGTAAACTTTTCTCTCCGAGTTATCAGTTGCCTCTTCTCTTGAGTTTCTTTAGTTACCTTCCACTTTCGACTCGTTTTTGTCTCCCTTGTTCTTCATTTTAAAACTGAGCTACTCCTTCTTTCAACGTTAGAATAATGCAGTACGCGTTTTCAAAGTGCGTGCGCGAGCTGCAATCGACGACAAATTGAAGCCGACGAACGCGCGCAAAGCTGGTACAAGGTAAACACTATATAACCATCCTTGGATGCGCAGTGTTCACTTTCGACCAAAACCTTCCCGCCTTCGTTTTATTTTATTCTTTCGCTTCTTTGGGTGTAGTAAACCTGTGGACGTTATTCAATAATCTACTTGGGACTTGGTAGAGTTCATAGGAGGAAACTAACAAGCATTTCTACTACTACACATTATAAAATAACTGTTATGAATCTCGCGTTCTGATTGGTTGTGAGCGCTTGCTTCATGAGATCAGTTATAAAGTACACGGGGGTTGGCAGGACACGAGAGAAGTGTTAGGAGAAGAACGACCGACGCCTAGCGGAGTGCTTCTCCACACTTCTCGAGTGCTCTGCCAATCCCCAAGTGCTTTATAACTTCACACAGCACAGTAAGCAAGTTTTTTTTACTTCTTTTATAAAATACAAATTACAATAACCGTTATTTTAGATAGGAATGACGCAACTGAAAGAGCGCGAAAGTACGCTATATGCTTTCATAAAGCACGCGCTCACAACCAATCAGAACGCGAGATTTATAGCAGTTTTTTTTATAATGCTTCAATATTGTTGGGTTCGAGATTACAATTTACAACCACAGTGGAGCCGAGTGTATCTCGAGAAGTTTCAAAATGTTTTCATGTCAACAGTTCCCCAGCCAGATCATCTTAAATTAATACAGATCAATTAACCAAGACATTATTTGAAACACCTTTATTTAAGTTTGCAAATTAACACTACAAAACAATGTTTCACCTGATCCGGGATACGACGCTTCTCTTCTTCGTCTACACTTTTTTAACTTATAACTCATATACCCAAGACATTATACAACCTTTAAGAGCGCTACACGCTTTAGTTATAAATAAAGTCACTAGCTATAGCTCGAGAAGTAGTGAGAAGCAATCCGCGCTGCTTCTCCTCACTTCTTGCCCACGTGCTTTTCACCGTACCTCGTACGTTTCTCGGTGTGTGCAATGAATGAAGTCGAAGAGACAAACCATTCTAAGAGACGGACCAAAGCAACATTTGAGGAGGGAATTCTTAAATCCCCCTAAGATATAGAATTACCATCAATTACCATGTGATAGTAATGAACGCAATATGGTGCAAAATAAATATTATGCAAATTCCTGCAATATCCCCATCAATGATTTAATGTTTCATCCATTAACCATCACTACTTGATGCTTGTTCTTGAGTGATTCTTGTGTGCGAAACGAAGTCACAACTGTCTATAATGTACCTCAAAAATGCTCTTTAAATTAAATATATTACAAGCATCTCGTTCTTAATCAGTGCGAGCCATATGCAAGTAAAACTATTCCATACCGCCGTCACCACCAAATGGTGCGGTTCTGTGGTTAGAAAGGCTCTAATAACTTTACAAAGTAAACCCGTGTTCTTCTCCTGAGGCCGTTTTGAAATTTGTGGTCAAAAAGCAACTTGAATAGGAATACACATATGAACCACAAAATGTTTAAAAGCTTTGGCGCTTTTCAACATCTTTCAATGGACTACTTTGACGATATGGCGTCTAACTTGCCAGGGGCAAAACAAAGATGACGGAAACTATATACAGTTTCGTGTGCTTATCTTTCTTTTATAGGTCAAGGTGATTTCATTGTATTCTCTTGTGGTGAGCTGTTTTAAAATATGGCAATCGACGTCATTACTGCAACAAAGCTTTATTTGCCCCCTGGGCACCACTTAATGTCTTGCTTTCCAAGATGGCCGCCGTACCATCGAAGTAGCCCATTACGACCGTGAAACCAATAACATTACGTCAAACATTAATAAACAGAAAACTATGAAAAAATATTCATACTTGCCTTTTAGAGCAGATTTCGTATAAACTCAATTCAAAAATCATTCTCTACGGTTCAAAAACACAGAGCCAGAGACCGAAATGGTACTTGGGAAGCACGTTAATTAGATGTACCTACAGTCAA
Source organism: Actinia equina (assembly GCA_011057435.1). Classification (NCBI taxonomy): domain Eukaryota; kingdom Metazoa; phylum Cnidaria; class Anthozoa; order Actiniaria; family Actiniidae; genus Actinia; species Actinia equina. The sequence goes on along the minus strand of WHPX01000339.1, from coordinate 499,208 downwards.
CTCTCGTTACAGCGGAAACCTTCGGGATCGTCACTTCATGTCCGTAATAGCGAGCGTTCGTAATAGCGAAAATTATTTACGGTCATTTCTTTGTCAGTATTTTTGTCGGGGATTTTTCTCCTGTCCGTAATAGCAAGGTGTCCGTAATATCGGGGTGTCCGCAAGGCGAGATATGACTGTAGTGATAAAACTCGTGGAATGTTCATAGACCAGATACGTCGGCCATCTTGAATTCTATTGTTATAATTTAGACATAATGGAAGAGGGGGCAACTATTGTAAAATATATATATTGTACAGCCGTCAGAGCGTATTTTAAAATTTATATAAGAAGCACATCAAAACAGCAATTGAATTTTTGGTTGGAACAATATTTGAAACACCAGTAAAAAGGTCTCTATCGTTGCACTGACGAAGAGCATGGAAGCTTTTAACACATTTTATATCGACTCTCAAATGAATACATCAGAGGATAATTATGTAATTCCCTAGAATACTATTTGGTCTCAGCTTGTCTGTTTTGAACCCACAACGATTTTGCACGGCAATAGTCTCCTTCACAGTTCCTTGCGCCATCTTGAAAGGTAGCCGTGGCTTTGCATCGAAGCGAGACGAACGGTGAGCTTGCAGTGATAGAGACCTGTGAATAATTGTCCAAGGTGTTAAAAAAGGTCTCTATCATTGCAAACTCACCGTTCATCTCCCTTCGATTCAAAGGCACGGCTACCTTACAATATGGCACAGGGAACCGTGAAGGGGACTATTGAGAGTATGGGAAACATCACAGCACATGACAGGATACAGAAAAAGTCCTTATCAACCAGTGACTTGTCATCCAATCAGAATGCTGGGTCACTCTGCTGTCACGGTTACGACACGACCATACCGTAAGTTTCACAGTTTAACAAAAATCTGCTCTACTCTGGAAACTTTACCTGTATTCAGCATACTCAGATGTTGTTTCGTCAGGTTTCATGTATATAGATGGTAGTTTGACGTGTGCGTCAAACAAGACTGCCCAACAGGACTGTGTTACCAAAAGCTTCTCAAGTTTATGTTTATATTTTAAATATTAAGTTACTATTATTATTATCAATATTTTAGACTATTCTTCTGCTTCAAACAAATAATTATGTTTTTAGTTTGATTAGTTAGCATTATTGATTATTTTAATGTTATTAATTGTTTTTAATTTCTGATATTCGGGTTATTGGGAAACCACGTCAGGCGAAAGATCTAGAGGAGGTAAAATCGGTAGTGCACGGGATAAGCTGCACCTTTTAGTGTGGTATTGAGAACTTCTAAAATTTAGGCTGGGAGGGAATTCTACGACCTTGAATTAATACCAAATTTCAAAGAAAAGTTCCGGGACCCCCGAAAATCAAAACAATAAAACCACGTATAAAAATCGACAGTTTTAAAATTTGGTGGAAGCACCGAAATCACGAAGCGCATTAGGAGAGAGACGTACTAGATATTACCTCTGATTCAACGGTGACCGTTTCTTCAGTCTTCTCTCTTCACAATCTTCTATCTTCTTATAACGCGTTTTCTTTATCTTCTTTTTTTCACTTTGAAGGTTTGGTCAAAATAATGCGACTTTCAGAAGAACTTGCGTCTAAATTTGGGCCGGTTTTGCATGCCTCTTTCTTCATGAATAGTGATTAACAAGATTGGTTTTTTTCAAATCTTCAGACCACAAAATGGAAGGTCTTCATACTTCTTTTTAGATTAACAATTTTTATCTTCTTTCTTGAAATACTTGATTAAACCCATTCTTCAACTATTCTTCATATTCTTCACTTTATTATCTTCATATTTTGCATTATACCTGTATGCAAAAGCGAAAAGAGGTAAAACTATTAACTAGATTCAGAACTACTTTCCCAGGTTCAAAAGTTATTTTCAATTTAGGCAAATCAACTTTAGATACACTACTAAGGACTGCTTACACAGGTATTGAAATATAAAGAAAAGGATGTAACGGATGGATGGAACCAGAAATGAAATGGAAAGAAAAGCCTATCTCTAAATTGTTTGGGCAGTTAATTTGTTTTAAAGGTTATACATATTCAAATCGACAAGCTTAACCAAAACGCAATTGAAGACTTACTAAATTTAGAATTCTTAAAAATTAAATCAACGGCAAGCCAAACTTTTTAGTTTTGTCAATAACTGTGCCAAAGCTACAGTTGATAGTCCTAATCTATCTAGAGCAAAGAAGACCACTTTACTGTCTAACAGCTGCAATCACTCAGTAGCGTCCTGAAAAAGGAAAGAAAAAGTACTTGTTCAAATCAAAATAACTATAAATGAGATATGCTGGGAAGTTCAGTGATTTCACAAGTGCAGCAACTCTTAGCCATACCGTATGATGCAACTCAAAGTACTACTGTTAAGTGCTCACTCATCAAATCTGCCATTTGAAAATGGTTTAATGTGCAGAATGTGTATGCTTGGTAATTTACATGTAGATAATACTCTGCTTTTTCTGACTTCAAAACTGTTGGATTTATAGCTCATAAAAACATGAATGTCTCAACAATAGGCTTCAGTATAAGTACTAAGTGTGAGCAGATCCAAGTACAACTGAATCCATTCCACAAGAATTGAGATGGAGAAACAGATTGAGCAGCTTAAGAGCTTGGTGGAATGTCATACAAAGAACTTACACACTTTACTCCTCTATAAAGTAGTACTAGTTTTTACACAAAAACATGAAATTATACCAACATAAAATCAATCAGATAGGAATCAAATTTTCTATAACCACTTACTTGGAGAGTATGAACGAGATCTTGAACGATATCTTTTCTCATAGCGATCGCTGCTGCGCTCACTGATAGTAGTCGTCACGGTCCCTGTAGTCATCTCTGTAGTCATCTCGCCTACGTTTGTAATCACGATGCCTTTGGAAGATATCAATGAAATAATGCAATAAATTAATGATCACATGTTGTTGATAGAGCAATAACCTTATAACTTACTGTGATGGTTTTCCCATGTAGATTCCAGGTGTAGGAGTATGTGCTCTCTTGGTGATAGAGAAATCCACTCTTATCCTCCTGCCATCAAGTTCAATGCCAGATGTTCTTTCTTTAGCCTAAAATAAATTGGAATAAAACTTGCCTTCAAAATACTGTAACAGGATTTCATTGAGGAAGGCTTAAAAAAGAAAACTACATTTAAGTTTGCTTCTAGTTCTTTCAATCATATGGTAGCTGATCTGCTAGTAAGACATACTCTATCTCTTGTTAGGAGTTTTAAAAAGACTTACCATTTCTGCATCTTCTGTATACTCATAGTAGACAAATCCAAAACCTCTTGAGCGACCAGTCTATAAAAATATGTTTTTAAAAAATATTGTCAAACTATGTCTACTTCTCGCCCCATTAATCATTCATGATGTCAATGACCAATGGCGACTTTGCATTGTAGTCACTTGCATGCACATTGATGCTTGATCAAAAACAGATCAAGGAACTGATCAAAACACTGACGAATAAACGAATAATTGCGAAGGAATTAAGGAGTTTGAGAAGTCAGTTCTAAAACTCGTGCTTTGTGTTTGATCAGGGCATCCAAACACCTCAAAACAATAAAAGTACTCAGCCTACAACCTCATGCATTCATCTGTTTCTCAGTGTTTGGATGCCCTGATCAAACACTCACACTCATTTTTGAACTATTACTCCAAATACTTAAAACTAAAAAATGAGGATGTCTCAGACTAAAATGTTTTTAAATATTGGACCTTTGGTTTCAAAACTTAAAAATTTGTCAGCTTAAGAAATAAAATAATGGTGTTCAGATTTATATAGTAGAGTTATGCTTTCTGATCACTGGCTAATATATAATAAAATGCTATTTGGCACATGAATAATGGTATGTTCACATACTTAATTGTCTGTTACTTTACCTGGTGATCATACACAATGTTTATGTCTTCTATTGGTCCATACTTTTCAAATATTGGCCTCAAATCTCTCTCTGTAGTGTAAAGACTCAGGCCAAAAATACCAAGACACCTGCTAGGCTGTGGTTCTTCCTGTAATATAAGGAAATCTATGGTTACCAAAAATGTTCAGTTAATAGAACAACGTTAACTAGATATCAACTCACATGCTCTCTTTCAGTTGGTTGTTTTGATTACTAGATTACTAGCAAGTTGAATGCAGCTCAATTTAGAGGATGTTTCCAATTCTCATGGGATTGAATTTCTTTTGTTTTGTCCTCCAAATTAAGCTGCTTTGATGTCACATACAAGGTCTATTTTTTGCTTTTTTCTGTCCTCGGATATGCCTCGTGAATCCAAACTACTTTGACAATGTGATGACGCTATTAATAAAAAAGAGACATCAAAATCTGATGTCAATTTGTTAAAATGACAAAACCTTTCCAATTACAATTTGATGTAAAACTATAGATGATATACAACAATTCAAGTTATGACATGTGGTGTTCCTACCCTGTTTCCTTGATGCCTCTTTCTGTCTGACAAAGGTGATCTTGAATGGTCCCTATATGAAACAAGGCAGATCAGCTAAGATATACATACATACAGTATAGCTTGAAAGTTTCCCATCTTGACTTAATAAATTTTTTAGGCAGTCATTGAATGCAACACAATCTTTTTCATTGTTATTATCACTAAAACTTCTAAAGAATATCAAAATACCTTCTCTTGTAATAAGGGCTTGGTGATCGAGAACGTGAGTAAGATCTGTTACGTTTCCTCTCTCTTGACCTTGAACTCTTCGTACGGCTGTGAGAACGAGACCTGGAGCGACTTCTGGAGTAAGATCTAGAATGCTTTGATCTGGAGCGTGAGCGTGACCTGGAGGATCGCCTAGAAGAGCCGGACCTGGATTTAGACCTTGATCTGGATCGTGAAGCAGATCGAGACCTTGAATGCTCTTCACTTTTGGCTGGACTCTCTTCCTGGAATTATTAAAAGCAGTTTTCAATACTAGATGAACTCGGTAGTTTCTAGCTGCCCATAACCTTAGTCTTTTGCCTCTGTCAATCAAATATAATCCTCACTATCTTTTACACGGAACCTGTGCATATAAGTATGCAAATATTTTAAATGTGGTCATACTTTTACGCTTTGCACTATAAAATACACCATAGGCTGAGTTTGTTGAATGCCCTACTTTCTATGCCATTGGGGTTTTCCTCCCTCTGTAAAGATCAACTATGCTAGTGTGAAAAAGTTTTATACGTAGTAACAACTGGAATGGTAGTTTACGAGAGACAGCAGCCCCAATTAGTTGAAAAGTGCGAAATCTAAAAGACAATCGCCGCAAAAATCAAAGAGCATATCGCAACTGATAAAAGCGAAAGCGAAGCTGAATCAATGTTCTGAAATTCAATTTCTTTGATTTACTTCAAAATTGATTTAAAAAATTAAAAGTAGCACAGATACCAAAGAACTAGGAATATTCTTTTAAAGTTTCAAACATTAAGATTTAGGCTTAACTGCATTGCTTACATGATATGGCGTCAACACGCTCACCTAACAGCTTTTGGCGAATACAATTATCAAATAAATTCTACTTTATGTTAAAAATGGCTAAGGATTTTATCCCTTCTTGCTTCTAAAACAGAAATTCAGTAACATTCTATAATAAAGAGATGTGTAGTACTCACTATTCAGCCAAATAACACGAAAAGTCAAAACAAAAAGCACGTGAACAAAATGGCGCCCTATTGTAGCCAACAGTCCTTGGAAAAGAAAGTAACCTTTTTACAACTTTTCCAACAAATCTAGGGATATGAAAAACATAAAGTGGTTCCTTACCCTTTCTTCAGCAGCACTGTGATGGTTTGAATCGCTCATGTTGGTTTTAAATACGTCTAAAGACCTTCCTAATCACAAACAACGACAATAATCGAGTTATCTTCTCTTCGACGAAACGAAGCCTTCCCAAGAAGCACTGCGACTATATTAACAACCCTCCAAACCCGTGCAACACAGGGAACCCGTCTGTCAAACTAGCCTGCATAGCCGCTCTCTTGTTTTTGTTTTTGTTTTTTGTTTTTTTGTTTTTTTGTTTGTTTTTTTTTTTTGCGAGGAGTGGGAAGCAGGCTAATCATAAACATTTTTAAAAAATTTTTATCTCATTTTTTATTTCTTATTTGCTCTTATCTATAATTATCTATAATCAGTTTATTTATCCTATTACCCTAGATACAAGGTCTTACTATTTTTCAAATTAATCTAGTTTACCACTCTTGTTTGTCGAGTAAATATGAACTTTCCTAAATAGAGATTCTATAGATGTCTTGAGTATCGTGTCTCAGCATTAAAATTTTGATAGATACATACTCCATGTTTATTTCGTTACTTTACTGCTCGCACGTTCGTCTTGTCAACAATCATGCTTGCATGGGGAGTTCAAACGGCGGTGACCTCTTTTAGAGGCCATTCTCAATCGCACGCGCCGCTCCAGCGATTGGTTCTTTCGCGACGAAGAAGCTTTTGGTGGACGTCAATCAAGGCGTTTCCATGACATGGAAATGCCATGTGATTGACGTCCACCAAAACCTTCTTCGTCGCGACAGAACCAATCGCTAGAGCGCGTGCGAATGAGAATGGCTGTAAATTCGAAATGGATGCATACTGGTGTAGCTGGGTGGGAAACATATGGTACTAACACACAACAGGTACGACTAGCCGTATCATTGAAATGTTTTCCTATCGTCTTCCGGTAGTTCATCCAATCACAATGGGTAGAGTACCTTTACGGTAAGATACGGTACGGCTACAGCACAACTACGAATCTGCAGTAAAACCTACGACACCCTAAACACAAAAAGGTTTTTGTACCCGAGCCTGCGCTACAGACAAACGAAACCCCAGTTGAGACTAGAGTTGAGATCCTATGGAACGCTCGCGACATAATACCAAAGCTAGACCACAATGCACCTTGTTATATCATCAGAAAATGCCTATTTTAACTGCATCATTATTATTATTTTTTAAATTATGAATAAAGTGTCATTGGTTGAATGGTGTTTGTTCAGTAAAAGCGGATGGAAGAGTTACTTCCTGGATTGTAGAGGCATCTGGATCCTTGTAGCAATAATAGTGCTTGATCTCACCACTTGGATAATAAGCAAAGGCACTGTAAAGACAGGAAAAGTTTGCGTCGTAGTTAATCAAGACATTGTAGTTAAGAGTGTTTGCCAAAACCCTATTTTGGTCTTTCGATTTCAGGAATGAAAAATTTCATTGTTGGCTGAAAACCGTTAATTTCATTATCGAACTTTAAAACAGCCTTGTGGCTGTTCCAAGTCACAGCACAAAGAAGTGGAATTTGAATTGAGCTTTTTAGTTTTGACGAAAAATTCCAAAACAGGCCGAATGTTCCCAAAAAGTGGTCATTACATCCTTTGCGATCAAACCGACCAAAAATTTACTGAATAGAACTTTGAATAGACGTCCAATATGATGTGTAGCTTACCTATTGCCTATTCTCTTGTGACATTCTCGACACACCCTCTCCTCTGTTATAACAATTTTACGCGCCTGGTAAAACATACGTTGCTCCTGGATCTGAAACAATCGATGCAACGATAATTACGAGAGTTTTACAACGATTACAAGGACTACTACTATAATAACTACTACTATAACAACGACAACGACAACGACAACGACAACGACAACGACAACGACAACGACAACGACAACGACAACGACAACGACAACGACAACGACAACGACAACGACAACACAACGACACGACATGATAATAATAATAATAAACTTTATTACAGTCTCAAAAGCTTCTAGCTTGGCACACGTGCTTTGCTAATCGGTGAGACCAAAACTCCACGATACTCTGTGTTTAGCAAAACCGTGTTGTTATTATGCCAACCATCTTCAAAAAGGCTCATTACAAGTTGCTTTGCGTCTCCAGCCAATGAACTCCCGGGGGGAGGGGGGGGGGGACTTCTATATAAAGAGGGGCGGAGATGCTCGTCGGAAATTTTGAAATTGACCCTTAAGTGGTACAAGAGTCCTGCTAAGTGACAGAAGTCAGACACTGAATCGAAAATAAATATCCTGAATTACAACTGCCATTCTGACTATCATCATATAATCTCAGGTATCGTATTGCCGCTGGTAGTCCTTTAAGATTTGTGACGCCCTAAGAGCTACCAAAATTGCTCCAAAAACAGGTATGACGAGATTTCCTGCCCTTCACTATATGGGAGTTCCCCCCCCCCCCCCCTCCCGAGCATCCCTGCCCTTCTATATATAGGAGTCCCCCTGCTCCTGGACATAAAGTATCGCTATACTGGTCTATCTGGCTAAATGGCCACCATAAGGCTGGTGGAGTACGATAACGTTCCAATTTCGCACCTGTAAATGTTCCGCATAAAGCAAGCTTCTGAGAACTTGACTTCGTTTTCTTTTAATTTCTTTGCCCTTCAAGACGTCCATTAGGAATTCATAGACCTCTCTTACTTCAATATTGGATGGAAGCAGCTCTAAAGCCTGTGGAAAGTAACACATATATTAAGTTTATATGCACTGATCAGTTACTCAGGTATAGAGTGTTTTCACGTGAAGTCACGGCGGCCATGTTGGTGTTCCAAAACAATACATTTTCTATCCTCTGGGGATTAAACATTCTGTTTTTTTTGCAAAAACTCTTTAAAGTTTCTACTGATTGGTAAAAAGATAACAAGATAAAAACTTTAGACACTTTACCTTAGCAGTGCTTATTTTCTGGTGATGCTCCTTCAGCACATTCAAAGCCGCTGGGATGTTTGGTTTGACAGGAGTATCTCTGACATCAGCTGGTTCCAGGTATAATCTCAGTAACGATACATACACCTAGGAATTAATAAGGTTTACTGTCAATAATGGCTTGTTATCCTAGTAGTAACAAAATAGGGAAAATCTCTGTTTGTTTGCCGGGTCACTCTTTCATGAAACTAATGCAATTTTCAATGTGAATGAATGAAAACCTTTCAAAATCTAATTACACTTATATACTTTGTATTTACAACGTTTTAATAGTCAGTGGAAAAATAATAAAAATGAATTGAGAGACTATATTCCCGAAGGAGAACATATCTAATGTTTATCCTCTAACCGCTAGTCTTTATCACATCCTGGCGGCCATGTTAGATAGCAGAACAAGAGTATCCTCCGGAGCAAAGTTATTTTTTCTCATGTATAACAGGCTCTATTGTTCCTGCTACCTTCCAGCACGGGTGTCGTCATGTGATCACGAAAATTCTCTATTTACAGTACTTTTCGCTTTACTATTGAAAAGCTCAGTGCCGTAGGCGTGCCGTGCCCGTGATGTTTTCTAGAATTTTAATTGGGTGAATTTTCTCGCGCGATGTGATTGGTCTGACAGTACCGTGACCTTCCCGTAACCGTGTGAGTGCAGTGTTTATGTCGTGTTCGGGATATTTGATTGGATGGCGAGTAAATGCTCGATCACTGTGATTGGTCTGGCGTATCCCTTGCCTTGTCACGACCGTGTTCATGCCGTGTTCTTTTCACAGTCTTACGAAAACTGCTCTACTGATTGCACTAAAAATTCTATAGCACCATAAACTCCCCCACTGACATAAAATCTATTTTATCACTAGATACTTACATCACTGCTTCCTTCTCGTTCTTCGGAGTAAGTTCGCAGACAGTACCTGAAACAAGATTAACCACTCCATGTTATTCATGTTATCAAGAAATAAAATATAGGCGATTGATCTATTTACTTTGGGCGTAATGTTTTCCTATTTCAGACCAGGCGTCCATCGTATCCATATTCATTTTTCTTCTCGTGCGCAACCGTGAATCAAAGAAATGATACTCTAGGGAATGACACGTGGTCTGAAATGGGAAATCATTACGTCTAAGGTAAAGATGTCTATTCACAGAATTAGCAAAAAGAAATTCTTGCTTACTCTTCTGCTAATTTTGGATCGTTTAAAATATGAATGTAGATAGAAAGGGCTTCCTCGTGACGTCCAACGCGACCAAGTAGCAGAGCACGTTCGTAGTAAAATGCTGTGGAAAGATATGATAAATATTTAACAAACTGAGAACATTTAGGGCTAAAAATAAAAAAGGAAAAAGATGATGAATTAGAAGAAATTCCTTGTTGTTGCATGGTTTCATTGCTGCTGTAGACCCTTTTAGACGGATAGCAAAAATAGTGCATGGTCTAGTTCTGATACGAACATCTCTAGTTTTAATACATTATGCATTATATGGTGTAAGTTCTTCTACTTCAAGAAAACATTCGACATTCAATTCCCATTTCAGACAACGTATTATTTCCAAGAGTACCCTTTCTTTGTTTAAGGATCCCACATCAGAAGATACATGAATATGGATACAACTTAAACGAAGAATCTTATCCCCATTCCCTTATTACACTGATTTGAAATGGAAAAACATTACGAGGTATATAGCAGATGCCATTTTGTTCTTATCCCCGTTTTCATTTTGTTCTTTTTATCATTTATTTGGATATTACGAATCACTTCTTGGTTTCTTTTATAACCAGCAAGTAAGTTAAGAAATGTAATTTTCTATACGTACATTCCTGGAAATGAGTAAGCAAGGTTTCTGCCTGGTAATGTTTTGATGTTTCAAGAAGGAAGAGTAACCGTCCACGTAGTTCACCCAGCTCTCCTGGCTCGCTGCCAGGGGGTACAGGCTTCTCTCCTGCAAAAAAGAAAAAGAAAAGAAAAATAAGGTGTTTGTTTCTTGAAGTTTCTTAAATAAAATTGAAGACCAGTATACTCAACGTTTCAACGCCCTCCGGGAAAATGATTCTTTATGTATTCAAATTATTACTTTGCTTTACTTTCACTCTTGAGGAAGGGATTTCAAGGGGAAACGGAATCTTTTCAGCCTCAAATTTGAATGTCTTTGAGTCACTGATATTGAACCAGCTGGAGCCCTTCTCCCCGCTTGCCAAAAGGCTTGCCACCTCTTCTTATAAGAAATATGAGATAAAATAATGATATTCCACTATCCGAATGCATAACTGAAGAGTTGTTACATTTCAACCTAGGTCAATCAAATATTCTTAACTTGCTTTGAATTGACGTATGCGAGACTAAAGGGTCACTACAAAAAATTGACCCAAACCTCTGCTGGACAGCCACAACATCTGGCACTTTTACAGTGTCACGCGCCTAACCGTGGCCACCCAACTCATTTTTCTACTAGTTAGCCAATCAGACGGTGAGAATTTGTGCAAGTGAAATCACTCAACTTGACCGAAAATATTTTTAAAATTTTGAAACTTAAATAAATGGCTAGGAATTTGCTAGGTGATAACACTGGATAACACTGTACACTTTTCTAAAGAGTATTTTTATTGATTGAAAAACTTGGCGGGAAAGGATTCAAAGTTGGGTGGCCGCGATAAGGCGCGTCGCAATATAAGCACAGTAGTTTTTCCCCACGGACAATAATTTTTCCATTTGCTACATCACCTACCTGGATGTAGAGAATCTAAGTACTCTTTCATCAGAAGCTGAACTTTTTCGCGATAACAGTTAATGAGTTTGTTGTGGAATTTGGACGTAGGTTCAAACCAAATGAATATTACATGCTCCTGGAAAAAATCAGGGTTTTGGTAAGTTAATACTGTGTGCGATACTTACAGTTGGAGGCTTTATGCTTCGTAGTATTTCCACCTGAAATAGGCCTTTACTAAGTTTGATAAACACATCATATTAAGGTCTGGGTTGGGTAAAAACAACACCATATAAGGCATGGCGAACAATATACGTTTGTACTATCCAAGAATGACCACAATGCACCAGGATTGCTATCTGAGGAAGGATTCAGTGTTAGTTGAATACAGCTGATCATCATGTGAGAATATGATAGTACTCTCAAGATAGTACTCTCTTGGTTTCCAATGATGAATAAAAGATGTTTGTAAACAAGATAGAGAATTTTGTTTTGGAAACTATTCAGTTAGAAACATAAAATAAAATATTTGCTTAACAGATGCAAAATAGTCGATGGTGTCATATTGTTTCAAGCATGCGATAAACTAGACGCCATCACTCTCTACCAATGCTCGTATTTGACTCACAAGGCATTTCGGTTTTGTTTCAAAGACACTTCGAAGTTTATAAACACAGGAAATATTATTTTCAATTATTTCGGGTAGTCGACACTGACTTACCAAATAACGAATGACTAAATCCTTTGCATTCAGTTCAATGTGTTCCAAGACTTGGTCACGTGGTAAGCCTTCGACCTCAGGCAAGTCTTCTGTAAATATCTAAACCAAGAGAGACTTTTCAACTTCCACTATTATTAAATATATTACTTTAGGCTATACCTATGCATTGAACATTCTAATCTTCGCCATTTTGCCTTCCCCCGCTTGATCTCGAAGACGTGATGTACTATAATTATGACAATGTGTGTCACTGATTTCGTATTTTTTTATTCAAATGAGGAAAAGAATCTTGTGACAAATCTTGCGCCAATCCCGAAACGATACCGTGCGGAAGTAAAACTCCCAGGTTTCCCAATATCGTAGATGAGGCGTGGATGGAAGCTACATTTATGGCAATGTATACAATCGTGGAAATATACATACCTTCAGCCCATCATCTGGATGAGCCTTTAAAACCCACACCGAAAAATCAAAGATTAGCTTTAAGTGTTCTCGACCTGGAAAAAAAACATTAGCGCAATGAGTTGATTTAGATAATGATTTACATCATCGTGTGACTGTAAAAGCACATGGCACTTGGGAGCCTTTACTGTTCTGAAGTGACGCCTTTTTTTGACCAATTGCAGCACACAAGATCTCTGTTCATGCAATCAAAATGATATTAGGCCATTACAGTCATGGCACGGCTAGTCCATACCGTGAGTAATTCACAGTCATAAGAAAATAGCTCTACTAACCAAGTCGCTGTAAATACTGCACTGTTTTCTGGTGTCCTTTCAGAGGTCCACTAGCTTTCTGAGCTTGTCTTAGGAGTAAATCAAGAGCTGGAGATTTAGAATGAAATACATAAAAATGAGGAGTGTAATAAAAGCTATAGAATCAAGATTTATTATACATCTTCACAAATTTATAAAGTGTGTGGGGGGGGGGGGGGCATAACTGAAGGGGGCTGCAGGCACTAGCGTAGGAAGGGACCATGAACGGGGGGCACGGGGGGCACCCTACGCCCCTGGCTGCAGGGTTAAAATTCCAGTATGCGCCCACAACTAGATGAAGCTGAACCCAAATTTTCAGTACTGCTCTTCACTGTGTGAATGGTTTTATCAAAATGACAGAGTGCCCGTCACTGGTGATCATGCCTTCTCGTGTTTGACGACCTGGTTTTTCAGAATTTTAACTGAAAACCAAAGTAATAATGCAATTTATCAACTGTACTAAAAGTTTAAAGTAAATCTTAAAGTTCAAAACTTTCAGTAAAACTTGTGCATTCTTTTCTTACCTTTCTTGTGAAGTCCCTTAGTCTGATATAAAACGACAAGTTCTTTGTATTTTTTGTACTTCATTAGAACTCGCTCACTCTCTTCCACGTGACAACTGTTATCTTTCAGCCTCAATAATGAAGAAACTAAAGCATCATTCGTCTGCAACCAACAACAATGAAAATGGGTAAATTTTTGGCTAGTCGCTCGCTGATCGTATGATATAGCCAGTCGAGTTGTGCGCTTCTCGCTGTGTTCTGGAGGGCGGACCCCTGGAATACACGCATCGCCTATGGTGCTTAATCGCGATAAACAAGTCAAGCACTCAAATCCAATAGGACTCAAAGAGTAAGTATTTGAGTGCTCTATAACCATATACCTATTCACTAGTAGTATGCTGCAAGAAGTGTATACCATGAAGGGACTAAACTACCTATACTCTCCGTGGATAGGATGCTAGTACCTCTATCATTTTCGAGGTAACCCTAACAATTTGCCTGATAACCTAATATATTGGGGTGAAGACGCACAGTAAGAGGTATTTTGCCTTTATTTTTACTGGTCATAGCACACAAAACTCCCAACATACAGACAAGTCCAACCCCCCAATGGTAGACAAACAGCCACGATATCTGTTAGAATATGGCACAGAGAATGCTTTTTCTGCATACTGTCATGTAATGTACTGCTTGGACCCTGCCCATCCCCCCCCCCCCCCCCCCCCCCCACTCCCTCGCCAAAACGCATATAGTGTAGTACAGGTCAATAGGTGGTGTGCATCCCTTCCTATAAGAATATAAGGACAAAATTTCAAAAGGAATCAAGAATGATGATTTTTTTTAAACGTCACAATCGATGAACAACATCGCAACATCGTGCCAATGACGTCGCAGACTCCAAGGATTGCTGGCATCTGCCAAGCTGCTTGAACTTTCATAACAATATTATTGGTGGTTTTCCCTAATTATGGCTACGCCTTTTGTTCTCTTGTGTTTTTTTTTTTGGAAATGATTACAAACCACTTATGACTAAATCTTACTTGTAGATAGCACTTTAGTAGGGTCGTATCAATAATCTGTTGGCGTTGACGCAGATTCTTCTGTGCCTTTATATCCACTAAAAGATAATGATGTACAAAAGGTAATGAAGTTTGATATGAGCCATTTCGATAATTTAGTGTCTTTTACTACCAGAATCCCTCGCACACTTTATCTTACTATTCTCTTGGGGAGGATACTAACAGGTTAGTAAAATGATGCTATTATGCAAGTCGTCATGATGAAATGATTCCCCTACTTTATACTCATGATTATATTATAAAAAATTGACTGCTAACTCCTTTTTGTGATAAACTGAATATATTAAAAACATCACATCATCATCAACGAATATAAAAATCATCAAACACCCTCCACCCCCCCCCCCCCCCCCCCACCCCCCTACAGCTATCTCATACGTACATTCGCTGGGTTGTTCTGCAGGATCGTCTGCTATATCTGCAGCCTTGATAAGCTCATTGCGTTTCTGTTAAATTTAAAAAATAAACAAGTTTATTTAATAAAATAAAATCTAAGAAGGGATCATTAAGTAGTAGACAATAGGCCTTATTCACACAAGCTGATTTTTAGATCAGAAAGGTTAGATACTTGTTGTAAAACAGCCTCTACCACCGGAAAAATCATGTCCAAATTAACATATATGGATATTCTTAAAAGACATCAAAGATTTTGCCATATTTGCCAGAAGAGAAGACAAGAAATTAATGACGAAACCTGTGCCATTTCTGTCAAGCAAGGAGGGCTTGAGTGTACATAAGAACAGAACAAAATTGGAGAGGATAAATTCAATAAGGAAACCAAAGATTCTCATTTATTTTGTAACTCCTCAAAAATCAAACGATTGGTCCTTTCACCTTTTCCAGGACACTTATGGTAGAGAGAACCCTGCGAGCAGTGTCTTTTACCTCCTCCATGGACAAAAGAAGGAGGAGATAAAATCAGACTCTTCTCACAGGGTAGACAGAGAGTAGATGAATTGAGTTCTTGCCTTTCTGGCAGTGCCCTAACCAACTATGCCAAACTTAATGCTAATTTACCTGAGTAAGATATTCTATTAATGCTACATAACCCTTCTCCACCTCACTGGGCTTTAAATCAGGGGGAAGGTCTGGGTATTCTAGTTGTTTGCGAAAATCTGAAGGCAAAAGGTCTGGGAACAAACCAATAACTTGGGCAGGATCTGTAAAACAGAAACAAAACTTAGACAAGATCATTCAATAGGATTGATTCTTGATTGTATTTTCCCAGCTTCTCTAGTTTTCCTTCTTCTATGAAAACACTTTCAAATTTCGGTTCAACCTTGAAATAAAAGCCACAGGTCTTTTTGCTAAAGAGAAGTAGGTTTACACTAAGGGATCAATGTGTTTGGGTAAGGTGTTTGGGGATGTTGATAGGCAGGGCCGTAACTAGGGGGGAGCACAGGGTGCTCAAAAAAGGTTAAGGTCTGCCCATCCATCTCCTTTTTTTTTGGTTCTGCTTTCTTAAAAGAAACGATCAATGGTACGATTTTATTCGATGTGCACTCTCCCTGTATAAGTTCTGGTTATGGCCCTGATAGGAAAGTCAGGATGTAGTGGTAGTAAAACTCTTCCCTCTCACCTCTGGGGTCCAGAATTTAATTCCCAGTTGCCCCATTTAAGCTAAGCTGCTTGGTTCTCTTTCTGATTCTGAGGGGTTTTCTGGCCCTCTGGCTTTTCCTCGCTTTTTCTCAAAAATCAACTATATATTCAAACTGGTTAGAGCTGTGCTCTGGGGTCATACATGGACTGTATAGAGGATGTCAGAGGTGCCTTCACATGTTTTTAGTTCGACCCCATTGAGCTGTGCCACTGCTGTACTTGCAGTGGTGATTAGCGATGACAAGTTTTGACAAGTTATGCCAAATCCCTTTATAATAAGGTTAAGTACTGAAGTTGTCAGTACTTCACCTTACTGACCATAAGTGACTAGGAACATACTATGCTTCCTCAAGATTATACCTGTTTGCAGTCTTGCAAAAAGCTGTAGTGATTCATCAAATCTCTTTTGACAGAATAGCTCAAAGGCATATAAATTTTGAATATTTTCCTTCCGTCTTGCCTTCTCTGCTGTAGGCTCCTCAACCAATTCCTGTCCACAAAGAAAATCAAGCTGTTGTGAAACTTGTACACACTGCACACAAACAGGTATCTTAGTTGGCAAAAATCTTTTTAATTGAAATACTTTTGAAAACCAGTGTCTTGTGTCCAAAATAGGTCAGAAATGTATCTTTTTATTGCATGGTGTGTATTAAAAAGGGGTGAAGTAGCGACTTGACCAGGGGGGAGGGGGCGTGATGACGGAACACTCAACCATAGAGGGCATGGATGGGGGGAGTACTCCAACAGAGTGTGGGACCGGGGGGGAATAGGGTGAATGGATGGATGGCTCGAACATAGTGTGTGATGGGTTTTTAGCATGTGATGGATGAACCATAGGATGGATGGGTGGAGGACTTGACCAAATTTGAAAATAAACTTACTGCAAGCATTAGAGCTAAGTTGAACTGTTTATCCTGCAACAGCTGTTGAATTTGCATTTGAAAAGACACAGGTACAAGCTGCCAGACATAGGAGTTGGAAGCAATGAAGATATGTTTTCCTTTAGCTACATAACGAGGCTTCTGCAGTTCCATACTCTGTATTAAAGCCCTTGGACTAATAGTTCTGACTTCTACATATTTTGGAAGGATTCCAATCACATATGGGGCTACATAATCTGTTGAACAAAAATGTTAGCATTATTTAAGATAAGTATTTGAGTATTTGAGTGTTTGAGTATATTCTACCTCTAGAAATTTATTCTAAGCTACCACTGCTTTTGGTGACCACCGGTAATACTAACAACTGCAAAAATTAATTTAAGTGATCTTTGTAAATTTAGGCGATATGTGGGCTGAAAAAAGGTATACTATTGCACAAATGTACTTATTGCAAGTTTATGTTAAGGTGAAGCGCTCAATGATAAAATGTTTTAAAATTAATCAAATTTCTTTGAACTGACTTTATGGTGCAGAGACATCCAAGTTAACTTGTTTTTAACTTGGATTAGCACCTATTGTCACCCTAAGTTAACTTGATCTGCTGTTAGTATCCCTCATAGTTAGTTGCTCATGAACGTACCTATAGCAATAGGAGTATCAGACCAAGTTAGAGATTGCTTCTGGGTGTGCTTTCCTGCCATGTCTGTAATGATGCTGATATCATCACGACATAAGATAAGGCCTCCATCAGGTAGAGTAGCAATAGTAGGTTCTAAGTGTTTACCAGTTGAGAACAAGTCTGTGGCACTTCCAGTGCTTACCTGTTGGGATTAATTTCTCATGAGAGATGCTCAAGTGCAGTTAGTCATAGATCAAAGCAACCTTACATCCTGCTGCTGAAGCATACCCCAAAAGCTTATGACAACTTGACAACTTGCATTGACTGAATCCCCCTCATAAAAATCAATTAAACTTTAGGGATGAATTTCACTAGAGTTTTGATTTGAAAAGGTTTTCTGCTTCCTAGTGAATATTTTAGACTGGTTTCTTGACCATTTTGCTCAAATAGTTGAAGCTGGAATTTTTCAAATGGGATGTGTTTTTTTACAGGGGGTTTGTGGCTTCCCAGTAGTCAAATAAGGATTTTATTAGGGTTTTTCCCCAATCATTTTTAAAACTAAAAAGTGAAAACTACCTTATCTATCTTATGTTTTTCAAAAGTTCAGCAAATAAAAAGAACATTATTTTATCAATATTGATCATACATGAAAGAAGTGTCAAACTGACCTTGATTATAGAATATTCCCTTTTAAATCCAACACAGAGATTGTCAGGCCCTGCCCAAGCTACAGCTCTCACAATATCTGGTAGACCAAGTTCTGGTGGAATTTCCTGGAACTCTCCTCTTTGCCATTTGTATAACTATGAAAAGAAATAAATATATGATTTGAATTATAATTTTAAATGATTTAGACATTCATTCATTGCATTTAAACTTCCATTCCATTCATTCAAACTGTCATCCATTTATTCATTTGTTCATTTATTGCATTTAATCTTTTATTTCATTCATTCATTTGTTCATTCATTGCCCCTAATCCTTCCTATTATTCAGTCAATCATTTATTGCGATTTCTAGGTTTTTTTGGAACTATACAGCTGGTTGGTACAGTTTCAATATATCTTCTTGGTTTTTCATTACATAATGTTTATTTCATTTTAGTGTTCACTGAGTAATACCTGAATCTTCTTTTTAACAGCAGCACAAAGTTTCAGTTCAAATGGAGGAGATGGGTCTGTGAGAAAACCAAAACTTAAAGTTACAGTTACTGTAGTGACAAGTATAATCATACTTTCAAAATCAACTTTGAACTTTCAAGAACCATTTCAAGGCTTGATTCTAATGAATCTTTTATTATAAATAGACCATCAACTTGAACAAGAACATCCTTAAAACACCTACCAAACACAGATGATGTTTTCCTGACCTAATGAGGAAAAATAGAAGTGCGATGAACTTTGTGGCTTGTTTTGAGTTAGTTATTCTAAAAATCACACACTATTACCATATATAACATATTAACTGCATGCATGATCTTACAATAACAAGACGCTTTTGGAGGCATGCACTGGGTTGCCCAATGTGCTGGTATACTGGAGCTTATTTAACACCTAATATTATGTACCACTATTTGAGAGTGGGCTCTTTGGAACATTTTAGGTGAAGTTTTCTTTCAGAACTTGCCAACACTCATTTTTCTCACCTCAATTTTATTCAAAAATGTACACCTTTTAAATGTGTTTTATTTTAATAAAAAGGTGGTGCTTTTGTTTATCTTTTAACCAGTGAATGGAATGACACACAATTGGTAAAACTATACAGATGTGGTTTTGTAACCGGAGAAAAGGTTTACTGTGAAACTTGTCTATGAGTAGTACAAGGATTTAAAAACCTAGCAAAAACATTCATGGCCAAAGTTACCAGCTCGATATATTAATGTATATGCATTCAAGATTAAAGGCCATGGAAAATCTTAATGTATAGAAAAAAACATGCCAAACTTTTAAAACTTCTTTTCCTCTTCTAAATACCCGAATTTTGAGTGTCTTTTTAATTTGGAAAATCCGGAACTGTACATGGATGGAATGGATTGGTCTTCGGTTGGCTGGATCGTACTGAAAGTTGACGGTTTTGTACACCGAATATGCAGCTTTTATATTACGATTTTTATTTAATTGATGAAAGCCGCCAGGCGAGAAGCAACACTAATCTTTACAGTTGGGATCCCTGTGTGCTGTATGCCATAAAAAATCTTGATTTGCTCGATTTGTCCCAACCTGACTAAAATACCTAATCGTTCCTCGATCGTACCTGAAATTCTACCAAAACAAGAAGACTTACAATCGCGCCCGAAAAAAAGCAGCTGCCAATGACGATTAAGATAAACGAATCTGATTACATTCCTGAGCCCATGACGGTTACTTAATGAAAGCTGAAAGTTCAATGCTAATTAACAAACTAACTAAAAGCCTAACCGTAAGGAAATCGTTACATCATATACCTAACCGTTGGGAGATCGACATTTGAAATACTTAACCATTAGGAGATCGTTATATGAAATACCTAACCATTAGGAGATCATTATATAAAATACCTAACCATTAGGAGATCGTAATATGAAATACCTAACCATTAGGAGATCGTTATATGAAATACCTAACCATTAGGAGATCGTTACTTGAAATACCTAACCATTAGGAGATCCTTATATGAAATACCTAACCATTAGGAGATCGTTATATGAAATACCTAACCATTAGGAGATCGTTATATGAAATACCTAACCATTAGGAGATCGTTATATGAAATACCTAACCATTAGGAGATCGTTATATCAAATACCTAACCATTAGGAGATCGTTATATGAAATACCTAACCATTAGGAGATCGTTATATGAAATACCTAACCATTAGGAGATCATTATATGAAATACCTAACCATTAGGAGATCGTTACTTGAAATACCTAACCATTAGGAGATCATTATATGAAATACCTAACCATTACGAGATCATTATATGAAATACCTAACCATTACGAGATCGTTATATCAAATACCTAACCATTAGGAGATCATTATATGAAATACCTAACCATTAGGAGATCGTTACTTGAAATACCTAACCATTAGGAGATCGTTATATGAAATACCTAACCATTACGAGATCATTATATGAAATACCTAACCATTAGGAGATCGCTACTTGAAATACCTAACCATTAGGAGATCATTATATGAAATACCTAACCATTAGGAGATCGTTATATGAAATACCTAACCATTAGGAGATCGTTATATGAAATACCTAACCATTAGGAGATCGTGATATGAAATACCTAACCATTAGGAGATCATTATATCAAATACCTAACCATTAGGAGATCGTTCTATGAAATACCTAACCATTAGGAGATCGTTATATGAAATACCTAACCATTAGGAGATCATTATATCAAATACCTAACCATTAGGAGATCGTTATATGTAATACCTAACCATTAGGAGATCGTTACTTGAAATACCTAAGCATTAGGAGATGTAATATTTCAAACACGCGAGAGAGTCCTTCCTCCGATTTCCAAGCACCGAAAAGTGAGTTGAAAAAACGAGGCGCAGCCGAGTTTTTTTAACTGACTTTGAGGTGATTGGAAATCGGAGGAAGGACTCTCTCAAGTGTTTGAAATTACTTCTCAAACTCATGAATGTTTCTTGGAGAAAATCAAAGAAAACGTTCACAAAATTTAATGTAAATTAAGAACACATTTCCAAACCACCGTCACAGTAGTGATTTGCTTTGTTTTCTCCTCATTAATTATTCATGTGTATGAGAATGTTACTTGAAACACCTAACCGTTCACAAAATTTAATGTAAATTAAGTACACATTTCCAAACCACCGTCACAGTAGTGATTTGCTTTGTTTTCTCCTCATTAATTATTTATGAGTATGAGAATGTTACTTGAAATACCTAACCATTAGGAGATCGTTATGTGAAATACCTAACCATTAGGAGATCGTTATATGAAATACCTAACCATTAGGAGATCGTTATATGAAAAACCTAACCATTAGGAGATCACTATATGAAATACCTAACCATTAGGAGATCGTTATATGAAATACCTAACCATTAGGAGATCGTTATATGAAATACCTAACCATTAGGAGATCGTTATGTGAAATACCCAACCATTAGAAGATCGTTATATGAAATACCTAACCATTAGGAGATCGTTATTTGAAATACCTAACCATTAGGAGATCGTTATATGAAATACCTAACCATTAGGAGATCGTTATATGAAATTCCTAACCATTAGGAGAT
Organism: Actinia equina; assembly: GCA_011057435.1. NCBI lineage: Eukaryota > Metazoa > Cnidaria > Anthozoa > Actiniaria > Actiniidae > Actinia > Actinia equina. The sequence continues at coordinate 477,319 of WHPX01000339.1, read as the reverse complement.
CGTCCTATGAAACACCTAACCTTTAGGAGATCGTTATATGAAATACCTAACCATTAGGAGATCGTTATATGAAATACCTAACCATTAGGAGATCGTTATATGAAATACCTAACCATTAGGAGATCATTATATCAAATACCTAACCATTAGGAGATCGTTACTTGAAATACCTAACCATTAGGAGATCGTCCTATGAAATACCTAACCATTAGGAGATCATTATATGAAATACCTAACCATTAGGAGATCGTCCTATGAAATACCTAACCATTAGGAGATCGTTATATGAAATACCTAACCATTAGGAGATCGTTATATGAAATACCTAACCATTAGGAGATCGTCCTATGAAATACCTATCCATTAGGAGATCGTTATATGAAATACCTAACCATTAGGAGATCTTTATATGAAATACCTAACCATTAGGAGATCGTTATATGAAATACCTAACCATTAGGAGATCGTTACTTGAAATACCTAAGCATTAGGAGATGTAATATTTCAAACACGCGAGAGAGTCCTTCCTCCGATTTCCAAACACCGAAAAGTGAGTTGAAAAAACGAGGCGCAGCCGAGTTTTTTTAACTGACTTTGAGGTGATTGGAAATCGGAGGAAGGACTCTCTCAAGTGTTTGAAATTACTTCTCAAACTCATGAATGTTTCTTGGAGAAAATCAAAGAAAACGTTCACAAAATTTAATGTAAATTAAGAACACATTTCCAAACCACCGTCACAGTAGTGATTTGCTTTGTTTTCTCCTCATTAATTATTCATGTGTATGAGAATGTTACTTGAAACACCTAACCGTTCACAAAATTTAATGTAAATTAAGTACACATTTCCAAACCACCGTCACAGTAGTGATTTGCTTTGTTTTCTCCTCATTAATTATTTATGAGTATGAGAATGTTACTTGAAATACCTAACCATTAGGAGATCGTTATGTGAAATACCTAACCATTAGGAGATCGTTATATGAAATACCTAACCATTAGGAGATCGTTATATGAAAAACCTAACCATTAGGAGATCACTATATGAAATACCTAACCATTAGGAGATCGTTATATGAAATACCTAACCATTAGGAGATCGTTATATGAAATACCTAACCATTAGGAGATCGTTATGTGAAATACCCAACCATTAGAAGATCGTTATATGAAATACCTAACCATTAGGAGATCGTTATTTGAAATACCTAACCATTAGGAGATCGTTATATGAAATACCTAACCATTAGGAGATCGTTATATGAAATTCCTAACCATTAGGAGATCGTCCTATGAAACACCTAACCTTTAGGAGATCGTTATATGAAATACCTAACCATTAGGAGATCGTTATATGAAATACCTAACCATTAGGAGATCGTTATATGAAATACCTAACCATTAGGAGATCATTATATCAAATACCTAACCATTAGGAGATCGTTACTTGAAATACCTAACCATTAGGAGATCGTCCTATGAAATACCTAACCATTAGGAGATCATTATATGAAATACCTAACCATTAGGAGATCGTCCTATGAAATACCTAACCATTAGGAGATCGTTATATGAAATACCTAACCATTAGGAGATCGTTATATGAAATACCTAACCATTAGGAGATCGTCCTATGAAATACCTATCCATTAGGAGATCGTTATATGAAATACCTAACCATTAGGAGATCTTTATATGAAATACCTAACCATTAGGAGATCGTTATATGAAATACCTAACCATTAGGAGATCATTATATCATATACCTAACCATTAGTAGATCGTTATATGAAATACCTAACCATTAGGAGATCGTTACTTCAAATACCTAACCATTAGGAGATCATTATATCAAATACCTAACCATTAGGAGATCGTTATATAAAATACCTAACCATTAGGGGATCGTTATGTGAAATACCTAACCATTAGGAGATCGTTACTTGAAATACCTAACCATTAGGAGATCGTTATATGAAATACCTAACCATTAGGAGATCGTTATATGAAATACCTAACCATTAGGAGATCGTTATGTGAAATACCTAACCATTAGGAGATCGTTACTTGAAATACCTAACCATTAGGAGATCGTTATATGAAATACCTAACCATTAGGAGATCATTATATGAAATACCTAACCATTAGGAGATCGTCCTATGAAATACCTAACCATTAGGAGATCGTTATATGAAATACCTAACCATTAGGAGATCGTTATATGAAATACCTAACCATTAGGAGATCGTCCTATGAAATACCTAACCATTAGGAGATCGTTATATGAAATACCTAACCATTAGGAGATCTTTATATGAAATACCTAACCATTAGGAGATCGTTATATGAAATACCTAACCATTAGGAGATCGTTATGTGAAATACCTAACCATTAGGAGATCGTTACTTGAAATACCTAACCATTAGGAGATCGTTATATGAAATACCTAACAATTAGGAGATCATTATATGAAATACCTAACCATTAGGAGATCGTTATATGAAATACCTAACCATTAGGAGATCATTATATGAAATACCTAACCATTAGGAGATCGTTTTATGAAATACCTAACCATTAGGAGATCATTATATCAAATACCTAACCATTAGGAGATCGTTATATGAAATACCTAACCATTAGGAGATCGTTACTTGAAATACCTAACCATTAGGAGATCATTATATCAAATACCTAACCATTAGGAGATCGTTATATGAAATACCTAACCATTAGGGGATCGTTATGTGAAATACCTAACCATTAGGAGATCGTTACTTGAAATACCTAACCATTAGGAGATCGTTATATGAAATACCTAACCATTAGGAGATCGTTATATGAAATACCTAACCATTAGGAGATCATTATATCAAATACCTAACCATTAGGAGATCGTTATATGAAATACCTAACCATTAGGAGATCGTTATATGAAATACCTAACCATTAGGAGATCGTTATATGAAATACCTAACCATTAGGAGATCGTTATATGAAATACCTAACCATTAGGAGATCATTATATCAAATACCTAACCATTAGGAGATCGTTATATCAAATACCTTACTATTAGGAGATCGTTATATGAAATACCTAACCATTAGGAGATCGTTATATGAAATACCTAACCGTGAATATTGAATGGGCAGAACTGTGGTGGAATAATGATAGATGTGTTGATCATCACAGTGAATGAGCGATCTAAGCGAACGCTGTAAAGAAAAACTTGAAAAAGTGATTTCAAGCTTCAACGGGAATCGAACCCATGACCTCCGCGACGCAGGTGCGATGCTCTGCCAACTGAGCTATGAAGCCAATCATGTTAGCGAGCGGTCATTTTTGTTGGGTTCTTCAAGCCCCCATAAGTAATAATAAGTGTGAATATTGAATGGGCAGAACTGTGGTGGAATAATGATAGATAAATAGATAAATACCTAACCATTAGGAGATCGTTACATGAAATACCTAACCATTAGGAGATCGTTATATGAAATACCTAACCATTAGGAGATCGTTATATGAAATACCTAACCATTAGGAGATCGTTACTTGAAATACCTAACCATTAGGAGATCGTTATATGAAATACCTAACCATTAGGAAATCCTATATCAAATACCTAACCATTAGGAGATCGTTATATGAAATACCTAACCATTAGGAGATCGTTATATGAAATACCTAACCATTAGGAGATCGTTATATGAAATACCTAACCATTAGGAGATCATTATATGAAATACCTAACCATTAGGAGATCGTTACTTGAAATACCTAACCATTAGGAGATCATTATATGAAATACCTAACCATTAGGAGATCATTATATGAAATACCTAACCATTAGGAGATCGTTACTTGAAATACCTAACCATTAGGAGATCATTATATGAAATACCTAACCATTAGGAGATCGTTATATGAAATACCTAACCATTAGGAGATCGTTCTATGAAATACCTAACCATTAGGAGATCCTTATATGAAATACCTAACCATTAGGAAATCGTTACTTGAAATACCTAAGCATTAGGAGATGTAATATTTCAATCACGCGAGAGAGTCCTTCCTCCGATTTCGGAGGAAGGGCTCTGTCAAGTGTTTGAAATTACTTCTCAAACTCATGAATGTTTCTTGGAGAAAATCAAAGAAAACGTTCGCAAAATTTAATGTAAATTAAGAACACATTTCCAAACCACCGTCACAGTAGTGATTTGCTTTGTTTTCTTCTCATTAATTATTCATGAGTATGAGAATGTTACTTGAAATACCTAACCGTTCACAAAATTTAATGTAAATTAAGAACACATTTCCAAACCACCGTCACAGTAGTGATTTGCTTTGTTCCAGCATTAATTATTATGAGTATGGAGAATGTTGACTGAAAATACCTAAACCATAGGAGTCGTTATATTGCAAACCTACCATAGGAGAGCATTAATCAAAACCTAACAATTAGGAGATCATATATGAAATACCTAACAATTGGAGATCGTCTACTGAAATACTACCCATTTAGGAGATCCTATATAAAAATACCTAAACCATTAGCGAGATCGTAATATGAAATACCTACATTAGGCGACGTTATATGAAATTGACCAACCATAGGAGATCGTATATGAAATACCTAACCATTAGGAGGATCGTTATATGAAATACCTAACCATAGGAGATCATTATATCACATACCTAACCATTAGGGATCTTTATAGGGAAATACCTACCCATTAGGAGATCGTTATATGAAATACCCTAAACCAGAGGAGACGTTATTGAAATACCCACCCCATTAGAAGATCGTTAATGAAATACCTAACCATGAGGAGATCGTATGTGAACTATAACCTAACCCTTAGGAGATCGTTATATGAAATACCTAACCTATTAGGAGATCGTTATATGAAATTCCTAACCATTAGGAGATCGTCCTATGAAACACCTAACACTTTAGGAGACTCGTTATATGAACATAACCTAACATTAGGAGATCGTTATATGAAAATACCTAACCATTAGGAGATCGTTTTATATGAAATACCTAACCATTAGGCGATCATTATATTCAAATACCTAACCACTAGGAGATCGTTACTTGAAATAACCTAACCATTAGGAGATCGTCCTATGAACTACCTACCCATTAGGAGATCATTATATGAAATACCTAACCATATTAGGAGATCGTCCTATGAAATACCTAACCATTAGGAGATCGTTATATTGAATACCCTCAACCATTAGGAGATCGTTATATGAAATCACTAACCATTAGGAAGATCGTCCTATGAATACCTATCCATTAGGAGATCGTTATATGAAATACCTAACCATTAGGAGCCTCCTGATATGAAATAACCTAACCATTAGGAGATCGTTATATGAAATACCTAACCATTAGGAGATCGTTACTTGAAATACCTAAGCATTAGGAGATGTAATATTTCAAACACGCGAGAGAGTCCCTTCCTCCGATTTCCAAACACCGAAAAGTGAGTTGAAAAAACGAGGCGCAGCCGAGTTTTTTTTAACTGACTTTGAGGTGATTGGAAATCGGAGGAAGGACTCTCTCAAGTGTTTGAAATTACTTCTCAAACTCATGAATGTTTCTTGGAGAAAATCAAAGAAAACGTTCACAAAATTTAATGTAAATTAAGAACACATTTCCAAACCACCGTCACAGTAGTGATTTGCTTTGTTTTCTCCTCATTAATTATTCATGTGTATGAGAATGTTACTTGAAACACCTAACCGTTCACAAAATTTAATGTAAATTAAGTACACATTTCCAAACCACCGTCACAGTAGTGATTTGCTTTGTTTTCTCCTCATTAATTATTTATGAGTATGAGAATGTTACTTGAAATACCTAACCATTAGGAGATCGTTATGTGAAATACCTAACCATTAGGAGATCGTTATATGAAATACCTAACCATTAGGAGATCGTTATATGAAAAACCTAACCATTAGGAGATCACTATATGAAATACCTAACCATTAGGAGATCGTTATATGAAATACCTAACCATTAGGAGATCGTTATATGAAATACCTAACCATTAGGAGATCGTTATGTGAAATACCCAACCATTAGAAGATCGTTATATGAAATACCTAACCATTAGGAGATCGTTATTTGAAATACCTAACCATTAGGAGATCGTTATATGAAATACCTAACCATTAGGAGATCGTTATATGAAATTCCTAACCATTAGGAGATCGTCCTATGAAACACCTAACCTTTAGGAGATCGTTATATGAAATACCTAACCATTAGGAGATCGTTATATGAAATACCTAACCATTAGGAGATCGTTATATGAAATACCTAACCATTAGGAGATCATTATATCAAATACCTAACCATTAGGAGATCGTTACTTGAAATACCTAACCATTAGGAGATCGTCCTATGAAATACCTAACCATTAGGAGATCATTATATGAAATACCTAACCATTAGGAGATCGTCCTATGAAATACCTAACCATTAGGAGATCGTTATATGAAATACCTAACCATTAGGAGATCGTTATATGAAATACCTAACCATTAGGAGATCGTCCTATGAAATACCTATCCATTAGGAGATCGTTATATGAAATACCTAACCATTAGGAGATCTTTATATGAAATACCTAACCATTAGGAGATCGTTATATGAAATACCTAACCATTAGGAGATCATTATATCATATACCTAACCATTAGTAGATCGTTATATGAAATACCTAACCATTAGGAGATCGTTACTTCAAATACCTAACCATTAGGAGATCATTATATCAAATACCTAACCATTAGGAGATCGTTATATAAAATACCTAACCATTAGGGGATCGTTATGTGAAATACCTAACCATTAGGAGATCGTTACTTGAAATACCTAACCATTAGGAGATCGTTATATGAAATACCTAACCATTAGGAGATCGTTATATGAAATACCTAACCATTAGGAGATCGTTATGTGAAATACCTAACCATTAGGAGATCGTTACTTGAAATACCTAACCATTAGGAGATCGTTATATGAAATACCTAACCATTAGGAGATCATTATATGAAATACCTAACCATTAGGAGATCGTCCTATGAAATACCTAACCATTAGGAGATCGTTATATGAAATACCTAACCATTAGGAGATCGTTATATGAAATACCTAACCATTAGGAGATCGTCCTATGAAATACCTAACCATTAGGAGATCGTTATATGAAATACCTAACCATTAGGAGATCTTTATATGAAATACCTAACCATTAGGAGATCGTTATATGAAATACCTAACCATTAGGAGATCGTTATGTGAAATACCTAACCATTAGGAGATCGTTACTTGAAATACCTAACCATTAGGAGATCGTTATATGAAATACCTAACAATTAGGAGATCATTATATGAAATACCTAACCATTAGGAGATCGTTATATGAAATACCTAACCATTAGGAGATCATTATATGAAATACCTAACCATTAGGAGATCGTTTTATGAAATACCTAACCATTAGGAGATCATTATATCAAATACCTAACCATTAGGAGATCGTTATATGAAATACCTAACCATTAGGAGATCGTTACTTGAAATACCTAACCATTAGGAGATCATTATATCAAATACCTAACCATTAGGAGATCGTTATATGAAATACCTAACCATTAGGGGATCGTTATGTGAAATACCTAACCATTAGGAGATCGTTACTTGAAATACCTAACCATTAGGAGATCGTTATATGAAATACCTAACCATTAGGAGATCGTTATATGAAATACCTAACCATTAGGAGATCATTATATCAAATACCTAACCATTAGGAGATCGTTATATGAAATACCTAACCATTAGGAGATCGTTATATGAAATACCTAACCATTAGGAGATCGTTATATGAAATACCTAACCATTAGGAGATCGTTATATGAAATACCTAACCATTAGGAGATCATTATATCAAATACCTAACCATTAGGAGATCGTTATATCAAATACCTTACTATTAGGAGATCGTTATATGAAATACCTAACCATTAGGAGATCGTTATATGAAATACCTAACCGTGAATATTGAATGGGCAGAACTGTGGTGGAATAATGATAGATGTGTTGATCATCACAGTGAATGAGCGATCTAAGCGAACGCTGTAAAGAAAAACTTGAAAAAGTGATTTCAAGCTTCAACGGGAATCGAACCCATGACCTCCGCGACGCAGGTGCGATGCTCTGCCAACTGAGCTATGAAGCCAATCATGTTAGCGAGCGGTCATTTTTGTTGGGTTCTTTCAAGCCCCCATAAGTAATAATAAGTGTGAATATTGAATGGGCAGAACTGTGGTGGAATAATGATAGATAAATAGATAAATACCTAACCATTAGGAGATCGTTACATGAAATACCTAACCATTAGGAGATCGTTATATGAAATACCTAACCATTAGGAGATCGTTATATGAAATACCTAACCATTAGGAGATCGTTACTTGAAATACCTAACCATTAGGAGATCGTTATATGAAATACCTAACCATTAGGAAATCCTTATATCAAATACCTAACCATTAGGAGATCGTTATATGAAATACCTAACCATTAGGAGATCGTTATATGAAATACCTAACCATTAGGAGATCGTTATATGAAATACCTAACCATTAGGAGATCATTATATGAAATACCTAACCATTAGGAGATCGTTACTTGAAATACCTAACCATTAGGAGATCATTATATGAAATACCTAACCATTAGGAGATCATTATATGAAATACCTAACCATTAGGAGATCGTTACTTGAAATACCTAACCATTAGGAGATCATTATATGAAATACCTAACCATTAGGAGATCGTTATATGAAATACCTAACCATTAGGAGATCGTTCTATGAAATACCTAACCATTAGGAGATCCTTATATGAAATACCTAACCATTAGGAAATCGTTACTTGAAATACCTAAGCATTAGGAGATGTAATATTTCAATCACGCGAGAGAGTCCTTCCTCCGATTTCGGAGGAAGGGCTCTGTCAAGTGTTTGAAATTACTTCTCAAACTCATGAATGTTTCTTGGAGAAAATCAAAGAAAACGTTCGCAAATTTAATGTAAATTAAGAACACATTTCCAAACCACCGTCACAGTAGTGATTTGCTTTGTTTTCTTCTCATTAATTATTCATGAGTATGAGAATGTTACTTGAAATACCTAACCGTTCACAAAATTTAATGTAAATTAAGAACACATTTCCAAACCACCGTCACAGTAGTGATTTGCTTTGTTTTCTCCTCATTAATTATTTATGAGTATGAGAATGTTACTTGAAATACCTAACCATTAGGAGATCGTTATATGAAATACCTAACCATTAGGAGATCATTATATCAAATACCTAACCATTAGGAGATCGCTATATGAAATACCTAACCATTAGGAGATCGTTATATGAAATACCTAACCATTAGGAGATCGTTCTATGAAATACCTAACCATTAGGAGATCGTTATATGAAATACCTAACCAATATGAGATCATTATATCAAAAACCTAACAATTAGGAGATCGTTACTTGAAATACCTAACCATTAGGAGATCGTTATATGAAATACCTAACCATTAGGAGATCGTTATATGAAATACCTAATCATTAGGAGATCGTTACTTGAAATACCTAACCATTAGGAGATCATTATATGAAATACCTAACCATTAGGAGATCATTATATGAAATACCTAACAATTAGGAGATCGTTACTTGAAATACCTAACCATTAGGAGATCATTATATGAAATACCTAACAATTAGGAGATCGTTATATGAAATACCTAACCATTAGGAGATCGTTACATGAAATACCTAACCATTAGGAGATCGTTACTTGAAATACCTAACCATTAGGAGATCGTTATATGAAATACCTAACCATTAGGAGATCATTATATCAAATACCTAACCATTAGGAGATCGTTATATGTAATACCTAACCATTAGGAGATCGTTATATGAAATACCTAACCATTAGGAGATCGTTACTTGAAATACCTAAGCATTAGGAGATGTAATATTTCAAACACGCGAGAGAGTCCTTTCTCCGATTTCCAAATACCGAAAAGTGAGTTGAAAAAAACGAGGTGCAGCCGAGTGTTTTTAACTGACTTTGAGGTGTTTGGAAATCGGAGGAAGGACTCTCTCAAGTGTTTGAAATTACTTCTCAAACTCATGAATGTTTCTTGGAGAAAATCAAAGAAAACGTTCGCAAAATTTAATGTAAATTAAGAACACATTTCCAAACCACCGTCACAGTAGTGATTTGCTTTGTTTTCTCCTCATTATATATTCATGAGTATGAGAATGTTAATTGAAATACCTAACCGTTCACAAAATTTAATGTAAATTAAGAACACATTTACAAACCACCGTCACAGTAGTGATTTGCTTTGTTTTCTCCTCATTAATTATTTATGAGTATGAGAATGTTACTTGAAATACCTAACCATTAGGAGATCGTTATATGAAATACCTAACCATTAGGAGATGTAATATTTCAAACACGCGAGAGAGTCCTTTCTCCGATTTCCAAATACCGAAAAGTGAGTTGAAAAAACGAGGTGCAGCCGAGTGTTTTTAACTGACTTTGAGGTGTTTGGAAATCGGAGGAAGGACTCTCTCAAGTGTTTGAAATTACTTCTCAAACTCATGAATGTTTCTTGGAGAAAATCAAAGAAAACGTTCGCAAAATTTAATGTAAATTAAGAACACATTTCCAAACCACCGTCACAGTAGTGATTTGCTTTGTTTTCTCCTCATTATATATTCATGAGTATGAGAATGTTAATTGAAATACCTAACCGTTCACAAAATTTAATGTAAATTAAGAACACATTTACAAACCACCGTCACAGTAGTGATTTGCTTTGTTTTCTCCTCATTAATTATTTATGAGTATGAGAATGTTACTTGAAATACCTAACCATTAGGAGATCCTTATATGAAATACCTAACCATTAGGAGATCGTTATATGAAATACCTAACCATTAGGAGATCGTTATATGAAATACCTAACCATTAGGAGATCGTTATATGAAATACCTAACCATTAGGAGATCGTTCTATGAAATACCTAACCATTAGGAGATCCTTATATGAAATACCTAACCATTAGGAAATCGTTACTTGAAATACCTAAGCATTAGGAGATGTAATATTTCAAACACGCGAGAGAGTCCTTCCTCCGATTTCGGAGGAAGGACTCTGTCAAGTGTTTGAAATTACTTCTCAAACTCATGAATGTTTCTTGGAGAAAATCAAAGAAAACGTTCGCAAAATTTAATGTAAATTAAGAACACATTTCCAAACCACCGTCACAGTAGTGATTTGCTTTGTTTTCTTCTCATTAATTATTCATGAGTATGAGAATGTTACTTGAAATACCTAACCGTTCACAAAATTTAATGTAAATTAAGAACACATTTCCAAACCACCGTCACAGTAGTGATTTGCTTTGTTTTCTCCTCATTAATTATTTATGAGTATGAGAATGTTACTTGAAATACCTAACCATTAGGAGATCGTTATATGAAATACCTAACCATTAGGAGATCATTTTATCAAATACCTAACCATTAGGAGATCGCTATATGAAATACCTAACCATTAGGAGATCGTTATATGAAATACCTAACCATTAGGAGATCGTTATATGAAATACCTAACCATTAGGAGATCGTTATATGAAATACCTAACCAATATGAGATCATTATATCAAAAACCTAACAATTAGGAGATCGTTACTTGAAATACCTAACCATTAGGAGATCGTTATATGAAATACCTAACCATTAGGAGATCGTTATATGAAATACCTAATCATTAGGAGATCGTTACTTGAAATACCTAACCATTAGGAGATCATTATATGAAATACCTAACCATTAGGAGATCATTATATGAAATACCTAACAATTAGGAGATCGTTACTTGAAATACCTAACCATTAGGAGATCATTATATGAAATACCTAACCATTAGGAGATCGTTATATGAAATACCTAACCATTAGGAGATCGTTACATGAAATACCTAACCATTAGGAGATCGTTACTTGAAATACCTAACCATTAGGAGATCGTTATATGAAATACCTAACCATTAGGAGATCATTATATCAAATACCTAACCATTAGGAGATCGTTATATGTAATACCTAACCATTAGGAGATCGTTATATGAAATACCTAACCATTAGGAGATCGTTACTTGAAATACCTAAGCATTAGGAGATGTAATATTTCAAACACGCGAGAGAGTCCTTTCTCCGATTTCCAAATACCGAAAAGTGAGTTGAAAAAACGAGGTGCAGCCGAGTGTTTTTAACTGACTTTGAGGTGTTTGGAAATCGGAGGAAGGACTCTCTCAAGTGTTTGAAATTACTTCTCAAACTCATGAATGTTTCTTGGAGAAAATCAAAGAAAACGTTCGCAAAATTTAATGTAAATTAAGAACACATTTCCAAACCACCGTCACAGTAGTGATTTGCTTTGTTTTCTCCTCATTATATATTCATGAGTATGAGAATGTTAATTGAAATACCTAACCGTTCACAAAATTTAATGTAAATTAAGAACACATTTACAAACCACCGTCACAGTAGTGATTTGCTTTGTTTTCTCCTCATTAATTATTTATGAGTATGAGAATGTTACTTGAAATACCTAACCATTAGGAGATCCTTATATGAAATACCTAACCATTAGGAGATCGTTATATGAAATACCTAACCATTAGGAGATCGTTATATGAAATACCTAACCATTAGGAGATCGTTATATGAAATACCTAACCATTAGGAGATCGTTCTATGAAATACCTAACCATTAGGAGATCCTTATATGAAATACCTAACCATTAGGAAATCGTTACTTGAAATACCTAAGCATTAGGAGATGTAATATTTCAAACACGCGAGAGAGTCCTTCCTCCGATTTCGGAGGAAGGACTCTGTCAAGTGTTTGAAATTACTTCTCAAACTCATGAATGTTTCTTGGAGAAAATCAAAGAAAACGTTCGCAAAATTTAATGTAAATTAAGAACACATTTCCAAACCACCGTCACAGTAGTGATTTGCTTTGTTTTCTCCTCATTATATATTCATGAGTATGAGAATGTTAATTGAAATACCTAACCGTTCACAAAATTTAATGTAAATTAAGAACACATTTCCAAACCACCGTCACAGTAGTGATTTGCTTTGTTTTCTCCTCATTATATATTCATGAGTATGAGAATGTTAATTGAAATACCTAACCGTTCACAAAATTTAATGTAAATTAAGAACACATTTCCAAACCACCGTCACAGTAGTGATTGCTTTGTTTTCTCCTCATTAATTATTTATGAGTATGAGAATGTTACTTGAAATACCTAACCATTAGGAGATCGTTATATGAAATACCTAACCATTAGGAGATCATTATATCAAATACCTAACCATTAGGAGATCGCTATATGAAATACCTAACCATTAGGAGATCGTTATATGAAATACCTAACCATTAGGAGATCGTTATATGAAATACCTAACCATTAGGAGATCGTTATATGAAATACCTAACCAATATGAGATCATTATATGAAATACCTAACCATTAGGAGATCATTATATGAAATACCTAACAATTAGGAGATCGTTACTTGAAATACCTAACCATTAGGAGATCATTATATGAAATACCTAACAATTAGGAGATCGTTATATGAAATACCTAACCATTAGGAGATCGTTACATGAAATACCTAACCATTAGGAGATCGTTACTTGAAATACCTAACCATTAGGAGATCGTTATATGAAATACCTAACCATTAGGAGATCATTATATCAAATACCTAACCATTAGGAGATCGTTATATGAAATACCTAACCATTAGGAGATCGTTATATGAAATACCTAACCATTAGGAGATCGTTATATGAAATACCTAACCAATATGAGATCATTATATCAAAAACCTAACAATTAGGAGATCGTTACTTGAAATACCTAACCATTAGGAGATCGTTATATGAAATACCTAACCATTAGGAGATCGTTATATGAAATACCTAATCATTAGGAGATCGTTACTTGAAATACCTAACCATTAGGAGATCATTATATGAAATACCTAACCATTAGGAGATCATTATATGAAATACCTAACAATTAGGAGATCGTTACTTGAAATACCTAACCATTAGGAGATCATTATATGAAATACCTAACCATTAGGAGATCGTTATATGAAATACCTAACCATTAGGAGATCGTTACATGAAATACCTAACCATTAGGAGATCGTTACTTGAAATACCTAACCATTAGGAGATCGTTATATGAAATACCTAACCATTAGGAGATGTAATATTTCAAACACGCGAGAGAGTCCTTTCTCCGATTTCCAAATACCGAAAAGTGAGTTGAAAAAACGAGGTGCAGCCGAGTGTTTTTAACTGACTTTGAGGTGTTTGGAAATCGGAGGAAGGACTCTCTCAAGTGTTTGAAATTACTTCTCAAACTCATGAATGTTTCTTGGAGAAAATCAAAGAAAACGTTCGCAAAATTTAATGTAAATTAAGAACACATTTCCAAACCACCGTCACAGTAGTGATTTGCTTTGTTTTCTCCTCATTATATATTCATGAGTATGAGAATGTTAATTGAAATACCTAACCGTTCACAAAATTTAATGTAAATTAAGAACACATTTACAAACCACCGTCACAGTAGTGATTTGCTTTGTTTTCTCCTCATTAATTATTTATGAGTATGAGAATGTTACTTGAAATACCTAACCATTAGGAGATCGTTATATGAAATACCTAACCATTAGGAGATCATTTTATCAAATACCTAACCATTAGGAGATCGCTATATGAAATACCTAACCATTAGGAGATCGTTATATGAAATACCTAACCATTAGGAGATCGTTATATGAAATACCTAACCATTAGGAGATCGTTATATGAAATACCTAACCAATATGAGATCATTATATCAAAAACCTAACAATTAGGAGATCGTTACTTGAAATACCTAACCATTAGGAGATCGTTATATGAAATACCTAACCATTAGGAGATCGTTATATGAAATACCTAACCATTAGGAGATCGTTCTATGAAATACCTAACCATTAGGAGATCCTTATATGAAATACCTAACCATTAGGAAATCGTTACTTGAAATACCTAAGCATTAGGAGATGTAATATTTCAAACACGCGAGAGAGTCCTTCCTCCGATTTCGGAGGAAGGACTCTGTCAAGTGTTTGAAATTACTTCTCAAACTCATGAATGTTTCTTGGAGAAAATCAAAGAAAACGTTCGCAAAATTTAATGTAAATTAAGAACACATTTCCAACCACCGTCACAGTAGTGATTTGCTTTGTTTTCTCCTCATTATATATTCATGAGTATGAGAATGTTAATTGAAATACCTAACCGTTCACAAAATTTAATGTAAATTAAGAACACATTTCCAAACCACCGTCACAGTAGTGATTTGCTTTGTTTTCTCCTCATTATATATTCATGAGTATGAGAATGTTAATTGAAATACCTAACCGTTCACAAAATTTAATGTAAATTAAGAACACATTTCCAAACCACCGTCACAGTAGTGATTTGCTTTGTTTTCTCCTCATTAATTATTTATGAGTATGAGAATGTTACTTGAAATACCTAACCATTAGGAGATCGTTATATGAAATACCTAACCATTAGGAGATCATTATATCAAATACCTAACCATTAGGAGATCGCTATATGAAATACCTAACCATTAGGAGATCGTTATATGAAATACCTAACCATTAGGAGATCGTTATATGAAATACCTAACCATTAGGAGATCGTTATATGAAATACCTAACCAATATGAGATCATTATATGAAATACCTAACCATTAGGAGATCATTATATGAAATACCTAACAATTAGGAGATCGTTACTTGAAATACCTAACCATTAGGAGATCATTATATGAAATACCTAACAATTAGGAGATCGTTATATGAAATACCTAACCATTAGGAGATCGTTACATGAAATACCTAACCATTAGGAGATCGTTACTTGAAATACCTAACCATTAGGAGATCGTTATATGAAATACCTAACCATTAGGAGATCATTATATCAAATACCTAACCATTAGGAGATCGTTATATGAAATACCTAACCATTAGGAGATCGTTATATGAAATACCTAACCATTAGGAGATCGTTATATGAAATACCTAACCAATATGAGATCATTATATCAAAAACCTAACAATTAGGAGATCGTTACTTGAAATACCTAACCATTAGGAGATCGTTATATGAAATACCTAACCATTAGGAGATCGTTATATGAAATACCTAATCATTAGGAGATCGTTACTTGAAATACCTAACCATTAGGAGATCATTATATGAAATACCTAACCATTAGGAGATCATTATATGAAATACCTAACAATTAGGAGATCGTTACTTGAAATACCTAACCATTAGGAGATCATTATATGAAATACCTAACCATTAGGAGATCGTTATATGAAATACCTAACCATTAGGAGATCGTTACATGAAATACCTAACCATTAGGAGATCGTTACTTGAAATACCTAACCATTAGGAGATCGTTATATGAAATACCTAACCATTAGGAGATGTAATATTTCAAACACGCGAGAGAGTCCTTTCTCCGATTTCCAAATACCGAAAAGTGAGTTGAAAAAACGAGGTGCAGCCGAGTGTTTTTAACTGACTTTGAGGTGTTTGGAAATCGGAGGAAGGACTCTCTCAAGTGTTTGAAATTACTTCTCAAACTCATGAATGTTTCTTGGAGAAAATCAAAGAAAACGTTCGCAAAATTTAATGTAAATTAAGAACACATTTCCAAACCACCGTCACAGTAGTGATTTGCTTTGTTTTCTCCTCATTATATATTCATGAGTATGAGAATGTTAATTGAAATACCTAACCGTTCACAAAATTTAATGTAAATTAAGAACACATTTACAAACCACCGTCACAGTAGTGATTTGCTTTGTTTTCTCCTCATTAATTATTTATGAGTATGAGAATGTTACTTGAAATACCTAACCATTAGGAGATCCTTATATGAAATACCTAACCATTAGGAGATCGTTATATGAAATACCTAACCATTAGGAGATCGTTATATGAAATACCTAACCATTAGGAGATCGTTATATGAAATACCTAACCATTAGGAGATCGTTCTATGAAATACCTAACCATTAGGAGATCCTTATATGAAATACCTAACCATTAGGAAATCGTTACTTGAAATACCTAAGCATTAGGAGATGTAATATTTCAAACACGCGAGAGAGTCCTTCCTCCGATTTCGGAGGAAGGACTCTGTCAAGTGTTTGAAATTACTTCTCAAACTCATGAATGTTTCTTGGAGAAAATCAAAGAAAACGTTCGCAAAATTTAATGTAAATTAAGAACACATTTCCAAACCACCGTCACAGTAGTGATTTGCTTTGTTTTCTTCTCATTAATTATTCATGAGTATGAGAATGTTACTTGAAATACCTAACCGTTCACAAATTTAATGTAAATTAAGAACACATTTCCAAACCACCGTCACAGTAGTGATTTGCTTTGTTTTCTCCTCATTAATTATTTATGAGTATGAGAATGTTACTTGAAATACCTAACCATTAGGAGATCGTTATATGAAATACCTAACCATTAGGAGATCATTATATCAAATACCTAACCATTAGGAGATCGCTATATGAAATACCTAACCATTAGGAGATCGTTATATGAAATACCTAACCATTAGGAGATCGTTATATGAAATACCTAACCATTAGGAGATCGTTATATGAAATACCTAACCAATATGAGATCATTATATCAAAAACCTAACAATTAGGAGATCGTTACTTGAAATACCTAACCATTAGGAGATCGTTATATGAAATACCTAACCATTAGGAGATCGTTATATGAAATACCTAATCATTAGGAGATCGTTACTTGAAATACCTAACCATTAGGAGATCATTATATGAAATACCTAACCATTAGGAGATCATTATATGAAATACCTAACAATTAGGAGATCGTTACTTGAAATACCTAACCATTAGGAGATCATTATATGAAATACCTAACCATTAGGAGATCGTTATATGAAATACCTAACCATTAGGAGATCGTTACATGAAATACCTAACCATTAGGAGATCGTTACTTGAAATACCTAACCATTAGGAGATCGTTATATGAAATACCTAACCATTAGGAGATCATTATATCAAATACCTAACCATTAGGAGATCGTTATATGTAATACCTAACCATTAGGAGATCGTTATATGAAATACCTAACCATTAGGAGATCGTTACTTGAAATACCTAAGCATTAGGAGATGTAATATTTCAAACACGCGAGAGAGTCCTTTCTCCGATTTCCAAATACCGAAAAGTGAGTTGAAAAAACGAGGTGCAGCCGAGTGTTTTTAACTGACTTTGAGGTGTTTGGAAATCGGAGGAAGGACTCTCTCAAGTGTTTGAAATTACTTCTCAAACTCATGAATGTTTCTTGGAGAAAATCAAAGAAAACGTTCGCAAAATTTAATGTAAATTAAGAACACATTTCCAAACCACCGTCACAGTAGTGATTTGCTTTGTTTTCTCCTCATTATATATTCATGAGTATGAGAATGTTAATTGAAATACCTAACCGTTCACAAAATTTAATGTAAATTAAGAACACATTTACAAACCACCGTCACAGTAGTGATTTGCTTTGTTTTCTCCTCATTAATTATTTATGAGTATGAGAATGTTACTTGAAATACCTAACCATTAGGAGATCCTTATATGAAATACCTAACCATTAGGAGATCGTTATATGAAATACCTAACCATTAGGAGATCGTTATATGAAATACCTAACCATTAGGAGATCGTTATATGAAATACCTAACCATTAGGAGATCGTTCTATGAAATACCTAACCATTAGGAGATCCTTATATGAAATACCTAACCATTAGGAAATTGTTACTTGAAATACCTAAGCATTAGGAGATGTAATATTTCAAACACGCGAGAGAGTCCTTCCTCCGATTTCGGAGGAAGGACTCTGTCAAGTGTTTGAAATTACTTCTCAAACTCATGAATGTTTCTTGGAGAAAATCAAAGAAAACGTTCGCAAAATTTAATGTAAATTAAGAACACATTTCCAAACCACCGTCACAGTAGTGATTTGCTTTGTTTTCTTCTCATTAATTATTCATGAGTATGAGAATGTTACTTGAAATACCTAACCGTTCACAAAATTTAATGTAAATTAAGAACACATTTCCAAACCACCGTCACAGTAGTGATTTGCTTTGTTTTCTCCTCATTAATTATTTATGAGTATGAGAATGTTACTTGAAATACCTAACCATTAGGAGATCGTTATATGAAATACCTAACCATTAGGAGATCATTATATCAAATACCTAACCATTAGGAGATCGCTATATGAAATACCTAACCATTAGGAGATCGTTATATGAAATACCTAACCATTAGGAGATCGTTATATGAAATACCTAACCATTAGGAGATCGTTATATGAAATACCTAACCAATATGAGATCATTATATCAAAAACCTAACAATTAGGAGATCGTTACTTGAAATACCTAACCATTAGGAGATCGTTATATGAAATACCTAACCATTAGGAGATCGTTATATGAAATACCTAATCATTAGGAGATCGTTACTTGAAATACCTAACCATTAGGAGATCATTATATGAAATACCTAACCATTAGGAGATCATTATATGAAATACCTAACAATTAGGAGATCGTTACTTGAAATACCTAACCATTAGGAGATCATTATATGAAATACCTAACCATTAGGAGATCGTTATATGAAATACCTAACCATTAGGAGATCGTTACATGAAATACCTAACCATTAGGAGATCGTTACTTGAAATACCTAACCATTAGGAGATCGTTATATGAAATACCTAACCATTAGGAGATGTAATATTTCAAACACGCGAGAGAGTCCTTTCTCCGATTTCCAAATACCGAAAAGTGAGTTGAAAAAACGAGGTGCAGCCGAGTGTTTTTAACTGACTTTGAGGTGTTTGGAAATCGGAGGAAGGACTCTCTCAAGTGTTTGAAATTACTTCTCAAACTCATGAATGTTTCTTGGAGAAAATCAAAGAAAACGTTCGCAAAATTTAATGTAAATTAAGAACACATTTCCAAACCACCGTCACAGTAGTGATTTGCTTTGTTTTCTCCTCATTATATATTCATGAGTATGAGAATGTTAATTGAAATACCTAACCGTTCACAAAATTTAATGTAAATTAAGAACACATTTACAAACCACCGTCACAGTAGTGATTTGCTTTGTTTTCTCCTCATTAATTATTTATGAGTATGAGAATGTTACTTGAAATACCTAACCATTAGGAGATCCTTATATGAAATACCTAACCATTAGGAGATCGTTATATGAAATACCTAACCATTAGGAGATCGTTATATGAAATACCTAACCATTAGGAGATCGTTATATGAAATACCTAACCATTAGGAGATCGTTCTATGAAATACCTAACCATTAGGAGATCCTTATATGAAATACCTAACCATTAGGAAATCGTTACTTGAAATACCTAAGCATTAGGAGATGTAATATTTCAAACACGCGAGAGAGTCCTTCCTCCGATTTCGGAGGAAGGACTCTGTCAAGTGTTTGAAATTACTTCTCAAACTCATGAATGTTTCTTGGAGAAAATCAAAGAAAACGTTCGCAAAATTTAATGTAAATTAAGAACACATTTCCAAACCACCGTCACAGTAGTGATTTGCTTTGTTTTCTTCTCATTAATTATTCATGAGTATGAGAATGTTACTTGAAATACCTAACCGTTCACAAAATTTAATGTAAATTAAGAACACATTTCCAAACCACCGTCACAGTAGTGATTTGCTTTGTTTTCTCCTCATTAATTATTTATGAGTATGAGAATGTTACTTGAAATACCTAACCATTAGGAGATCGTTATATGAAATACCTAACCATTAGGAGATCATTATATCAAATACCTAACCATTAGGAGATCGCTATATGAAATACCTAACCATTAGGAGATCGTTATATGAAATACCTAACCATTAGGAGATCGTTATATGAAATACCTAACCATTAGGAGATCGTTATATGAAATACCTAACCAATATGAGATCATTATATCAAAAACCTAACAATTAGGAGATCGTTACTTGAAATACCTAACCATTAGGAGATCGTTATATGAAATACCTAACCATTAGGAGATCGTTATATGAAATACCTAATCATTAGGAGATCGTTACTTGAAATACCTAACCATTAGGAGATCATTATATGAAATACCTAACCATTAGGAGATCATTATATGAAATACCTAACAATTAGGAGATCGTTACTTGAAATACCTAACCATTAGGAGATCATTATATGAAATACCTAACCATTAGGAGATCGTTATATGAAATACCTAACCATTAGGAGATCGTTACATGAAATACCTAACCATTAGGAGATCGTTACTTGAAATACCTAACCATTAGGAGATCGTTATATGAAATACCTAACCATTAGGAGATCATTATATCAAATACCTAACCATTAGGAGATCGTTATATGTAATACCTAACCAATAGGAGATCGTTATATGAAATACCTAACCATTAGGAGATCGTTACTTGAAATACCTAAGCATTAGGAGATGTAATATTTCAAACACGCGAGAGAGTCCTTTCTCCGATTTCCAAATACCGAAAAGTGAGTTGAAAAAACGAGGTGCAGCCGAGTGTTTTTAACTGACTTTGAGGTGTTTGGAAATCGGAGGAAGGACTCTCTCAAGTGTTTGAAATTACTTCTCAAACTCATGAATGTTTCTTGGAGAAAATCAAAGAAAACGTTCGCAAAATTTAATGTAAATTAAGAACACATTTCCAAACCACCGTCACAGTAGTGATTTGCTTTGTTTTCTCCTCATTATATATTCATGAGTATGAGAATGTTAATTGAAATACCTAACCGTTCACAAAATTTAATGTAAATTAAGAACACATTACAAACCACCGTCACAGTAGTGATTTGCTTTGTTTTCTCCTCATTAATTATTTATGAGTATGAGAATGTTACTTGAAATACCTAACCATTAGGAGATCCTTATATGAAATACCTAACCATTAGGAGATCGTTATATGAAATACCTAACCATTAGGAGATCGTTATATGAAATACCTAACCATTAGGAGATCGTTATATGAAATACCTAACCATTAGGAGATCATTATATGAAATACCTAACCATTAGGAGATCGTTACATGAAATACCTAACCATTAGGAGATCGTTATATGAAATACCTAACCATTAGGAGATCATTATATCAAATACCTAACCATTAGGAGATCGTTATATGAAATACCTAACCATTAGGAGATCGTTATGTGAAATACCTAACCATTAGGAGATCGTTACTTGAAATACCAAACCATTAGGAGATCGTTATATGAAATACCTAACCATTAGGAGATCATTATATCAAATACCTAACCATTAGGAGATCGTTATATGAAATACCTAACCATTAGGAGATCGTCCTATGAAATACCTAACCTTTAGGAGATCGTTATATGAAATACCTAACCATTAGGAGATCGTTATATGAAATACCTAACCATTAGGAGATCATTATATCAAATACCTAACCATTAGGAGATCGTTATATGAAATACCTAACCATTAGGAGATCATTATATCAAATACCTAACCATTAGGAGATCGTTATATGAAATACCTAACCATTGGGAGATCGTTATGTGAAATACCTAACCATTAGGAGATCGTTATATGAAATACCTAACCATTAGGAGATCGTTATATGAAATACCTAACCATTAGAAGATCATTATATCAAATACCTAACCATTAGGAGATCATTATATCAAATACCTAACCATTAGGAGATCGTTACTTGAAATACCTAACCATTAGGAGATCGTTATGTGAAATACCTAACCATTAGGAGATCGTTACTTGAAATACCTAACCATTAGGAGATCGTTATATGAAATACCTAACCATTAGGAGATCATTATATCAAATACCTAACCATTAGGAGATCGTTATATGAAATACCTAACCATTAGAAGATCGTTATATGAAATACCTAACCATTAGGAGATCGTTATATGAAATACCTAACCATTAGGAGATCATTATATCAAATACCTAACCATTAGGAGATCGTTATATGAAATACCTAACCATTAGGGGATCGTTATGTGAAATACCTAACCATTAGGAGATCGTTATATGAAATACCTAACCATTAGGAGATCGTTATATGAAATACCTAACCATTAGGAGATCGTTATATGAAATACCTAACCATTAGGAGATCGTTATGTGAAATACCTAACCATTAGGAGATCGTTACTTGAAATACCTAACCATTAGGAGATCGTTACTTGAAATACCTAACCATTAGGAGATCGTTATATGAAATACCTAACCATTAGGAGATCGTTATATGAAATACCTAACCAATAGGAGATCGTTATATGAAATACCTAACCATTAGGAGATCGTTATATGAAATACCTAACCATTAGGAGATCGTTATATAAAATACCTAACCATTAGGAGATCGTTATATGAAATACCTAACCATTAGGAGATCCTTATATGAAATACCTAACCATTAGGAGATCGTTATATGAAATACCTAACCATTAGGAGATCGTTATATGAAATACCTAACCATTAGGAGATCGTTATATGAAATACCTAACCATTAGGAGATCATTATATGAAATACCTAACCATTAGGAGATCGTTACTTGAAATACCTAACCATTAGGAGATCGTTATATGAAATACCTAACCATTAGGAGATCGTTCTATGAAATACCTAACCATTAGGAGATCCTTATATGAAATACCTAACCATTAGGAGATCGTTACTTGAAATACCTAACCATCAGGAGATCGTTATATGAAATACCTAACCATTAGGAGATCGTTCTATGAAATACCTAACCATTAGGAGATCCTTATATGAAATACCTAACCATTAGGAGATCGTTACTTGAAATACCTAAGCATTAGGAGATGTAATATTTCAAACACGCGAGAGAGTCCTTCCTCCGATTTCGGAGGAAGGACTCTCTCAAGTGTTTGAAATTACTTCTCAAACTCATGAATGTTTCTTGGAGAAAATCAAAGAAAACGTTCACAAAATTTAATGTAAACTAAGAACACATTTCCAAACCACCGTCACAGTAGTGATTTGCTTTGTTTTCTCCTCATTAATTATTCGTGAGTATGAGAATGTTAGTTGAAATACCTAACCGTTCACAAAATTTAATGTAAATTAAGAACACATTTCCAAACCACCGTCACAGTAGTGGTTTGCTTTGTTTTCTCCTCATTAATTATTCATGAGTATGAGAATGTTACTTGAAATACCTAACCATTAGGAGATCGTTATATGAAATACCTAACCATTAGGAGATCGTTATATGAAATACCTAACCATTAGGAGATCGTTATGTGAAATACCTAACCATTAGGAGATCGTTACTTGAAATACCTAACCATTAGGAGATCGTTACTTGAAATACCTAACCATTAGGAGATCGTTATATGAAATACCTAACCGTTAGGAGATCGTTACTTGAAATACCTAACCATTAGGAGATCGTTACTTGAAATACCTAAGCATTAGGAGATAGTGATATGAAATACCTAACCATTAGGAGATAGTGATATGAAATACCAAACCATTAGGAGATCATTATATCAAATACCTAACCATTAGGAGATCGTTATATGAAATACCTAACCATTAGGAGATCGTTATATGAAATACCTAACCATTAGGAGATCGTTATATGAAATACCTAACCATTAGGAGATCGTTATATGAAATACCTAACCATTAGGAGATCGTTATATGAAATACCTAACCATTAGGAGATCGTTATATGAAATACCTAACCATTAGGAGATCGTTATATGAAATACCTAACCATTAGGAAGAAGAATTCTACAGTTTCTTTTCGCGGTTCATAAGTTTATGCTAATATATTCCTGACACAACTATCAGTGCATTCCTTCGTGATTGCTCTCGCTCGATGCCTTTTGTATTTTATATGATGCAAACCCATTAGTTATATATAAAATCAAGTTACTCTCATCAAAAAACAACAACAAACAGACAAGAATAAATAAAAAAGCAGACCGACAGACAAGAGAAAAATTAGTAACGTGGTTTAACGTTGTCAACACAACGATTGAAAAAGTTTGGTTTGGTGATCACGAAACTGTATCGAAACACCTTAAAACGTGCATTCAGTTACAGCGTGCTAAATTATGGAATGAGTTATCCAGGAAAACTGGTTTATTAGCTAGTTTAAAAAGGAAATTGAACCAGGTTTTGGATATTTGTCAGTCAGAAGTGACTGGATCATGAATCATAAATGGATGTTATTCATTCAGTGACTGGATCATGAATAACAAAAAAAAGTTTTGAATTTTGAAAAATATAGAACCGTATATGGCTGGAATGGACTGGACTTCGGTTGGCTGGATTGTACGGAATGTAAATGTGTTTTCCGCTTAATTTGCAGCTTTTATACTACGATTTTATTTCATTAAAATAACTAGTGATTTTATTCCAAAATTAAAAAATATATAAAAAAACGTTTAATGTTTAATGTTAATAATCGTGGCACAGGTTGCAGTCCTGTAAAGCCGGTTTTTCAAAGGACTGTATACATCATGTGTCTGTAGGTGACTATGGATGGTTATAGATTTTTACGACTCTTTTTCCTGAATTAAGATGGTATTAAGCGTTTACGTTTACATGGGAAAAGAGGTGCGAACTTTATCCCTGGTGCTAGGATCTAAAATTTACCAATATTTTTAATGTATATGCCATATTAACCAAAAACCGAAAGCTGGTTTTTTTTTTAAATAATTTTTTGGCTCTATTAACCCATGCGATTGAAGCCAGAATACTGCCGACTGAGTAGCTGTATTAATACAAATAAAAATCTAAATTACAATCCTAAAAATCTTCTTTTACTGCTCAATAATATTACCTAAAGCCCGAATTATATCATCAGCTGCTAAGCCAATCTATGAACCATTTAACTATGAACACGTCATTCAAATCCATATATGGATACTCTTGGGCAAAAATGCAACATTCCCAGGAGACTAAGTGTACAAAAAAATCGAAGTGTTTTTACGGCCTGGCTGCCACAGGCAACTCAGTAATCATATTACTTCTAAAGCCCAGAATGACATGCTCAGCTGCTAAGCAATCTATAGCCATTTATCTATGAACACGTCATGGAGGAACTCAGTGTGTCATACATGTGAATGTGTTATGACTGGCATAGTTTATGTATAACGTCAAAAATGAAGGCACCCTCCTCCCCTCAAAATATCCAGCAAGACTCGTACAGATTCCTCAGTGAAAATTTCCAAGACTCTTCCAAAAGTTTCTCAAAGCCTATTGGCTAATATTTCCAAAACCATCGCTGATATGTTGGCTGATGGGGGTTGAAGGTAACTGCTGTGTGCAATTATCAACAAGCTCAGCTTCTCAGGCTTTGGGCATCCCAAGGTCACCCCGCTAACAAGTGCCAGCAGGCATTGATTTGCTTCAGGAAAAGATAAACATTGGCTTTTTTAATTAATACAATGAAAAGAGATCTTTGCAAGATAGGACCTGGACAACCAACAAGGAAAAACCATAACTTTTCCATAGCCCAGTGGTTGAAAGAGAAATTTTCCAAAACTTTCCAGATCCTGGAAAAATGCATTATTGATTTCCAAAACTTTCCAAGACTTTCCAAACCAGTAGGAACCCTCAAAATCTCATGGGGTTTTGAACCTCTGAGTACATGTATTGGCTTTGACACTACAAATGGTTACTTACTACAAGATCAACTGCAAAAAATGTGGCTCCTTTTGTCTTTGCAAGCGAAGACCGGAACACAAATGTGTCAAGATGGTGACAATTTACAACAGCATCTAAATAATGCAATGTCAATAAAAACATAAGAAACTTTTGATCACAATAAAAACTGGAAGCATTTAATGATATGGAGTAACATTTTTGAAGATTGTCTAGTAGTCAATAGAGGGGTGGCTGTAGGTTGTGTTTGATTGTAGGGTGACAGTATTAGAGATCTTAGCATGACTTTCCTGCTAGGCACAGCAAACCTCAAACTGCAGTTCGATATTCAGGTGTTTTCCATCAAACTTTCAATATTCAGCTAGGCATATTAACAAAGTTGTTTTTGGAAGAGCCACCATATTGAATTTCATTGATGCAAAGGATTTCTTTGTGTATGTAGGCTGGGCCTGATCCCTAGCGGTTAACTGTAAACCTGATGCAAAAGGTCTCTATTGTGTCATGTGGGTCATTGATATACAGTTTGGTAAGGTTGGTTGTATGGTGGTGGTGTGGTATAGTGGTGGTGTGGTATGGTGGTGGTGTGGTATGATGGCAGTGTGGTATGATGGCAGTGTGGTATAGTGGCGGGGTGGCATGGTAGTTGTGTGGTATGCTGGCAGTGTACTATAGTGGTGGTGTGGTATGGTGGCAGTGTGATATAGTGGTGGTGTGGTATGGTGGTGGTGTGGTATGGTGATGGTGGTGGGGTGGTATGGTGGTGGTGTGGTATAGTGGTGGTGTGGAATAGTGGCAGTGTGGTATAGGGGTCGTGGTATAGTGGTGGTGTGGTATGGTGGTAATGTGGCATGGTGGTGGGGTGGTATAGTGGTGGGGAGGTATAGTGGTGGTGTGGTATTGGGGCAGTGTGGTTAATGGTGGTGTGGTATAGTGGTGGTGTGGTATAGTGGCGGTGTGCTATGGTGTGTTGATATGTTGGGGGGATTTGTTAAGGTAACAGACTTTTGGAAAAATATTAAACTTTTTTTTAAAACTTCGATTTTCTGAATTGAAATTTTAAAGCTAATTCCAAATCTGGAAAGAAAATTTTGGGTGTCCCAAGCTTGTTTTTGAGATGATCAACGTTTAGAGATTTGCCACCAGAAGTGATTAGAAAACAATAATACACAGTCAGATATTTTTCGACAAAAAGACAAAGTTGAACAAAATTCCCCACAAAAATTGTTTTTTTTTCATGTTAGAATATTATAATCAAGATTTTTAGGCATTTATTCAAATAAGCTATTAAGAAAATAGAGAGTCCCATGCAAAATATGAGGGTTTTGCCCTGTTGAAGCTAAAAACGTGTATTGTTTTTTGATAAAATGTGGTAGAATTTTCAGCAGCTTTTTGTGCGCATGAACATCGTGGGCTCAAATCAAGCGTTCAAAAGTAGGCAGATATATCTTGCTGTTGTTGGTACGGTCTATTTCATACACTGATGATGTGGTGTAGAAATGTTTGATATAATGATATATATAATTCCCCTCCTCCCCTTGACGCCTCTAAAGTGAACAATAATTATTCTCATCTGCTGACTATCAATCATTCTTACCTGATAAACTTATCAATAAATTAAACTCTTCAACAACAGCTAGCTAAAAAGCAAAAATACAAAATCATCATGATGATTGGCTTAGAATATAGTTATTACGGTATTGTCAAACAGACCTGGAGGATTGGCTTCTTGGAAAAGAGTTTATTTGAACTACGAAGATCAGCCTTAAATCTGTTTTCTCCTATTTAAAAAATGAGGGGAAAAGAAACAAATGAACAATGAGGAAACAAATGAATGAACAAATAAATGAATTAATAAATGAACCAACGAACAAAGGACAGAAGGAAGGAAAGAGGGAAAGATGGAAGGAAGGAAGGAAAACAGGAAAGAAAGAAGGAAAGTAAGAAGGAAAAAAGGAAGGAATGAAGAAAGGAACCAAGTAACGAAGGAAGGAATGAACAAACGAACAAACGAACAAACAAACAAATGAACAAACGAACAAACGAACAAACGAACAAACGAACAAACGAACAAACGAACAAACGAACAAACGAACAAACGAACAAACAAACAAACAAACAAACGAACAAACGAACAAACGAACAAACGAACAAACGAACAAACGAACAAACAAACAAACGAACAAACGAACAAACGAACAAACGAACAAACGAACAAACGAACAAACGAACAAACGAACAAACGAAGGAAGGAAGGAAGGAAGGGAGGAAGAAAGGAAAAAGTATTATTTTGATGTTATGTTTTACCTGTGGCATTCTTTAAAGAATAAACCAACAAATGACCTTGTCTGGTTCCAACAAGAAGATATTCACCTGTATCAAAGGAATCATAGCTTATTGGAATGTAAAAGAAAACATGGCACAGGGCTTAAAATAAAGGCTTCTGATCAATGGCTGCACAAACATGAACTCTAGCAACATTTTACCGATCATTGTGACTGGTCAATGTAATTTTTCAAGTGTATATGGTGTGCCTATAATAATGTTAATTTTGGCTGGACATTACATCGCTGATCAGCTGTTATTTTGAGCACTGCAGGATAGTGTTTGCCTGGTTCAAATAGTGTTATAGGAATTAAATTTTACACATGAAACATTATACAAATAAGTTGATATATTCTGCTGCCCGAAAAAATTTCTCAAGTATATGGCACGTGGTTACAATTTTAGAGATATTTAATAGCCAAAAAATGGTTGAAGGTTTCTGAATGACCATTAAAACTCACAACATTGTTGTCATCCATTTGTGTTGACACGTCAAACACCATGCCATGTTCACGAGGCAACATTTAATGTAACAATGCTGTGTTTAAAATTGTGTAATGTAAGATCGCCTTTAGCAGAAGAAAAGTGTGCGTAATACAAGTGGAAATTCAAGAAGAAGTGGACTCAGGTTACAACAATACTGCCAATGCTCTAGAATTATCAGAATGTATAATTTTGGTTGATAGCAACTCATGGGCCTGGGTGTAACAAAGGGTGGATAGCACTATCTGATATATTAATCCTTATCCAAAACAGAAGTTGATGCTGTTATCCAATAAATTATCCATTGGATAAGAATTATCCTTCAGATAGTGCTATCCACACTCCATACAAGTGGGCCCTGGTCATTGATGAGCAGTGCTTTGCTTCCACAACCAAAATCATGTTTTTATCCATCAGCAGTTAGAGCATGGTTCTTCTATTTTCAAATATGGATATCCATATTTAAGTTGGAATGATTCCCAAGATAAATAGCCATTCATAAGGGTTAAAATAACCACCCTACCCTTCTCCCCTCCGCCTTCATACAATTGTTTGTCTTTATTGGGTTATTAAATAGCTTGGTTTAAAAGCTACAATATGCCTGAGACATGTTGGGTGCAAAAGCTTATTGAATTCGTAAGTAAGTATTCTTTTTTTCTGTATTTAGCAAATGTGTTTTCATTTTTCGAAACAGAAAGAAAAACCAATTACCCTTCTGAAGAAGAAGAGAACTTCCCAAGCAAATTGTACTTGACGTGATAGTACATTATTCAATTCCAATCACTTGTATATCTTATTCTGCTTAACTTAACTTTACTATACCAGAGTTTAAGCTTACGTGTATTAAATTAAGGAGCTCCCTAATATAATATTTAATTTTCGATATATATGAAAGAACAACTGACTCAACAACAAAAACCCTCTGGTAAAATGTGAGGTCATACCATGAGTAGCTATGCATTCAATCTGCAAAGGAAGTTTCTCCAATATCGGCACATGTTCAAAGGCATCATGCATTTTTAAAGCCCCAGATCTTCTGTTATAAAGCACTACATGTTGAAGTAAAACTTCTGAGTTCCTCCATTAGTAGGTACTTGTTGGTTCTCAGAAAGGAAGTACGTCATATGATATGAGCCTGTTACACGGCCAGCGGGTGTCAGCAGTCAAGGTACATGAACTACTCATTGGGGCTTGCAGAGCTCTACATTTATATTCCCTAAAACTTTTAACTAAGAAAAAAACAAATTAACAACTCAAAATATAAACATTTTCACAGAATTGAATCGTCTTATATATGTCTTTATTCAAAAGTTCATCTCCTTTCAAGATTTTTTGAGATAGCGAACGACGAATATAGGGACTTATATAACTAGAGGACCATCAAGGGGGCAGAGATATAGGTCTTGAGTGACGTCGTCATTGAGAAGAAGATCTTCTGTAACATCGATTCTCAGTTTGATCGAGGTTGTGAAAAGGATAAGAAGAAATCCAAGTCAATCTTGTAGTTAAAAGAATCAATCTTTTGTTAGGTTATACCAACATAGAAAAGAGAACTTAAAGAATTCGCATGTCCAGTATCGAGAATTTGAAAACTCAAAGTAAGTTTATATTTTGGTATATTTTGAATGAAACATCTCGGATGCTATATATGTGTCACTGCTCATATTGTAAGCTTATATCCTGTGCACAGCGATCGGTAATGTAATTGAATTTTCCTTTTGGTAGATCCTTTCGACGACGCGTCAAAGGGAGATGATCATGCTTCTCAAGTTGAAGATGTGCACGTAAGAATTCAACAACGCAACGGCCGAAAGGTTCTGACTACAATTCAAGGCATTGCTGATGTTTATGACAAGAAAAGGCTTGTGAAAGCTTTTAAAAAGGTAAATATCTGAGTAGAATATAATTGGTCCCATTGAGATTAACTTAAGAATATGTGAGGTATATACCAAGGTGAAATCTTTTAAAAAACAACATTTTAGATTTTGAAGAAATATTGAAGAAACGACATTTCAATTTCTCATCGTGATGCAATAAAATAAGTTGGGAGGGGGTGGGGTACGTAGGTGGATGTCAAGGAATGGTAAGCATTTTAGATAATTAATCCAATGACTATGAATTGTAGAAAATAATATTGCAACAATGTACCTAGATCTAAGCTGCTTATACTGATTTATATGGAGGGGGGGGGAATTAATTGAACATTGGCATTGTTATATGCAAATTTTATAGGGTTGAGGCATTCTGGTCTTCTTCTACCAAATTTCATACCATAAACTATTTTTCTTTCCTTTGTTTTAGAAATTCGCTTGCAACGGCACAGTTGTGGATCATGCAGAATATGGAGAGGTAATTCAACTGCAGGGAGATCAGCGTACAAATGCCAAAGATTTTCTTCTCCAGATCGAACTGGTCAAACCGGACCAACTAAAAGTTCACGGATTTTAATGATATTAAAATCTACCATCCTCTTGTCTTACAAATATTGCTTGTAAACACCTACCCTAACCAAAATTAGATAAAGATTCTATTCTAGCAAGCTTACTATAAAGAAAATACAGGAGAAAATGCCTCTAAGGAGTCATGTTTTAGAGTTCCATTAATCATTACATATAAATATCATACAAGAAAAGTCTATCAAAAACTCTCCTTATTTTTTGTTAGTTTTATTTTTTGTATATAACTTGGGTTCTTCTACAAACAGCTACCACTCTTATGAAGCAGGCTTCTTAGAGGTGTTCACTCCTGTAATCAGAAGGACCGACTTGCATGTTTGAGAGAATATCTCTAGTGCGTGATATTAATAGATCGTTTATTTTATTAGAAGTATTAAAGAACAGATGTATATGAATATTAATTAAATGAAGAGCATCAATCAACTGCTGTCAGAGTTTATCAATGAGATACTTTAATTTCTTTACCTAAGATTTAGTTTTGTATTTTTCATTTAGCTAGTCATCATTTACTGCTGTAACCTCAGTTTCATCAAAACCTCTTGCTTATAATAACAAATAAATGACTATAAGCCATTGTTCTTCTGTCTATCATATTCCTACCCCCTGATTCTTATGCTAAAGGTGCAGATGGAAAGACAAAGCAAATCCCTCTGTACTTAGATTGTAAGATGACTTTCTGTGTCCCAGACAACTATAAACTAATTTTCCTCGTCATCCATCAAATTTCAAGCAGTCTGAGTTAATTTTATGATTGACAAAACCAAGACACCTGAAAGCTAATGAGATCACAGAAAAATGAAAAGTACTTTAACTGAATGGTTAGAACACGGTATCATTCTGGGTTCCAAAGCCTCCCTTCCTTAAAGGTTGGCTCAGCTATAACGAATCCTACAACCGAGCCAAGGAGCACTCGATGAAGCAAGCAAGACAGTCTCTTGAACCAAAGCTAAATGTGCATCTGTTGGACTCCTCTTTCTTCCTTGAGTTCTGACAGTTTAACTGTTAGATATAATTGTCCCAAACAGGCATTTTGCCAAGCAACAAAAGACAAAGTTTTTACCTAATTCGACATTCTGGGTTCTCTATTTCATCTATGATGCACTGTGGTACTTGTCTAATCTACTTCACTTAAAATTTGGCCTTAACTCGCTCCTATCATGTCAGTCAGATGAATAACTTTGAATGATTCTGTCAAAAGATCTACATTGGAAGGGTAGACCACCTTTAGTTGCCCGTCCTCATTTGTCACTCTTACTTGCTCTAGTAACAGCATGGATTCACCTGATGCAGTGTCATTTTCAGATGATTTTATACCAGCCTCAAGCATTTGTTGTATGATGGCAGCTATCACTTGCTTACAGGTGCCAAGGTCTTTAGGTGAAGTTACTTCTATCAGGACATCCATTTTACTCGCCTTAATCTAGAAAATTAATTTGGGAATTATAAAGTTTTAAAAGCATTTTAAAACAATTATTTGGAGGGGGACACTTGTTTTTAAAAATTGTAAAGGCCTCCTTACCCACAGGAAAGGCATCTCAATTTTGCAATAATACAATACTTATTTAGTATTATGGCTGCTTAAGCAAAAGCAAGACAGCACAACATGGACAGCTCAATAGTACTTTAAACAAGGTGTTATTGGATTATTGGATTGAAGAACACTTTTGGCATTTTGTGTCTAGATTTTGTGCCAATCCTCAACTAGGGAAGATTAAGGTTTGCAACCTCTCTTAAACCTTAACTTGATGGTCGCTTGATACACTCAACCCTTCCCCTAGTCTCCTACTTAGCCTCTATAAGTGTTATGCAACA
The DNA here is from genome assembly GCA_011057435.1 of Actinia equina. Taxonomy (NCBI): domain Eukaryota; kingdom Metazoa; phylum Cnidaria; class Anthozoa; order Actiniaria; family Actiniidae; genus Actinia; species Actinia equina. The sequence continues at coordinate 443,201 of WHPX01000339.1, read as the reverse complement.
AGCTTTGCGTGATGAGACTAATAGCAGCTGAGTAGGAGACTACCTTTCCCCAAGTTCTTATATGTATTTAAATGTATTTAAGTTCTTATGTATTTATATGATTATGAGTCTCACCTTGCAAGCTTCACTGTTGGTCACTGGTGGTAGTGAAACAGTTGTACCTGATGAATCTCTTAGGAATGCATAAAGAGGTGCTCCTTCTACCAGGCTAAGGAACCTAGCAAATAAACCACAGTTATTTGAATGAAAAACAAATCTGGTAGTGCTCCCATTTATCTAAGGATTATTATTTCCATCCCAGGGCTTGAAATAGAAATTTTTATTAGCCTGCCATAGTAAACAAGCATGGTAAATGGAATTCATTCCAGTAAATTTTGCATGCCATTTTATTATTGATTTGGGAGTGCATCATTATTTTTGCCTGCCAAACCAGACATTTGGACTGTCATTTGGCCATTGGCAGGCCACTACTGTATTTCAAGCCCTGCATTCGATCAAGCATTTAGTCACTTAATCATTCAATTAAAACCCCTAACCTACTCATTTACTTGCTCATTTTCCCCTTCCTCCCCCTTCCCTCCCATCCATTCATTCATTCTGTACATTCATTCCTTCTTTCCATCCATTCATTCCATACCTTCCTTCCTTTCCTTCCTTCCTTCAATACATTGACCTCTACATGTAAAGCTGGGCCTTACTTGTATAATCCAGACTTCAAAGTATTTCTTTTTGTTTTCTGCTTTTGTTTCAAAGCTTCAGTCTTCAGTACAGAAACAAACTCTTCAGCATTCATTTGTTTTTGTCTTCCGAGTGGAACAAGATTTATCTCTGTTGGTGCTGCAGCATCATACATCAATGGGAGTGTCAAAGTTGACAGATCATGAGTGGCAATTGTTGCAACTGTCCTTTGATCACAGATTGATTCATGGAGCTTTGTCTGTAAAAATAAATTTTATTAATGACATTATTGTCCTGGTATGAAGATGACATGTCATTATCAAGTCTCCAGTTCCTCGGGGTCATCCAAGCAAATTCTGGAAAGGTCTATTAACAGAAAAATCTGCAAAAGTTGGGGTTACAGTAGCTTGGGGATGAGGGCCAGCAGCCAAAAAACTAAAGGCACTGCGATTGGTTGGAACAAAATCCAGACCTGAGAAAGATAATAATATATAAGTCATGTATATGATATCCTTCCATGAAATTTTCTTCATCTTCTTCCAATGATTTTTCTGATCCAAATTTAGAAACTGATTTCTGCAGAGCGAGGCCTAGGAAAACTTGGGAAAATTTTTGAAAGTACAGGAGAAAACCAAAATACATGTACTGTACACAACAACACTCACATGCAACACTGATCAATACCAAGAATCAAGAATGAGTCGCATTTGTGCCAAGTGAATACTAGGAAAATCAGGGTGCCATGACAACTCCTCTGCATGCATGCTGAACCATAAATGATAAACTTTATTTATTTGTTTCTGTAAAGGTAGATTTTTTTGATGGTGGTGTGGGGTAGGGGATCAGGACTTTAGAGGAGCTTTAACGAACCCTTTTTCTTGCTGACTTAATAGGTGGGTCATGAATGTCTTACTGATTAAAATGAAGATAGCTTAACCCCCATCCTTCCCAATACAAAATGTACCTTAGAACCTTATAAATCCTAAAAATTAAAAATCCTTGTTTAACAATTACCTGTATAGTGATGAATTTCTTGAAAACAGCTGGATCACTGAGATCTAAATTCCTCACTAAGGTACACACAATGAATGGCCTGACACCAAGTACAGACGGTTGAACCAAGACTTTGACTCTGTCTCCATGAATCACTTTTACAACAGGGCCTTGATTCCCTGACTCTGCTGATGATTCCTGCTCTCCTTCACTCATTCTCTTGGTTCTTCCCTTTTTTCCACTTTTTTTTTCCTTTCCCTTTCCCTTCTTTCATACTTGCAACATAGTCCAAAACTGATTTAGTCGAACACTGGCTTATTAGCTTTCCAAGTCTATTATCCTTGATTCGGTTCTCTTTAAGATTTAGTTCCTTCAACTTTAAGCAATTAGCTAAACCGACAGGGACAGCTTCTAGAACATTACTTGACATATCCAAAACCTTGAGCATCTGTAATTTAGAAACCTCTTCACTAAGAACACCAATTTTGTTACTTGAGGCAAGTATCTCAGCAATTAACTCTAGCTTGAATATCCCCTCTGGCAAATCACATAGCTCATTGTGTGAAATATCTAGCCTTGCAAGGTGTTTCAACTTCACAACACAAGGTATAACAGAAAGCTGATTGCAGTTCAAGTTGAGTGTGTGTAAAGAATCAAGTTCTCCCAATTCTACCGGCAATTCTTTCAAAGAGTTGCCAGATATATCAAGAGTTTTGATCTCTTTTAGATTCTCAATAGAAGCCGGGATGGTTTTCAGTAGCATTTCTGTGAAGATCTAGAGTCTTAAGGTTTACTAAATTCCCAACTTCAGAAGGCAGTTCTTCCAAATTGGTGTTTGAGATTTGAAGGAAATTTAGCTTAGTAAGCTGAAAAATACTCATGTCTAATCCATTGAAAGAAATTCGTTCGGAAATGGCACTTCCATTCAATACCAACTCGTATCTTTGTTCCTGGGAGGCCTTTTCCACTTCAGACCAACTCATTATCGCTGAACGTTTGAATAAACCTTTTTTTCTACGGCTTTGAAATAGTTGAACCTTGGAGAGAATATTGCATGTGCCTCTTCCACAGGCCTCCCATACTGCCAAATCTTGGGTAAATTCATTCTTCCTATCCCCCCTCCCACCTCCTCCTTCTCTCTTATATTAACCACACACACATACATACCAAAACATAACAATAAAATGTCTTACAAATGCACCGAAATGATAAAAATGATTTGCAATATAGTGGCATTAGATAAAGTAAATACTTATTCGTTTTTTTAGAAGCCGCGGGAGGCCTGTGTTCTCCGAGACTGTGGGCTCGCAATGACTCAGCGGATGTTGTTATGGGAGAAAAACAGAAACTTTACAAAAATCCTGATGAAATGAACTTCTGATTTTATGCTTTAAAAAAAACCTTTGATCACGATAAATGGAGAAAGAAAAGGAAGAAGGAAATATAGGTGACAGTTCAGACAACGAAAAACAGTCATCTGTAGAACATGACAGTCTGAGAGAGTTCGTAACCAAGGAATGCCTACAGCAACTTCAATCAAATGTAATTAAATTGAATATAAGACTTATAGACAAGTTTCTCGTAGTTTGTGAAGTTAGAAATCTTTTTCTCATGCTTAACGCGTACATTAGAACATATTTATGAATTAACGTAGCCGAGAAGCTTGTGATCTTTTTATTTGAAGTTATTGTAAAGTTTTTATTGTCGCTATTGTTGTTGGTTGTCCAGGGTCATGTTTCAGATGACAGTATAGAGCAAGAAAGAATGAACCAGTTCTTCCAACGTGCAATCTCAGAAAGTGAAAGGTAAGAATTTACTTCCAACTCCTTACTGCAGTTTCTGTTGTTACGTCAAGTTTTTATAACCATATTATACTGTACATGTCAGAATGAATGCTGAGGTGTCGAAAAGTCGTGCACAACAACAAAAGTTGTATGAAGAACTTGGCAAAGACATGTTTGAGAGTTGGTCCAAGGATCATGCGTCGGAGGTGTTGACTCCAGAACAGTACCAGTCATGGAAGAACGAAGAAGAGAAGTTAAGTAAGGACTTTATGCGCAAGAAAATGTTACATAACAAAGTGAATGATGAAGATTCCTTTAGGTAATATTTTATTGTAACTTCCCCTTACACTGTATTTATTTGCAGACCCTCCCCTTCCCTACTTATAAGCTAATGAATGGACCTTTATGTTGGAAGTTTGAATTTTGAAAATATTAATATGATCATTAAAAGTAATTAATATAATAGAACAGTTATTTGTACATGGATATAACACCCAACCCCCCCCCCCCCCTCCTCCCTCCCAAGGTTATAAAAACACTCACTGCCACTAAATTAAGAATTATATGTGTACAGCTCTTAACTCAAACTAGAGTACCTGGTGAAAACCACTCATGACACTGAGAGAACAACACATCAAACAAACTGTACTCATGTGTTTGGCATGCACAGGCAGGACTTGAACAGCCTTGGGGTACTTTTGCCCATTTAGGGTAGGGATGTGCTGCTGAGCCCACTGAACCCTGACCCTGTTCCAGAGTAAAATCGCTGAAATTCATACCCTGTTTCAGAACAAGATTGCTGAAAACCATACCCTGTTTGGCAGCACATACCCGTATAGCGAATATAGTTGAGTACCCCCCTTCCCCTTGGTCGAACAGCCACCCCTGAGCATAAAACTTAAATTTGGTGAGATGCTATCATGCATTAGGAGCATATACCACCCATGCCAACCCTAAACACAAGAACAAGAGGTGCAAAGGTTTTCAAATTGAAATTTCTAAGCAAAATAAATTAAGCAAACATCTTCAATATTGGTATCTTTATCAGAATTTCTATTTATTTCATAAAATACCATGGGATTACATGGTCTACTGTCTCCATCTAAGTGTTGGTAGTACTCCAACATTTTTAGCTTTCATATTTAGCTTTTTTTTTAAAAAGCTAAATAGACCCCTTAATTGCATGTGACATCAATGATTATTAGGAGCTCAATTTGTACGACAAAGCAAAATAATTATAATCTCCTTCGAATTGGAAACCATTGTTTTGCCCTCCAAATTGAGGCTAACCAGGGGTCTATATATAAAATGTCCCTAATAAGTTGAAGTCATGCAAGACAAATAGCATATATCTAAGATGTATGTGGCTTATTGCTTCTGTCCTACTGCTTCTATACACCACTCATAATGGCTGACAAGTGCACGAAAATGAGGTCACCCGGTCATTAGCTCACAATAAAGATATAAAAGCACATGAAATGCATTTATGAAAGAAAAGTATAGAAATTGAGGTTTTGTTTTAACCTGAATTCGTGCTATCCCCCTTTAAACTGAATGAGCAGTACCAAATGAGCAGCCTTGCTCACTCTTTCAGAGGATAACTGGGTGGCCTAATTTCTGTGCACTTGTCAGCCATTATGAGAACAGTGAATAAGACACATGAACATGGATACAACTCAAACAAATAATTTTATTCTCTGGGGAATTTCATGTGGTCCAAAATGAGAAAGCATTATGTCCAAGCAAAAAGGTCTGTTGGTTGAAATAATGCTGAAGGTTTAACTTTAACAATCAATCAAGTTCTTTATGGAATGAAAAAATTCTTCCTTTAAAGCCTAAACTTTTGTATTGTAGTTTGGGTAATTTGGTTGCTTTTCAATGATAATATTTATATTATTAATAAATAAATGTTAAATTGTAAACTTCATACAAAATTGTTGCAATTTTTGGTGAACAAAAATAATAAAAATAAAAATAAACAAATTGTATTCATTAAATATTATTACCTAATTATAACTCATGCACAATAGATCTTAAAAAGCCCAAATTTGCTTTGAGGTTGGACTTGATGTGCATTAAGTATTTGATCAAGCTCAATGTATTTGATGATCAAGGTCAACCTCAGCTTGGGACCAATCTCAGCGGTGGTACACCACCAAATTAGAGTGAAGGCATTAACATGTGAAATAAAAATTATTAGTCAACGTGTAATAGTCAAAAAGACACATTTTGTGCAAGATCTTATTCTGCACACTATAGAAAACACAATCATACAAAGACTTTGAAATTATGTTAATAAAGGAATACGACATTACGGCCCAAACTAAAAAGGTTGTGTGTACTTATTGTTTTTGCTGGCAAGTAATGAGAACATGCTCCAGACCTACAAATATTACCATCTTTTGACAGGGAAAAGATTTCATTAAAAAGTGCTAATAAAGATGAAAAATACTTTCAAATATTATTTACATTTATTCCTTACTAAAAAATTACAATTTCTACCATTCTCTCGTCATCAACTATCTATCACAATATCTGTTTGTTTGTGCTTTTATTTTCAATTGACGAATGCATGTGTTCATCTATTTGTCACTAAACAATTGTAAGGTGTATTATAATTTATTGCTCAATGCAATTATTCCTGATATAGTCTTTCTTGAATCGGCTACCAGTGTCATCATATGACACTTTCTCCCCTGAGTAGCACCAAGGGGAGAAAGCATTTTGTGACGACAATGATGGCAGCTTTGAGGGAAACTATCATGACATGAATAAAGTGAAATGTTTTGAGATTAGGATTATTGTTATTTAAGTGTTGACTGTTGTTTCAACACCATGACAGTCATCAAACATGACTAATGACAATTATTGCTAAACCATGCAACGAAATGTCATATTCAATAATTGTGCAAACAAAAGTGAACATATTATTTAGTTTTCAATAAACCTGTTAACAAGTCCTAATCTGTACATATGGTCCTAGAATAAGTATAGGAACTCGAGTACAATTCGGAATTTATAGGTACAAGTGATGTTTTTAAAGTTTTTAAAATTGGACAAGCCATCGAGTAAAATAAGAACTTTCAAAACATCACTACAAGATTGTGCGATTTCTTGTTCGTAATACACTTAACAAAATTGAGAAACTTAATTGGGATTCTACAGAACACAATTAGGGATTTAATCGTACTCCTCTTGTCCAATGAGAATCGAGTAATTTTGTAAAGTGCATTATAAAGCTAAAAAGCATGTTGCATATTTTTCCTAAGGCTCATTGAAAACCCCCTAGCTCATTCATGGATTTCATTCATATGATTCTAGTGCATTTATATAGCTATGTTACAAAGTATATATACATTACTATTGAATTATTATCGTATCACCATTAATCAAAGTATCATACTACCGTTTCCACCTCCTTACTCTTCTTGAATCTTTTAGGGAAAGGAAACCCATTAGAATGACCATTACTTTGTTCGGCTTTTTTAATTAATGTAGAAGTAAAGCCGTTCCCTTTTTTGTTACAAGCAATGTTCCACAGGTTGTGCTTGGTAAATGAACCTTTCTCTAAAGGACCGCTTTCATTTTCTTTCTTTAACTTTGCTAACTGTTGTAACTCTTTCAGGTGTTTCATCTTTAGACTCGCGACTCGTCTTTTGCAATTGATGACGAAGGTTTCGACTACTAGAGACATTTCTCTACGCATTTCCTTGTTGCGGTTTCTAAGTTCCTCCAGTGTTGGAGGTTTGTATTTTTTGGATTTGTCTGCAAATAAATCATACCAAAACAAACAGAACATTAAGGGTAATATTCATTGCTTCTGGCCGAGAAGTCGTGCCAAGAGCTAAGCGCAACTAAAGACAATCAGGTTGTGCGCTTTACTGAGGCTCGAGGTTAGACTTTCTGACGCCTTAAGATGTTTATGTTGCTTTGAACAGTTGATTCCTTTTCTTTTTTCATAGATTGAGTGTTCACAAATTACTGTTACTACTCAAGGCACGCCTATTCAACTAAGTAATAAACCTCTTTAGCTTGGTCATTTCAGACCACATGTCATTCTCTTGAGTGTTATTTCTCTTTTATTCAGAGAGTAGAGACGCGGCGGTTTTACAGATTGTGTGATGTAAACAACAACTGTTTTTTGTGAAAGGAAAACAAGTTATATGAGAAAACCGGTTACATCCAAGCTAAAAAGGTTAGTTAACTCGATTGCTTTTTGGCTAGTTCAAGTTCAAGTTCAAATTTATTCACACAAAAATCAACAAAAAGTATAAATTATTTACAGAATTGTAGGATAAAGATATAAAGTATATGAAGTTACAGAGAATATTATTACATGTAGTAGGAAAATAACATGAGGTGTGTATGGCTGTTGAAGAAGTTTAAACTTTCGAGTCAACAGCTAGGCGGAGCATCTAGCTTTGCGCAAACGATAATACCATATTCTTGTAACTAGAAATTGTAAAAATGATTCTTACTAATTCTTCCTAACCTGAGGTTTTTAATTCAAAACATTGTACAGTACCTTGTGTTTTGAAAGTAATCCATCCTATCTTCTTTGCGCATTCAAACTTTGCTCCCAAAACTAATAACAATGCAAGTACCGTCGAACAAATGATGACTGTCTTTGTGTAAGTTGGGAAACTCGCGTCGAAGAGTCCTTGCGAGCGCTCGACGCTGACAGCTTTGGGCTGGACCTGTAATAATAATGATATAAAGGGGAGTAGTTATTGAATTGTTTTTAAACGCATCTTAGAACAATTCACTATTTAAAACACAGCAATCAACTCACATGTAAATATTTGCAAATGGAACTGAGAAAACCGGCAACTAATCAAACAAACTCAAAATACGAGGTTCAGTTGCGAATTAAGCCCGCAACCCTAGGCATGAACTATCACACACAGCAGTGAGAGACAGCGTGGTAGCAATGCATACCACCTAATATACTATTTTTTACTTTAGTACGTTTTATTGGTTTTCTAAATCTGCGACCTCGATAGACTTTCGCGAAGTCCTTCGTCTCCGTATTAGTTTACGCGCGCAGCACAAACAGGATCACACGCGCTTAAGCTACGTGCTCGACGAAAGGTCGCCTTGGATCAAGTCTACGACCTCGACTGATGGAGAGAAGTGAAAACACGATCGAGAGAATGTGCCATTGAAGTGGTCTTGTTCTTGACGAAAAAAAAAACGTTCTTTATTTTGCGCGTCGAATCTGCGCTTACCTCTATTGTCTTGGTATTTCGTCCTATTATTTCAGAGATATACGATCTTTGTTCACTTAAGTAGCTGTTAAAGCAAGTTTGCAGCTTTTTACTCTCGCCTCCAAGAACAACACCATAAGCTGATGAAAAATCAAATATTTTACTGATGCGAAGATCTTTCCGTTGGAACAACTCTTTTTTGCTTCCAACAGTGTAAGCATCGACAAGGATTCCTTTGACGTCTCGATTAACCAAAGCGTTAAAGATTTCATCCAAGTTCGAGTATTTCCGGCCTGAAAAACATTTAAAAAATATGATTCGAATTAACGACACTCAAGCATTTTGAAGGACTTAGTCAGAAGCAGAGAATAGTAAGCCGACTAAATTGATTATGCAATCCTGTGGAGGATCTGTGTGGAATCTGCAGTTTTGTGGTGCACCAATGCTGTTTTTGTAGCCAAGGAGTTGACGGGAACAAATTTACTCTGTTGATATGCTATTGACTGCATTTTTTGGGGCATTTCTATACAAGAAAGGGGATCACGGGCACCCAAAAACAATTTGAATCGATTTCCACACCTTGTCAATATTGCGGAAGTATATTAGCAATTGCCTTACCACTGGGGTTGACACGAGCATTCTTTCTTACTCCCAGTCGGTATTCTGATGAGTTCTGGATTGCAGCAATCTATAAAGAAAGGAAGGACTATTTTTACGTGCGCGTCTTACTTTCTATGGTTTGTCATAAAGTCCCGTTGGAGAAGCTCAGTATGCTCTCGAGATGAAAAGATGTTAGGTTAGTTATGACGTCATGTGTCGCTTTTCTGTGATTCCCAGGTAATCTGGTGACCACCTCAACTCGTTCAGACACCCAACAGGGTTGACATCCCGCACAACAAAAAATGGACGGCCGACTCAGCTTCGTTATCCTGCTCTCCCAATCCTCCCTGCATTCGTACCTTTGTTCCATATAGCATGATATCCCTATCCAGTATACGAGCTGTCAGTATTGATGTCATGGTTGAATTAAAACAAGCTATTAGGATGACACCAATCAAGATCCACACGATACAGATGATACGACCAACTGCAGTCCGAGGTATACGATCGCCATAACTAAAATAGATACGCACAAAATGTGATCTACTAGGTGCCTACTAACATCTAAATAATTATGTGAATATGATACACTTAGAAATACTCCAGTTTCGAGTTCCCTGTTGCTCATGGTTAGCCCCGATTTTGTGCAGAATATTCATGTGTTCTAGTGAAGGTCCAAAATATTTGTCTTGTGAGAAGTTGTACATTCTTTACTTAACCGTTGGTATTTGTGGATATTTAGACACTGATTCAAGGTTAAACCTATGTAAATGAGTCTACACAAGGAACGCAGCAGTAATTTGGGACTCGAAAATGGCCTTTAGATAGGTGTCCAACTAGACTAGACAACTAGTCTTATGGATTAATCTTTTCGAGTAAGTAGAAGCAAGTATAGCTACTAGTAACTGTAACTATACTAGTAACTATATAACAATTCTGGGGATGATCGGGGATGATACGATCAATATATAAATACTTGAGTAATTTCCCACTTTACTTCAATATTATTGTAAGTTTAATAAATGTGTTTGATAATTACCCGAGTGTTGTCATGGATGCAAAGGCCCACCACATCCCTTCCCATGTACCTTGCAGCATGTTATGAGGAAAATGACGCGAGTTGCTGAATGTTTCCTGGGAAAAAAAAAAGATAATAGAAAGGTTGGCAAGGGTATACATTGTGGGAGAGGGCGCTCGGCGTTTTCGAGCCTTAAAGGAGTAGAGTTGTCCCTTGTTGTTAGGCTTTCCCTCTGCTAAAAAGGGGGGGGGGGTCCTTATTCCATTCTTCCCAGCCATCCTTTTGACCAAATCCAAATATTCCCAGCCTATTTTGTGCTCAAATCTCAATCCCTTTTCCCCCTTTTTTATTGTTTTGTGTGTTTGTGTGTAAATCCCATTTGCAGTGAGTAAAATGCCATTTTTTCAGCCCAAAAAAAGGCGAATCCCAGCTCCCATTTCATCCCTACTAACTATCCAAAACGCTAGTCTCCTACTTTGCCGCTATTAGTGTCGTCACGTAACGCTAACTTTGGGGAGTAAGCGTTGCGTGACGACACTAATAGCGGCTGAGTAGGAGACTACCAAAAAGCAAAAACGCATTGATATACTTAGTATCTATACTCACCACGAACCAAATAACGATACTGAGAACCCAAAGTAGCATGATATCAAGAAAGATAATTGGCCAGCAAAGCATGATGGACTTGATCAACATCCGAGCAGCGGCGCCCTCTTCGTCTCCTATAACAATCAAGGCAATCCCTGGTGAACTAACTAACGGCACAAAACCAAACGATCCTGAATACACTTTTTGATCCATGAATCCATAAACAGGAAAGCTGAACTCCGCATCTTCAATGCTCTCTCGAAATTCCTGTAAGCCATGTTTTTTTGCGCGCTTCTGGGAGATTGACAAGGTGAAGTCGACGACTGTTGTTTTAAACTCGGCACATGTTTCACAGCATGTTCTTACTGCGTCTTCTAGGACTGGAGGGATGATGCCAGATTTGTTTAGTGAGCCTGGGGTTTCGACGTACGGAGAGCTTGCCCACCAGTTCGTGTGAAGTGTTCTGTGACAGTTGCACGTTTCTGGAATAAGATATAAACTGTCGATCATAAGGAATACCTAAAATATCGCCCATAGGGTTCAAGAGTAGCGTCGGTAGCGGTAGCGCATTCGCTTCGTGAACAGAATTTGTTAGGGATCTCCTCGAGGGTTTTTCTCCGGGTTCATTAGTTTTTCTCTCTCCGCAAAACATAACAAGTTACAATCTATTCGGAATCGCGAGTTATAGCCGTACATCGATTTTGCTCAAACTAGAGATGTTTCAGGTATTGATAAACTTTGATGCACGCGCACTAAAAATGTAGCGCAAAGCTAGAAAGGTTTTGACTTAGGGCGTCGTTTCCTTTTATTAGAAATACCGTGACATATCATAGTTTATTAACACTATATTAAAACCAATTGCGTTTCACAAGTTGAGATCAACGCTTTATCGTTGAGATTACTGCATGTGAAGATTAACATCATTTTTCTTGTCATTTACCTGCGACAATGATTGGACTTGTGACTCCATCACCTTTGATAGTGAACGCTAGTACATATATATGATATCTGGTGAACGCGCTCAAGTTGCGCAACTCCACCGACGTTCGTGGCGGGTTCTCCAAAGTGACGCTCAGATGAGGCATTGCTTGATCGAACGGTTTTTTTGATAAAGCCACTGCAGTGTAAAATACCCGGTATCCGAGAAGAATGCCATGGACATCGTATGGGTTACGTATTGGATCCCAGTTGACCTTGATGACGGTGGGGCTTGTTCTGTTCGGAGCTCGTAGGTTAACTGGTGCTGCTCCAGGTGCTATAAAATGCGGTCAATAATGTTAGTATAAGAAAGAAATTACAATTCACTCAGATCAGTAGCATTCAATGTTTGCATAGCTAGTTTAAGATCATGTTATTCGCAATGTAAGCTACTCTATTATGTCATTTACGAAAAACATTATTTCGGGTGTAGGAACGTGGTCCATTTTTGATTCACTTTGAATATATGATAGTAGTTTAACTATGTGTATCAAAGAGCCACAATTCTCTTACCCACTCACCTTATCCCTCACCTCACCCAATCCTTACCAATATTCTCCCCCCACTTTACCCTTCCTCTCACCCCTTTCAACCCCCTTACCTCGCCCCACCCAGTCCTCACTCCGTCTCCAGTTCAGTAATCTAAGACGCACTTTTTCTCTCAAATGGCTCAAAAACAAGAATAACAAACAAAATAAAACACCATCCATATAATTTAAAAGTAGTAACGAAAAGCCAACATAATTTGATTGTCATTTTTACTGAATATTTCGATCACTAACGAGTGATCGTCATCAGTAACGAATTATAATCTACAACTGCATGAGTACTTAAGCTAAAATGAATTTCCAATAGACCATTTCACAGATCTCGCGGCTCAACCTCAGCCACGTCAGCGTGTAATATATTCTTTAGAAATTGCCTACAACCTGTGAAATTTTTAAGTGTTTCAATTGTTCGTTGATGCGTAAATTCCTTTCCTTACTGCGGACTGTTGTCAAATTCTGAAGAATGATTACACGCTGACGAGGCTGAGGTTGAGTAACGGGATCCGTGAAATGTCCAATTCAATAGCTTGTAGGCCACTTTCAGGTTCATTGCATTTCCCATGGTTTTTACCCTAATAGAAATTCGTTCTTACTGTATTGGTCTGTTCTAGCATACAAAGTCCTACTGACAGCCCCATTTCCAGCAGAAGTGAACCCAATAATCTCCATAGCATACTCGGTATAAATCAACAGATCTGTCAACTCAGCACTTCTTGCTTCTGGTGGAACTCCTTTTGTCTGGACTTTCTTAGGTGTTCTGTTCACTTCCCAGAAATATATTCGAAAACCTCGTAGAATCCCGTGAACATAATCTATGGGGATTGATTTCCATTCTACCAACAGGCTGTTATGGCTGGTATGTCGTGACTGGAGAGATATTACGGCCTTGCTTGGCACTGAAAAATATTAACGACAGTCCTAAAATTATTATAACTTGAAGCCAAAAGTCGCATGCACCATTTCTTCAGCAATCAGCGTGGCGACAGAAGCTCCCATGACTGTGGTATGCAAATCAGGGCTTGAAATTACAAAGAGCGCAATGACTCTATACATTATCTCTCTAGCAGGGGGTCTTAAGCTGTAATGAAAAAAACTTACATTCGAAAAGTTTTCCAATCTCAGGAATAGACTCTTTTGTTTTCACATTCAGAATAGAACTCTTCACCTTTGGCGTAATGTTCTCCCATTTCAGACCATGGGTCATACTCTTGAGAATAACATTGTTGGAGTTGTATCCATTTATATATTTTTTTCATGCGCAACCGTTAAACAAAGGAATGATACTCTAGGTAATGACACGTGGTCTGAAGGAAAACATTACACTCAACGTCAAGAGGTCTGATATGATGGGCCAAATGTCACAAACCCCGTTACCCCTAGCTATCTTCACTTACCATCTTCAGATGTCTGTAAAGTGATTTCAAGAGACCTTGGTCCAATGCCCTTGCTAGTAAAGGCAGCCACACTAATTTTGTACCAAGTAAACTTGTCCAGTTGATCCAGTGTCGTAAAATTGGAATTTGCATCGACTGTTGTTGTCTTCTCGGGTTCACTGTTCGATATAAGAGGAACGTAGAAGATCTTGTAGCCCAGCTCTATGCCGTTCCAATATATTTTCTCTAACGGCTGCCATTCGATGTAGAGTGCTGTGGAACTTTTATTGAAGCCGGTTACATTGACTGGGGATTGATCAGGCACTGAAGAAAAATCATCATACATCTTGTGATAAAAACTAACGGGAAATAGTTTTTCAAAAATATTAATTGTTGTATTCTTGCAACAAAAATGTCTCACACGGTCAAGTGGAGGATACCATATATCCGTGAAAAACCTTCGTAAGATATTGCACAAATTTTCACAAATTGATAAGACCTTAAGGCGTAGACCTACGGAACTTTGTACTAATTTGTACAATTTTGTCAGTCAACTTTTCCAAGAATATATGGTATGCACTCTATTAAAGATCTCGATGAGTTGCCTGCTAGGTATAATCGAGTACTTACCGTCTTGGTCTGTTTTTAGTACCACCGCCTTACTAAGTTTCCCTTCGCCTTTGGAGGTGAATCCCAGAACTTGTATTGTATATTTTGTAAATTTTCGTAAGTTGTTTATTGTGCAGGTCCTAATATTGTCATTTATGGTAATATTTAACCAGTCTCCAAGCCCAAAAGTCTCATAAATGACCACATATCCTCGTAGAATCCCGTGTATATATCCCTTAGGTATGGGCTCCCATTGGACGTATATGCTTGTTGAGGATGTGTTGTGCGCTTGTACTTTCTCTGGTGGCTTGCTTGGTACTAGAAGAACAAAACAAACAATGAATAAGAGATAAGATATCTTGGTATATAGCTGTATTAGAGATGATAAAGGAGTTATATAATGTTGTATTCTGGTTATTTCTATATAGGTTATGATTATCAATTTTTACGGGACACAAGACTGTATTCTGGGCATATCAGCTAACCTCAGCGTTCGGTTGCGCATAAGACCATACTGGGTATCTATTGGGTATGGAGAATGGGTAATCTGCGCTATTCTGCATCAGATTTCACGCTAGCAATATATCATTGGAAACGTTCGTCATTCAACATTACGATGTTTTTAAGCAACATTTCGTATCGACATATGTCACAAAAGTCCGAAATATTTTTACGAAAACCAACTCTAAAGAGAATATAATCCATACCATCCTCGTCGGTCATAACGTATGCGGTAGCTTTAGGCCCTTCTCCTTTAATCGTATATCCACATACATCAATCTGATACTTAGTGTATTTGTCAAGCTTGGTTAAAAGTACTTGTCTGGTGTCAGGCGCAACTGTAATAGACATGGTGATTACAGGGTTTTGATTGAAAGGCTCGTAGTACACGCGGTATCCTTCGAGAAACCCTGGGATGTCTTCTTTAGAAATGGAAGACCAGGACACACGTAGGCTTGTTGAACTCTCGTTGGAAGCAGAAATAGATGGTGGAGGTTTTTGCGGTCCTGTTAAACAACAGTACACAGTTAAGATCACTACTATAAATGCCTGTCAATCAACCTTTGAAGAAACCAGTGGCAGACTGAGACAGAGCTACGAAAAATTGACTGGTAAAAGGAAAATAAATAAAAGGAAGAGGAATAAACTGTTTATAGACCGTAACGAGTGTAAGACTGGGAACGATCCCCACGAACAAATAAAGTGCTTATAAGCCTTTACACAATATTTTCAGAATTGTTTCTTTAGATAGTGGATAGTTGATTTGTGAAAATATTTCTTCATTTGAATGTCGGGTCTTTGAGATACGAAGGCATATATTCCCAATATGTTAAGGACTTTACTCTTTCTAATGAAAGCATTGTTGTCTTCTATAACTGTATACTATAAGGTATCTCAAGGGACACGCCCTTTTTATATGGCCGATAGAATAATTTAAAGATGACCATCCAGACAGGAACCACGCTTGTTGAGTCTCCGAAATTTTGCTCTCCAAATAGTCCGCTTTGCTCCTTGACTAGAAATTCATTTGCACAGGGCTAGCCTCATATCAAGGTCTAAATATTCACAAATACCAACGGTAAAGTAAAGAATGCACAACTTCAACAATACAGACACTTTGAAATTCCACGGACCTTCACTGTGATGGAACACATGAATATTCTGCACATAATCTAGGCTAATGAATCTGTATTCAAGGAACAAAGCGGCATAAGACAAATTCGAGGCACATTTGGAATTTTCCTCGTAGTTCGGAACGCATGCGAGATACATCAAGGCTTGGCAAAGCCAATGTTTGAACACTGTACCTTCTTTACGTACGTTTGAGAGACGACTGATTTACGGCTAACAATAAATCAATGCGCTTTCTCCATACACTTCTATTTGATCCAGATTATTAACATAACAGACTTACTGTCCTGATCCGTATTCACCAAGATGGGCTTACTATCCAGTCCAACCCCTCTCTTGTTTTTACCAGCAACTCGAAACTCGTAGTTAGTAAACATCTCCAGGCCCGTTACTTCATAATTAAGTTGATTAGGTACTGTGATGGTTCTAAACGTCGAGCTTTTAATCTCACGGCGCTTTCTGTATTGCTTTTTTTTCTGTTTATAGGTAATACGGTAATAAGTTATGTTGCCATTAGCGTATTCACTGTCAATTACATCCCAACTGAGAAGAACACTTGTGGAACTGGTGTTGTAGCCAAGGACGTTGGTAGGGCCTCGAACAGGAACTGAAATGCAAAGACCTACGTTGGTACTAATATTCATAGCGGTTTTCAGTATCAGTGGGAAACACACAGTGCTAACTTAGAGCACGTACATGGTACGACATGCCGTTACATTGAAATGCCTTCCAATTGTTTTCAAGTAATTCATTCAATCAGTAAGGGTAATTTCTTGCTAAGCGCGCTCTGATTGGTTCATAACGGTGATCCGTAAGGTCATCCATCCGCTTTGCAAAGGTTGATAATAAAATAGAAACGAATTCTATAATAACATGCGCACTTTGCTAGTAGAAATATAAGAGCTTAATACACGGCACGACTCGTGGTCTGGATACGGCACAACTATTAAAACTGCTTAATAATAAGCTGTATAGAAAACGTCTTGTGTAATACATCATCGTGATTGTAAAACACTCATGGTACAGACCTTAATAATACTGTGACCGAGCATTTGTTTAATGGGTTAAGCAGTGTTCTTGATTGCCGTGAATGATTCAAACTAGGCCTTCAATTTCTGACCGTGTGTCGTGTCTTTTCACTTTCAAAACTCTAGTGGGTTAGTGATTACTCACCGTCTATAGTTGCAAGTCTGATGGGCTTAACTATATATATTCCAAGACGTTGATTGCGGTAGATGGCATCATACAGCATTGTGATACCGTGGTAAAGATAGTTATAGTACTTGATAACAATATCTGCTATTACGCTGCCTTTCCTAAAAGAAGAAGAAAAGTAAAATATTATGACGCAACTCATGCGTGCAACTCACGCATGGGTTACACATATCACGCGCGTAAATCACGCTTGAATAACACAAATCACGCCTGTATATCACACATCACGCAAAGATAACACACATCACACCTGTACATCACGCATGAATGACACTTCGCGCCTGTACATCACGCATTGATAACGCACGCTACTTGCGCGCGTATCACGCAAAATAACGTATTTTTAAAAATCATTCGGGTTATACACACCCTCTAATAACATACCTTACATACCTAAACCGAACGTTGAATCCCGATATTCCCCTCAAGTAGATCCTGCGAATCTAACCAAAAAAATGAATAACAATAAGTGAGTGATCTTCAAGGTATATAAATTATAATTTAAGTTAACTTATGTATTTTCAATAGATCTGTGAAAAATGACAGTGTGTTATTGCCCCGTCACGTATCGCACAGTCACGGTATCGCACCTCCATGGTCATCCACGATAGAAGGCGCATTTACAACGCAAACCATCCTTGATCTAACCCATTTATTGCTTTTGATTGATAAAGTTCATGCTTTATTTAAGGTGGTGTAACACAAGACAATGACCCGTGGAGCTTGTTGCGCCAAAAAATCAGTGCGTCGCAGTTGCACGGACAGGTATATAACACTGACAAAGCTTCGTGCAGCTTGTGTCATACACTCGGCTGTAATAACCTAGGGGCAATGAATTATTTGTGCCAAATTAATTTTGACTGTCATAACGACCCCATAGTCTCGTCTGTATGATTCTTGAAACAAAAGAATATCTCATTGCGGTTTCAACTCTAATAACAGGTATTGTATTCTAATTCTCGGAACGATTGCGGCTGCCAACAATATTGCGAGACACGTTTTTAGCTACACTAGGCAAACTCTCTTACAATTTGCAACCCTATTATTAGACAAGTTGCAAAGGATCATTGTAATTGCCTGGTGTAACAACACTTTTGAAACTCTTATTTTTCTTGGTTTCAGTTTTACTTACACTGGATTTGAGATCGTGTTTCAGGTCAATGTAGTTTGTGCTGTCCAAGTCTGCGAGATCCGGCGTCCACACTTTATTTGTAAGGTTCATCGTAATGTTGAACACGATATCTGGGGAAAACCATCAAATATTCAACAATTAGGCGGATTACTCATCCGAAGGAAGATTTTGGAGAGAGAAGTCTGAAACAAGGGAAGCACGGGTGGTGTGCGCTGCTAATGCGCCGCCTCTCACTAAGGCAACCCAAGTTCAAGCTCTGCCGGTCTCGGTGTCGTACGTAAGTAGAGTCGTTCGTTAATGCTTCGAGGGTAATAATTAGTAACATTAGCACCTTAAAGCTGTATTAAGAGTGTGAGCACGTGATGGTGCAAAACCACTAACGATATAGCTGTAAAGAAGAATTTGCAAACTATATTAACTCACCAGGGCATCTTTCCTTATTACAAATGAGGATGTCTGTATTCGGTCCAATGTCACTGCAGTTTCTTCCTCCGTGCATAGGAGTAGGATTCGAACAGTTGCGCGTTCTCACACTGATCCCTCCTTCGCATGTTTTCGAACAAGACGAGAACTCTGTCCATTGCGTGTAGCCTCCGCGAATAGGACATGGGTGTGTATTACAGACAACCTCCTCCATTGTCTCCCCAAGCACTTCACAGGTTTTACCTCCATATTTGGGCTCAGGGTTGTTACATATTCTTGTTCTATTTTTAATCCCGGTATTGCAGGACTTAGAACAGGGCCCAAATTCTGACCAATTACTATATCCCCCATCTATAGGACAGTGCATCAAAAAACATTCATCCACTTCAATATCTGGACCTAAGAGAGAACAATTTCGCCCACCGAACTGCGGAACGGGTTGGTTACATTCTCTAGTTCTAAATTTCGTTCCATTATTACATGTTTTATCGCACGGTGTAAACGCGCTCCAAGCGCTGTAGCTCCCATGTATAGGACAAGGAAAAACATTACACGGTATAACGTGTTTTGCTGGCCCTAAACGAGAACAATTCAAGCCATTGTGCTGTGGCTTTGGACGATCGCAAGTTCTTGTTTTATATCGAGTACCGTTTCCACACGGCTTGCTACACATGGTATAGTTCGTCCAGGTTGAATATCCTCCATCGATAGGACAGTAATGCGTATTACAAGGAAATATTTCAAATTCAGGTCCCAAATGAGAACAATTTTCACCCCCATGCATTGGGGTTGGATTCGTACAATTTCTAAATCTATGCTTTGTTCCATTGCCACAAGATTTCGTACAATCACTAAAATTCGACCATGGAGTATACCCTCCATTGACTGAACAAGGATGCTCATTGCAATAACGTAGATCAAAGCTACTCCCGAGGCGTGTACAATTTTCCCCACCGTGCTGGGGTGTAGGATTCGTGCAGAATCTAGTTCGGATGCTCGTGCCATTTCCACACGATTTACTACACTCGGTGAAATTCGTCCATTCTGTAAAGCCCCCATCAATTGGACAAGGATGGGTGTTACAGACTCTTACTTGCATAGGTGTTCCTATGTCATCACATGTCTTGCCTCCGTGCCGTGGAATAGGATTAGTGCAGTTTCGAAAGCGAACTTGTTCGCCTATTCCACATGACTTGGAACACTCGCTATAATTTGACCACTTTGTGTATCCTCCGTCAATCGGACAAGGAAACGTATTACAGTCTTCTACCTCTTCGAATTCCCCCGTGCAATTTCTGCCCCCGTGCATCGGAGTAGGATTACTGCACGTTCTATTTCGTGTTCTTGTTCCATTCCCGCAAGTTTTAGAACAAGCTGTGAAGTTTGACCAAGAGTGAAACCTCCATGGATAGGGCACGGACCGGTGTTGCAGTCCTGAGACTGATAATCCGCACCAATATGTGAACAGTTCTTTCCATTGTACATCGGAATAGGATTAGTACATGTTCTGTTTCGAGTCTTAACACCTCCTCCGCAAGATACCGAACATTCAGTGAAATTTGACCACATAGTATAATTTCCATGTATTGGGCAATAATGAACATTACAGAATAAAACCTCGATGTCTATACCAAAACGATGGCAATTCCTTCCTCCGTGCTGAGGACGAGGATTTGTACAGTTCCTAAACCGAAACCTCGTTCCATTTCCACAAGGCTTAGAACAATTACTAAATTCTGTCCATGCAGTGTATCCGCCATCTATCGGGCAAGGATCAGTATTACAAAATATTGTCTCATTCGCAGGCCCTATCACCGAGCAATGCTTCCCGCCGAACTGTGGAAAAGGATTGCTGCAGTTTCGAGTTCGAAATTTCGTGCCGCTTCCACATGTCTTTGTACACTCCGTAAAATTGGTCCAATTTGTGTACCCCCCGGCGATGGGACATTTATGAGTATTGCATGGAATCATAATCCGATCTTTTCCAAGACTAGAGCAGTTCTTTCCACCGTGAGCAGGAGCTGGATTCGTACAGTTTCTATAACGAAACTGGGTGCCATTTTCACAAGACTTGGAACATTCACTAAACATTGACCACTCCGTATAACCTCCATCCAATGGACATGGGTGGTCATTACAAGAAGCAGACTCGTAGCTAATACCAAGGCGTGAACAATTGAGTCCATCGTACTGTGGTTCCGGGTTGTTGCACAATCTTCCTCGGTACTTCTGTCCTGATCCGCAAGACTTTGTGCACTGAGTGAAGCCTGACCATTGACCGTATCCCCCGTGTATCGGACATGGAGTGTTATTACAGGGTCTTTCTTCGTACGCTGGTCCTAACTCAGAGCAGTTTCGTGCTCTGTTTCGAGGTACAGGATTATTACACTCCCTGAATCGGATTTGTGTTTCATTACCACATGTTTTGTTACATTGACTGAACGATGACCAATTACCGTATCCACCATGAACTGTAAAGAAACAATTATTTTAGCGTTAATTCGAATCAAACCACCTTCATCGGTAGAACTTTTATCAGCGTTAGAATTCAAACTGCGGCAGTTCAAAAAAACAACAACAACAACAAAAACGCAAACGCAAACGCAAACAAAGAAAACAAGAAAACTAAAGAAGCTGCCGGCTTTAACCTTTGAAGAGTAAAATGGAAAAAACCGACTTAGAAACTAATCAGTAAACTTGGAATCTCTTGGGACCTCCGTTAATACCCAATGATTCTTTGCATGTAAATAGTTCTTATAATGCACCAATCTACTGACACTTCCCTTACCAAAACGATCTTTTTAAATATATCCATATTGATAGTTCTTCTCAAGCTTTTCCGGTAATTCAACAACAACAACAACAAAAGCAAAACATAACAACAACAACAACAACAACAGCATTGCAACAGCAAGAACAAAAGCAAAACATAACAACAATAACAACAACAACAACAGCAGCATTGCAACAGCAAGAACAAAAGCAAAACATAAAACAACAACAACAACAAAACAAACAACAACAACAGCAACAAAGAAAAACACAACGACGACAAAGCAAGAAAAAAAAACAAGAAAGAAAAAAACCAGCAACTTTAAAAGAAAAACATAATTTCAACCACCCAATTCTCAAGGAATGAAACGTTGCCTGACATGAAGAAACAAAACAACGCAAGTGGATTGGTTCTATTTCCTGTATTCTAATTCAGGTTCTGAGTGACAGGTTTCTCGATTTGTCCAGTCATTTTATGTCTATCTTTTTCAGTTATTCATTGAAGTTGTGGATCCATACACTCGACTGAATAATTCGGAAAAAGGGAAGGACTTTGTCATGTAAATTATAATGAATATCATGAGTAACATGAACATATATACATACTATTTTTTACATTACTATGTTATGCTATATTTCTATATGTGTTTTTGAATATGAATTTTTCAGAAAAGTTGATTAATTAGGTAAAAATTTGATAATTGGGTAAAACCGTCCAACTATTAAATTTCGAAATTGGGAACCCTTTTTCATTCAATTGACGAATTTACTGCTGTTTCGTGATAGATTAGGAATTCATTCCTAGTGATAGAAGAAAACTTTAATTAAGAGAAAGATCTAGAAACGACAAAAAGGATTGCAATTATGGTCGACAGAAAGACAGCATATCACACAATATAAACACTAGTATTTTTTTAGTAGTAATGTACTCATTAGGTTACAGCTATTCACTTTTACCAATTACCCAGCTATTCAGATTATTTCAATCGTCCATTGATTACCGTGTGTTCTAGAAGTTTTTCATCCGTTATTATTTCATATATACCAATCAACTGAGAATACATTAAACAAAGCATCGCTATCGTGGCAATCAAACAGCAGTATCTAGTTAGCCTTAATCAAAATCGTCTCACGGATTGTCTCAACTTCAAGTTTGATGATAGAAAACTTGTCAGTTTTTTCAAAAGAAATGTTCAATTTTAAGGAGCCAATTATATAGTTTAAGAAAGAATTTCAGGAGATAATTTTTTCCATTAGTTTTAGCCAGCGATTCTTCTATATTAAAATTATGTGTTCAAAACTTGTGTCCAAACAGCAAGTTATCTGCCAATGCAAAAATTGAGTTACCTTGTGTTACGAACTAGAACTCCCGTGGGTACGAGGGAAAGTGCATCAGTAAAATTTCATCCATTATTTTAAATTGTTAAAAGTCATATTGTCTTTTTTACTTAAAATAAGATGTGTATTGTGCTGTCTGAATCGGAAGAAATCGGTTTGTATATGGCTATAGTTCATTAAACGTTGGGATCGTCAAAGGAGCAAGACAAAAGACGAAAAGCCATAGGAGTAGGTCATTCCAAGATCCAAGAATAGCTAGAATGACTTGTATTTCTACTTCTTATTTTGGTCAAGAACACGGACCTTGGCGTTGAGACTGATTTAATGTTGTTTGTATTCAACGAAACGATTTCCATATACGTTGGAATGACCTATCGCCTATAGGCTGTGGCGATGACAACGTTTTTTATTGAAATAGGTGTATAGTATATCTATTAAAAGAAACATTGGAATTCAGATTTCGAAAATACTAATTCTGTAAACTTTCAAGTATGAATAATTGTAATTACAAGGCTACACCATTAGCATTTTACTTTTGATGTATTTCGAATGTGACTGAAGGTGATGTAGACACTTGCACAAACAGGTCACGTTAACTTACCTCCCCCCCCCCCCCCCTAAAACGAGCAGCTGTGTCAAGCTCTTGACATCCAGCGCAAATCCTTATAAAATATACTATATTTCATGTCATTTCTTCTGTTTTGATTATTGAGTTGAAACGCAGCCTCCCTACTAACATGGAAGTGTTATTTTCAAGCTTTATGTTCATTTTTATACGAACTGCTCGTTTAACGCGGGAGGTAGGGTCACGTGACCTGTTAGTGCAAGTCGTACATTTTTCGCTCAACAATATTGGGAAAAATGGAAGAAATATTGTCCTTCAATTCCATGAGGGATTAAGAAGAAGCGGCTAAACCCTAATTGGATCCTAAGCCACTTCTTTCTTCACTCCTCTATCAGCCCTTGACACGGAGAGACAAACCTAAATTCGTTATTCAAGTTTAAAATTTCTATGCATTCATTAGGCTTTGCTAACAGTGTTCGGATTGAAAATATTCGTGGTGTTTGTTATCATCGCATGAAAAGTTTCATCCGTGTATTTCTTGATGAAAAAGATCATGAAATGAATATAGCGGAGAGTACAAAAGAGGAAATTTTCATCGCCACTTTGAGTCTATTAATCTAGTGACAACCAAAGAAAAGATGTCTTCTGCAAAATAAAAATGATTGAAAATTCTGCAAAGCTATAAATTTAATTTGGTTTTAGACAGAGAGCTATACTTCAATGAAATATAGGGCCTTAATAAGGCTTTAGACTGCATACCTTGTGGGAATTTAAAACCAAAATCTAAACAAAATAATTCATAAAGGCAATATCTTTGTAGTGAGTTATTATCACTCACTTAACCCCAGAACATTTAATTTTTGTATGTGTTTTAAGCGTATATTGACCACCTCCCTGATTGACGTTTTTTTTACAGATGCAATGCAATTCATATCATGGGAGGTAAGAACGCCTGAAAATCCTTTGATATCCTTCCGTGAGTCGCATTGGGAAAGAATATTTAAATTAAATCCGAGGAGGCCTTATTTGTTAAGACTTTAAAATGGGGGCTTCACAATGAAGCATCGCACCGGCATCGCGGAGGTCATAGGTTCGATTCCCTCTGAAGCCTAAAATCATTTTTTCAGGTCTTTATTTTATTTTATTTCGCTTAGATCGCTCATTCACTGTGATGATCAATACATCAATGTAGATCTCTAAGGAGCTGATCATTCTCCTTGGACTTTGTGACAAACCACGTGTCATTCCCTTGAGTATTATTTCTTTGCATATCTTTAAAACTTAAGATGGCATAATTATGATGATTGAATAATAATAATAAATATATTCTTAGTAAGCGCATTCCAAAAATATCTCAATGCGCTTTACAACTGATATAAAACCTTATATAAAGAATACTATGAAATAATGTTAAAAAACTCATTAATAATTCATGAAGGAAACACAATAGAAATCATGACCGTGAAGGAGGTTTTATATCTGATAAAGATTCGTCTTCATTTACATAAACTTTAACTTGGATTTTCTCTATCAAACTTGGATCATTTCGTAAAGAATTCGGTACAAAATAAGAACTTACATCATGACTTCCCGTGCCCTTCTCGTTTTCCTGTGAGGGCTTTGCGAAGAAACAAACAAGAAAAAGAAGGAAAGTCTGCCCTCCTCAGTAACTGCTGCAGGGAAGATTATTAATAGGGCCATTAAATGATAATTTCCCGCTCGTAATTGTTAGTGAAAAAAGTAGCAACAAAGACGTTAAGAGTCGTCTCTTATCACGTTGAGTGCAATTAATTAAACAATTGGATGACTTGTTGATGTTGGACTGCATGTTCAGTATAACACTGATATCGCTATGCGACAAAATGCCGGGTTTACTTTATACTGAAAGGAAGCTGAATTCATGATTAATCGATCCATGGAAGCTTGTTTTGATTCACTGTAATTGATAACCTCTTGAAAAGGTACTTTTCTTTTTATCACTAAAAGTAATCGACTGAGAGAAAAACAACCAACAAAAGATTAGCTTGAAGGTTGAAACAGTGAAATAGGTATAACTACCCGGCAGAACGAGAAATTAAACATTAATTCAGATATTTCCTTAAAATAATCAATTAATGCATTTATATAATATTAAAAGTGTAAATTAATAGATACTGAATGCCGGCTATCATTCACTTATATTAAAAAGAATACTTTACTTTACTTTACTTCTCGTTATTGGTGTGCCCATATTTTGCCATATTTTGTCTCATATTACAGACAACAAAATTTCTCGATTATGATTGGACAAGAAGAGTAAAATTAAATCGTTAATCCACATAATTTTTATTGTTCGATTCGGAATCGATAGATAATCATGTTGTTTTGAGAGTTCTCACATTGGATTCGCCTAAAGGCTCATCCAATTTTTTGAAAACTTCATTCGTATCTATCAATCCCGAATATTTGAGTACTCGAGACCGTACGATTTTCTATACTAGTTTAACAAATTGCTGATAACTTGCCCTCTGTGTAAACTGGAATTGAAACGAGAAACAATTGGCATTACCAAAGTAGCATATTAAATTGGACATATTTTGTGCTGGTTCGACTATGTATTGTCTCTGGCCTGGCTTATCTTAGCCTACTACACGCGTGCAGTCGGAAATTTAACTCTCGTTAATTTATAACGATAGTTAAATTCGGTATGCACGCAGGCTAGGCTTATTTCAACAATTGGCGAAAACTCGTTTGTCTGGAGGCAAAATCCCCGCGTGGAAATCAGAATTCCTTTTTACGTTGAATTGCAAATGTATTACTTCTTTCGGGTTTATTCTGCCTAGATATTTTTCGTTTGTTTAAGGGCTCCGCTGGATAGTAGTATCGTGGGCTCAACAAAAACATGTCACCTACTGACAAGGGAGTTAGGTTTGGTGTACTATATGACGACACAATAAGAAAATACAAGTAATCCTGAGTATTGTCAAACTAGTTGGATTGCTGTCTTATAAAAAAACTAAAATTCTTATCCGGATTCGCCTTGCTTGTGTCATTGGTTCAAGTTGTTGTAGAACGTGGTGTAATCTGTATATCATCATTCCAGTCCGTTAATAAATTCTTAAAATTCAAACACCAATGAAACACAAAAACTAGGACCGGTGAATGGGCAACCATTGTAGCGCTAACACATGCAACAAGACTTGATTTCAATCATTTTACCTCAGTCTTACTCGCGCGTTTCATGTTTATCCTTAAAATTAATTTTGTTGTCTCAATACACTTAAGTTTTTTCCAAAACACATAGCATTCGTTGCTTTCTCCGTCAATCCTGATTGGTTCATGAGTTTGACTTATGAGTTCGATTCCTTTTAGTGTTTTGGCAGTGAGTCAAATGGCACCTAGTTGGACAATGATTCATGTAGACTGAGAAAAGATCTGCTGTTAAAAATACTAAATATTTTCTGGAGTCTAGGTACCTGAAATGTCTAAGCCAAAACAAATTGCTTCCCAAAATTCAAATTCAAAGGCTAGAAATAGTGATGAAAAAAAAAATGCATATATTATTAAAGATCGTTCAAGACATGATTTTCATTAGAACTAATAGGAACAACGAACCAAAGAAAAAAGCAGAAAAGAAAAGTGGCGTGATTATCGACTTCATAATTTTGGTTATCATAAGTCTTGCAACAGTGGCTTGTTTTTAATTCGAAATTATTTGTCAAATTTGGTCAAAGCTTTTGAGAAATTTCATCAATCTTTCGTGACTAAAATTATTGATAATACTCAGGTTCACATTGATTAGTCTAACAATCCACTAGGCGTTGCAGGGGATCCATTATAGCGGCTCGTTCTGCTAAACAAGATAGAAAAAAATACTTTTCATTACCTGGCGTTGGGGTATGGGATATTGGTATTGAAGACTTGCCAATGGTATAAATAATTCTCTAAATAGTTGGCATCCAGGGGTTTTTGACTCGCCAGGTTCACCGGTTTTTCTCTATCCGCTAAAATTCTAAATTCTAAATTCTAAATTCCAAAACGAACTTCAATTCGGTGGAAAAAGCTACTGAGAATTGCATTGCTAAATCCCATAATTAACGTTGGATTTTTCGAAATATATCCATAGCTAACGATATAAATGGCTATAACGAGTCTATTTTTTCTTTTTTTCAAATATGTATATATATGTATATGTCAGTATAATCGGAAATTAGAAATGTTGATTTTGACGTAACCAGAGGTAAGCCATGATCCATTTTTCGAAAGTAAGTTTGGAAAATTTTATAAGAGAAAAATAAAATGTCAGATATCTATAGTTAACATAATGGCTATAACGAGTCTTTTTTCTTCCAAATAGGTATACACCTACTTGCAAGAACGTTGACATACGAAAATAGAACATTTGTGATTTAGTGGGATAGGAATTACATTAAAAAACAAAAGAAAATCACTGAAGCTGATTTTTTTCTTTTGTCTCTTAATGTATTCCTTTCTCACTAAATCACTAATTTTCTAATATCGTATGACAACGTTCTTGCAAGTAGGTGTATATATATCTCAGATAATAGAAATTAGAAATATTGATCAGGAACTAGCGCAAGGCATAAAGCAGAGCACCACATTCGACAACAAGAAGTTTTAATAATAAAAATGGCCTTCTCATTCCTTTCCTTTCTATCTTTGAAATATATTCAGCTTTTTCTCTGACTGTTTTCTATTCTGGGCTCATGATTTTGCTTTGCTCTCTTCTTCTACTTTTATTTCGCTTTTTTCTTTGTTTCTTATCCCTTTTCTTCCTTTTTTCTTCTTTCTATTTAAATCTCCTGGTCTTCTCTTTTTTACCTTGGCTTCTCCGGATCCACTTTTCTCACTTATAGATTTATCTATCAAATCTCATCATCAGTTTGCCAACAAGTCCTCGCATGGAGTTAGTCTTCTCATCCCAGCATCGTAGTATATATCTTTTCTCGAATGAATAAATTTAACTCCAACAAATTCATTCATGATTACAAAGAAGGGTCAATAGAACTATAATAAGAATAGTTTGAATGGAGAAGAAGAATAGATCAGAAACAAATTGTTGGTTATAAGTACAGCCAGTCATTCTGGTCGGATGAATATGCCGCAAACCCCCCCGCGATCACAAAATATTATTAAATCTTTAAATATCACAAAACCTGATAGGAAATAAAAGTGGGTCCTTAACAAAGCTGCAACGAAAGACATATCCTTTCTTCTTCTTGTTTTTACATCATACTTCGAGAAACTTCCGAAACGAAGCGATGCGAGAGTTCATAGACTTGCGGCTTAATTATCCCTTAAGAGCCTTTGAAAATGTTATTACTAACCGAGGTTGAAAAATAGTGTTTGTCCTATAGTATACTTATTTACATTACAAAAATTGAAAACAAATCTTCTTTTGGACTTTTGGAAATTGTTTTAAAAGTTCACCGTATTAAAGTAGGTTTTTTTACATTTTGGAATATGGCATAACGGTCAGTGAGTCTTTCCTTTCACTACAAGTATGGCGTGTGTGCGTCGAATTCAAATCTTAATTCCCAGACGATGATTCATCGTGGCTTGACTGACCTGAGGTTGTTCAGGGTGCCGATAAAATTTAATAATTTTTTTACAACATTTGATTAAAGTCTTTAGTAGAATGGTTTTACCAATTCTTACGTAAATCTCCATTTAATGTCACCCCAACAGCCTTTAGTGTGAAAATAGACCAAAGGCTGTTAGGATGACCTTAATGTGCTTTGGAAGCGCGCTTTATATTATCTCTATGTAATCTCCGGCGCGACAAGATGATTCACTTAAGGAGCTTAATTGGTAATAGTAAATGGATTCTCAAAAGCAGTGAATATTTTTCCAATTGATGAATTGATGGGATGCATGTAACCATTTCCATTGAAGAGAGTTAAAAGACAAAAACATGGCGGCCATCATGGTGTCGTTAACAATGGATGCTAGTAAGAAATCTTTTGTTAAATGGCACCAACGCTTCCCCGAGAGGCCGCGATGACCTAACGTGCAATCGAAGGATATACTTGAGATTTCGTTTTATGAACCAATAAATAGCAACAAAGAAAGTGCTTTAAATGATTGCGCAAATGAATTTAACGCGCTTTCGTCGTGTGCTTAGCAAATCCTCGTCTACAATATTTCTTTATTAATGACAATCGAATTTCATTTTAATGTCTCCATTGTGTGCGTGGGAGATTACTAGACTGTCACAATCGTAGCTGAAAAGCGATTGAAAATGCTTTTTAAAAACACTAAAAACTATATTTGTCAAAGTCTTTATTTTATTCGCACCAAGGTTCCATCGCTACCGAGTATATAGGAGATTTAAGATAGAAAATTACAAACACGAGTTTAAGCGAATGAGTTAACAAAGGGTGATCGTTATCAACTTGCAGGTGCAAAATAGAAAACTGATCGATAACCGAAATGTCTTCAGGCGATGCTCCAATCTTCAATCTTAACCCAGCTGTGTAGGGGCGTCAAAAACAGTGTTAGCAAACCCTTCCTTCTTTATCTTTGTCAATATTCGCTTGCATGCAGCTCAGCGTGTGGGTTTGTGTTTGTGTAGTAACACATCGACTTGCATACAAGATGGAATATAGTCGAATTAAAATATCATAGATGTTCAACTAGACTCACCGGTTTTGATGCCAACCACTCTGCATAACTCATCTTTAGTTAGAGTTCGGTTCCAAATTGCAAATTCATCCATTAACATGTGAGCGTTTTTGTTGTGCCCATGGCTTGCCCCCACCATTAATGTCACTTTATTCAACTTCGCAGTTTTTGACGATTTACTGGCATTCTTGACCCCGCCAATTTCAACTAGTGAACAATTGAAATAAATCCCGAGATTTTGCTCCGTTTTTCTCCAGATTAACCCGACGTGGGTCCAGTAGGCTGCAGGCCAGTTCAGCATGGAGTGAAAGCTTCGATGCTTGCCGTTCACGCTGAAATTGATTTTCTTTTCCTTTTTACGTCTTGTCCAAACGGTGAATCCCCTTGAGTGGCGATTCTGTCCAAGTTGAACTATGATTTTATTGCCCTCAAACGTGAGCAGTTTAAGCCAGAATGCTACAGTAAATCCCTCAGAACAGGCGTCAGGCTGGTTCAAACAGGTTTCCGGAAGAAGACCAAAATCTATCCATGAATATTTCCCCGTTAATTCAATGGCAGATCCAACTATTCCGTTTACCGAGCGAACCGTTCCGTTAATGTTTCCGTTATTATTTCCAGTCCAGTCTCGTATGATCTTGTCTGAGAAACTCTCAAAAGGCCAATAACTCACTGAACTGTTGTACCATTCTGTAGTAGGAAAAGAAAGAACAGTGCAAAAAACACTTACTAAAAGTTTCCACTTCATTTTAGATTAACTGTTATCGGGCATTGTGATATCAATCAGGAGATCAGCTACCGGCCACTCGCCTCATCAATGATGACACTTCCCAGTCGAGATAAGAAAAATAATGATTCTCTGCTCGGCAAGCATTTGTAGCATGTTATTGTGTTAGTGATTGTTATGCAAAGTAAAGGTGTTTGTTTTCACTGCTGAGTTAAAATAACGAATAACTGGCCTCAAATCTCACCCTCTGCCAAGAATACTATTTAGAACAATATATATATAGACAGAGAGAGAGAGAGAGAGAGAGAGAGAGAGAGAGAGAGAGAGGGCGGCTGGGCTGTCACACAACAATTCATATGATGCAACGGCGCGCTGCCATCACGAAATGCTCAACAAATTTCATTTCGATTTTCACAACGATAATCGGCATAAAACATGAGTAAAAACGGAATTTTCTAATCGAAAAATCGTAATTTTTCATTGTTCAGAATTTCTTTTGGATTTTTCTACTTATGTTTGAAACAAAAAGCCGATTTTAGCAGGTGCTTGAAAAACCAAATAAGTGTATTCAAATTGAACATGAAGTTGAAGGCATGAATACTACGCAGCAACAGAGAAATATTAAACAAGGTCTTTTTGCTGCCCATATGCGAAATTTTCAAAACTAAACGAAAATAAATAACGCAAAAAATGAAACATGATCACCATCTTGCCTCGCTCTGCCATGAAAAACGACTAAAATAACTAAGTTAAACTGAAAAATAAAATCTTAATTCTTAATTGGCATAAGTTTTAGATTGCAGTAATTTGAAAATGATTTATTTTGTTACTCTTCTCAGTCGGTTTCTATGCCCATAAAAAAATATTTTAAAAGCGGTTTGTTTTATCAAAAAGATAAAATATTTATATCTAGCCAAAACTATAACCGTATCTGTGCGGCAAAGTGTTATGACTGGATTAAAAAAAGAACTCTTTAAAAAACGTGTTGACTATTTTTCCCGTTGAAAAAAAATGTAGAATTTGTCAATGTTCTTGTAGAGCAGATTTTTTAAAAGAATTGAAATATAAGGCTTCTCTGTTGCAACAGTAAAAGATGCTCGTAGCACTGAGTCTGTTTCTAACGCTTAAATTGAGTTTCCATATATGCATATTTCTATTTAGCATTTTTCATCATTTAGTTTTCATAGTTTTATTTCATTAAAATGTAAAGTTATACTACAAAAAACTCAATCTTCTTGATGCCTGCTGTACCTGATTAAATAATCATCATCAAAGCAGTTTTGAAGAACGCACGGTACCC
The DNA here is from genome assembly GCA_011057435.1 of Actinia equina. Classification (NCBI taxonomy): domain Eukaryota; kingdom Metazoa; phylum Cnidaria; class Anthozoa; order Actiniaria; family Actiniidae; genus Actinia; species Actinia equina. The sequence continues at coordinate 411,100 of WHPX01000339.1, read as the reverse complement.
GGCGTTGCATGTATATTTAACTATGATCGACAAGAATTCTGTTATTTTGCGCATTGCACTGGCACTTTTTATTATCCCTTAAATATTATCTTTAGCGGGTTATCTTTGAGAAGGGGCGCAAATGTACAAACCGTTGACTTAAGTTTAATCGAATCAAAAACCTCTGATAAGACTCTAAAACATTACACTGAATCTTTCAAATGAAACCAATAAATATTCCAAATTGAAACCTTGGGTATTTCTTGATGTTGCGTTTTGAGAAATGCTCTTTAAAAATGATGCCAGAAACCTGCTGTTTTCTTTGGCCACCAGTGATAAACTCTTTTCAAACAGCACAAAACTAGTCAAATGTTAATTGTAAATAAACTCCCGGTGTCGCTTTATCAAGTATAAATAGCCCGTTGAGGGAAACTAAAGTCTTTTTGAAGTGAGACCCGACCTATTGAAAATACTTCGCAATATAATATTCTTTACAAATCGTTTGTTTTTTCACTCTCATGAATTTTCATGGATGAAGGGGAGTATTTTTTTTGTCAAGCGAAAAGACAAGTCACAACCTCTGTAGTGTCAACCTTATAACATCAATCGTTATATACCCAGAAGAAAGAAAATTTGGACGTTTTAAAGTAAAAATCTACTAACTAAAACCGCACGTTTTCCAGTCATGAGAAAACACTGAAGCGAAAATTAATAATTGAGACGTCGAAATAATTAAATAGTAATGATAAAAAGGTAAATAATGCACCGTGAAAAGATGAAAAAACTTACTGACGTTTCGGACGCTAGTCCTTCGTCGGAGGAAAATAATTAAATATTTAGTAGTGATGCTAACAAGATGTCGGGGTGGAATTTTAATGACAAACTTTCTATTGCGCTGAATTATAGAATTGCTATACCAAATAAATGATTGAATATAGCAGACAGTACACGGTCAAAACAACCCGCCTGACCATGGACATAAAATTATTACTCGCATATTCAGACATTTCATTAAAGAAAAACACTTATTCAGTTGTCCTTTCACGATTGCGTCTGTATTCGACCATTATAAATTGAAATAAAGGCATTTAATTTGATCATATCAAGTACAGTCTTCGAATATATTAATGACCAGACATGGCGTTATTCATAGCTAACTCAGACTAGTAAATGCCTCGAACTTACACGACTATAGCTTAACGTTCTGCGTACTTTCAATACTTTCTTTTTTGTTTTGGAAATACCTCGCGCACGCGCAGACCTCTAGATACCACTAAAGATACTTTAGATCATTACTTTTCAGTTCCTTTTCTTTTCTCTCCTTTCCATTCTTAATTTCTTTTCCTTCCTCTATCCTTTCCCTTTTTCTTTCCTTTTTCTCTTCTTTCCCTTCTTTTCAGTTAGTTCTTTCCTTTGCCTTGCCTTGCATCAAATTAGTATCAGTACTTTCCTTTTCCTATTCATCCCACTTTTCTTAACATCTGCGCCTTCAGTTCTTTTTTTGATCAGTGAGTATCAAATGCTGAATAATGCGGACCCCGGCCAATATAAGTACAGCCTGATCAGGAAATAAGCTGTGTCACAGCCCAACCATAGGCAAAGCATTTATGGCTCAAGTCATTGGGTTCAAAAAGCAAAAAGGTTCAACTATTATAAGACTTACCCATATTAACAGCATTCTTCGCGGGAGCCTGAAAAAAGATAAGCCAAACACGTCATCATTCAATCTAGTTCAATTTGTATCAATTAACGTTATATTCAACCAAGATAACATTGATACAATTTTAGAGCTTTTTTAAAAGTGTGACGTGAATCGTATGGAAAAGCTATTTCCATGCTGTGCGATCTTCAAAGACTTATAGTTACAATGCTCTTAGATGTTCTGCAATTCGTAACTATAGACCCCTTGCATGTGATGTCAAAGCATCTCGATCTAGGGGACAAAACGAAAGAATTCCAAGATGTCCTGAGAATTAGAACCTATTGTTTATTTGTTCCCCAGATTGAACTGCATTCCAAAGTGCTGCAAGGGGTCTATAGAGCGTTTTCACTTGACGTAACAGCAGCCTTTTTGGTGTACGAAAACAATACATTTTCTATTTACGAGGAGTTGAACTCTATTTATACATTTACACCAATATGGCTGCCTTGTCACCTGAGCGAAAACGCTCTATAAGAAATTTTTGAAGTTCGCTCAGTACGCAAGCGAAATGGGACACGAGTTTGACTCTGAAAAGGCTCGGGCGGTAGAAAAGGAGAGCAAGTGTAAATCCTATGATAGCGCGCGCTAAGAACTATTGTAGATTGAAACTGTGCGTACGCTTCAAACGCCTTTACACTGGAGAAGGTCAGACAAGCCTTTTTTAAATAAATAAGCCAGAGACAACTTTGAATTCTGGCTGCAACTTTAATATTAAAAACTGGCTATTATAAAATCCTAATTCTATGATAGAAATAGTAATGACGAAAAGGTAAATTATACACCGTGAAAAAGATGAAAAAACTTACTGACGTTTCGGACGCTAGTCCTTCGTCGGAGTAAAAGACGAAGGACTAGCGTCCGAAACGTCAGTAAGTTTTTTAAAATCTCTTTCACGGTGTATAATTTACCTTTTTATCATTACTGTTTCATTAGAGACGCAGCTCACACTAGTTTTTAGCTAGTTATATCTTATGATAGAAATATCAACGTATTCATAGGGAAGCTCGATGTCATGCAATCTAGTTAATATATCTAAAGGGTATCAAATCCATTGGCAAATCTGATGATCGAAATGTCAAAGTAATCAGACAAAGAATAAACTTCAATTATGCAAACCAATCGGAAGCAAGTCCCACCGCACACTATACACTAATTAGATTCATCCGAGCCCATTATGGCAAACTGATATCTAGTGCCATAATGGGCGAGGATGAATTTATAGGTGTTTTATTATATCGAACAAATAATTATTTCAATAAAAAGACCACTTTAGTGCCATAACGATAAGTTTATTCGAAGTCCAATAGTTTGCTGCCCAATATTGCGCAATAATGGATCGCAACGTGACTAAAATACGGAGATGTGATTGGAGGATTATTTGGTACGTATAATAAAACACAATCTTGGGCTACCTGTACGTTTCGATAATCAAGCTTGACCATTAATTTTATACGATTTCGTATATAGTCACTACTTAAATGCTAAGTCCTCACCACAATGCAAAAATTTCAATCTTATTTTTTATAGCAGCTGCATCCAATATAGATCGCTCTTTTATCAGCTCTCCCTTTGCGGTCACTAGCTATTGGTTTTCCTTATTTATGTAAGTATTTTACTTACATAATATTATAAGTAATATCAATTACACCATGATGCTTACGTCACAAACCGAGAACTATACAACAGACAGAAAGGTCTGAACCGCGTCTACTTGGTCAGTAAAAAATATATTTAAGTCGCTTTCCTTGTTTTGTGTGGTTGACCCATAATTGACAGTAATTGTTTGACATTTCAGAAGTCTATTTTAATGCCACCGCCAAATGTAGCTCTGATATCAAAAGGTGGCGTATGCGAATCATTGTGGTTGGTAAGAACTAAATACGAAAAACGACGAGCTGTGCATTAAGATCACGTGTCATTATTCCCTTGAGTTTTATATCAAGTGGTTGACAAGAACTAAATACGAAAAAAAGACGAGCTGCGTATTAAGATCACGTGTCATTATTCCCTTGAGTTTTATATAAAGCGTTTAACAAGAACTAAACACGAAAAAAGACGAGCTGCGTATTAAGATCACGTGTCATTATTCCCTTGACTTTTATATGAAGCGATTGACAAGAACTAAATACGACGAGTTGCGTATTAAAATCACGTGTCATTATTCCCTTGACTTTTATATCAAGCGGTTGACAATAACTAAATACGAAAAACGACGAGCTGTGCATTAAGATCACGTGACATTATTCCCTTGACTGTTAAATGAAGTGGTTGGTAAGATTTAAATACGAAAAAATACGAGCTGAACATTTAGATCACTTTGAAACCCTTGAGTATTTTTTGAAATGTTGCAACAGAAATGTCGCCACATTTTACAATTCAGACAGCTAGTTTAACTTGACTCAGCGCATGCGCATGTGCTGTGAATTTACTCTCCTGCCAACACCAAATAGAACAAGAACCTAAAAACTTTTGAACACCCAGGGTCAGTGGGCGCCATAGATATATGCCTCTGCATCGAAGTGAGACGGACGGCAAGCTTGCAACGATAGAGACATGTGAAAAATTGTCCAAGGTGTTAAAAAAGGTCTCTTTCATTGCAAAAACACCTTTCGTCTTGCTCCCTTTCCTTCAAGATGGCGCAGGGAACTGTGAAGGGGACTATTGTATAAGGCCAGGTGTAACGTAACGAGAAGCTGTTTTTTTCCTCAATGATAAGAAATGAATGCACGTGACAGGAGAATAAATACACGTGATCAGATCGAGCGCATTGGAAACTGCGTGACGCGCAGCTGGTGCCATCTCATACGAAAATGGCATTCACTAAATGCTCTTCATTATATCAAAATAACTTGTTCCTTTCACTAGGGAGGTACAAAACAACATCTATATGACTAGCCCCAAGGAAAACAGCTAATTGCTCTTTCCCCCGGAAATCCCCCCGAGGCAAAGCATATTGATTGTGGACGATGACCTTTTAACAAATGCCTTTCTACCAAATGAATTTGAATTAAAAAATATGGTTCACCTAATGTAACATATTAAAGATGAGAAAGTTTTATATATTTTGAAAATATCCGATGTTATAGCTTGGTATGTTCTCTTATTTACCACGATACATGACGTTCAGCAGTTGATCATAATGTTATACACCCAAGAGGTGTAGCTCGGCAAAGACATGACAGTCATGTTTGTTTTAAAAAACATTGTTAGCTAATGGTACGAAAAGAGAGGGAAACTTAGAATTTCTAAAAATGGTGCATGCTCTACCGGAAGAACCGAAATGAGGGGGAAAAGTGGATTACCCAAATCGGATCAAGACCGATTTTTCCGGAACTTTCAGATCGGAATGATATATACCCTTTGTTTTTCATTTAAAATTTTCAGTTTTTCCGGGCAACTGGTAAGCATCCCAAGTGTTGACTTACTAGACCTGCTGGCCTTGTAATGACTGAATCTCTCAATATATTTCCATGCAATGACAGAGGAGCGTAGAATAGCGATTTAAACTTGAGGAATACGCTGATTCGAAAAATGACGACCAATTGGCGAATAACCATCGTTTGGGACTGACAAGCCACTCGTTCAAGGGGAAACACAAAAAAGCTTTCACATGTTAAGAGGCTAGCCAGTCGAGAACAATTGAAAATTGGTCGCCAGATTTCGATTCGGTATATTTTTTAGTAAGTTCAGCTGGTAGACACTAAAATCAAACACGTTTTGTGTTTTGCATACCCGTTAGGACAGCTGCATGGTATTAACACGTTTATAGCCGTCGTTCTTTCTTGAAATCATAAGTTGTTTATTTTTTGTCAAGAACGAGACGTGAAATAAAATATTGTTAAAAAAAGTGGAGAGTTCCTTTTGTCTCCTACGTATATGCAATACAAGATCAAGAGAAACCTCTAAATCGAGCAGTGAATATCGTCTCTTAATCCCTGGTAATACTTGGACTAACCACTGTGCGCGAAACTCTAAATTCAAGTCTAAAATCATAGGAAATTGCACGATCTTCTCGTACAATTTGGAAATTAATAGACACGAGTAATGTTTTGAAAGTTCTTGTAATTGCACAAGCCTTTAGGCGAAGATCGTGCGGTTTTATTGTTTAGGGTTCAATCAACAAAATTTCAGTAAAAAATCCGAAGCGACGCCGTTCATCTTTGTCTATTTGGCGGCCGATGTTCAGTCCATCGCGCAACTGAAATGCATAAAAAAGGTTAGTTCTTATTAGTTTTTACGACTTTTTTTGCCGCTGTTGACATTGTTTTGGCCGTATTTCCATAGCGACTTATATCGGTGCTCCTACGGAGTACAATTAACGCTATAATTGTACTCCTCTCGACCAATCAGAGTCGAGTAATTTTGCTGAGTGTACTATCAAGTACATAATACATACGTCTCAATGCACTTTATGATCTTTGATTGTTAGTGGAGGAGTTTTCGGCCGCCACGCAGCTTACGTTCACAAGAAATGATTGAGTAGTAGCAGTGCAAGTTGCTGTGATGTTAACTATTGTCATTACTTTGCCAATCAGAGATCGCCATTCGCTGATGAAACAAAGCAACTCGGTAAGAACTATTATGATTATTCTCAGTGATCAGTCTTAATTTGGGCAGGAAAGACATATATGCGTATGTGAATATATGAAATATTTATTTGTACTGCGGTTGTAATGTACCAAATTGAACTGATGTTACGTCATAGCCGCCATGTTGGCTGACTATATACACAGTATTCTTCATCAAGCTTCTCTTGTTAGATCAACCAAGATGGCGTCTGTTTTATTGTTGTTTATATCTCATATCAAGGGAGTTTTCGTTCACGTGGTATGCTAGAGTTAGTTACTGCCTTAGCAGTACGTATAAATTATTTTCTAACTTCGACGCCTTCAGACTGTTGCCGTATCAGATTGGCTCAGGGTGTTAAAATAACTTATCAGAACTAGAGCTGCCTTTGAAATCACATCTATAAATTTTGAGACCTTCAGGTAGTGTTCCTAGGTCCGATCTCGGAGGCAAAGATAGTAAACGGAGAAGCAGAAACTTATCTATCTGCTCAGGTAGCCAGACCTCCAAAGTCCATGAAACTTTTATTTGGAGCTCGCAGCTTATATACAGCCGGAGAAATTGAAGATGTTCTCGGATGATTGCAAGCTTACTTAGCGAAAGCCTCTTATAAGGGAAGTGTGTATTGTTAGAATCAGTTGTTTCCTCACAATGAGCTTGGGTCTATTTTTTGCCTGCAGCCAAGCAAAACAATAGACGACAGCTGCATCACCGCGCGCTGTGCGCTTTGGCACGTAATGGAGAAAATTATTTAGTCGCAAAGCGGGGCGTTTCTGCTATATACTTTGAAAACTTATAGAGTTTCTCATAACAGGACGATTCTGGTCAACAGTCAATTCTTGAATTGCAACCACGTAAACGAAAAATCCCTTGAGATATAATTAACAATGAAAGACGCCCGCCATGTTGGTTGATCCATCAAGAGAAGATGAATGAGGAATGCTTTGTATAGCTAACAAACATGATGGCAATGAAGTAACATGTACCCCAAGAATTAGAAACCAGAATTTTGGGTAGTTCACCCCTCCCTTTGAAGTCACTGATTCTTTACACGCTTTGTTTTGGGTAGTTCACCCCTCCCTTTGAAGTCACTGATAGGCTTTACACACTTTGTTTTGGGCAGTTCACCCCTTCCTTTGAAGTCACTGATTCTTTACACACTTTGTTTTGGGTAGTTCACCCCTTCCTTCGAAGTCACTGATTCTTTTTCTTTTTTGTTTTGTCGATTACTTATCACTAGTGCACGCGTCACAGTGGTCTCATAAGGCAGTAAAATTTGGACAAGATAAAATTTAACTTTGAAGTGAAGCGCAGTAGTAGTCAGAGTGGTATAAGTAAAGATGACACGCCATATTACTTTAAAAAAATAAATCACATCTTTACTTAAAGAAATTTAAGCAATTTATTTTATTCTTACTGCTTGCCTTGCATCCAAAATAACTTTGGAAGGAATCTGTTAAAGATAGGTTTGATTCTTTTAAAGCAATTCATATATCAGTGCAGATTTTTCACTTTTTGTTTTTTTTACGCTTCTCAGAATTTCCTAATTGCTTCCAAACCTCGATAATTAAATCGCGGAAAGCCATTTGACATGACATTTATTTTTTATCTTTCTAGTTCGTCCTTTTCCTGGGTATTACTGTTTCCTGTGACACACTGTAATTAGTTTTTAATAAAGAAATTTTCTTTCGAGAAAGCTAAATTAAACCTTTTGCACAGCCAAATATTCTCTTGTTTGTACTGTTTCTGTAATATGCTTTAGGACTTAATATTAACTGAATTACTATAAATATTTATATTCAATTATTTTTTCTTGTTCTCAAACTACAGTTTACGTGATGTTTATGCATTCAGTATCAATCTTTTCTTCTAGTTCTATTCTTTAGCATTCTTATATGATACCTTATTTTTTATTAAGAAAAATACGAGCTCTATTAATTAAGATCAGTCCAGCTAGATTGAAAAAGCCCGGAAAGCTGGCAATGATTCTAATGCGTTATTCAAAAATAGTACAGCAACAATCAAACACAGTGAAAGATGTAAACATTTCATGCTGACAGTATATTAATGTTTATACTATCATGCTCATTAATTCTCGTTTCTGTATTGTATTTTGTTTAAAAAATTTGAGATTTGTGAATTTGATCTTGTATTTTTCATTTTCAAGAATTAGCCCATATTTTCCCTATTTTCTAAGTGTTTGATTTTTGATCCTCATGTAAAAATAAATTATACAATCGTTCTCGCATTGCAAGAGGTGAAATATGTACACGTCCTATGTACAAAAATAGAGCTGCAAAAATATCGAATTTAAATTAAAACGATGTTTAATTCGAAACAGTTCTGGTCTTTCATACTTTTTAGGAATTTCTTCTTACCCTTTCTATGTCGATCGTCGCATCGGTTGAAGTCCATGATGCAAGCCTCATTCCAAGTAGAATAACGACCATTGAATTCACATCCATGCTTAAAGAATTTCAAAGGATATTTTCGCAGACCAAAATAACTTTTCTCATTTCCAGGCTTTCTTCGCGACGCCAGTCCACTGAAAATCAGGAAAAAAATACACTCAATTCGATTGATTTGAAAACGTCACTTCCGTGTCCTAAAAGAATATTTCAACTTCAATAATGATTTTCCAGTTGAAAGCTTTTTAACTTTTTTAAGTTTGAATTAAATAAGAAACAGTTATGAGAATAAATAAGGGGAAAAAAATTGAAAACTGAAGAAGGTTGCATGGAGTAGGCTGCTCTTTTTTCAAGTTAGCTTTTGCGCGGCCACAATTAATTGGCTATCAAAATGAGCAGCTGGGAAAACTTTTAGAAAATCCACCGAATGAAAACAAATATGGTGACAATATTTTCCCAACATCGTAAACAATTTAATTTGAGCTTTTGAGCAAAAACCCAAAACTCAGGTCATGAAATGGGAAATCCTTTTCTCCTTATTTTAACCGCAAGATCATAATCAACAAATGAACCAAATTTTCGCATTAAAAAATGAAACCATTGGTTTTCTCAAATATAGTTTTTTGGCAATTTGTGGTCAGTTTGAAATTAAAAAACCGTTTGACTAAGATAAGATACTGACGTTCTGAACCCATCTATTACTTATGTAAGGTAATCGTGGTTTCCAATAGTTCCCTATATAGACATAGCTAGCCATCATCTGCCAACGACTTTGACATCATTTGGATGTAAAAATGTGAAGCTTCGTGACAAAGGTATTACTATATGAGTTGAAAAAATAAACTATAGGCTTTGAGCGTTTTCCCCCCAGTGCGTTTCGAAGCGCATGTTGAAACTGCATGAAGAGCGATTTGCGATATCAATGAATCTGATGTCATAGTCTCTTTAATCTAAACTTTAAGATTTCCTGTTGACAAAATTCGACATTTTGGTGCAAAGTTCTAGATAATTCCTATTTTTATTTCAATCATTTTCGTTTTATTTTGATTATTTATTTATTTTTAAGCTATATATATTTTTTAAAGGTACGAGTATGAGAGTCACTTATTATTAAGCCAAGGTAAAGAAAATAAATAAAACACAAAATAAATAAATTAATAAATGAGAAGAAATGTTGGTCAAGTGGAAGGGAAAAAAAAGATCTTTACAATATGATAGACTACAAAAGTAAAACACAAGTATATCAACGACATACATGCTACATTATTCCAAACATTACAGCGCGTTCATGCCCTGCAGAACTATCAACACAACATCAGTCTTAGCTAGATCTTGGAGTTGTTTTGATGCTGTGTTGCTGAATCAAGCCATTAGTGCATCATAGTAAAAGGACCTTTTGAGATATTAAGGACTTTTATGAGGAAATAGGAATAGTATTGTTGGCGATATGGAGAGCTCGAAATTAATGGGTCTGTTCATCTATCTTGAAGTTTATTGCGCACTGTCACGAGGTGGGCGACAAAAATCCAACATTCTGATTGGCTGGGTTAGGTTTGATTTTGATTGATCTTGTCTTGATTTATTCTAAGTCGATTATTATAAAGTAATGTTTATCAGCGCGTCTTTAGGTCATGAAACGTTTCTTGAGACGTTCACAAAATATTTCCATATTGATAGCGGCGGATCCAGCAGTTTCAGGAGGAGCGGGTGGCTGATGATACTTAGAAAGCCAGTATATGGCTTCCTCTTTAGATGTTACTTTAAAACAAAGGAGAAGGGGTAGCTAATCTACCCCCGGATCCGCCCCGGTTGGTACAACTACTTAATTAAATCATTTGATAATTTGAATAACAGTTTATTTTTGTGTGGATTGACTACTACTTCGAGTCTAAAGCCGCGTTTTACCCTGGAGCAAAACATTTACAATATTAATAATGTTTTTAAGCTGTAGTCCATTAATCATACGCAAAGTGATCAAGTAGATGCAGTAAGCTCCAGATGTACTCGCCCTCAGTGATAAAAAAGATAACATGTGTTTCACGGCATCTCTGTTTTGTTTAGCGTTTGCTTGCAGTGAAACATTTAACTTGTTTGGATGTGGAGATGACCGATGAAAGTGGAGTCAAAAAGTTAGCCCAATGCAAAACTTTTATTCGAAAATGAGGTTTAGGCCTTCATTTGCTTATCTCCCATATATATTTTTATAAAAATGGCTGACAAAGCAACATTCTAACACAAATGCAACAAAACCTCTTTGTACAATTGAAAATACTGCTTCAAACAAGCATTTTGTCATAGTACATTAGTTTCTAACTGTTAAAAAAAGAATTTGAGTGTTAACACAAAACGAAAATTGGGATGAAAAGTCATACGAAGGTCTAGTTTTTGGCGCTTTTTGCCATTATTGCTCGTTATATATTATAACATGGAGGCTACCGTGTTCGTTTTGGAGCAAATTAACGTCAAGCTTTGGTGTTTTGGGTGGCGTATGAGAACAATATGAAAATCGAATAAAAAGATCTACTCAAATTGCAGGGAAGTAATTTCGAGAGCTTTACAATATTCATATTATTTTCTTTGAACATAATAAACTAACTTCTGAAGCCAAAGACTTTACAAAAACGACAGTTTCATCAAAGATATTAAAGATAATTTTATCCTGATAGCAGTCAGAAAATTATGAACCGATAGAATTTTACTGGAACTCAAACAAGTGATAACTAAATAAGCTAGTCGGGCCTCAAAACATACTACAACCGAGAGAGGACAAAGGCGAGTTTCATGAATAAATCTTGGCCCTAAAAACGACGCTAATTTCAAAATGATTAAACCCCATAATTTCAATGCCTTGAAGCTAAAAAGGTAAAGCACTGACCTATATTTAAGGTCGGTAATTCCTTCAGTTGAAATTCAACTGCTATCAATGGAAGCCGACGGTGCGCACTTTACTCCCCTCTCTCCATCAGTGCTCTGTCTTAAGAGTATTTAAAGCTGCATGAAGCTACACGGATTAGAGAGAAGTCGAAACAGACGTGGAGATCCTAAGGATCGAACCGTGGACCTCAAGCTCTGAAGGTCGCGCAATAACCAACTGAGCTACGCCTGCTCTAACTACTCTTGAAACTTGTCTTTAGACTATGAAAATTTCCTGCGTCCTAACGTTATAGGATGCGCAGTGCAAAACTACGAAACGCGCTGATAACTCCTTAAGGCTTGCATGAGACATTTTATATCATTTATTGTCGTGTTTGTACATCCATTTTCAATTAACAACAAACTACGTCTGCTTACCGGATTATCATAGAGTTGGTCAAACTTTGGATAACCAATTTAATTATGCTCCATAATCTTACAATTTAAGTGATTAAGGAGTTGATAGGGAGACGCAACCAGGGACGACATGTTGTCTGGTTGATAAAAGTCTTTCAGCCAAACTGGCTAACATATAATATATCTGTGTATGTACAGTTAATGTATACTATTATCTACAAATTTACACAATTTACACAAGGAATATCATTACATTTATTTAGATAACATTATACTTATTGTATTGTATTATAAAGAATGTGAATTAAAGTGAAAGCTTTGAAACTTTTATCACAATTATATCAGAAATAGCTAGACCAGTTTCGATTCGTAAATTACCGCCGTGTTTTTCGATTACAGACTCATTTACACAGGGTAGGCTTGATTGTGTGCAGAATATGACATGTTCCAGTGAAGGTCCATGGAATTTCGAACTGGTTGTATTGTTGAAATTATGCATTCTTTACTTTACCGTTGATACTTGTGAATATTTAGACACTGGTACGAGGCTATAACCCTACGCATTGGTAATTTGGGATTCGAAACTGATCTATTATTGGATACCACGACCGACATTTTTTTCATTTGAAAGCTCTAGTTACAAACAACGCGAAAAATATACCTGTAGACAAGGAAATGATAAAAAGGGGAAGCTCTAGTTACAAACAACGCGAAAAATATACTGGTAGACAAGGAAATGATAAAAAGGGGAATGACACATGATCAGATATGGAAAAACGTTAAGAGCGCATTTCAGGCATTTTTCAAATTGAAGGTTCTTAACTTCGCACTAAAACTAAGAAAAGTGACATTGTGGGAGAAATATAAAGACTGTCGGCCTAACATAATGACAGACAAACAGTATATATCAACGTCATATATCTCCATTATAGATACTGGTAACCGTGGGTGGCTGTTTTAGAACCGCATTTGGATCCCGTCAAGTCGGCGCGCAGTTAGAGCGCTAATATCACGGTAAATAACGTCGAGTGATAATTTTAATTTTCGTATCGAAGTTGTTAGATTGATGTCTACCACAGGCCCATTGCTACGGGGTAACTAAAAGTTTAGTTAACGCCTTTTGATGCCATTTGCAACTCTAACCATGTGATTGTTATAACAGCTTTCTTTCTTTCTTTATCTTTCTTTCTTTCTTTCTTTCTTTCTTTCTTTCCTTTTTTCTTTCTTTCTTTCTTTCTTCTAAACGCTGATGCCTGTCTATGCATTCTACAACAGAATGATTATCGTATCTCCCCCCAAAAATATCAAAGTCAAGTCTTACCCCACTCCGGGTGAAAAGCAAAAGCTGAAAACTGAAATCCTTAAACTTTGAATATCAACATTGAGTGTCGTATTTTCCTGTGTCTGTTGTCTGCGAGGACAGACCCACCAGTTAGCATCGTCCCCCCACCCCCCACCCCGTATCTTTCCTCGATTTTCCAAAGTTTTTTTTTTTTTTACTTGTCTTTTTTTTTTTCTTTTCTTCTTCAAAAATGTTCATGTCAAATTCGTTATAAAACGAAGGCCTTTTTGTTTGCCGCGGGCTTTTCCGAACAATCCAAATATAAAATTGATCATACCATATATGGAGTGAGCTTTCTCTACACCAACTTCGACACTAACATATATAAGAGTAAAACTTGATATGGCAGATTAAAAAAATAAAGCGACCCCCGAAAACAACAAGAGTTTCAATTTGACAAATACTTAGTTGCCAATGGTTCAATCAGGATACATTAATTTTAAATTCCTGGCTACTAAGTGTATCGTATTTTCAGGAACATTCTACGCGTATATCAACAAAACACAAATCGCCGTTGGACTTCTATATCCTAACTAAAAGAATGAGATAACAATTATGGTTTTTCCTTACATGTAAATTAATCCAAACGAGAAAATCCCTGATCCAAATGATGGAAAAAAATGTTAAGGAGGCACAAGCCGTTGAAAGAAAATAATAATAATAAATAGGCAAGGAAGGAAGAAAAATCATTTCATTTCGAAAATAAAACACACATACAAAAAAAAGCTTAAAGATAAGAATTTTAAAACGGAGCAAAATCAAAATGCCTTGGAACAAACTACCGTTTATAAATGACTAAAAATGTTTTGGACTTATATTTCAATCGTTTAGTGGTACTACCAGCTCACAATTGATTTAACTGAATTTCTCAACATTGAAATACTTCTCGGCTCACCTTCGTCTAAATCTTCCACATCTGAAGGGTTAGTTTTTCAGATTGATCTTTATTCATTCGCAGCTCCAAGTAGCTATTTCCAAGTAGTCATTTCCATCCAGTCTTTACGGAAGAATGTCTTTAGATAAAATAAGCAAAAAGAGATTTACTGCTTATCTGGTCCTTGGCTCCACTTGTAATTATAGCGATAGAAATACATATAATTGAAAAACAACCACAGCAACGAAAAAAAGCACTGATCATATTTTTGTCACTTTGTGGTAAGTAAGTGAGCAATAAACTCTCCGATCTTTCTGGAATAATTTAAGTTTAGCTTTGTAATCTTAGTAGTTATTGTTAGTGTTTTTGCCCTGCAAAACAGCTGTTTTCATTTGTATTTATTCAAGGCCTAATTATGATCGTGTTTTCAATTTCCAAGATATAGAGATAAGCCTCTCAGAAAACTGAAAAGATACATTAACAACTTAGAAGGTAAACCGGATCAGGTTCCTAACTAAAATACTTGCTATTTCATTTATCTCTATTTACGACGTAGTGTAAAAAGAAAATAAAAGTCAAAGCAATATGTATGGCGTCTTTTATTCCTATGTTTGGGGTTAGAGTTAAAGATAATTCTAACGCAAATTTTATTCCAATTGACTGAGATAGAGATGAAAATCAAATGTTGATCGAAAACCAATTGGAGGGCGAACTATGAGACCAGAAAACTTACAGATGCTGTGCGTAACGTAGATTATATATCGATCTTCTTAATTATTCAATCATATATTATGAACACATAAATTGAATCGATCAATGTTCATATGCATTTACTGGCTTACTGGAATAAACGTGATATTGCTTTCCGTTCTATCCATAGTAGTGAGGATTATTCGCTCGTGGACACAATTTTCATGTTCTCGTTAGAACACACACAAAAAATCTGTGATTTTTATCTTTTTGAGGGTACTCTAAGCTAAACAGAGAAAATAGATCTAAAGATTTCGTTTTTTTTTGTACATGTTACTTGAGAGTTTACGTGTCGTTGCTAGGTTGCGCGGTGTTGTGCCAAACTATTGATTTATTCAGTCCGCCTTTCTTAAATGGGGACTAGCACGAAAATCATCCAAATTTTAATTCAGCTAAGACTTAAAAATGGAATAACCCTTAAAGGTTTAATAATCACTTAATAATAAAGTTTTTTAATATATATTTGGAAGGGAAGTATTATATTTTAACGAATTTTTATGTATGTGACGTCACACACTCAACACTAAACATCGCTCCATACATTTCTTTGTATTTTGTTATCAAAATATCTTCTAGTTTTATACTCTGTATTGAAGGAAATATAGAATAGAAAGAGAGTTATCTACGTTAAGTCCCTAAGCGGATCTTTGGGTTCAATAGAAGTTATTTACAAAGAAATGTATGAAGCGATATTTAGTGCTGAGTGTATGACGTTACAGAAACCTATAAAAAATCGTATAATAATTCCCATTGGAATATAAAGAAAAAATTTTAACCAGTGATTATTCTACCCGTAAAGATTATTCCCTTGAAGTTTCCAGCCAAATTAAATTTCGGAACATTTTCGTACTATAGTCTCCCTTATTCTTCGAAACTGAGCATGATATCAATCGATAACATAGAGGTATTTAAATGTTCTTTGTTGCCTTAGATTATTGATGATTTTGTTTTGATAATTTTAAGAGAAAGACAACAAATTTAAGATTTGGTATTTTTAAAGTATTTCTTAAAATATATTAAATCGTTGTTGTTGCTTTTTGATTAGAGCAAAGGCTGCCTGGCATCAATTTATTGGCCGCAAAGAAACTTATAAACTAGTTTAATCAAAGGGTTTCAGCTGTCGTTAACCTGCCAATACCCTGATCCTGGAGATTTTCTTTTTTCTTTTCAGAGCTCGTGATGAAGAGAACGAACGCTTTAGTCAGTGTAATTTGCCCGCAAAAACAAAAGCAAAACAAAAAGATGAAAAAACAAAACGAAAGAAAGAAAGAAAAAAATGAAATGCATTAGCATTAATGTAAGATACCAATGATGATTTACGATCAATTTCTAATCAAAGCTCAATGACTGAGAGCGAATATACGCCCGCCATCTATAGCCCTTTTCAAATAATAGGTAGGGAATTCAAACTGAATAAAAAGGCATTTATACTAGAATATGTAAAGAAAAAGGAAAAAAAAGGAATTCGAAATACAAATCTGCGGAAACTAGAGAATATACCTATAGATTTCCTTGCTAATCATATAAGTAGGACTGGTAGGATTAGCGATTTTCAATTTTTCTGTCAAAAAAGAGAAGAAAAAAAAAGCAAAAACACACACACCAACAACAACAACAGTGCATTGATTAAACAAGGCGTAATAAGACACGGATTGTAAATTTGTTGACTCTCAGAATAACGAGCTCAACAAATTGCAGTAAAAAGAAAATATCGCGTTAAAAATGGATCAATTAAGATCAAACTATTTTGCATGAAAAAATAAAACCTGTAGCCACCCTTCAACATTTGAAAATAAAAACTTTAAACTCGCATCCCGTAAGCCTCCCACTTTCAACTGATTTTGAAAGAAAACTGTAGCAATTGTACATTCAGACAATTTTGCCTCTCAAATATAAGCACAAGCTAAAACCACTTTTCTAACCCCAGTCCTAGAGACGTAATGAACGATCGGTAACTATAATCTAATTTAGACCACACTCGTTGGTGCTCATCAAAGAGTCGGCAATATAGAGCGGCAAATTCTTGGCTATTATAATAGGCCAGAATAATAAAAAATACACTAAGAGGCACTTTGAGGCAGTAAGTCGTGTGGGATGGGCTCGGAAATCATATAAGAACATGCGTAATAGGTAAATTACGAGCCTTGTATGAAACGACTGAAGAAGAGTGCCAATGGGCCTTTCACAACTTCAAGTCGCGTAAAATATAAGCCAACTCAGCTAAAAACCTAGTTTCTAGTTTAGTTCTAGTTGAGTTGTAAAAAAGTGTTAAGAGTACTGGATGAAGTGAGTTTTAGTTTAAAACCAAAAATATCAAACTTCAATTTCGTCGAAAATTAAAACGAATTCTCTGATGATCTGAGCCGCGTTTGGTTTTGTGGAGGGATGAAAACCGGAGAGAAACCTCGAAGAGAGGGAGAGGATTTGAACAAACTCTACTCACATTTGATGCCAAAAAGTCCAGGAATCTGCCCAGTGGGTTTGAAGAAAACTATATATGGGTAGAAATATACTTGCAGCGATACCAGAGTACACTACCTTACTTTTCGAAATAAACTGGTCTTGTGTCTACTACTTTCACTACTTGTCCAAAACACTAAGCTTTCATTAGTGGTTAAATTAATTGTTGGAGTCGACATTTGTCACCTCGTCACTCAAAATTTAAATAACTTAAAAAGCCCTTTTGCAATAAATTAACACGTGATTGTAACTGGATGGCAAAAAAATTTGGACTTCCTTTATTTAAGGATTTTTTGCTGGATTACTAATATTGCATCCAAAACCTTTTCAAAAATACTTCCTTCTCCTTATAAGATACTTTCGATTTCAAGATATGAAGCCATCCAGCAGAGCCTTTCCCAAGGGACCTTTGAGTTGAATTGCTTCGTTATCAAAATCCTAGATCTGCACGTGACTGTTTGTTGCGAAAGTCCTATCATACCTACCTTAATTTACTTAAATTTGCATAAAAAAGAACCGTTAATCCTTCGACTTTAAAAAAAATAATACGAGAATTAGAAGATCCTTTAGTTCATTCATGATCAGAGACAATCAGAGATTTAGTGATTTTTTCCTGTCCTGCGCATGCGCTAAAATGTAAGGCAGTCAAATGACTTTTAATTTTCATCATACTGAATCTCTTACTGAAAAATTTGCAGCATTTAGAATATATTATGATCTGACCAGAAAATAAATTAAACTACCATTGTACTGCTTTTTCTTACAGATACACCTAATTGCAAGAACATTGGGAATAAACTGAATAAAAAATTACAAAATACTGTAGTAATTAATTAGAAATAATTTATAATTATAAACAATAGGCCCCTAAATTGACAAGGATAATTGATATATCATATACCAACGATGTAGGATCAAAAATGCCAGTCCATACTTTCAAACGAGTAAAATAACTAAACCAGTTTTGCTAAACTAAAACAACTAATTCCTATTTTTTTATTTTTAGATGAAGACGTTACTGCAATTAGGGGTATATTATATTCCAGCAAATAAATTGAATTTATATTACCACTGTACGTTATAATGCTGATAAAATAAATCAATAGATAGGTATTCTTGTCGAACATTTTTCTACTAAATGTCCGCTTGCGATCATCAAAACCATAGCGTCATAATTCAAAATCTGAAGATAATAATAATATTTAAATAGTCTGAAATTCTCTGTAGAGTTTTTTTTACCTTTGATATGCATTTTGATTGATCTTAGATTTTTTGTTGATCGTCGAGATGTTTGGAAATAAAGTCGTAGTCCTTTTCGGTCTGCAAAAAGGGCCGATTTTGCTGCACTAATATGCAGCAATCGGTTTTTGAATGCAAAACAAAAAAAAAGAAAAACACATCCTTTCAAATCAGCTGGTAAACCTTTGACGTCTAACTAGGCAAAGACCAATAAACATACCGGAAGAAATGCAAATGTCATCAGCGCATGAATACTGCCTCAATGAAAGTCGTTATTGTGGGCTTGTCGACGGTTTTTTGGTTCGTGTTTGTGGGTTTTGCGTTATGGCTTTCTTTTAAAGCAGGTTATAGTTTCAGTGTCTTGTTGTTTGCGAGGAATAGTTTGTCTTACCTAGATTTATCTTGATGATAAAATTCTTCAAATTACGAAAAATGTGTATTTCGAATTCGTTTTAGCTGCATATCAGTCAATTCACAATCCAGCCCCTCCCCTCCCCTCCCTACAGTGTTGAATATATGTCGGCGGTTAAACATTCATATGTATGCATATAATTTCATCATATGTTAACTGAATTCCGGCAGCAGTTTTATTATGGACCATTACGAATACTCAACATAAAGCCCGTAAAGTGACTCAGTTTGTCGTACTTTTAAGAGGATATTGCCGTCATGATGCTTGCATTGTTTTCAGTTAGTTCGTTCCGTCAGCAAGCATTTTAGCTCGACATGGTATTTTTCTATCTATTGGACGTGTTACACGTAGAAGTGGGTAATTCTGAAAGAAACAAGGCTATTGACAAAGTCCTACAAATCTAAAGGAAAAAGTCACCTCAGCTCAAAGGGTATCTATCGCATTAATTTATAGACCTAATTAAAAACAACAACAACAAAAGCAAAACAAAAACGAACAAGAAAAAAGAAAAAAAAAAGCCCGATTATTCTAGTCTCTATCATGTCTATATTTGGACAAAATTATTTGTAGCAACCATGAAAGGTAAACTATTCTTCATTGTGGACTGAATGCCACTGCTCTGTTCATTTTCGCTGATATGTATAGTGACTGGTGCGCAGGTGGCTACTAGCGGAAATAACGGTATACGCGGTGCAATAATTATTCCCTATACACTCACGCTTATTGAGTCTCCCTTGATTGTTCAAATTGGGTTTTATTCGAAAAACCAGGAACTGAGAAAGGAAAAGAAAAAGAAAAAAAAATCCATGAAGTTTGATCGTGATGTTTTTAAGTTTGCATTTAAAGCTGATTGAAAAGTAATTTGTAGAACTGGTATTACGTTTAATTTTAATGGGATCTCAATATAGACTAAAAACTAAGTTTAGTAATGTATTACTAATGCGTGCTAGACAGATCAAGTTGATTGGGTTATTAAAGTAAAGGTCGGGAATCGCATAACGTTATAATCTCAGTTCCACGCCTAGATTGATGTCAAAATACAACTGGCACTTTGTTGGAGCTCTTCATGTTCCAGACATAATATCCTTAATCCTTTTTGCTTGCTAATTATTTAACTTCCACTCCGCGCTATCCTATTTCCACCCCTGTTAATTAAGGACATTGTCTAAAGCTGCATCAACTACTCTTCGATCAGCGTAGTACTTATACATAGTCTCATATTTTCACTTTACAGTTGAATAACGTACTTTGATATTTTTTATACTTTCACATAATTGACGATAAAAACAGAGAATTAAGTAATGATAAGCCGATAATTCTAGTTTTAGGGTAAGTTTGTCTAATTGGCTTACTTAATGTGAAATACTTTAATTGTTTCAGTGTACGTCTGTAATAGCCATTTGCATTATGGCGTCATTTTACTACCACTACCAAAATGCTTCGTGAATTTTCTTTCTTATTCAAATTTGTAGTTCCTCAGGGGAATAGTGAGACAATTGGTGCTAATTGACAGAACAAAAGACAGTGTGCAGTGGAGTCCGGTAATGGTAGTAAATGACACCATAATGCAAATGGCCTATTTTCAGTAGTAGGTGGGGCATGAATATGTTGTAAAGCGGACTCTATATTTTTTGCAGGCCTTAGGTCCAGCTTTCCTGGCCTTATTTTAGCATCGAAATATCGGTTCTTTCCTTATCCACAAATAAAACTTAATAAGAGGAAACCGCGAAGGAAGGCGACATAAAGGAACTTCAATCCAGGTTTACAATATCTTGAATAAGATCTACCAGCAGGGGGTGGAATAGAGTTGACTTAAGAAAACTGAGTAAAGTATTCATTTCTGAAAGAGTTTTCTACTGAAAAACATTTTCATTATGATTGGTTCAAAGTGTCGAGGTTGATCACATCTGTCCGGAGATTCTTTGTTTAGTTTGGCGATAGCTAAGGACGTATATACAAGCCAAAGTCTAATATCCTCTATCTCATTCACTTGATATCTTGCATGTTTTGTTTTCATTTGGAAAATCTTATTAATCGTGGACTTCTTTTTGTTAGCACTTTCCGATTCATGCTGGTTAAGGTATTAGGCATGAAGTCTGTGGTATTTTATCTTCATTTTGTATTTAAAAATAGATAAAATGGGGGAGAAAAAGGGGACACGCCAGTATTAAAAAGAGAGAGAGTGTGATCAAACCGCCGAAAAAAGAAAAAAAAGGGAAAGAAGCACTAGAACAGAAAAAGGGGAAAAACATAGGATATAATGAAAAAGAATAAAAAGAGAGTGAGTGAGAGAGAGATCGATGTAAAAAAGAAGGGAAAAAACTTAAAACGAAAAAAGAGAAAAGCGAAGAGAAAGAAAGAACAAATTGATATTGGTCAGAATCCCTCGAAGGAAAAATGCACTTTAGATAAAGTCAATGCGTTACAGTTTGACATCATCGATTTGAAAGCCTATTTTTCCTTAAGGTCTAAAACATCGTACGACGTTTGATTAAAAATCAACCTAACCAGAAAACTGTCAAGCGTTATAAAAGAATTTAACGAGTCTTACACAATGGTTGCAGAGGCTTTTTAAGAACATTCAACTTCGACGTTTGGGCGCCAAGTTGTGGTTTTTTCCGATAAATCTTTCTGCAGAGAAGTACGACTAAAAAGCTATTCTAGACCGATTACTATACTTAAAAAGCTTTGTGGTCTGTGCTCTGTATTGCTCGGGTATATTGATAACCTCATAAATATTTAGAATATTTAGGCCAGACGAGTCTTTCATAAGCATGAAAAGGCTTTATAGGTTTGGTGATAACAGTTCATTTGAAAGGCCGAAGTCAAATATTGTTTACAAGCCATATAACCTAGGGCAATTGGAAAAAAAAAGAATAAGAATAAAAAATTTTGCTACCGTTTTATATTCGCCATCAATTAACTAATCTGAGGTAGAAGATTGTCCGGCCTTTTTTTAAATAAACGAACTAACTGTATTCATGGAAAATTACTCTGCAGAATGTAGAAAACAAAAAACAAAAAACGTATAGAAATATAGAAAAAAACTATAAATTTGTATGAAAAAAAAAAAGAAAAAGGAAAAGAAATACAATAATTAAGTTGCAAGCAAGTAAGCAAGACAAAAAGAACGAGAACTGCTACAACAAAAATGAAAGCAAAAAAGCCAAGCAAGCAAACAAACAAACCAGTAAACAAAAAACAATTAAACCAATGATGATAGTGATGCAAAACTCTCTCGTATGTGCCTTTTTCTTTTTTTTTGAAAACATGGTTTCGTTAAGTGATTTTGAAATGGAGTCTTTTCCATTGATATGTGATATTAGACCTTGTGTCGTCGTCATAGTTACGAAAAGTGGTGAAGAAAAACGACCAGTAGAAAAGGGAAAGTCAATAACGGCAGACGTACACAGACATAATGAATCGTGTATAATCCACAATGGTTAAAGCTTATCACACAATTTATAAACTAGCTTTTGAGGTATTTTGGTTAATATGTATTTCTGGACAGGCGATTGATCTAATCATCTGAAAGGTTACTGATTTAGGGTGTCGTATATGCTGCACATGTAGTAAATACAATCTCTCAAATGTACACAAAATCTAACCTAATTTGGATGGAAATAAGGTTCTTAGACTTTTGTCACCCAAAATTCATTATCGTAATTATTTATTTATTTATTTTTATTTATTTTTTATTAAACATATTTATTCTCTGCATTTTCTCCAAGAGCTTACAGCTCATCTAGGGACATTACATAATAATAATTTTGATTATCATTATTATTATGTAATCTCCCTAGATGAGCTGTAAGCTCTTGGAGAAAATGCAGAGAATATATATGTTTAATAAAAAAAATGTTTTTAAAAATATTACGATATTAATTAAAATTCGTTTATTTAGTTGTATTTGCGTTTTCATATCAAATGTACTATTGGAAAACGACGATTAAAATTCGACAAACAAACAAAAAATAGAGAAATGAAAGTTGGAATAAGAATATTCCCAAGTTAAATTATTTTAGTTAAAAATTCATAGCTCTAAAATGAAAAACAAATTAAACATACACGTATACAGCCGTGTCTCCAGCTTGTACTAAAGAGACCTATATGAATATACAAGTCATCCAGAACTATGCACACCACTGGAACAGCGAAACATATATGTCAAATTCAATTGTATATTAGTGAGAATTAAGAAAGTGACCCCGAAATTTTAATTTAATTTAAGTCGACGTTGATGTACCTCCAACTGGTCAAATGATGGATCGCTGAGATCGCAAGAAAATTTTTAAGAAGGCGCGATCAAAAATATTTCGGCTTGGGAAATTTCGTTAAAACGTAGTTTGCAGTCAATAGCGCTTTCAAAGAAATCATGTGATTGAACCGTGATATTAATAAATTATCTAGTTCTCCAGGCAGTAGTGGTCGGGAAAGAATACATTGAGTAGAAAGAAGGAAAAAAACCCCAAGAACTTACCGGGTAGCAGTATTTTGCCTTGACGATTGCCTTATCTACTACTGATTGATTATTGTACTTTGCCTTAACTTGACACTGATGGACACACTTTACATAACTTAGAAATAAATGGTATTCTCATATTAAGGCGAGACATTGTGACATCGATGTGACGTGATAGGACTACGCACACGTGTTGTTGATCTTACGCTGTTCAGTTATTTGGCCCATTCAATATCCCAAATCCCCGAGTTCTCGCTCTTTCTGTAAATTACTGCACCTAATTATCAGTTTGCCTTGAAGCCTTGAATATATTAATTAGAAAAGCTGTACTTAATGGTTTTTTTCTTTGATTATTGGTTTTGTTGCTAAGCTGCTTTGGTAATCGTTTATTGGTAATGCCTTGTATTTGTTCAATTTACTTCATAAATTATTGCTATTGCTGTTAAAGACGCAAGTAAAAGATAAACACTGAAACAAATGATCAAATAACTAGACCCGAAACGACCACGATTTTGATCAAGACCGTCTAGTTCAGTCGAAAGCCGCAATAAATTGCTTTCAAAATGACTGTGTAAAGGTTTATCGTGTAATTAAATCCTCACAATATTTCACCAGCATAATAACAGATGAACTTAAATATAGTATACGAATATTAAATTAAAATGCCAAATCTAACTAACTGCCGATCGCGAAGAAGGCAGGCGCCGATCATCTTCATTATCTAGGTATGGCTGGTCGATTTCTTCTTTTTTGACTCTTAATAAAAAAATTTAAAAATATTTTGGAAAACCAATTCTTTAGTTGCCTTATTAACAACTGTCCAATTATTCCTGCATATTCTTAAAAAAAAAAACCGATGACCCTAATATAAGAACCTATACCCTCGTTTTTACTTCCTTTTCTTCTTCTTCTTATTTTCTCCTTCTTCTTTTGTTATCTTGCCCCCGCGAATTAACCCCAACTCACTATTACCTCGTATACTAGTAGATTAACAAATATTGAATTAGTTGGTCACCATGAAATAATCTTAACCATTCGAGAAAACGACTTCAATTATCACTTACAAATTACTCTTTCTATTTACCTTTAGGGATTATTGATTTAGGGTTTATCATTGACTTTTTTACGAGGTATTTACAAAAGCTCATTAACGTGTAATCAGGTAGATATTGGGTACAAGGGTTCCGTCACTTTAAGACAAAAAGAAATTGATGTAGTTGTAATACAACGACTTTACGAGCAGTAAAAGGTTTATTATGCAATCTAACTATTAGCTTATCCGGTGGCTTATTTGAGACCATGTTTTAATTATATATGCTTATTAACTTATCAACATATGTGGATCTTTAAGATTTTCGGAATAAGAAGGACTATACTAAGACATTTAGGATTAACTAACTAAGATGGGCGATCTTTTACATTTTTCCATCTTTAACTTTTATCCAACAACATATCGAAACAACCTCTGGGCTGATCAAAGTCAGGAAAAGCCGACTCATAGATCGAATTAGTGATTTAACCCATTGTTTGCTAGGAGGGCCAAACTGTAGAGAACTTGGCGAAAAATCCTTAAATCAAAAGAAATACCTAACAAAGTATACACGTTCTTTTCTCTCGTTTTTCTTACTAAATCATACTGAATTATGCATACTAATTTAAGTAAAATATAATGATGTATGAATAAAATAGATATAGCTTATGAATATAATGGCTGGCCTCAAATCACGAAAAATGTGTTTATTAATTTCAGTTCTAACATCTAGCACTAATTTCTTAGCATGAATAACGCATTGATGGAAGCATTTCCAAGAGATTTAAATTAAAAAACAAAAGCATGTTGGCCATTGCGGTGTCGTTAACAATGGATGCTAACGAGCGAACGAGCGAACGAGCGAACGAGCGAACGAGCGAACGAGCGAACGAGCGAACGAGCGAACGAGCGAACGAGCGAACGAGCGAACGAGCGAACGAGCGAACGAGCGAACGAGCGAACGAGCGAACGAGCGAACGAGCGAACGAGCGAACGAGCGAACGAGCGAACGAGCGAACGAGCGAACGAGCGAACGAGCGAACGAGCGAACGAGCGAACGAGCGAACGAGCGAACGAGCGAACGAGCGAACGAGCGAACGAGCGAACGAGCGAACGAGCGAACGAGCGAACGAAGAAAGAAAGATAGATTGATAGAACAAATAAAATTCAAAGAAAAAAGTTATTCTTGTTTTAAATTTTACAGAGCATTAATCAACTAGACGTTGATGTTGCTTTAGTTTGCTACTGCTTATCCTGGCCAATATCTATGTGATCATAAAACTTGATCATATAACATTACAGATACTTTCTCCCCTTTCTGCAATTAATCTTTTTTAACCAAGTTGGCTTAGTTGGTTGAGCATTGGTCTGTGGTGCGGGAGGTTATTGGTTAAACCTTGGCAAAAACAATGATATTCAGGGTCTTCAAATAACTAAGGATAAATTATTACCTTTGTAATATATCGATCTCTATAATCGGGTTAAACTATGGAGTTGCTTAATAATCCATGGAGATAGTGGTCCCGTCAGTCTCCAAGTTTCAATGTTAACCGACAAAATTCAAAAAGTCAATACGGACGTGAAGAAATTCATGCTGATGGTCAACCTCGATGCAATTATTTTTCCAATAACTTTTTGTCCTGTGATCACGCATATGGTTGTATAATTAACTGCAAAATTGTCGCATTTTTCAAATATATTCGTAGAATGATAAAACATTCAATTTATATTTGACATTTTTTAGTAAGCGGGATTATTTACTATACGACAAATAATTTTGTCAATAGACATTTATAGCTTCGTTTATCGTTGGGCAAATTCCATACCACGTGATGCCACTTTTGGAAGTTGATTCCTTCATGTGTAAATATTTTAATATGTTCTTCATAAAACAACAATTCTCAAGGGAATGTCATGTGATCTGAAATGCATACGAAGCTAAAACGCCAACGTGTTTTGATTGGATGAAACGCACGAAAATGACTGGAAGCCATGTCTATGTCCATGTCTATGCTGCGATATTTCGGGTCGGCAGTACAGTAAGAAAGTATATTGGATACATTTCTCACCCGTACGAAAACCGTACAGTGCCGTGTCCCTGTTTTATCATAACGTTTTATCAATATACGTGTTGTGATTGGGTGAAACGGACCAAAGCGAAAGCAAGGAACCATTTCCATGCTACGGTATGTTACTTTGCGTATGTGCCGTACGTCATGATCTGATTTGGAAGTATTCTTTTCATATTTGATTATAACAGGGCTGTAACCAGAACTTTTACAGGGAGGGTGCACATCGAGTAAAATCGGGGGGAAAAAGGTAACCAAAAGAATGCAGAACCCAAAAAAAAGAAAGAAAGAAAGAAAGAAAGAAAGAAAGAAAGAAAGAAAGAAAGAAAGAAAGAAGAAGAAAAAAGGAAAGAAAGTTAAAGAAAGAAAGAAAGCTGTTATAACAATCACATGGTAAAGGAGATGGATGAGCGGAATGTAAGCTTTTATGCGGGGAGATGCACGTGCACCCAGTGCTCCCCACTAGTTACGGCCCTACATAATCGTGTTCTAATTAAAAGTGCGATGTCTTTTCCCCTTTAAAACTTTCTTCGATGAAAGAGTTTTACATTGCTAACTGAATATCGAAAGTATCAAAGCTAAATTTCAAAACAAAAAAACAAAAACAAAACAAAACAAAACAAAAGACAACAAAAGACGGCGCTAAAGCAAAGCAAGAAAGCAGAAAGTAAAAAAGCAACAACGAAAGAAAGAAAGAACGAAAGAAAGAACGAAAGAAAAAACGGAAGAAAGAAAGAAAGAAAGAAACAAACAAACAAAGGAATGAAAAAAGAAATACTTGGATATGCTTACACGTGGGTGCAGACAATCCTAGCCTTGCAGTCTTCTGATCCTAAGGAAAATTCGAATTGTCATTGGTAGACCTATATAGCAAAAAAAATTTAAAAACAGGAAAGATGTAATCAAATGTCAATCTGATTGTAGGTTGATTATTTAGATATAATCGCAGAAAATCTCGACCAAAAAATAAATTATAATGCAGTAAACATATGTTGAATAAATATAGATATTGCTAGTTTATTATAGTTAGTATTAAAAGAGTAAACTACAATACAGAAAGACCAGTGTGTTAGCTCGCTTGGATTTTAACTATAATGTATTCGGAAAAGTGGAAGAGACCAAATGCTAAGGCATCAAAAATAAACCATAGCCTCGTTTCAAATTTCCTTGAAGATTTGCTACAATGATATTCAAGTCTCAAAAGGCCGGAGAAGCTGATACAAAAATCCTGACGGCAAACGATAAGATCTACATATATCTAGGTTGTTTTTGCAAGATACGAATACTAAAGAAGCTTTGTAAGGAAGCGGTTTGCGACAAAGACAACTACCGACTAATTATTTGTCATTATCGATCATTCAAAATCGTTTTATCTCAAGAAATTGAAAAACAAATCGTTTTTCTAAAAATTATCAAAGAGTGCGTGCGACATCCCATTCATTAGTGGTCAAACGTTCTGGCTATCTTAGCTGAGTAGTTCAGTTACCTTTTTGGACTAATCATTCAGCATTTATAAATATGTATTTTGGTATTATCCTGCTGACAGCAACGGCGTTTTAAAGGGAAGCTAGGCTGGTCCATAAAGCGAACGGCAGTACAGCCGGAAAGGTCCTGTTTCATCAGCACTCAAGATGCACTAGACATTTTCGCGGTCGCTTGGAATTGACATCTGTTAGAAGAATGAGCCGACAGAGACTTTATTTTGTCTTCTGGGTATTTTTCTTTTCTTTTGCGCAGATTGGGCTCATCGAATTATGATGAACGAACGATGTTATCTTTTCAATCTATAGAGGATCCATTCACTTTTACAAGCCAGCCTGACCACTTGGATTCTCAACGATGCCTCGAGGTTGAACAGGAAAATGAGTCTTTTTCTTACATTAAAATTTTAAGAACGATTTTTTAAATCATATTTTCCTCTCCGACTAATGGAACCATTTAAGTTTCATTGCTCAATAACATTTTACCAAAAACCTTTCTTTTCAAAAAAATAATATCCGATATTTTCCGATCAAAACATAAAAATAAATATATGTATTTATTGGCATTTAATGGTATTTATAGATTTGAATATATGTATTTTATTAATGTTTAATTTATACCTCTTGATGAACAGAAGAAGTATTGTCTAGTCTTTATGACAGGCGAAGCATTGTCAATTTTTAAAGATGTTTTGTTATTTATTAATTTAAGATAAATGTATATCAGTAGAAAAAAGCAATTCTCGACATTCACATCCCCATAATCCTTTGCGTCTTTGGGGGTAACCAGAGGGTAAAAACTCACTTATTTTGCTGAAGGCTGATCAGACAATGTTGAAAATACCTTGTTTGGTATCCAAAGATAAAATGAAGATGTAAAAAACGTAAAAAGATAGAAGCTTGAAGACGTTTAAGGTAAATTTTAAACATTTTTTCGTCCATACATTTTCTGTAAGACCAAAACTCTTGATGATCTGTACACGCAAAAATAACTTGAAATAAACTGATAATCAGTATTGTACAGATCAAAGCAGGTATAGTATAAATTCAATTGAGAAACCTTTCAATTTGGGACAGTTTTTTTATTGATTATCCCCCAAAAACGCAAGGCATTATGGGGATGTGAAAATCGATAATTGCAAATTTAGACCAGACTTCTGCTGCTTTTTGGTTTCCTTGCTTGTCAACTCTTGCCCACGTAATTTTTCTCTCAGACCTGCTAAAAGTACCTAAGTGCTCACTAAAAGGAAGGCTCAAATATTAGCCTTGAAAAAAAAATTAAATGATGAAAAGCTACAGTTAAACCTACTCAAGAAAATAAAATGTTTCAATATGCACGGCAAAGCTTCTGAGCTGTGAAGATGTCAAACGATGTGAACAATTAGTGACGTAATTTATACACCCTAATAATATTTCCCCCAAATGTAATTATGTTACTTTATTTAGAGAAACTTCGAAAAAGAAAATAGGATGGAAAATAAATGTGCCACAGAAATGAGCTCTTCGAAAACGGGGCCGGTGTGTCGATATACCAGTGTCAGTTAGGTCATTAATTCAGTTTTCAGCATATTTTCATTCATGATATTTGCGCAAGACAATTTTCAAGATACCAATTTCAACACTTGTTCTTATGAAGTACTTATCTGTTGAGAATGGTTGGATCGATGGACACTTCTCAGTGTGTGCGTAGACAAAAGTGAATCTAAATATAGAATTAGTTCTAATCTAGTCTGAATATCAAATAAAACTGAATAATAATTATTATTCAAATTCCTTTTTCCTTCCTTTTGATTCGCCGAGACAACTCACTCTTATGATTCAAAATCCTTTTGCTGCAAATAATGCTCTGCTAGTGCCGCAGTAAAGATGGCTAGCTTGGTCCCTGTGACTCGGTACGTTTGATAGACAGCAAAATCAGCAAAAACGCGACAACAACAAAAAACGGGAAAATAATTTCAATGATAAAAAAATTATCGTCATCGGCAAATAATTGCTTGCTAGCCACTAACAAATCACGATTTCTTACTAAACATCTTCCGATAATTGCTTATTATTCAATGAAAATTTTGCTGGAAAAATAGATTTCAGACATCCTTCATTGTGGTTTTCCATTAAAATTATACCGAACAAGAGAAAAAAGGAAAAAATTCCATTAAGTCAGATAACTAACCTGGCTTTAGATATTACTTTGTTCCTATTACCAAATCTCATTTTAGACCTTTACTGAGTACGAGGGGGAAAAAACACCTAAATAGCCCAGTTGAACAGGTGCACGGAAGTTGTAATTTTGGAATACCTTAGCAATTAGTTTGTTAGAATGCATATTTGCGCAAGTACCAAGCTGAGAAGGAAAAACTATACAATTTCAATTAAAACCTTTTTGCTAGCTAAAATAATCTACACCCAAAGCAAGGGTCTCCTTCAACCACTGCCTTTCCTGCGAACCGGATTTCCAAAAAAAGGATCATTCCTAGTGCTTGCCTTGTGGGCTCATGACTATTTCCTCAGGAAGTCGGACTGAGATGTTTGTAGGTAGGCGGTTAGAGTGCACTCTATTTTAAGCATATCATAATTACTTTAAGGTATCAACTTAAAAGCTTAAAGCGACTTAAACTTGTCAGATTAATATTAGCTAATCCAATTAGTTTGGACCGCGTTTATGTTGCAGTACATTGTAGGATTGTCTTAGGGGTCATATTTCGTCTTTTAAAACAGTCTATTTAATAATGAACTTATATAATATCATAAATTTAAAAAAGATACATTTACAATAAATGGGGGACAAAGCTAGACTTCAATTGAGTATGCTCAAAATAATATAATTATCAAGTATAGTTTAATAAATGATTAGGAGTGTCATACCAGCTGTTCTATCGTGTCCAGGTGATCAGTTTTTTAAATCAGGGTAAATAAAGATATAACTATTATTATTATTATTATTATTATTATTATTATTGTCATTATTATTATTATTATTGTTGTTGTTGTTGTTGTTATTATTATTATTATTAATATTATTATTATTATCAGGTTTAAAACCACGAGGCGTAGCCGACTGCTTTTAGGGCCTGATAAAACACGATCTGCGAGTTTATTGAGCGACTTCAAAAATTCATGAATAAGTTGAGCATAGGGTCCTTGTTCTTGACATGCTCTCGTACTCGTGTGGTCCTTTATAAAGATTTCAAAATCTTTATATAAAGATATCCATATTGAACTATTATCAGGTATAAAGATCCATGCACGTGATGGATTTGAAGAGCCTGATAGGTCTAAATATTCATGATTTTTTGAAATATAAATCATCTCAAGAAATTATGAAATAAAAGATATAAAAATAATACTTATAAATTGAGGTTCTCGAAAATAGAAAATGCTTACATATACAGTAATAGCTATGCGTTTTTAGTGACAACCGTGGCAACTTGAGTAAGAAATAATAGCAATAGCTAGAACATTGTGTATTGATATTTTGATTGCGATCAGCCAAAAGATTCAAAACGCTTAATTTTGGTGATATATCATTATTGTTCTGATTATCCGTAAGTAAATCCTTAGATTTTAATTTTTTGCAATATTCAATACTCAATTTTGTCATAAATTCCAAAATTAAATATTGAATATTGAAGAACAAATTAAATAAAATCCAAGGACTTACGCGGATAATCAGGACAATTATAGTACATTTTCACTGAAAAACTTAATTTGTTTACTTTTATTAATTTAAATAGGTTTTTTTAAAGCTCATTTACATGCCCTTTGAAAGGCAATACCCATTCAAGACTTATACTTAAACCCAAGTCATGAAAGTTGTTTTTGACACTATGACAAGCGCGTTAAACATAAAGATTTATTTCCTAACTTATGGTCTTATATAGTTTTGGTTGAGGCATTATATATGTCCATTTTTAAAGCTTATTTACATGCCCTTTGAAAGGCAATACCCATTCAGGACTTATACCCAAGTCATGAAAGTTGTTTTTGACACTATGACAAGCGCGTTAAGTAACGATGAATATAAGAACGATAGCACTCAACGGCATGGAATGTAGAAAGGTGATAATTGTAGTAACTTAACCCTCAGGCTCAAACCTTAATATTAGTTTCTATTTTCTTTTGTAAATTATTATTTCAAATTTATTGTAAATAGATCAACTAATTAAATTCCCAAATGTATTATTTAATATTCTTTATACACGAGTATTGTTTAAACCAATCTTGTTATTGGTCGAAACACGAAAAATGGAGAAGTATATTTTTTGTGATATTTAACTACTGACAAACTCCCTTTTAGTCTTTAAATCCTATTTAAAAAACTCATTAATAATTCATGAAGGAAACACAATAGAAATCATGACCGTGAAGGAGGTTTTATATCTGATAAAGATTCGTCTTCATTTGCATAAACTTTAACTTGGATTTTCTCTATCAAACTTTGTTCATTTCATAAAGAATTCAGTACAATATGATAACATTCATCACGAGTTTTTTAAGCCGTTCAATAAACTCGCAGATCGTGTTTTATCGGGTATAAAACCACTCGGCTACGCCTCGTGTTTTATATCCGATAAAACACTCCTGCTCGTTTATTAAACAGTACTAAATCTTCTGTGCTTCAATACGACAGAAATTCTATGTGGGGAAAATGACAAATTTGAGGCTTTTTCTTTCTATTGTTTTTGGGTGTTGTGATTGGTTGAAAACTTCAAACTCAAAAGTAAACGTCTTAAGAAGCGACTTTTAGTTCATATTTTTTCA
This sequence comes from Actinia equina, assembly GCA_011057435.1. NCBI lineage: Eukaryota > Metazoa > Cnidaria > Anthozoa > Actiniaria > Actiniidae > Actinia > Actinia equina. The sequence continues at coordinate 378,298 of WHPX01000339.1, read as the reverse complement.
CAAACATCTCTCCATAGGTTGATACATCCCCCGCAGTAGAAAATCTCAAAATTCTGAAATGGGGCAAGCGATATGCCGCAGAACAATAGAAAGCGCTATCGTTCTTATTAGGAGCATTACTTAAACATAAAGATATATTTCCTAACTTATGGTCTTATATACATTTTTTTGTGTGGAAACCTTTTCGTTCCCAGAAATGCTACAAATGCTCTGGCTGCTTCTCACAACTCTGGCCATTTTGACTTATGCGTTGTCTGAAATCACCTGTATCACGGAACTGAAATCTAAAGATTGAACAACCCCAAGAACAAAAACGACAATTTCTCACATGAAAGTCGGTGTTACACACTGACTGGTATATATATATATATAGCTAATAAATAATAACGAACACCAACAACATCATAACTGCTAACACTGTCGCTAACACAGGGAAAATACCAATTTTTCTTCTACCAATCAGTATCAAGGAGAGTTTTCGCGCGTTTTCCGAAGACGCGGCCGTACGATTCGCTTAGAAATCGGCATGCGATCGGAAAATCGCAAAACAGTGGGAGAAATAAGCTTCAGCTTGCCTCAAAAAGTCAAATAATTATGATAATAATCTAGAAAATATAATAAATATTATTTAAAAAAAGTTAATTGGCTTGAACATATGATATTTCAGTCATGTTTCATCGATATTGAATGATATAAATATACATTTTTCATAATATATAGTAAAATATGTAATATGTTTGAGGCTATGTAACAGAAAAAAATGAGTGTATATGACAATTTTCAGATTTTTAAATAATTTTGTTTGCATCGCCTACTGATACCGAAAACCATACGGTTAAGAAAAGGGGTTCTAATTCACTTCTTAACTAATGAAAATAAAATAGTTTAAATATGGAATGAAGAATCGAGGATTTTCTAGAAATCTTTCAATTAAGCACAAGAAAAATGCTTTATTTTGGATCTAATTCATGTATTTTCTCGATCAATTGGCTTGATACACTTTGCATTATACTTTTTTACGATTTAGAGTTAGACGTTCTCTTATGATTTAAATTTCTCTATATTTTTTTCACAAAATTCATCGAGGCTTTTACAATATAGCGTTTGGAAGTTTTGAATCGGCGACCTAACCAACGTAAAGAAGAAGGAAAAGAATACTTTTAAAGCTTTCTTACCTTTGAACAAGCTGTTTATCGGGTTACTTGTTCTCTTATCAAGTAATCTTGTACTTTATTTAGACAAAGAGTGGGAATTTAGCTTCCTTATTGTCCGATAACTTCTCTAGATAACATGTATTATTTATCTCAATAGATCTTGACATTTTTCGAGTTCCAAATTACCGCTGTGTTCCTTGATTGCAGACTCATTTAACACCCAGGGCTAGCCTCTTTTTTGTGCAGAACATGGATGTGTTCCAATGAAGTTCCGTGGGTGAAAGTGTTTGTAATATTGAAGTTGTTTTAATATTTTACTGTTGGCCTTTGTAAATAGTTAGACACTGATATGAGGCTAAACCTAGGTAAATGAGTCTGTAATCAAGGAACACAGGAGTGATTTGGAACTTCGAAAAGGTCTATTCAAGGATGTATAAAATATATTCAAATTTTTGCAAATTTTGTTTTTTATTTTATTTTATTACGTCATTAACATAGATAGTAACCGAAATCAATTACTTCACATGTCAATGACAAAATATTAAAGCAGCGCTTTAATGCTGCCGGAATTCGAATTCGAAGCACTTTAACATTTTGTTAATCATGATTTCTTTTCTCCCAGGCAATTCTTTTCGTAACACATAAAATTCAGTCCTGTCGCGTTTTCTCAAGTATAAATGAAACATACTTCAGGGATTGTCAAGTCAGGGGTATAATATTGTAAGACCTATATACGGGTCAAATCTATCAAATCCTTACGAACCTTCCAGTGTTTTTCTTTGACCCCCTGACAAGCATTCTATCAATTATGGCCGCTACAGACACAGGAAGTGAAAAAAGAAACCGAATAAATGGCCTTATGACGCACTATCAAAAATCACTTTAATAATACGATTTCCTAGAGTAAATTCGCCGTCTATCCAGAACCAATCACACAGGCCATCAACACACCAAGACACCGCTATTGGAAAGATCATTTACGAGATATACAGTGCGAAATAGCTTATTAGGAGGAAGTAATTTTCATTATCTTACTCAGCGGTTCAGTTACCTTTAAGTAATTCATTATTGAATACAATTCGTTACTACATATATAGCTCTAATGCATCTCAGTCATTTCAGAAAATGACCTTTGCGAGTGGTGCAAACGCGTCTGGAGAGTTATCAAAGGAAGTTCACTAATTATTCTTATTATTTCATATTGGATAGTAAAACTATAATGATCCGGCCAACATTCTTATTTCTTGGTTGAATCTCGTTATGCAGTCACATTTTATGATCAAGATAAAAATCTTCGCAAACATTTTTTGATCTGCTGACCCCCTTGTACTAAACTATATAAGTACAAGAGTACAACAGGGTAGATAGCACTGTAATGTTTATTGTACATTTGTACAACAGGATCGATAGCAATGTACCATATATTATATACAATATACAGTAGAGTGCTATCTACCCTGTTGTACTTATGTACAATGACAATCTACAAAGTACCTTATTGTACTAATATACAATATACAGTACAGTGCTATCTACCCTGTTGTACTAATGTACAATGACAATCTACTGAGTACTCTATTGTACTAATATACAATATACAGTACAGTGCTATCTACCCTGTTGTACTAATCTACAATGACAATCTACTGAGTACCCTATTGTAATAATGTACAATGACAATCTACAGAATTTGTAATCACGTATGTAAGGGTACCGAACGAACGATTGTTTGACGGCAGCTAGTCTATTGCCTAGATTCCCTATCGCTAATGTTGCCTACTGAGATAAGCGCGTAGCAATGAAAACAGTGATAATACGAGTTTTCAGGTTCTTTTGTCAATAAATAATGAAAAAAGCAATGATTTTTCAAGAATTTCTAAATCTTTCCAGATAAAAATAGAAACGCCTAGAGTCTTCCCTTCTCGTACAAAAGAATAATATGTTTTTCTAAGGCTATATTAGCTCATCCACGCATGGTCTTAAAAACACTTAATGGACCACTATACGACTATACGGCAGTCATCTTGGATCGCAAGGCATTTTGAGGCGTCTAGGGGGCAAATAAATATATACACAGTAATGATGTTGATTGATATTAACAGGCCACCTCAAAAGAAAAAAAACAATAAACAAACAAATAAACAATACAAAAAAAGATGATTTAAGACGGCACATCTTTGCCCATGAAGAAAGTTGCCCTCTACCAAGATGGTCGCTCAAGCAAGTTAAGGCCTGGGATTTTGTTCAAAAGAGTCAAAATTACTTTTCACCGTAGATTTCTCATTTTTGGATGTAGTTGAATGCGATTGCAACAGTTATCCTTATTTTGGGAGCTTAACATTTTGGATAGATAAATTTGCATGAAAGGTGGTCACGTGATCTTAAAAGAGGGATGTTGGTTTTAGATTATTTGTGAGTTTGGGATCGCTGTGTCTTTGAGTCAATTGCACTCCAACAAAAAGATATAACCAGCATCCACATTTTTCACAAAGCCTACTCTATTAACTTCCGGACATTACCCTCTCTTTCCCCATTCACTTGCGTGCATTCCCATTAGATCCAATTATCTATATATCTATATAATAAACAAATAAAGTACGCATATATATACTTATTTACCTGAGACTCAAATCGCAAGTAACCTCACGTCCGTATAGATGAAGCATTTCTTTAGTGTTTTCACATTGCTTCTCAGACAGAGCAACATCTGACAGTCTCAATCTAAGCATCTCCAATTTGTATTTGTATATGTTAAATATATCACTTAATGTCAACATTTTATCAGCATATTGATTGATTCATTACCCTGATATAGTTTTTTATATTAACGTGTCCTATCTTACAAATCCATTAGCGAGCCATGGGTTCAATAGTCCCCTTATCAAATCCCTGCGTCATCTTGAAAGGTACTGCTGTACCTTTGTATCGAAGCGAGACGAACGGTGAATTTGCAATGATAGAGACATGTTAATAATTTTTCAATTTAAAAATGCAAGCTCACCCTTCGTCTCGAAAAAAGGCACGACCACCTTTCAAGATGGCGCAGGGAACTGTGGCACGAGAAGAAAACACGCACACACACATACATACCCATATACTACATGGATATCTACATTCATATACTTATATAGTCAAAAAGGTTGTTAGAGCATTAAGAAGATAAGCAACAAGAGATAGGTCATTCCAGGATCCAAGAAAAGCTGGAATTACGTGTTATGCCTTCCTTGTGATATTCTTTATTAAAAACTCAAAAGACTTTGAAATTACGATAGTCATAATTTATTTAAACTAGTGAATTCTCACTTTCTTAATATTACTATCTTTTTGTTATGACTTCTTATCCTCGACAAGATCATGAAGCTCCTTGTTGAGATATTCAAGTTGTCTGTATTTGACAAAACCCATTTATAAAGGCCTCGATTATATTTGTGTTTAGTTGTAAGAATCTCCATTGGCATCGACCTCTCTTTTGATCCTAGGCAGTGCGGTCTCTCTAGCGAATTTTTTTGAATCTCAATGAGAGCGCAATTTGTGTTTTCTTATGATCTTATAAACGTTGACGATGTGCGATGCAAAATTAAAGCTGATTACCTTTCTCGCTACTCAGGCTGTCAAATAAATATCAACAGATTATTTCAAACTTCGAATTTCTATTCGATTCTTGAGTATACTTTTGAAAATAAGGCCCTATGTGCCATTTAGGCGCGAGGAGGATAGGTACAGGGCATGCACATACTCTTGAAAATATAATATATACTTAACGTCAGAAAATTAGTTATAGTGGGTTTAGAGGAATTTTTAGTGAGAGTTGGCTTTGAAAATATTTTCTTCAAAGCAACATTTCCTTATTTATTTGTAATAATAATATTGGTACATTACTGACTTAATGTTAATGTAATGTAACAAAAGGGGACAAACTTCCGCAGATGTTTTTCTTTTTCTTTGTATGAAAAGGAAAAGATGAAAGAACGCACTTAAAGTCATTGAAGTCACAAAAAGTTTTGATTATACCTCGATAAAATATTCAACACAGGATTTTATCTCATTTTATGATTAACGATGACATATCAAAGGGGGTAAGTTCGTGATAAGAGAAAAATCACAATTACTTCCTCTCATGTGAGTTTTGCTTTTAATCAAGATCGTTGCGTGCGTTTGTGACGATCTTGAAAATTAAAGATCAATACATTGGCGGCCTATTTCAAGTAGGGCCGCAGTTACTGTCTATCTGTATATTTATCAAACAGCGCCTAGCTTTGCTGGAAGTTTGGTTTGTAAATTGCAACACTGACAATTCGCAGCATCCATTTCTAAAATAAACTCTTTTTCGATTCAAGCTATTGTCCGTCGTAATCAGTCGGAAATCAAGCTTATATATTTTTCTGAAAACTGAAAAAACAATAGATAAATTATAGTTATATAAAATACCAGAGGTTTTAATCTATCCGGTCATCTTTTATAACCTCGAAATAACTGATTAGGACAAAAGTATACTTTTTTATGGTCGTTGTTTGCGTACCTTGCTTGGAAGAAGCCAACTTATAAATCAGAGAATATTAAAAAATACAGAACTGAGTTCAAAATATAGTGACTGATAAAATGATTCGTGACGTTGTCTGTTGAACTGATTTTCAATTCAAACATCGCCAGCAATTATCTTTACTCCAAATCTCGGTAAAATTTTCGATCAGTAATTTTTTGTGACAAAGTCGAGAAGTATAAAGACTTTGTAACAACACCAGTAACAAACTCAGTAACAACCCCACTACAAAACGACAGCAACTACAACAGCAACGACAATAACAACAGTAAAAATATAAATTTAGTCACTAAGAAAATAATAAAGTAAATTAAGGAGTAGGCTATGGAAATAGATTGTGGTTTTAAGACTTTTTGAAATGTAGATTGATGCTCCTTAGACTTTTAGTCGACATTGAGGCACAATCATTAAAAATGCCTCAAACGAAAAAGCTTAATTAAAGCAAAGTATTGCGGAATTTAATTTTTCGATTATTCTGTAATTTTATGTTATCAAAATTAACTTTATTTTATCTAAGCTAGAGATAGAAAATAATTTCTCATTTCAAATGAATATAAGTAGAACATTTAGTACATATAAGACAAGTAAGAGAAATGAAAAATGTTAAACGAAAAATATTTTTTTCAACTTACGGTTTGTTAACCTTGAAGTCCATGCCGGTTATAAGTGACAAATGGGTTAGAAACCTCCATTCAAACATGTGTCAGAAGTTGCTAGATGCTAGTACGTGATACAACGAAGTTTGAATGTATAAAAACACCGAATTGAATCATAGAATCTTGAAGGTATGCTTGTTACAGATGACAGACAACTAGTCAATGGCTATGAACAATACTGATGAGGGTCACATGAAGTATCATAAGTTTAGAAAAGCTTATTGGGCAAAAATGCTATCAGAAAAGCAATAATCGCTGATTTAATCATCAAAAATATTTCCTCTATTAACACAACGTCAGCAGCAGGGATTAATCATCTTGATAACCACTATTTGTCATGTTATGAAAGGATTTTGTCTCAAAATTTGATATCACTCATTTTTCACAATTGAGGATTTTCTAGGGGGCTCCGTTTATTTCACCATTTTTCGAACTCGTTATCAAATTTCTTTATCAAATTTCTGCATAAATTTGAGCTAAATTGCGACCCAAGGGATTTTTTGTTTGCTTTTCAATTGTTTGAATATTTCACAGAAATAGATCAAACCTTCAAAACATAGAGTATTTTCAATTTTTAATACAACTTACCAGATTGATAGTTTAGAATTCAAATAATTTGTTCAAATGCAATGGAAACGTGATTGATATGTCTGGTTATCGCGATGTATGTTGAAAATACCAGACAATACAAAGAGGGAAAAGGAAGGAAGAAGGACGAAGGTAGACGAGACGAGCTGAATCTTAATGTACTAATAAAGATACATGTACAGATACGAGTCTTTCATAAGCATTTGTTAATTTTACTACCAACTACCAACTACCAACTACCAACTACCAACTACCAACTACCAACTACCAACTACCAACTACCAACTACCAACTACCAACTACCAACTACCAACTACCAACTACCAACTACCAACTACCACTACCAACTACCAACTACCAACTACCACTACCAACTACCAACTACCAACTACCAACTACCAACTACCAACTACCAACTACCAACTACCAACTACCAACTACCAACTACCAACTACCAACTACCAACTACCACCACCACCACCATCCAAATAAACATAACAAATAACAACTTAATTATAAAATTTGAAGACATAACTGCTTAGAAAAGGGGTGTGTGAAAATTCACTTCCTGGTGGATCCCTGATACGATAAACTCCCTGAAATATTTGACAAAAAGTTAAATAAAAACAGCTGTAGCAACTTTTGAACTCCATCTTATTAGTGTGCGCGGAAATCGAAATTGAAAATCTGTACAAGATGATGAGACCGACCATTTATATTATTAGTGCACTAGAGAAAACATCCTCTCAAAAAGCGATCGCAGTAAGGGACCAGTCACTATTTACTCAAATCTATTGAGTCTTTAAATTGTTTTAAGACATCATATAAGAGTTTCCTTAAATAATTTTCTTATATTCTTAAGGATATTGTATTGGAATTATCACTATTTATATGTTTTTTTTTTAGAATCTTAATTCAGTGTAAATGTAGTATTTTTAGATAATATGCCTGAAAAGCCCTCTGGGAGGTTTAATAAAGTAAAGGGTGAAGGAGAAAATGGGGGCCCTCAAAGGCTTTTTAGTTGAGCCTTGATAGGTCAATAGGAGGATTGGGAGGATTCAGTGGGAGGATTTGTTAAACGATTGATCGGAGGGTACCCGAAAAACATGAATGCTATTAGGTTGAGGTCTGGAACATTTTTTGCATCAATAATATTTTCTCCTCAACCCCCGTCCCCTCCCCCGACTTAATCTTAAATAATGACTGGTCCCTAAAGGGGCACTATGTACCGCTCAAATCCACTGGAACGCCTCACTGACTGGTCTTATGATAAGTAATATTATACTAAAAGAATGATGCACAGTAAAGTTCGCCATAGCGGAAGAACATTGGCTTGTAAGACTTGTAATCCATAAACCCTTGGATTCTAGTAAGGTACTTGGAACTGTATATCCTCTGTCGAGACTTTATTTTTTTTTTTTTGGCCATATATATGCGCTGTTGGTTAAAAGCATTCTATGCTACGTATTCCAGTGCAGAAAATTAAAAGGTAATCACGCATGAAGATGGCAAGGAAGCAAGGAAGCAAGGAAGCAAGGAAGCAAGGAAGCAAGGAAGCAAGGAAGCAAGGAAGCAAGAAGGAAAAAAAGAAAGAAGGAAAGAAAGAAAGCATGAAAGAAGGAAAGAAAGAAATCAATATAGAGAGAAAGAAAGAAAGAAAGAAAGAAAGAATAAATGATCATTTTATTAAGCATGAAGCTAAAACGATCTGAGAATCGACCACCAAATTATAATATTTCAAAATTTAATTAAAACGAACCGCTTAAACAAACCGAATATAAAACATAGCAGCATAACAAACACTAGCCGCTAGTTCAGTTCATTTACTTTTTGTTTTGCCAGCATGAGGCAGCTGCCTTTTGAACCGTTTTTCATTATAGTAAAATGATCGAAAAGAAGAGAGTTAAGTGAATCATTTCATTGTCTTGAAGCTTACAGTTGTCTTGACAGCAATCAACCGACAATCAGAAAGGTAATATTATATGGCTTAATAATTATATATATCATTAAGGACCGGCGATTTTGACCCGGACAGCAACAAAATCTTCTGACAGAAATTCGCAACTTGAGACCGAATTTCCCCACTTGTTTTTCAGGTCAGGAAGATGAAAAGAATCAATAAATAATTCCAAGCAAAAAGAAAATCGGCTTAGAAGTACATATCCTATGTCTACACATCCTCTTAGATCGAATTCTTTTTTTAGTTGAGCTTCTCTTTTTATTCTATTACACTACTTTTTTATCGTTACCAAAAAAATCCAACTCATGCAAAGCCGCCATTGTTACAAATTAACAATTCCAATTATCTGCATACAATTGTGCTAAACGGAGAGTAAGCGAAATGAGAGTATTAATTTTCTCAGCATTTTTATCGAAGAAATCCAACTAAAGGCCATCGATATCTTGGTAGCAAATCCTATATTGAATAATACGTGTAAGTACTTTTTTGCTTCCAATAAACTACATACCGTTATTCTGAACGGAGAGTAAGATATAATTAGGGTAGCTTTTCGAGAAAATGAAACTAATTAATGAAATACATGATTTTTTAAAAAAAAAACATTTAAAAAATTCTGTAATAGAAAATTTTGAAATATGAGAAGCTACTGAATAACAGCTCGTGACATATTTTTCGACTACTAACGTGTGGAACTGAATGTCATTTCATGATCAAAATAATGAAGTTTAACAAAAGCTGGGCAGTTGTTTTTTCGGTGTCATTTATTTGCGCAGCATTTGCAGAACGTTTCAAGTACTGAATGAATAACAAATAAATGCAAACCAATTAGACTAAGCCTTACCAAACAATGTAGTTCCTTCTAAAGTTAATGGAACGACTTAGCCTAACCAAGATATTTGCACAGCTAGTTCAAATAAACAATTACTAGTTACTAGGTAACGAAAGCCATTTACGGGATTTAAGTCAGCTTTTATAGATACGTGTTTTTCTTGCAAATTAAGGAAAATAATTCTCGTCTCTGGATGCAAACAACAAGCAACTTTAAGATTGCACCTACAATTAATGGCTAAAACTGAATAAAACTAAAAAAATTTGGATAATAAAAATTCTTTGTAAAATTAAAATTAAAATTAATGAATAATTCCCAGTAAGATGATAATTTAGATTTAAAAAAATTGTCACTTTTACCGATAACACTATTGGTTTTGAAGTCGTTAACTTGAACATTGTCAGTTGTACGAACTAAATTAGTGAATTCTTATGAGTTTTATTCTTTTAAGAACAGTTTATTCTAACATTAGAATGAGAAACGTTGCCTTACTTTAATTTTAAGTGAAACATGTGATCGCAATCTCAGTTGCTTAAACTGAATATAAAGGAAAAAAGTTTAGCCCATCATTATTATTAATTGTATGGTCCCTAAAACAACTTTTTTGATGTTTATTACTAGATCAGTGTTACGTTTTTTAATCATATGTTATTAAAGACTCACGTGTTTTTCTGTAGCTGTTTGTAGTCTTATCTTCTAGAAGCTGTCCGTGTTCGTTTTTCGCCATAAACTGCTAGGGATCTCAAATCGCTTACCAAAAATTGATCTTAGCTCTTCGAGAGTTTCCAGAGAAAGGTCGTGAAGTGTCTATTGCTAAAGAATCTTATTATGCAGTTTACTCACCATCTTGTCTCTGATTGGCCAAGAGCTTTCAGCCAATCCCTGATATCGTGTGAACTTGACATGATAAACGTATAGATCTTTCTGCCTTTTTGCCGATAATACATTTGTCATTTCAATTAAGGTCACTAAATCAGCTAAGGTCGAAATGGAAATGGATTAAGTTTGCTATTATTTGTTTCAAAATTAAAATAAATATTTAATAAAATAATAATAATAATAATTATTATTATTATAAGTGACCTCGGTTTTCGCATGATATCGCAAATTATCAAGACCTCGTTTTATCCGCCTCTGCCTATGGCAAATTACATGGCTTGGTTCTTGATAATTTACGATATCCAGACATGCTCAACCACATCCAGTTATACAGTTAAGGTGGCTGCCTACTTTTGAACGTTCGAATTGAGCCCACGATGAGCGCGCGCTCAAAAACCGCTGAAAAATCTACAATATTTTATTGAAGGACCATACACGTTTTGAGCTTCAACAGAGCAAAACCCTCAAATTTTGCACGGGACTCTATATTTTTTAATGGCTCATTCGAAAAAACTTTCAAAAATCTATGTTATATCAAAATTTTAGAAAAAGTTTAAATCAGCAACACATGAAAAAATAGATTTTTGTAGGGATTTTTGTTCGCCTTAATGAAATTTTTAAGAGCACCGAAACTACAAAATATGAGAAATCAATTTATCTTTTTGTCTTTTTGTCGAAAATATCCATGTATTATTGTAGAATGATTGACTAGCCTTCATCCGTGAAATCATGTAGTCTACAAATAACTATGATCTTATGGATCTTAATTTTTTTCTAATCACTTTAATCCAAAAGGTCGTGCGTAGGCTTCCATTAAATTCTGATTATCTCGAAAACAAGCTCGGGACACCCTATTTTTCTTTCCAGATTTGGAATCAGTATTAAATTTCAATTCGGAAAATCGAAGTTTAAAAAAAAGTTAAAATCAATTTTCAAAAGTAGGCAGTCACCTTAAGGTTAAAAGATAGTTTCCGAGCAACAGTGTATGTAGAATGTCCTGCATAATATGTACTGTCATTGACACATTGACGAGTAAGTGTACTGCGCATGCGAGAACAAACACTTTGACAAGTTTTGAACACTTGTGGACAGTGAAACGTTCCCAGAGAAAACAATATAACTGATGAACGCTTATTTGCCGGTGGACTTATTATGACAAACCAAGTTTATATCAGTGGCGGTATATTTAGTCAAACATTAAAAAGAAAGAAAAAGAAAAGAAAATATAGCTACAATAGTAATTTTGTAATGTTGGGGAAAAAATTCCTAGTCATTCATATAAAGAACATTTACCTAAATTCACCGCCTTTCTTGTCGTTTCAGTGCGGTGCCATTTTTTTTGGGCTGTTTGTTACCCACCCACCCCCCCTCCTTACACGTTAGTTAATGTACGCGTTTCATATTCATCAAATATGTGATTTTAAATGATAAAAGAACTAAGTTTAGGTCATGTAATTTTGGTCTCTGTTTGTTGAAATTTTGCCAAAAGTACACTACATTTAATAAAGCGCTCTCTTATCTATTTAATTTTTCGCTGGTTTTAATTATTTAAAATCCTCTTAAGAGATTTATCGTTGTGACACTTGTATACATAATAAATAGTAACAATAAGGTAGAGTTTACAAAAGAAAATGAATTTGTTTTTATTGTAACCAGACTCTAATAAGCCAGAGTAAATTGTTTGTTTCATTAAAGTACACACGCGTGCAATCGACCATCTTATATTTTATCTCAGTAAATTCTAGATCTATGCCGGGCTAGATATGTTATATTACTTCATATATTACCGGCTGAATATTAAATGAGTATTATGCACTAAAAGGCATAGCAGACTATAATCTTCAAAACAGTCATTCCGTTTGATAATGACGCCATTTTAATCAGCACTATCTCTCTAAGACGATATACACCTATTTCAAAAAACGTCGGAGATCTGAAATGGGCGACCTGAAACTAAACGGAATTTTTGTACTCTTCAGTACATTTTCTGGCTAAAATACGAAAAATCACATTTCTAAATTAAAGGTGATGTTTCATTTTCCAATCTAAACTAGAAGGCATCTACGCTGTTCAGCTGTGAAAATATATCGATTTGCATGTAAGTAATAACACCCATAAATGTAATACCCACCATAAATGTAATAAAAATCAAGCATAAACGTAATAATCGACCCCACCATAAATAATAACCCTCCAACCATAAATATAATAACCAAGCATTCCGGAGAGTCAAACAAAGTGTTCAATCAACAAACAACTCTGGGCAGAATGGTTTGAGTGTTTCGTCAATTACAGTGGGTTGGGTCACATACCACGTGATAGCCTGTGTAAACAGTCCTTTTGCATACGGATGGCTAGTGCAAGAAACGGCTGGTAATACATCTCCGACCGACAACGTTCGTTGTATATAGACTGACTAAGCGATGAATGACCAATTAACAGTAGCTTGTTACTCGTAGTTTCAAATTTATGTGTGGTCAGCTGAAATAGTAACTAACTTATCTAATTTAGGTGACGTCAACTATTCAACAGTTTGACTGAATGCACTCTTGAATTTTCGAATATCTAGATGACAACAAGCTTAACTTTACCCTAGAAGGAAACTCCATGATTTGAAAGCTTTCTAAAAATAAGTGTATGAGAACTACATTCAATATTTACCTTAAAAGAGCCCGTATTTATGGTAGAAGGAACGGCAATGCTTGGGCCTGTGGGTCGGGTGCTTCAGATGGAATCGTTTGAGGCCGTCGTATACACATGTGCGAAATCTTCAATTTTATCTTCATTAACTTGTGTAACTTCTTTCATTCCACATTTTAAATGGCCTTCAACTATTCTTGGTTTGGATAAGAGATGAAGACTTCTTGATACAACTGTTATCTTCTTTAAATATTCGCATCGGTTTGAAGAACGAATACATGGAGACGTTTTGATTTGTATTTCTGAAAATTCATAAACGCAACTGAAATGGTGCGAAACCAAATCCCTCGTGAAGGGTGCATATATATACGAATACTAAAACAATGAAAATATGAAACAATATAAGCGCTGTTATAAGCGCAACATCAAAACTATGTGTGAACATTTTTCAAATATATGTAACTTTGCAGTTGACTCATTGCATTAGACATGCAAAAACTGAAGTGACGCTTGATAGCAAACAAATTTAGCACGTTAATGTTGGAGAAAGGCTTTGCTCGGCTTAGGCTCGGCTTATGTCTACACATCCTCTCAGATCGAATTCTTTTTTTAGTTAAGCTTCTCTTTCAATTCTATTACACTACTTTCTTATCGTTACCAAACAAATCCAACTCATGCAAAGCCGCCATTGTTACAAATCCTATCAAGAATAACGCGTATTCCAATTAACTGCATACAATTGTGCTAAACGGAGAGTAAGCTAAATGAGAGTATTACACCTTTTGCTGTTCATTAACAGAAAATGTACATTCATTTGTGCCAAATTGTTGTATCAATAACGTGTAATGTACTTTCATCAACACCACGAGTAACATCATTAGCGCGGTTCAACTTTCAATAACGATAATTGAATATGCGTGTACATTCATAGGCATCAATGGACAATCAATAGCGCGTTTGTACATTCATATGCGCGGAATGTATTTTCTTGTGCGCGAAAGTAAACTTCAATAACACGAATTGACAAACGATTGCATTTATGGATAATCATTTACCCAAAAGTGAAAATTCATTAGTGCTATTAGCATAACCATTGACAATCTATAACGCGTTTGGACAATCATGAGGGTCAATGTTATATTCTATAGCGTGGTTCGACAAACATTTGCATGATTCAAATGAACAATAAGAGAAATAAAACAATCATTAGCGATGTTCTTTTTTATCACTTTAAAACATATAAATAATCCTCCAAAAGGGGTTACATCATAGTTTACATTTCTATGCATTCTTTAAAAAAACATAATCGAGCCAAAGCAGAATATAAAAGAAGATCGGTCAATGCCGTAGGCGCCTCAGAGACGTAGAAAGTGCGTTAGAGTGCTGTGTACTATGCCACCCCGAAGAAATCGAATACTGTTAGAACAGCGTGAAAGAATTGTAAGGGCTTTTGAAGATGGTAACGAGGACTACTTAATGGTTGCAGACACGATAGGAGTCAACAGATCGACAGCAAGAGGCATCGTGTCAAGATATATAAGAGAAGGAAGAATTGCAGAAAGACCACGTGGCGGTCGAAACCATGTCAGTGTTGACGATACTATGAAAGATTGTCTTAATGACATCATCAATGAAAACTGCCTGTTGACACTGGCGCAGATAAACCAAGAATTAAGGCAACGCCTTCCTGGAAAACCTAGGATATGCGCCCGTACAGTGGCAAGGACTCTTGAAGGGATGTTGTATAGAGTGAAACTTGCTAGACCTCTTCCAGCAGAGAGAAACCGGCCAGATGTCATACAGAAACGTGTTGACTACGCAAACTGGTTCATGGGCCACGCAGTTGTACACCATAGTGTTTTTGTCGATGAATGCGGGTACAACATTTGGACGTCAAGAAGCCAAGGAAGGGCCAGAAGAGGAGAGAGAGCTTACAGGCAAGTCTGCGGTCAAAGAGGAAGAAATGTGACGATCGCCCTTGCAATTTCACCGATAATGGGCCTCGTCTTCCACTCTTCAATTATAGGGGGATGAACGCAGAAAGGTTTTCTGACTTCCTTGCACAAACACGACTTAATCTAGATCCAGATGAAAACATCATCTTTATCTATGATGGTTCACCGGCTCATCATAATGCCGCCATTCCCGCACCAAACACTGAACTCAGGAAACTGCCTCCATACAGCCCGTTCCTAAACATTGTTGAACAAGCAATTAGTTCACTTAAAGCAGCAATCAAAGCCGATATCAGCCGTCCAGAAATCCAACAACGGATGAACGACCGGGCTGAGGCAAGACGACAAGGGATTGCTTTAGGTCACTACAGAACACAGTTGCTATTGGAAGGGTTCCAGAGAAATGTGGCAACTATCACTGTTGCTAAAAGTGGTCAGTGGTTCAGATTTATGCAAACGTATTTGCCACGATGCATAAACGGCGAAGAAATTGAAGGCTAAAATAAAAGAACATCGCTAATGATTGTTTTATTTCTCTTATTGTTCATTTGAATCATGCAAATGTTTGTCGAACCACGCTATAGAATATAACATTGACCCTCATGATTGTCCAAACGCGTTATAGATTGTCAATGGTTATGCTAATAGCACTAATGAATTTTCACTTTTGGGTAAATGATTATCCATAAATGCAATCGTTTGTCATTTGGTGTTATTGAAGTTGAATTTCGCGCACAAGAAAATACATTCCACGCTTATGAATGTACAAACGCGCTATTGATTGTCCATTGATGCCTATGAATGTACACGCATATTCAATTATCGTTATTGAAAGTTGAACCGCGCTAATGATGTTACTCGTGGTGTTGATGAAAGTACATTACACGTTATTGATACAACAATTGGCACAAATGAATGTACATTTTCTGTTAATGAACAGCAAAAGGTGTACTTTTCTCAGCATTTTTATCGAAGAAATCCAACTAAAGGCCATCGATATCTTGGTAGCAAATCCTATATTGAATAATACGTTTAGTACTTTTTTGCTTCCAATAAACTACATACCGTTATTCTGAACGGAGAGTAAGATATAATTAGAGTAGCTTTTCGAGAAAATGAAACTAATTAATGAAATAATTAATGTTTTTTTTAAAAAGAAGACTTTATGAAAAATCCGTAATAGAAAAGTTTGAAATATGAGAAGCTACTGAATAATAGCTCGAGACACTTTTTTCGACTACTAACGTGTGGAACTGAATGTCATTTCATGATTAAAATAATGAAGTTTAACAAAAGCTGGGCAGTCGTTTTTTCGGTGTCATTTATTTGCGCAGCATTTGCAGAACGTTTCAAGTACTGAATGAATAACAAATAAATGCAAACCAATTAGACTAAGCCTTACCAGAGAATGTAGTTCCTTCTAAAGTTAATGGAATGACTTAGCCTAACCAAGATATTTGCACAGCTAGTTCAAATAAACAATTACTAGTTACTAGGTTACGAAGGCCATTTACGGGATTTAAGTCAGCTTTTATAGATACGTGTTTTTCTTGCAAATTAAGGAAAATAATTCTAGTCTCTGGATGCAATTATTGGCTATAGTGCAAATAACATACAAACACCTTTAAGATTGCACCTCCAATTAAGATGGCTAAAACTGAATAAAACTAATAAATTTTGGCTAATAAAAATTCTTTGTAAAATTAAAATTAAAATTAATGAATAATTCCCAGTAAGATGATAATTTAGATTTAAAAGTTTGGCACTTTTACCGATAACACTATTAGTTTTGAGGTCGATAACTTGAACACTGTCAGTCGTACGAACTGCATTAGTAAATTCTTATGAGTTTTAAAAATATAAATGGATAAAAATGTTGTGGCACTCGTACCGATAACACTAGAGTGCGAGCACTTAACCCGTGCACAATAATTAGTACTAATTAATTCAGTACTATTTCATACAGAATCCTTTGTTTTCTTTTGTTTAAGGCTGGTTTTCACTAGCGACATAAGCGACGGAAGCAGAAGCATAAGAATAAGCATAAGATCGTTATGTTCTAGTGTAAATGAATGTGACGGAAGCATAAGAGAAACAATAGGTTTCCCGTGCTGGGGACTAAGTACGAGAATTTGATTGGCTTACCACCTTGTGCTTCTGTATGTTAGCGACGGAAGCATAAGAATCTGGTTTTCACTAGCGACATAAGGACGGAAGCAGAAGCATAAGCATAAGAAAAAGGAAACCTTCCGTTCCTTCTGCTTCTGCTTCCGTCGATGTTCTGCTTCTGCTTACGTCTCCGTTTCTTGATTTTCACAGGAACATAAAACGTCTTACGATTCTACTTCTGCTTCCGCTTCTGCTTCCGTCGCTAGTGAAAACCAGGCTTAAGTTATCAGCACTCTATTAGTCTTGAAGTCGAAGTTAACTTGAACGTTGTCAGTTGTACGAACTATAAAAATTAGTGAATTCTTATGAGTTTTATTCTCTTAAGAACAGTTTATTCAACGTTAGCAATGGAAAACATTGCCTTACTTTAACTTTAAGTGACGCATGTGATCGCAATCTCAGTTGCTTGAACTGAAAATAAAGGAAAAAAAGTTTGGCCCATCATTATCAGTAATAGATCTCCTCGGCTCTGGAGCTCTCGAGCGTATAATGTTGTCCCATTTGAAACCACGTGTCATTTCCTTCTCTAGTGCAACCGAGCGCAAACCTTAAACAAAGAAATGATACGTAGTCTGAAATGGGAAAACATTACGTCAGAGCCGAGAAGGTCTATTGTATGGTCCCTGAAACAACTCTTTTCAATGTTTATTCCTAGTTTAGTGTTTATCATCTGTAGCTCTTTGTTGTTATCTTCTAGCTGTCTTGTTTGGTTTTCGGCATAAACTGCTAGGGATCTCAAATCGCTTACCAAACATTGATCCTATAGCTCATCGAGAGTTTCCATAGCAAGGTCGTGATCAATTTATTGGATAACAGCATTGACTTATCCACTGGATAAGGGATTTATTGGTTCAACTGGATAGCGCTAACCACCTTCGATACGACCGGGGCCTGGTTCAGGCAAAGAGCTTTTCATGTTGTGTATATTTAATCAGTTGAGGGCGCGAAAAGGGGCCGGTGTCCCTTAATTACCCCTCACTTAATGTCTGAATGTCAGTATTTGGTAATATTGAAAAGCTCGAGTCTGGAGCCTTGACTTGAGGCCCCAGTCACATATAGATGCTCTACTAAACTCCATCTATCTAATCTAGATAAACTAGTCACTGATACCCCTATCACGTAAACCCTTCGAGGGGTAGACACACAGCCAGAGACAATCTGTAGGTTATCTCCAGTTGAATATAATTTACACTGGTCTTTTGTTATATCTATTGTGGCTCGTTCTATATAGATTGTAAAAATGGAATTTTTTTTGTTTTGCGTTGTCAGCTGTGCTGTAGAATTATATTACACTGGAGATAGGCCGGACAGGGGAGAATTAATAATAGTTGACTACTTAAAATGGCTTTGGACTTTACGAAAACGCCTCAATTCAGAAAGTGTTCAGGCGATCTGTTTCGATATTACTTAACTTCTAAGGTTCTTCTTCCCAAACTTCTTTCTTTTACTCAATACTTCTTCATTTATCCAGTAACAAAGTAATCACCCTTATTAAGAATTTTTCGATCTTCTCTTTTTCTTCTTTCGTGTTGTTATTCCCAAACACTGTTTTTTATTTCGATTCCTTTCTTTTCTGGTGATACTGAGCGAGCGACCTCCAATCTAAACCTCACTTCATGCGGCAAGTTCATGTGTTTTTTCAAGTCGTAGGGTTTCCCTTAAAACACATCGCTTGCTCATTCGATGATCTATAAAAACAAATCAAGAAGTTAACTAAACCGTAAGAAATTTCTCATTCTCAAAGATTCTTGCACAAAATAAGGTGTTTGTATGGCAGCTGTGTTCGTATGTCAGTTGTATCAGTATGTCTAGTGTGTACAATAAGGTGTGCACAGTGTACCAGTTGTATCAGTGTGTCTGACGTGTACAATAAGGTGTGCTAAGTGTACCAGTGTGCACAGTGTACCAGTTGTATCAGTATGTCTGATGTGTACAATAAGGTGCGCACAGTGTACCAGTTGTATCAGTATGTCTGACGTGTACAATAAGGTGTGCACAGTGTACCAGTTGTATCAGTATGTCTGATGTGTACAATAAGGTGTGCACAGTGTACCAGTTGTATCAGTATGTCTGACGTGTACAATAAGGTGTGCACAGTGTACCAGTTGTATCAGTATGTCTGATGTGTACAATAAGGTGTGCACAGTGTACCAGTCGTATCAGTATGTCTGATGTGTACAATAAGGTGTGCACAGTGTACCAGTTGTATCAGTATGTCTGACGTGTACAATAAGGTGTGCACAGTGTACCAGTTGTATCAGTGTGTCTGATGTGTACAATAAGGTGCGTACAGTGTACCAGTTGTATCAGTATGTCTGACGTGTACAATAATGTGTGCACAGTGTACCAGTTGTATCAGTGTGTCTGATGTGTACAATAAGGTATGCACAGTGTACCAGTTGTATCAGTGTGTCTGATGTGTACAATAAGGTGTGCACAGTGTACCAGTTGTATCAGTATGTCTGATGTGTACAATAAGGTGTGCACAGTGTACCAGTTGTATCAGTATGTCTGATGTGTACAATAAGGTGTGCACAGTGTACCAGTTGTATCAGTGTGTCTGATGTGTACAATAAGGTGCGCACAGTGTACCAGTTGTATCAGTGTGTCTAGTGTGTACAAAAAGGTGCGCACAGAGTACCAGTTGTATCAGTATGTCTGACGTGTACAATAAGGTGCGCACGGTGTACCAGTCGTATCAGTGTGTCTGATGTGTACAATAAGGTGTGCACAGTGTACCAGTTGTATCAGTATGTCTGATGTGTACAATAAGGTGTGCACGGTGTACCAGTCGTATCAGTATGTCTGATGTGTACAATAAGGTGTGCACAGTGTACCAGTTGTATCAGTATGTCTGACGTGTACGATAAGGTATGCACAGTGTATCAGTTGTATCAGTGTGTCTAGTGTGTACAATAAGGTGTGCACAGTGTACCAGTTGTATCAGTATGTCTGATGTGTACAATAAGGTGTGCACAGTGTACCAGTTGTATCAGTATGTCTAGTGTGTACAATAAGGTGCGTACAGTGTACCTTATTGAACAAAGTATTTATCGGTGTCACCATGAAGTATGTGTGTAATGACTTGATAAGAACTAAGTTTGGATGCAGGAATATTGAAGTTATTTTAGAATCATTTTAGGGAAAAGGGCTTTTGGTAGTGAGTTTGACCTCATGGCCGCTTTCAATACGTAGCGGAGGATTTGAAGCATTTGAAATAAATTCATACATAATATCTATCTATCTATCTATCTATATATATATATATATGTAAAGGACAGATTTTGAATTTGAGATTGAAAGAAGAACGCTGAGATTAAGCAATTTGACTGATGAGACACTAATACTTATTGAGCTCCTACTAGTAAGCGGCACGTACAGGTTTTAATCCTGTAATGCTAGATAATGATCGTGGTGACGAACGTATACCACAGGTAAAGAATTACAAGGAGTTTAAAATGACCGGTAATTTATTTATTTTTCTTGAGTTAGGAAATTAGAAAAGCAAGTTTTTATGTCGAGGGGACGTCACGTAAACTATTGTTAAGACTTCAAAGTCACGTTTTCCTTCGCTATGTATGTATATTTATGAAGTATTAACGTATGATGGAGAAAGAAAGGTAGGAAAGAGCCGAAGAAGGCAAAAACAAGGAACGAAGAAAGAAATAGAGAAATAAGAAAAAAAGAAAATATGCTTAAAGAAAGGATCCAATACATAATTCAAGAAATAAATAAAAAATAGAGGAGAAACTATAGAAAATCACCAACACATTTCTTTCAAATGGCACAGCTGAGGTGTAAGAATACCTAATGCGCTTAAATTAATAAAAAATCGTCAAAAAGCTAACTTACAGCTAATCTAAGTAAAATGCGCCTTTGTTTCTATTTATTCAAAACTACCAAAAAATATGAGGGGCTACCGCGTATGTGCGGTGATAGGTGCCAAGAACATTGATGTCATCCTCAAATATAGAAATGGAGAGAATCCAAGAAGATGCCTGAGGAAGAATCTAGACTTAATGAAATCTGCCGAATGACTTGCTTAAATAGTCAGCTGTTCATTATATTCAGATAGTGACTGACAAGAGAGAATATCAAGACTTACGTCTATGCCGATTATTACAAGGTGGATGAACACCAAGGCATGGTACCAGAAGACGTAGAATCTTCCAGTAACTTTGTCTAAACTGAATGCTGAATATCCCGTACACGAGTGGATGGAGAAGAGAATTGATGGTGAGGCTTGATAAGGCGTACACTGCTGTTAGTTCGTTGATTTCTTGGTCTAGTTGATTGAGCAATAATAAAACCTGAAACAAGAAAAAAAAACACAAAGACTTTCCTTTAAAATACCTTTTCAGTTAGGGCGAGGGAGCAGATACGATTTTCCTTATTCACAGCATGTGCGATTGCCTTGAGTATTTTTTTTTTTTTAATAGTAGAGCTTGGAATCGTAGCCCCCAAATTCCGGTTAATCGAATTTTTAAACCTTGATTAAAATCTAATAAAACTGATAGAGGAGAACTTTTGATGGACTTATTTCCCATACAGATAGGAGGTAGTAGTGATAGAATTAAGATAATTTCAAATTTTATAAACACCATGGATCTGGGAAGTTAAAGTGGCTCAATTGTCGTTCGCGTCAAAGAAGAAAACTATTCTCTCCATTAACACCCAAAAGGGGAAAAATATTTTCAATTTGAGCTCTCCCTTTTTTATTATTATTATCTTTAGTTTTTTTCCTTCCACAAATAGATTTTTTTGCGCCACAATTACGCAAGCGCGTGACAGAGCTGCTACGAGTGGGCGAAGGTTTCCGACAATCTGCCGAAGTAGAAACCCAAAAGACATTACTTCGGTGATGAACAAAAATTCTTGTACTCGAAATAATTACCAGCTTTTTTTGGACAACGGACTGATCATACCTAAACTTCAGTAAAATAAGATATTCTTGCTGGATACGTAAATTAAGCTAAGGAAATCTCCCAAATGGACCCGATAAGTGGACCCCATTTTGCTTTTAAGTAAGCAAATCTAAGATGAAATAAATGTTTGTGAAATCGCAAAAATGTGAGCAGTAAATATTGTTCTGGTTATTGCCAAAAGGCTAATCCTTGGGACCGTTAAGTATAATTTTCACCCGTAAGTTTTTGGTTTAATTGTGACGCTGTGTGACCAGGCTATCACGGTTTTTATAGCTGATATCGAATAATACCTACTAGCAAGTTTAAATGGGTCGTTTTTAAAGCGTCTTTAGGTTAAGCACCCCCTATCAAGCAGATGTTCAGGCTGAAAAACGAATAAAACTAGTATTTCGTAGCCCATTTTATGTTTTGCTCTTACGTTCAGTTACTTTTAGTAATCTTAAAAGATCAGCCGGGGGATTTTTTTATCTATTGCGAAAGAAAATCGAAAGGGTTAAAGTTGCACCAATCGTCTCATCAACCTCCGGTATCTCTATCTTTACTATAAACAAAAGAGTATAATCAGAGCTGATATGGACTATATTACAAAGACTAAGAGAGAGAGAGAAAAAAAACGGATTCTATTCAGTCGAAAACCCGCAACGTGACCAAAAGACTAACTTCGAATCGCCAAAGTATATTCTTGTGTTTTGACAGTTAGGATGGTTCCGGCATTAACATCAAGTGTGTTTGCTTGGTGACATGGATTTCAACCCGTTTATTGACTAAGAATATAATTCTCGCTACGTGAACCCAAAGAATTACAGAAGTCATTTCTAGAGATGCGTCGATATCTCTTCACTAAGACGAGTACTTGGTTCTGAAATAATTCAAATCGTTCGTAACACTAAAATTAAACTACTGTTTTTTTCCCAGCTGCCGCAGGATTTAAATTGCATTTTAAGTCATTTAGCTCGGCTTTCCTCAATTTCAAAAACTGAATTCATCATGATTGACTCATTAATTAAAATTTGAACGTTAAATGCTATTCACGAAAATTGATCGTTTTACAAAGTAAAATAAGCTAAAAGCTAGTGTTTCAATTTTATTTTAAGCAGTTGAGTTTATTACTATTTGAGGTAAAAAAAAACCGCCATGGTTCTTTTTAAGTATGAATATAGGCGTTGGGCAACACTACTCGATGAAAATTACCAAAGAACAACAAATTGGATTCCCGGGCTGATCATATACTGAATAGAATTGAACATTTAGTTCTGCTGCCACAAAAAAAAAAAAAGCTTATGACCAACTTTCAGGTTTGGACTAGTATTTTCATCAGTTTTCCCGGCAACTCATTAGAATGAAAAAATTAATTGCAGTTTGCACGAAGAACGCAATGTTAAAAACACAGACATAACACAAATAAGATTTAATAAGTGGGGGGAATATATATATACATATCCCTCGAAATAGTTTGTATTTATATATTATTTTGAACCAGTTCACCTACCATTACTGGAGTCCAGGTTAAGTAAAACAGCGTCCCTAAAACGAAAACGAGCTTACTAAAGACAACTACAGATGGCCGATCTAGTCTCCCGGTACACGAAGACTCGAAGCTCAGGCTTCCCCGTGGAAAACGACCTTTAAAATCCTTCAGAACCTTGATCACCACAAAGTTACATACGAAAACTATTACCAGGGTCGAAGATCCTAAGATAAGTACGAATGATGGGTAGATACGTTCTTGAAAAGTGGAAGCTTTTGAGATGAAGATACAAGGGCAGTAGGTGAATGGCACCCGGATGCCATTGTTGGCGAGTTTCATCAGAGGCATACTCGATATGACAAGAGCAGTGCAACAAAGGATTCCAATCAAGACTTTGACGCGGTGGATCTTTCTTAGCACTGCCCTTCTGTAGTATACTGGCTTGATCAAGGCAAGGTAGCGGTCAAAAGACATGCTCGTTACCAAGAGCATGGCGTTTATCTGGAACCAAAAAATACCAACTTGATAAAGCTGGCATCCGAGCTTAGTACCGACCCAATGTCCCATCAACAGTGTCGGTATACCAAGACCTAGAGGAATAGCAACTGAAAATAGATCATTGACGGCTAGAGCCCCGACAAAGTAGTCGGTGACGGTTCTGTTGCGAGCCTTCTTGATAAAAAATACAGCTAGTGCCGGTAGTACGTTGCCAACAAATGTCGCAGCTTCCAAGAGAATTGTAATGAGTCCGGAGACATCTACTTGGATCGTTGAAGGATGTTTTGTTCTCCTGGTCCATCTAAATGAAGATCCATTCATTTTTCAAACCCTTTTAGTCTACATCCATTGCCAGTCTGCATGCGTCGACTGATCGATACCAACACCAGATAACGTACCTGTATCTGAAAAGTATTATCAAATGATCAGCCTGAGGCGGATGGCACTCGATTCATGCCAGACTTAGAACTGAACTAAAACTTCATTTCCCTACTTAATTGCCAGTCAGTTTGTTTAAAGCTAATGATAAACTAATACATCACTCTGGCTGCATTCATGCATGGTTCGAAAAAAATAGACTGATATACGTACCTTGCTTACTCACACACACAGCTTTGTACTCCAGCACGCCTTGCAATAACGTTATCCACAAGTCTCAGTGTATCGATATCCCACGCAGGATCTAGAAATCCACTTGTCCTTTATCCAGTTACAAGAATATATGTTACCCAACCGTTACATGACCAAAATATCAATATTGTGCTTCTAACTCGTCACGTGCCAGTCATAAAAAAGGATAAGAAACGCGCGTGATCATTATTGTTTTTATCTCTGGAATCTTCTGATTAGTTTAACACAGCCAATCAGAGAAAAACGTTCGTTATGAGGTATCGGCCTCAAGACAAGTGCATTCTAGCTCTTTCTTAACGAGGGTAGCGGCTTCATTGCAAGAAGCCAATTTAAAAACTCATCAATAATTCATAAGACCAATCCGATGGTACGTTCCATCTCACGTGTACGCAAACCAAGCTCACTGAAAATGACTGGAAGGTTTTCAAAGAACAATTTAAAAAAAATCTTTATTGTGATGTAATACCCTTAAGGTAATTCCCTTGTTTTGCACGGCGCATTTTTCTGCGAATAAAATTAAAAGCATGGAACTAACAAAGTTTAGGCTTTTTTTTTTCGGAAACTAAATAAGAAACACGTTCAAAACCAACTTTCACCTTTTTCTCTTTTTTGAGTAGAGAAATTGCCATTTTAATCTGACTCGCCCCAGTCTCCACTCGGAAAGGTGTCAGTTTTCGACAATTTTGAGATGTTTTTCAAGATAAATCAAAAACAAGAATGGTGACCCCCATTTTTTATTGCAGATTTTTTATAAATGCAATGCTCGTCATTATATTTTAAAATATAAAGAAAGATTATTGGATAGATTTTGAAATATTTTGATGAGAATAGTTGACATGTGCAATTTTTGGACGTTCATTTTTCACTAATAGTTCAAGAATCATAGTCATCCAATGACTTTGATGGATTTAATAGTATAGATTATCTAGTAAACATCGAGCTATAAGTACGTTTTGTTATATGAAAGTACTTTTGACGGTGAATAATGGTTCTTGATTAAAGCTTCCGGTTGCTACCGCATTTCACTTATAAAACCCATAATTTGACATATTTGGAGAGCATCTAGCGTAAAAACGAGAATGGTGACCCCATCTTTTTATTGTAGTTTTTTAATGTCCATAACATAGTTTTTGGCCATGTAAAGTTTCAGGACAAGGTTATTGGCAAATTTTCTTTCAAGGGAATTACCTTAAAGATACCAAATCGCTAATTTCATGTTCCCTATGATACGACGAGCGACATCCACGATACTTTCATATACTTAAGTCTCTCGATCTCCTCTCGTCTTTGGAGTTTCGGGTTCAATTCTCATGTGAGCAGGGTTTGTTAGGTCTTAATCTTGATTCGATAGGCTCCTTTCCGAGCACTTAATACAGTCCGCTTTTTCTCCCTCCTCAAAACCTACGTAACTAGGTAAAATCTATATCGAGCTGTGAGTTCAGACATGAGTCTGTCAGACTGTTTCAAGTATCGCGGCTTAATTGTAAGTTTTTTAGATCTCACAATCAACAAGCATCTTCCTTTGCCTAACGCCGAAGATTAAATTACAGATCAAAATTACTCAATAAATAAAAACACTCAACCCCCCCCCCCCCCCTCTCCCCTCCAAAAAAAAAGCTTGGACCTAATAGACCTATTGCCACAATTTCCAATCTGAGAGCTGAAATATTTTTTTATATTTATATATTTATTGTTTTGGCCCCCGAATATAGGGTATTAGTCCGAAGAATCTATAACTATATCTCTTTGAGTCGCTCTCTCGGGGCTGTGCAGATTTCAACGTAAAAAAAAACTTTTCTAATCTTTATCAGTTCCATGGACAAGATGGATAGACTAAAACTGCAAGCGTGCTTAAGTAAAATTGTTTTTTTTTACGGAAGAGGCACAAACAAACGTAACACTCACAATATACATAAAGAAACACACACACACAACAAATAATATAAGAAAGAAAGTGACTTGCGGCAATTACAACAGCTGTTCTCCCGTTCAGGATCTATTATCGAAAGGAAATGACCGAGATAAGTTGGAAAAAAAGGCACGATATTCAATTTCTATCTCACGCCTCTCCATCAAACATAAGATAATTTTGAGATAAAGATAAAGTGCGGTGCTTTTTTAAGGACGTTTATGGGCAAAATATCTCATGATCAGATTTTTTTAAATTTTGCATGACGGAAGAACATCATACTAGAAGTAAAATAAGCAAATAAAAGATGGGGGTCCCCTACTTTGTTTAGCCGTCAGAATACGCGGAAGTTCACCCTTTTTACGGTAAAAACGCGCGAACCACGTAAACATGAAAAGCTGTCAAAAATTATTCTTATTTTAATTTTAAAAAAATAGATCGTCCCCGTTATTCACATGAGTCTAGAAAATAACCAAATAATATGCAGCATTTGAAATTTTCGTTAATAATTATGAATATAAAACGTTATTAAACTACAAGGTGTGGATTTGGAGCCTTCGCGTTACGTGAAATTGTATTCCAACTATGCACAAAATATGTAATTTCGTTTTAATCCATTATCGATTTATTTCGTTTAAAGTTAGGTATTACCGAGTACTTTCAAAAAACAAAATAAGAAGGTGAGTTCCCGACTTTGTTTTTGAGCTATAAGTGATAAAAGACGTTTTTATGATATTTTTCTTTTCAAAACATTGGAATGACGTCATCACGATGAGCTCACTAAATTATTGCGTAGAAAGGATGCGCGCGAACAATCCCCATGAACGTCCTCAACGTCGAAGTAATTTTAGCCAAGATGGTATAAAGAGGGTTGATTTTTTCTTAGATAGCGTGCGAAAGATCCTGTCTGAAGGCCTGAAAAAATAATTTCTCTCGAATGCAAATTTTAAAAACTGTATCATGTACAAGGAAATTGGTGTAGTATTATATTGGTAACATAGCAAAAAATATCAAAATGATTCATCTCCCTTAGAAACACCGAATTATATAATGAAAGTATTTTTAAAATCAATATACGAAAATATCCTCGAGTATTGTCGTTAAGTCGTGAAAAGCTTTAAATTCAAGTTTTTTCCCCCTGTATATCGAAACCATGAGATCTTTATTTCTGATATAGGAACACTCGAGAATCAAGAATCAACATTGGCGTTCCTTTTGTCCGGTGCGTGATTTATGCAAGACTGAATTGAATAGTTGGGATAAGGGAATACCGGAGCCGGCAATATTGAATACCCTTTGGAAATCAGAGCTGTACTACAGGTTAGATATCATGGATGGACAGAAAAATAACAATTGACGAGTGTCTGTTTGGTCTAAGACATGCGGAATAATATTAATGCACCAATTCTTTGCACTTACAATCTCTCAGACATTTTCATTGACTGTCCTCTTATTGATTATATACATTGTCTTAAAATGTTCAATACTAAAGTAGATTCACGAGCGAAGAGAGCTATTCGTTATTCTGTGTTCTATTCTCTAATTGATCAAAGCTGTCAGCCAATCAGGTTACGAGATTACGCTCTGTTATTGTAAACAGACCTTCGCACCCAGAACTAGCTCGCTCCCGTTTCATTTGCTTAGGTAGACTAGCTGGTAGCTTTGAAACTAACAACACGAATTTTCGTTCCGTTGCGCTTATTATTACGTAATAGGAACATAACATATTCGTACCGAAGACCGCAGGACTGCTTGTTTTGCTACGACAAAAAAAAAAAAAAAAAAAAAAAAAACTGCGCTCAACCCGTTTATCGAAAAGTCGTTTTTTTTGACAAACATTGGTTTATATTATTCATACTACGAATCGACGTTTTGTCGAGGACCTGATAGGGAAAAGCACGAACTACCCACCAAACTCGGTATTCAAGTTTCTGCGGACTAAACTTTTTGGAACAACATCAAATCTTTCCGTTTCAATCGTTTTCAGTGATCAAAACAATAAACGGAAAGACCGCACGTGCGCAAATTAATGCCGCACGGGAGTAGGGAAAGGCGAATTTTAAACTGACTCCGGGCCCATCGCCCGGGAATTTACATGGCGCAAGCGTTATTAAGAAGTTTCCCTCTCTTAAGCTTAAGACACATGATGCAGCATTGCACGCAACATTGCACGCAACAGTACTGTTGCAGCATGTGTCTACCGCAAACTTGTTGCACGCAACATTGCATACAACAAATTTGAAGTTGAATCACGCTCTAACATTGCGCGCAAAAATATTCGTGTGAAAATGGCTGTAAGATTGAAAATTTCGAACCAATTAGATTAAATTTCATAGCATAGCGCGCTGACACAAGCGATGGCGATGATTTGTGTCACCATGATTCAAATTTGTTGGGTGCAATGTTGCACCGTGTGTCCGCACCTTTATTTATGCTCTGTTGGTTTTTTCTTTTGCCTCTAGACTGTTATGGTTATTTGATGTACGAGTTAAACATTGGTTAAAAATGGGCGTAAGATCTCACTCGTGATGTTGTTATAAGAACATGCGAAGTAAATCCAAAACGGTTAACATACGAATTGCAATCCAACTGCATCGCAAAATAAGTCGCATCCAAAAAATTATTTCTACTTAATTTTTTGACATTTTATATCGTTAATTGCCCAGTTATTCAGTGTCGGGCTAATATAATAGTGCTAAAAGGGTTTCTGCTAAGCTTTCTCCCCAGTTGAACGTACAAACAATACAGCAATTATGGCCAGTATATAATGTTATGACGTTTAACGGTTTAAAAAATTGAAAATATTTAAATAGAAAACAATCAGAACGCAACTAGTGTTAAAAATAGAAATACTTAAATATTTTGAATACTAGTTGTACTTGGATCTCACAGGAGAATTCTAGCTATTCTATGGTGCTTCCATTCCGAAGTCCAGATTCGAATTGTAACGACTTGTTTCATAGCATTGTGGGGCATGTGGTTAAGCGATCACAAAGCTCCGCCACCTCCCGTATCCACTCAATCCCACAATTCTTTGCAACACGATTTCATTACCAGTCTTCGTTTGGAGTTCGGAATGATGAATAAACATGGTTAATAAGTTAAAAAGTAATATGATTTATGAAGCTTGGATAAGTATTTGGCAAATATTATTTTGCACCTCATACTTTAGGTGTGACATAAGAAGAACTAAGAAGTGACTATAAAAAGAAAACAATTTTGACGATTGGGCTTTACTTAGGGACTTGGGTCTATCGTTGATTAACCAGCAAAACGATAATTTGTGGCAAAAAGTGAAAGAAAACCCTATAACTCTGAGTGCATCAGAGTCTATTTATTATAATGATTTTTTCATTTTTTTTTATAATCCCTAAGTAGGATTTTATGCAAGAGGTCTTATTTGCTATCCCGAGGAAGAGGGAAAACTGGTTCTACATGTAGTTGGCATCACAGTGCATTTTGGGGATATTTTAGCGGACATTTCTAAGATGAGTTCCATTTCGTCCCTTAAAACAGCCCCAAAATGCACTGCAATGCCAACTTGAACCAGCTTTAACCCTCATCCTTGGAATGGCTAATAATAGGCAATGTATCATACACACTGGCTATTTTTATGGTTATTTTGCCAGTTGAGTGCCCTGGTTTCCAAAGGTTATATATTCTGCTGCATTGGGTTTATTAAGGAACCTTGGTTACCATTTGAACAATCTGAGAAAACAGTCACTTCACATCAAGTGAACCTCAATGATAGGCAAATGTTTTCTATAGGAGATGCTTTCAGTCGAGTAAAAGTAAAGGAAAAGTAGTAAAAGACATATCTTGAGTTATGGAGTAATCAGGTACATGTACAGCAGTTGCATGATCAGCCATGATGATTATATTAATAGAGGGTTTCTGCATTATTAGATCTTGGTTTTTTGATCTTTTCCATGTTCTTTGTGATGGTGTCATGGAGAATAAGCTAGAAAGATAAAACAAAAGATATTATTATACATTTTACTAAGTATCTCAATTCTGATTGGTCGAGAGCCCTCAGCCAATCCTTTATATCATGTGAACTCGACATGATAAATGTATTATCTGTAGGTTTTCCCACAGATAATACATTTATCATGTCGAGTTCATTCAAAGTCATGCTGTGGTAGCTTTGTTTTTATTTATTATGTGTATTTATTTCCATAATTATGCACAAAAACAATTATTTAATCAATCCTTAACTTATTTTCATATATTTTATGAAGAGTTCTCGAAATAATTTTGAATTAAGAATTTGCATTTTTCAAGCGAC
This sequence comes from Actinia equina, assembly GCA_011057435.1. Classification (NCBI taxonomy): domain Eukaryota; kingdom Metazoa; phylum Cnidaria; class Anthozoa; order Actiniaria; family Actiniidae; genus Actinia; species Actinia equina. Next base: position 347,210 of record WHPX01000339.1, on the reverse strand, counting down.
ATCTTGGCATTCATAATTCTTGTCTCTATAATTTAAAGTTCATGTTATTTTTTTCCAGTATAAAAAATGTATAATAAAGCAATTATTGAAATCGGTTATCGCATAATATCCTAAATTATCAAAACCTAGGCTGTGTTATCTGCCTCAGCCTTCGGCTTCGTCAGATAACACAGCCTCGGTCTTGATAATTTAGGATATCATGCTCAACCTCATCCAATAATTGCTTATTATTTCTTTGGATGTAAGATTTTCAGATTTCAGATCTGCCTTGGGTCATTCATTCCATTGACAATATTATTTAGCTTTTTAGGCCTGACTAGTAAACAACAAAATAATACTCAAGGGAGTATTATTATATACCACGTGGACAAGGTTTTTACACCACATGATAAAAACTTGATTGCACTTCATTCAAGTGGTGTTATAACATTGGCATCACATGGTCAATTGCAAATGCAAAGGCATTAAAAAATCACAACTGCCTCAGTTTGCTGGGAAGAGTATTACATGTAGGTGTATTTCTAAAACCAATAAATGCTATGAAGGAAATTAAAAAAATCTGGTTATGTTAATTTGCAGTTAATATAACAGATGCTACGAAGGTGATAAAAAATCACAACTGCTTTAATCTACTTGAAAGAGTATAAGTTGTAGTGTTAGTGTTACTTACGTAGTGGTTTCTCAGTTCACAGCAGCACAGCCTCAAACTAATAAATTCTTTTTCATCAAGTTCTTGGACTGCATGTCTATAATCCTCCTATAAGTTATGCACAAAATTATGAGGCGTACAAGGACTAAAAGAGGGCAATAGGACCTGAATACTTGGAAATATTAGTTAATATTACAAGTACCATCAAGCATTTGGGGAAAATTTTGGGGGCAGGGAAGTGGACTGTGTGCCAAGAATGCATACAGTACATGTACAGTAGACTAGAATGCACTAGAATATAGGTTTTTAGAATCTGAGACTTTAAACTTTTAGTGTATTTAAGGAAAGGTGTGGAGTTAGGTTATAGTACCCCAGACTCTCCCTTTCCATGGTCACTGAAGCAGGTATGTGTAACCTCCTTAGTAACGTTTTAGGATTATCACATTGTCAGGTAAAAAGACCATCTGTGTATAATATTGTATGAGGCTTAACTGAATTGCCCAATCCGCCCGTCTATAAAGACTCTGTTCATTCATATACTGTACAGTACCATGATTACAGTAAAATAATAATACTATAGCAACCAATCTTTCCTACAATTAAAACTGGCTAAAATTACGATGAGGAAACTCTATATGTACACACTTATATCATGAGAAACTACTACATGTGAGAGAATGTTCCTAACTAAAGTGGTACAGTATTACAAGTTAAAAAAGGCATGGTAGACTCTGGATACGAGACTACAGTAGACAGTAAACCCAATCCAGATGTTTGAAAACTTTTGGTATATATCCCCCCCCCCCCCCTGAATAACTAGCCTGTGTCCAGGATGACTAACTCTGGTTAAGACAATCTGAACCAGAGTCAAAGTCAGGCTGTAGAAAGGTTTTAATATACCCATATTCTATATTGACCTTGAAATTGTTAAAGTCATAAATAAAACTTTTATTCCCACAAAACCTGTTATTTTATGAGATGAGTTTCTGTAGTTTACAGAAAGTAAATGAATGAATGGAGTGCAAAATAACAGCTTTTACAGGTTTACTTACAAGCTGCGGATACTTGACAACTTTTGATATGATTTTTCCTCTGGTCACAAAATATCTATACACCAAAGACACAATTTATAAATTAATTAAACATGATAATATTTTAATATGGCTGCATGGTGTCATTTACACAACTTGAGATAGACGTTTTTAGCACAAATTTCTTACCGTGCTATCTGGTCTAAGAAAGAAGCTGCCTCTCCTTCTATTCTCTGTACCTCACTAAGAGCTTCTTCCTACAAACAACAGAATGAGGAATTTTGTTTCTTCAGTTAGTACAGCATATCAAACTATACATTTTACTATAAATTGTTTTTGGCCATTTAACATCCTATAGTATTTCTTTCACTGTTTTTACAACATGACAAATTCAAATTCTTGGGTCCCCCTTGGTGCCTTGGATTTCTTTAAGGCAAAGATGGAGCCAGGGATATCTTACTTCCCTTGTTTATCCTGGGTCTTGCTACACAGGGGTAGATTGTTCCCTCTCAAAATGTATTAAATAGAGATTATAGTCCAGCTGCTAACGTCAAAAAAAAGGTCGAATTGTTCACTTTGATGATAAAAGCATGAAACTTGGCATGATTGCTAACCTCCCTGGGACAAACATTTTTTGATATGGGGCCAAGCGAAATTCGCTTGGGGACAGCAGGAATGGGCATGCCCGGAATTTCCGACATGGAGACGAGGCTACAACATAAAAACACCCTAAAATGTGACAGTTTTGAGATACTTCCACCACTAAACATCGAATTTGTGTCAAGTGAGCAATTTCACTTGCTTTGAGTTGAATAATCACGATCACGTGATCGTTTTTAAAAAAATCGACTTTAGCTTGGGATCCCTGTGTCGAAAAAATCGAAAAGTTCCTATTTTTGTGGCTTTTTTAGACCAATTGAGGTCATCTTTGTTTTGATTAAACGGAAATACTAAAAACTTTAAGTCATATATAAAACAATTTATACCGCATAATATTGACCACAATCCTAGTGCAACGACATCCCGCGATTCCTTTCATGGCACTGCCATTTCATTGACTCAGCATCCTTCTTCAGATAATCTTGGCAATGAAAGACCTACCCCTACCTTTGATCCAACAAAGAGAAATGATTCTAAAAAACTTGCTGAGTTACCGAAACTCTACAAAGATGTTTTGCCTGTGTGCCTAAACACCACTGAATATGATGTACCGGAAGTTCATCAGCTATTTCAACTATCTCAATCTGTCGACGCAAATCCTGGCGAAAGAAACATTGAAGAAGAAGATTGGCTTGCCAACGCAAAGGAAATCCTATCGAAGGGCGAGTTGGGGGAAGAGGATTTCATATCCTGGGCAGCATACCGTGCCTCAAAGTCTTCACTTTCAAATCACGAGCCAGCAATCATCTCACTATTACCAATGTTTATGGAAAATGCACATTCCTTTGCGATGATTGTCCATTCTATGAGAGTCATCAAAGATGCTACACAATTTCTCAACCCTAACCAGATTCCAGTGCTTACTCTTGACCAGCCTCTGTTTGCTTTGGCCAAGCAAATCCAGTGGACCCTTGGTGGTACATATAGCGAGGACAATTTTGTCATCATGTTTGGTGCACTACACATCGAAATGGGAGTATTCAAGATGATTGGAAAATGGCTCGGTGGAAGTGGCTGGACTGAAGCTCTATGCAATGCAAATGTAGCAACCCAGGGAGTGGCGGAGTCCTTCGTAAAGGCTACCCATTTAACGCGGACCCGGAGGGCGCACCAAGTAACAGCAGTAAGCCTTTATGTGCTCATGCATAATGCATACATCGGCCACGCCAAAGATGTTGAAGAACCCAAGCCGTTTTTAGAATGGAAAGAGAGCATGCTAGAATGCCCGCAGTTTTTATACTGGTCCACATTTCTAGATCTAGAACTCCTCTTTGAAATTGGTCAGGTCAATAAGAGAAGGTAACTTTTCAATGTTCATCAAGTCTATTAGGAAGGAGATAATACCATGGATGTTTGCTCTTGATCACCCGAACTATGCCAGATGGCTATCTGTGCATTATCGTGACATGTGCACCCTACAAGCCAAACACCCAGATGTCTACGCTAACTTTTGCAATGGTTCTTTTGTGGTACATAAGAGCAAAAGGCTGTTTTCGTCCATAGCACTAGACCATGTTCACGAGCAAGAGAATGCCAAAGTCAAAGGAGAAGGAGGTGCCGTGGGTCTGACAGAAAACCCTGCAGCATTGAGAAGATGGATGGTGTCAGGTCCTGAAGTAGCAAGAATGATCGAGGAGTTTGAAGATTTGGCAAATCAAGCTCATGATATCCAACACCATGAACAGCAACCCTGTGTGCAGAGTGCCTTCGCAAAAGATGTCAAAAGTCTCATTGCGTCCCTTGAAGAAATAGGAAATCCCTTTCTTGAAGAAGGGAAAGACCTCATTGCATTACACACAAGGAATATATGGATTCAGCTGTTGTTGACGCAGTCAAGAGTGTTAAAAAGGTTGGAAAAGATCAAAGCCGAGATGGAAATCTTGAAGAGTTCTTCAAGTTCGAAAATCAGCCTTGGCCGCCATCTCTCTCGCAAGTAGGGCAGCTAAGAACAGGACAAAAAGCAGAATTGATAAAGTGTTTGCCGAAACCGTCGCCTGAGGTTGCAGGACACCCAAGTGTAGATGCAATTATTCTTGATGGTGCAGTTATTGTCCAAATGTTGCCACCCAAAACCGCAAGCACATTTGACGATTACTTCAATGCGGTATTTGCACTCTATATTCTCAGACAGCTAGAGTCAGTGAAGCGACTTGACATAGTATGGGAAGTGTACCGAGATGACTCTCTGAAAAGATCTACTCGAGAGAAGAGAGGTTATGGTCAACGTAGAAAGGTATGTGCTGCAAAACCATAATCAGTGTACATTGGATATATTTAAGATAGAACATTCGATTAATTTGAGAACATTTTCCCCCCTGTAAAACAGGTGCTTCCATCGACAAGAATTCCTCGGGACTGGAAAGGGTTTCTTAGAGTCAATGAAAATAAAGACTAGTTTTTCAAACTCCTTGCTAACAAGGTACAGTGATAATGAATACAAATGCGATAGCAGTGTGCATGGTTGCAAACATTAAATTTTATTTGAAATAATTAATTTTTTGGTCACAACACAACTTAATTTCGAATGTCAACCTACGTTTAACACTAACATCCATTCTATTCATTTCGTTATTAGGTTGTTTCTCTTGACATTCCAGATGGCAAAGAGATCTATTCAACACACGCTGACAGGGTCTTATCTTCAGTAAAACAGAATGGATATGAGTCTTCTTCAACCTTGTACCCACGAAGAAGCGGACACCCGGCGTTTGATGATTCATACACTTGATGCTAATTGTTGTGGCCATCGAAAGATAAAGATTAGAAGTAACGACACAGATGTAGTTGTGCTCGCAATATCAGCTGTAAATTCTCTTCAGGTAGATGGATTATGGATCACCTTTGGTTCAGGAAAGCATCTTTGCAACATTCCTGTGCATTCCATCGCATCTATATTAGGCCCAGGAAAAGCATCAGTATTGCCTATGTTTCACGCCATTACCGGGTGTGATGCTGTCTCTTTTTTTGTGGCCGCGGAAAGAAGACAGCATGGGATGTGTGGAACGTGTTTACAGACCTGACACCAGCTCTGCAAACTCTCAAAGAATCTCCTGAAGATGAAGGATCTATTGCCAAAGTTGAACGTTTTGTCGTTCTTTTGTACGACCGTACCAGTAACATCAAGACAGTTAATCAAGCAAGGCAAGAGTTATTTTCAAAGAAGGCAAGGAACCTCGACAATATCCCTCCTACACAAGCTGCACTGTTACAGCATATCAATAGAGCTATATTTCAAGGAATTCATATTTGGGGCCAAACACTTCTGAAGCAACCAGTTTTACCCAGTCCTTCAGAATGGGGATGGCAGAAAGATGGCAGTTCATGGGCTCCATATTGGACGACTCTTCCTCAAGCAAAGGAAAGTATGCTACGAGCTTATTCGATGCAGATGCAAGACTGCTTGCAAAGGACGGTGTAAGTGTAAAAATGCTAATTTGGTTTGTACAGGCTTATGTGGTTGCGGAGGAAGCTGTACACAGAGAGATGAGTAACCAAGTGGACAGAAATTTCATGAGCAAACAATGAATGATATTTAATCCTGAAACATTTTAATTATTCATGCGGTATAAATTGTTTTATATATGATTTAAAGTTTTTAGTATTTCCGTTTAATCAAAACAAAGATGATCTCAATTGGTCTAAAAAAGCCACAAAAATAGGAACTTTTCGATTTTTCGACACAGGGATCCCAAGCTAAAGTCGATTGTTTTAAAAAACGATCACGTGATCGTGATTATTCAACTCAAAGCAAGTGAAATTGCTCACTTGACACAAATTCGATGTTTAGTGGTGGAAGTATCTCAAAACTGTCGTATTTTAGGGTGTTTTATGTGTAGCCTCGTTTCCATGTCGGAAATTCCGGGCATGCCCATTCCTGCTGTCCCCAAGCGAATTTCGCTTGGCCCCATATCAAAAAATGTTTGTCACAGGGAGGTTAGCAATCATGCCAAGTTTCATGCTTTTATCATCAAAGTGAACAATTTTTGACGTTAACAGCCGGACTATTATGCTGATGAAACTTGTCAAACAATCTTGCTGTAATAAACAACTTACAGCATTATAAAAATTAATATTCACTTTACTGTACGAAACAAAAACTGAGAAAGAGTGCATAGGAAACAACCATGTTCAAAATGGTCCTAATATGCAGGAACCGAGTGTATTGTATAATAATAAATCATATTCACAATCCCTTATTAATGTCAAAATATTATTAAGAATTTAACATACTTGTATTGAGACACCAAAATTGTTTCCATCCTCGATTCTTGGAATCAAAAGCTGGATCCACATCTTTATCTAAAACAGTCATATATTCATGAAGGGCATGTCAGAAATATCAAAACAAAACAAATGCATGAGAATATTGATACATCCTTTAAATATGTCCAGCTTTGACCTTTAAACGGAAACTACAAAAATAAAATTTTAAATTCCAATACTCTATTTTACAGTACCATTAAGTGACGACAAATAATAGTTCCAAGTTGAGGCTGGAGTTTCTGTGCATAGCAAGACCATACTTTTTATCATGGGTGGCAACTCCAACCTCAGCTTGGAACTATTATTTGTGGTCACTGAACAGAACTGGAAATTGAAATTCATTGGCAGAAGAGTCAATCTGTGGAATCCACTGTTAAATCCCCATTGTTTCTATTTTTAATCTAATATCTCTGACAATGAACATAAAATTTGTAAGACGTCCAAGCATAATTTACCATGTTGCATTTTTCCATGAGGATTTGAATATTTGGCTTCAATAATATGACTAAATCCTGAATAAACTGCAAAAAGGAAGGAAAATGAAAATCTAAGTAACATCATATGCACATGTTTATGCACAAAGGAGAAATTGCATTCACAATATTTATCTTGTCTCCTTACCTGGTTACACGGAACAAGATCAACAGCAACTAAAAAAAGAAAATAATACTCATAAAGATAAGAAAGTCAAGTAACTTTTACCACTGTTTTAATTGCTACGAACTTACAGTATCAGGACAACAGTCACAACACAGGAACTGAAAAATACACTGCTGTCAATCAGGTGTACAGCTTCTTTCTCTAATGTTGACTTAATCAACTATGCACAGTATGTTATGTAAAGGTACTGAACAATTTATTTGATTGACAGCAGCGTACTGTCCTATTTCCCTTTTGCTGTTGTCTCAATCAGAATGTACACTGTAGCATAGAAAACAATGGTATGGTAAAGTATGGTTTATAATAAATCTACCAGTAAATTTAAATTAATGCAGCGAGAGGCAGTGCATTTAGAAAGACACACCACTCATGCTTTCTATTAAATCATTTGCCAATTAAATTCAATTAAATTGCTATTCTAACTGCATAAACTACACTTTTGATTACTTGTAGCTTATTGCTGATTATTCTTCAAGACTTTCGTTCTGTATATATATGTGAATATATATGAAATATATATTTGTACTGCGGTTGTAATGTATCAAATTGAGCTGATCCTTGCAGTATATGAAGCAACTTATGCAGCTGCAAATTCTTTTTATCCTTTTGTTTTGATCAGAACACAGCACTGAAAACAGTAGTAAGTTGTTGTTAAATTGTTACTAATCTTCTCACCCAGTTCTGCCATTTGTTCAATTTCTTCACCATGGGATAGCTTCCTTTTCTTGTTTGTATGCTGCAAGAGAAAGGTTTAAAGGGGCACTTACATGAAAATGGAGAAAAATTGGAAATGACTTTAGACTTAATTAAACAAATCTATATGGCCCCAATAATAGCCAAGCAACATATTTTCTTCACAGTAAAATGTCTCAGATAAAAATTATCAATTTTATTAAGCATATAAATTGTGAGTACATGTACTGTATATGACATCATTTACTCAACCCTATTGTTCTTTTCTCTTTTTATCCGAAATTTCTCAACTGCAAGTGGCTCCCAGGTGAAAATTTTAACTAATCTGGTTTACATAACATTGAATCATATTGTCCTCAAATACTTAAATTATTCAATTATTCAGACTGAAAAATTGGGGAGTATTATTCATGACTAACTATAATTCACTGACTTAAAAGAGAAAATTTAGATAAATTCCTTTAGTTACACTGTAGCTATCTTAGCAGCAGTAAGAAAAGCTTGTTTACTTGTATTTAGAGAACTAACTAAACATTAACCAAGTAAAAAGTTCATTTAGAGTCAGTACATTTGTACAGAAATTCGAGAACAATGTCCAAATTTGTTTTATCAAGAGATGACAGAAGACACTTGCAAACTTTCGTTGTGACAAACAGTGCTTGCACGCCTTGATTTCAAATCTCCTGGTTGCCATATGATGAACCGTTCTCATATGTTTTCCCATCACTAACCTTGTCAACATCATTACATTTGCCATCTTTGGGGTGTGATACTGGAATAATGGACTTACTATGAACTTCAGGAATCTTGGCCATACTGAATTGACCAGACTGGAAAATATAAATATGTGCATGGTACAAAAATTAGTAATCTTCAACATCTTCAACACTTGGAATAATAAAGCTGGATGGAAAAGCGAGTAAATTGACTTTAGATATAAGCAGCCATTTTCTATTTTAAATTTATAAATTATTTAGAGCCTTTTTGACAAGGAAAGTCTCCCCGACCCCCCATTATTTTTGCATTGTGGTACAAGTTATTCAATAATCCAATTCATTATATTGTTAGGATAGTATGGGAGCGCTGATTGAGCACTTCTTTTGTGCTTACATGTAAGTCACTTCCTGCATGCTTTATTACTGAATGCTTAGAGGTTCCTGTACAGCTACAGGTGTATTTCAAAAATCGGTTGGTGAAGGCTTTGTCGCATGTCGTTTGTTGCTTACTAAGCTTAAAACATATTACAGTATTATATCTAAATGTAAATAATGCCAGCATAGAACTTACTGAAACTTTATATTGTTGTGACTTTTCACTGATTTAATTCAAATTGCCCATAGTACCTCTTGGGCTTGATATGCAGCATACAACAAAACCTTTACCAACATTTTTTGATATAGTTGTAGATATTAGTGGCATGCAACCCTTAATTCCTATGAGAATAGAAGGATAGCCATGTTGGTTGACATGACAACAAAAGACCAGACCATAGAACAGTATACAAAACCTGTACCTGTTTATGGTTTGGGATTCCTGTGCTTTTAGGTTAGAAGCAAAGACATCCAAGGCCTTAGGCCACATTCTTGGACATTAACTTTTAAGAATATTATTACAAAAGGACTGCTGAAGCTGGTACTTATATTGCCTTGAAGAAGGAAGTGGAGATGTCTATGAAGCGAGTTGACGATGACGGAACGACAAATGAAAAATTACCATACGACTTGAAAGAGAAAGGAATTGAAGGCCAAACTGAGATTCTTAAAACTATCATACGGAAATATCTTACCTTAAGTAGACCATCCAACTCAGCTACCTTCTCGGGGAAAAATTTCGTAATCACTTCTTCAGCCTAGAAGACAGAAGAGCACGAATAATTAAGTGCATTTGGACATCACGTACAGGACCGGGTGAAGGTCTCACTTCAGAGAGATCGTAATTCAAACGAGGAAAACTTACTTCTTCGCTGAACTTGTTGTGAAACTTTGTCAACTGTTAAAAAGGAATGACGAAAATCTTTAAGTTAGATAGATATGAGTTCAGAATGGCTAACGTTGTTAGTAGGAAAATTTTGTGGTTGGTTCTCAACTCAAAGCTCATATAATTTCTAGAATCATTCAGATCGAAGCCTATCTTATTAGGAGAAACGAGATATCGTTAAAATAAACTCACTTTATCTCTGGGCATTTTTCTGTTTTGTCGTTAAAAAGGCTTTATAAATCAAAAAATTAAAAATCCTTTTTTTCTCTTGTGAAGACAGAAGCTCTGTTACAAAATGCCGCTAAAAAAAGAACCACGCGTTGTTCACGCTGACCGAGTCCTTGAACTGCTCGTGGATTCGTATTCCGAGTGAATTCCGATGTCTCGTCGAATTTCGAATCTCGTCGAATTGAGTCACAGGAATCCCAAACTGCTAATGATAATTCTTTTCCTTTTCTTTTCTATTTTGAAATGTATATTGAAACAAATACTTAAAACTACTCAAACTATTATTCATAGTCATATCATATTATTAAAACTGATAAAAATAGCGTTTCCTTTTCAAAGATTATAATTTATTACCAATTCCAACTCCAACCCCAAGGGAGGGAGAGGTGGGTCACTTGGACATTAAGTGTTCTTTGTTTTATCAAAACCATTTTATCAGCTGGAAAAAGGCCTGTAAGGTTCGTTTTTTCTACCAATCTTAGTCATACCATTTCTGAAAACTAAAATAGCACTAAACACTATTTCATATTCCTACAAAGGTGGAGAGAGGGTGGGGGGAACCACTGAACCACCACTAGTGATGGGCCTGGGAAAGCCAAATGAGTGCATGGTGGTAGAGTTTATTTGAGAGCTCAGCATTTAACAGCATTTGGTGTTTACAAGATTAAAGTTTAATTCCAGCACAGGGGAAAATTTTATGGACAATATAAAATTTCACATGATAGTAACCTATGTAGCTGTTAGCTTTCCATGTGAGAGCATTCAGTATTCAGGTCCATAGTCAACTATACCCACTCAGATATCCTGAAGCATTTTGAAATGAGTTATGTTTATCTGCGTATCTCTTTTTTAGAAAGAAATATTTTTGATTTAGGATGGTCTTGACTCAACTGAATTATTAGCATGACCTTATTGTTAAGACATATTTATATTGAATTACAAATGTCACTATTATAGCTATTTAACCCACTGAAATATAAATTAAAGACATTTTCTTCCATAATTTAATGTATCTGTAAGTATGGATAATATATTTATTTTTGCTATATGTATTAGTAAAATTCATTTGCTTAAGTTTCCATGTGCATCTAATGGTTAAATTATCTTAGAATTATTTTCCTACATTCAAATTTCACTTTGCTTCATAACATATAGATTCAACAAATACCTTTTTACAAGTAAATCAAAAAACAAATGAATACCTGTTTGGAAAAGCAAAACATAAATAAAAACACAAGTATGTAACAGGTTAAAATTATAGATACCAAAAAAAATCCAAAATATTATCATTTTTTGAATAATATAATTCATATTTAATCATAGAACTTTAAATTGTGAACAAAATTCCTTTAAATAATTTTTGAAAAGTTTCATTCATATTAAGCCAAAAATAATTGCAATATATTTATATGTGCGTAATGCATATACATGTATCAATGCCAATACATTGCATATCTGAATTTTAAGTTATGATTCAATAAAATTCAATTAATATCTAATATTTTTAGTCATTAGAGGTGGAATATGATATCTGGTATTTGGCCCGCCGATATTGATGTGCCATTTGGACTTGTGTACTCAAAAAAAGTGAATTTAGTTCCTTCAACTATAATATTTCTTTGGCCATCTGTCCCACTCATTGAGCATGGCCCTTTCATTAGAACATTTATAGTGTAAATGGCATTTTTCACCACAGCGATGCTTTCCTCAAATAAAATATCCTGAACAATGTCAGTAGTATTCGCTGAGTAGGAAACTTTATTATGAGAGACAATTTTGTCTTGGATCAGTACCTCAACATAGACCTTATAATCACCATTAGTCTTACTTGGTCCATAAACCCCAATACCTTTCATATAAATGCTCTGATCTGTCATGAACTTGATGCCATCATTTTTTCTGGTATCACAGAACCAGTCACTACCACAACAGCTTTTAAACCGTGAACATCTGAAAGACTTTTGGAGTTGCAAGGGCTTTGGCACACGAGGAATAATCTCAAATGGGACTTTGGTTTCAAGGCTTGATATAAAGAACAGGAATATACTTGTAACTTCCTCGTAAGAGAGTAGTCCAGTTCTGGCAACTTCATCAGCAAACTCAACAGGAGACATCACTGGAAAACGAATAAATTTTAAAGCTTTTGAAGCAATGTTTCTTAAATTTTCAGGAGTTTGATCCAAGTTTTTTCGAGTACATTCTACGTTTGCCCATCGCTTGACAGCGTGAAATAGAGAAACCTCTCTGGTAGTGAGAGAGCTTCTTTGAACAAACATTACCAGTGTGTTAAGTTCTAGCTCAGTAAACTGTTCCGATTCCAATACTTTAGACGTGTATAAGTCAATAACATGCCAACACTCGTTTTCTAGGAGTTTCTCATTTAGAAAAAGCGCATGACTAAGCACTGTCAGAACATTATCAGGGTTCAAATTTTTCTTGACAAAAGTTATGCACTTGTCACCTAGAACGGGTAAGAGGTACTTCTTGGCCAAGTACAACACCCCAAGCACATTATCAAGTGTGAGAAACACCTTATCTGTATAAATAAAACGTAGGAGTTCAACAAAAGCATCAAGATCGGCATCTGTGACGAAAATTTCACCGTCTTTTTCAGCCAGTTTTCCATAGAACATTGCAAGAAAGACAGGGCTACTGATGGCTAATACGTATTTATGTCCAGGTATTCGCTCTTTCTCGTTACCAACCAAGAAGTGCACATCACTGAGTAGCTCATTTTTAAACATCTTTTCATTTCTTTCGCGAACAGTAGAGGCTTTGAGCTGCCATTTATCGGAGCTCATAGTCAACCCTTCCACTGCAGCCATCTTTGTTGACATTTTTGAATGAATGAAATGATATCGAACTGGTTGATGGGTAATTTTAAAGACACACGCACAGGCAACCCAACAACTGATTTTATAGTTACCAAATAATTTGCCAAACCTCTAATACCTAGATTCTATATGAGCCATTAATCTTGCAAGTACCATACTTTGAACTAAAATTTAACCCTATTTTTGCGCAGAGAGAAATAAATCACTTGCTTTACAGGGGTCTTAAGTTTTGTTTGAAATGTACGTGGTCTTTGAGTGAAAACAAACCTTACTAACTACACAGTAATGATAAAATGGTAAATTATACACCGTGAAAAAGATGAAAAAACTTACTGACGTTTCGGACGCTAGTCCTTCGTCGGAGTAAAAGAGAAAACTGCACCCCATTTTAATGTACATATATTGAAGTGAAAATTCCCTACAAATGTTAAATGCAAAAATATATATCAAATATCAATATTAATATAAAAATGTATAAATATATCAAATCTCCAATAAAAATATATCAAATAAAGCTCACTAATAATCAGTTTTAAGCTGTCATCCTCGTTTGATCTTTGATGCAAACATTGAAATTCCCAAACTAGCTTAGTCTTCAGCTTACCCAGTGAACTAGGAATGGAATACAAATAATTAATACTTGCGTGTATGATGGAGGATTTCGTGGTAGTTGTGGTGGGAGGGTGAGCGGACATTATTTCTAACAGATCTGGAGGGTGGGGCTGGGGGATGTAGAGTTGGGGGCGGCGGGTATTACCTAATGTTTCGCCACATGGAACTTATTATTCAGCCCCCTCTAGATAATTAATGAGCAGTCCTTTACTTGCGCGTGTAAAAAGTAAAATAACTAAGGATAATCATAAAATAAAGTGATAAAATAAATAAATAAGCCGAGACCATAAAACTGAAAAGAGTAATTCTCAAACAGAGCTTCGAAGATTTGATGAATTTTCAATATTGCGCTCAGGCATAGCATGGCCACTTTTTTAGCGAGCGAATACATATATGTATACAGGAGCCCTAGGTTTCCGTAAATTACGCGTACCAATTGGGCAAAACAGTTTTTTCCAATCAACTTTTAAAAAACTAGTTTAAACATACAGTAAAGTAAGTTGAAAATATTTACATTACCGATCTTTTCAGTAGCTGGAATTCTAATTAAGAGCACATTTTCAAAAAACCATTTCACATTGGAGATTTCATTTGTTTGTACAATGTTTGTCTTGCTCTTCGCCAAACAAGGAAATATACTTGGCTAATGACTGAGATAACACCGCTACTTCCTTCTATGATTCGCTGCTATTATACCTCACAGACAAAGATACTGTAGAAAAGACTTACTGAATCCTACTCGAAAGTCAATTAGCTCGCTATAGTAGTATCTTTACACCTGTTACGTAAGCTGTTGGTCAGTCAACTGCGTACAATTCAGATGATCAGAAAAAAAATTGTGTTGGCTAGTGAACTTGATGCTCAAAGCTAGAATTGCGAAGGATTTTCAGAGTCTTTTAAAAATAATGATGTTTGTAATTTTGGCAAGATGGAGATAATAAAATTTGTGTTCAACTTTCGGCCCATATATGTAGTAACACAGCAAAAAACGTTTCTCTATTTTATAACTTCCTCGTGGGACGAAGTTAATAAAAATCAATCAAAATTAAGTCTTCAGATTTAAATAAACTTTGGATATTTTCACCGTTTTTTTGACCAAAGATCGGTTGCGAAACCCCTTAAAATTTTACTATAGCGGTATTTTTTTATCAAAATTCACATTATTCTCAAAATTCATCAAGAAATGACAAACAGCTGAAGAAATAACACATCTTAAAATGCTTCTGCGTGTTTTGACCATTATAAAGCGTTTATATATTCTAATTGAAGTCAAATAAAAGTTCATTAAAGTGAACTTTTGTGCTATTGAAACTGTACGCGTCGATATTTTGAATATGTTTGATGTAGGTGCGCTAAACGCTAGGCGATGTTCAACCGAGGGCGTCTTATTGGCATCCTCGACTAATCGATGTGTATCCGGAATCAAGTTCGCCACCTCCACTTTGCTTTTAGTTTCAAATACAAGATTTGATGATGAAGATAATTAATCAGCTATAAAACACCAGGTTGAGAAAATGAAGCCGTAATTAAGAGATTCTTATATACCGGTGCGCAAAGCGAGAAGAACGCCAAAGAAGTCGGCAGAGGAAGAATGCATTGTATGGTAGGTTTTGATGGGCGTTGTTATATATTAGTCCAAACTAAACTCGTTTAGTATTGCAATAATGTTAGAATTATACACACTCGCCTATGATGTGAATTATTTTCAATAGAAAAAGAGAGTATAATTTTCCCGAGGCGTTTGGGAGTACTTTTTTTCTCGATCCCTTTTGGTTCTAATCCTTCTAGGAAGTTCAGTCAATCTTAGTTAATGGTTAAGGGCTGTTATATGAAACTGACGAGTCAAAAAAGCAAACTCAAGAAGAATGACGCGTGGACAAACTGTGTCCTGACGATATACTTATGATTTCATTTTCTAGACCATCTTCTTAGTATTTGATGTATTGATGATGTCGACTGTACTGGCACTGGCAAGGCCCGATAGAACGATGCGTTCGACAAAATATGTTTTGAATCTCAAATCCGCGTCAAGCAGCACGATCCCAGAAATAAAAGACAAGAGAGCTCAGGCTTACATTTTCGGCGGTGGATTTGACGGTCAACACGGTCGAATATATATCGCAGGCCAAAAAATATCTTCAGAAAGGTAATAAGCTAATGAAGCATGAATGTGTATAAACCAGCTCGCTGCGGCATAGGAAGTTATAACGTTACAATAATATCTAGACTGGGGTGACGTAGATTACTGAGGCACCTTGATGACGCAAACACATAAGGCAATTAAAAAAACACACACTAAGAAGATAGCCTACGAGAAAGTGAAATGGCTTTTTGAGTTTGGATATTCATTTATCGCGTAATGAAATTTATGGTTTGGGTATCGGCGTGAGTGGAATAATGGCGCAAGCTGAGGAAAATCAATGCTTTTAGTGAGTGCTTGAATTAGACCACTTTAGCTCCACTTGAACTTAATGTTCTTCCCATTTCAAGCCACGTGTCATTCTTTTGAGCACCATTTCTTTGTTTAACGGTAGCACTTGAATGTTGATACTACTCAAACAAGGCATTATATTCTCAAGATAATGACACGTGGCCTGAAATGGGAATACATTACGTCCATGTGGAGCTAAAGAGGCTATTCTCTTTATCATATGCCGATTCACTTTATTCGTTGAATAGAACGTTTGCAACACTGTTGGCAGATCATTTCTCAATATTCTCAACCTTTACGTTGACTAGTGTTTTTCAAGCACTAAGCAAAATGTCATTGATAAACACTAGCTGTGGAAGTGATTAATATTTCTGTATGCTAGTATTATGCTAGTAATGAAAGGAGGTCTCATTGACTCCATTGCTGGCACTGAGGGTGTTCACTGCCAGGGTTCGTTGCGTGTTCAGTGGTTCCTTACCTCCTTATTTTACCAATCATTGTTTTTGCGTATTTAACAACAGGGTACGATTTCAAGACGTAGTGCCACAAATGACAACTCGCCGAGACTACGGTGTGCGTCACTCTGATCCATGTCTTACCAAGACTGAAGAATTTAATCTAAAAACTCACTTCAACACCGAGGACAATTTTTCACCGGCAAGTTATAAAAAGATAGTTTGTACAGGGGCTCCTGGTCAGCGGGACTATCCCACTTGCGTCTATGGTCGGTTGGATTGCGTGACATTATATGAAGATGTATCATTCATACGCATGCCCAGTGAAAACTGTAGCACGTGGTATCATGGCGTCATTAATATTCCAGTTGGTTGTCAATGTATGTGGCCAAATTGATTCCAATAGATTCTTTTCTTTCCTTTTATCCTCGGTGTCTGATAATGTCAGTGCATCAAACAAGAGTTGAATGCATGATTCTAATCTAAGCTTATTCTTGTTTGATCCTGGATAAACTGATGTTATATCAAGACTTTTGGTTGTCTTGGGAATCAAACACTGGCACCAATAGACCTCCTCCTTTAGGGCGTAATGTTTTCTAATTTCAGACCACGTGCCATTCCTTAGAGTATCATTTCTTCGTTTAACGGCTGCACGCGAGAAGCCACATATATATAATCACTCAGACGTAGAATCCTGTTCTCAAGGGAATGACACGTGGTCTGAAATTAGAAAACATTACGCCCAAGCCGAGGAGGTCTAGTAAGAGCTATTGATGCGTAGGTTTTGACTACTGAACCCTGATGTCATTCGATATTCCCTTGAGTAGTACTTCTTTATTTGCGCAATCATACTATCTTTCTACAAAGAAGTTTTAAATTATTAAGGTATGTGTTGCGAATGAATGTAAATTAAATCAGTTAAGGTTTAAAATATTACAATGAATGGTCTGAACCCAGGTGAATGGATATTTTTCGAAGTAACAATATTTCTCGAAGAGATAATATTTATATTATGATCATCCGGGTGGATGTAGTCATTAGAAGGACTGTTTGATGTGACTGACGTTTCGACAACCTGTGCGGAAGTCATCTTCAGAGTCAAGTGAAGAAAAAAGTCAGATATAAGGTTTAAAAATTCACAAAGTAAGTGTAATAGGTATAAAAGGAATATACTACTTGTAATGTGTCATATTGACTAATAACGATTTTAATTCAATTTCGAGCTTCAATAAAGAAGTACTGACGACAAAATTCGATGGTTTTAATTTAGTGATGAGGCGTTTATTTTTTCGTAACGCATATATATATATATACACACACATATAATAATTGAGATAAAACGCGCGCGCGGATTGCCTGGCTACCGTGTTTATATCAAAGGACAGAGACACGCTCGCGCAAAATCATTCAAAAATATTTTATAAAAGCGATATAAAAGCGATATAAAACTCGAGAAGTCAAAGAAACACTCGGCTACGTCTCGTGTTTCTCTGCAACTTCTCTCTTGCTCTACAGCTCACATTGTGTTTATATCACAGTATATAGACACTCGCGCCGTTTTATATTCCTAATATATATGATGAGCCCCACCTTACCGCAATCGACCAGACTATTCATATTTTTGTACGTCCTTTTAAGGGATTTCAAAATTGCCTTCTTTCAAATCTAGTATAATTAGATCTTAAAAGGTAATGAATATAAACAGAGTAAAAGCTGTACTAGACTGAAAGTATTGAGATATGCAAGTGCGCTTCATTCCCGCCTTTTCCTACTTCCTTTACCCAAGTCCATCCCTTAAACGCGTAGAAGACAATTTGTAAAATCATTTAAAAATTTAACTCATCCTATCATCCTATCCCTTAATAGTAAATATATTATAACAGTCTATAGGCCATCATGACATTGATTCTCCCAAAAAACGACCAGCATGGGTTGGTTATCAGTTACTCTCTTTTATTGTTTCCGGCGAAGACTTACTCACTCACTTTCTCACACACGCATATACTAGCTACCGTAAACAGTATACCAGATTTTGCACTTACTTCTATATTAAAAAAGTTGGAATTAGTTTAGATTTAAGTTAATCTAAGTAAAAAGAATTCATCAAGAAAGTGGTTTTTTTTGCTACTAATTTTAAGACATTAAAAGAGAGTGCTTTAAGGTCGTGAAGATATGCAGTCTCCACTTAAACCGACCCCAGAATCAATAGCCATCTCTGATTCTGCCGTAAAAGAACAAGAAATTTGGTCTTTCTCTGTTTTAGATGAGACGGCACCAGTTTTCAGAAACACGTCGTTGCCTGAGTCTAAGGGGTCTTCCCCCCTATTGAATTTCTGAACCGCGAAAGACTCGAAGGACTTTGTGGGTGCCTTTAATCCAAGAAGCACCTCGACGTTGACGTCATGTTCAGCCAACTCTGTATGCAGTTTGTGTAGGCTGGGTGTGGAATGTTCTGGAACTTTAATGATGCGCTCCTCTGAATCTAAATCATTACATTGGGTTTCTTTAAGACCAGCTGTCATTGATGATCTATGATGAGGCTCTGCTGTCTTGTTGTTATCATGTCCACCACTTGTATCAGGATTGGTGGGCTCGGGAGAACGAAGGTTTAACGTCCGCTTGATCAAAGAGTAGACGTCGGTTATCGTCCCACCTGGTACTTCACCAAATCTATCAGTACTATCCGAAGTCTCAACAGTATTAGCGGTATCATTGGGCACTTCGATGTCATTACTGTGTGGGGCATCAATATATCCAAGAATAGCAGCACTATAAGAGGATGCGGAGGGTGCCTCTTTATCTGCTGCAGCATTTGGGGCAACAGTGGGTACTTCGATATGAATACTGTCTGAGGTATCAATGTTTCCAGGAATGTTAGCATCATCATTAGAGGAGGGTGCCTCTTTATCTGCTGCAGTACCTAAGGCATCACCTTGAACTTTGGTGGCAGCACTCCCAGAAGAGCAGGTTGATGGAATTACCTTACTCTCCAAGCCATGTTTTCCAGCAGAAATGCCGTCATTCTCTGATGCATCGCTACTGGCAGACATGGTTCCCTCAAACATAAGAGTCTTGGATACTTGGATATGGTCCTGTCCATCATCGGTGAACGAGTCTGTAATTGAAGAGGACATGAATGGTGGAAGCTGACCATCACTGGGTCCCCAACAATCCGATATTTCACCTGAACTCAGAGAGGTTACTTCAGTAAACGATGAAGACTGAAAAACAGAATTAGTTGATAACAGGTGTGAAAAAGTAATCAATTTTAGTGACATTATTTGGCCACTATTAAAAGTACTTACTAATCATTGTCTGACATCTCACTTGCCCCAAAAGAACTGACATCAGAGAGTGAAAATGACTGAAAATAAATCAGATTGAAGAAATGATATCAGCATACTGCAAAATGAATCAGAACAGAAACAAAGCTCCAATAGCAAACAGCTGACGACTTTAAAACACTTACCTCCATTTTATATTTATCGCCACCAAGTGATGTGTTGTCCAGCTTTCTTGCTGCACTATCAAGGTCCACATTCTCTATTGTGCTACCAAAACTTGAACATGCATCGTCATGGATCTGATCAGCATTGCGCACAGGTTGTGCACAGAGTCTGCTAGTATAAGCCTTCCTTGCCCCACCAGGAGAGGCTGTCAGCTGGAGAATTTTGAAGCTCGACTCTGATAACCTGGCTGGTTCTGAAATTGTACTTATGCCGGCCAATTTTGCTGGTTCATCGTGGTTTTTTATCTCTCGTTCTTTTGTTACCTTGTTCTTTTTGCTTCCTTTTTTGAACCAGGAAAACCAATTCTTCTTCTTCTTCTTCTCCTCAGATGGTTTGATTGTTTTTCCATCACCCTTGCTCTCCTGCAATCTGCCAACACTCGGTGAGTGTGTAATGGATGAGGACAGAGAGGTCAGGCAAGGGCGAGGTTCGTGATTGGTTCTTCTATGATCAACCAGAGTATCTATCGTCAAAGGTTTAGTGCTGCTGCTGTGGGCGGAGGTGGTGCCTGCAGACGGTTCATTGACGACTTCTCGTTCTATAACAATTATATGTAGAGTGGTGAAGAAAAATCCATAATCAAATATTTGATATTTTTTTATCGGCGTGAGCTGAGTTTGGTGTTCTATAGAATACATACGATGTTCTAATGGTGGAGAAGCGCGCTAATGAGCTGTTATTTGATTCTTTCGAATTAATAGCACTATTGATGATGTCACGCGGAAATTAGAATAACCTTCGTAAACCTGTAATCCGTTCATTGTTTATATGTCAAAAATAATAAGACTTGTGTATATCGTAATTCCTTGTGTTTAATTGAAAGCTTGGAAGGCGATCTTTTGATTTGATATAAAGATTAGAAAGAAATGATGAAGGATTTTGAATGTTAGTGCGGTTTGGACTCACCATCGTCACCACCAGCAGCATCATTCAAGATGCAATAGAAGACAAGACTGACAACCCCTTGAAAGAAGTTAGCCACTCGTCCCTCGGGGCGGGACTTCTTCCGTCGGTTGTCTTGTCTTCTTCTGAAGAAGTTCATAACATCTGAGAACGACAAATCAAAAAACAAAGTTTAAAGTGATAATTGATCAAGCGATTCGAATTCGGGACAACTCTTGAAAAGCGATTTTAAAGAAACTGACGATTAGTTAAGTCAACTTACCACGTCATAGTGAAAATGAATGTCATGACCGAATGTGTAAATAGTTCTGGAAACTGAGAATTAGTAAAACTGGTGGTTTAATCTAAAATCGATTCTTGTGTGAGATTAGCACAACTAGTTCCTTAATGTAACACTCAGGAACTGATAGTTACTTCAATTAATTGCTTGATTGCTTGATGACGTCACGTGATTGACAACAATGATATTGATTATCTTATTAATTACTCTCATGTTCAATGAGTCAGTCATTTTTCCCACTCTGATTTTAGCAATCGTTTTCTGTGAATTAAAAGAAAAAGTGAGCATTGGTGCCTGGTCACATTATTATTAACTTAGTATTAAAAGTAATTATCTTCAGAGATCTTTCCCATTGTTTTATTTAATTGAATAATGAAAAAGTGTCCCGCGAACGTTGAAGGAGTGACCACGGGTCGTTAGCAAGGCAGGAGGAGAGAGCCTCTCTTCTCCCGCCCTAGTTGTTAGCTATGAGTGGCATTGAAGTAACCTCTTAGGCGTCCTGCCGACCTTCCTAATCAGTACGTAATTCATCTCAGATGACAAATTTTGACAATTAATTGGGATTGGCAAATAATAATTATAAACTTATTTATCGCACAAATACCGATGTCAAATTCTTTCATTTTCTCGCATGTTGGCGTAAAACAACAAAAGGTATTTTTGCATTGTATTTTTCGGTTGATCGTTGAAAGTCAACGAAATATTGAGCTAGTGTACTATAAAGAGGCGCGCGTCTTCATGTTAAGTTCTCATCTGATCAATGAATTCATGTGACATTGCTGCCACCAAGAGAAAATGAACTAAGAGAAGGAATCCCCGTGCCCCATCATGTGCACACCTTGATGCTATTTTTAGAATCATAGATGCTATTTTTATCTCGTTACCATGCCCGCGCGATAACCATGTTTCCTTTTAAATACTTCGTTTTATGACACGAAAAGCGACAAAAACACAGGCTCTCGTTACTGCAACACTAGAAGCCGCCTACCCTAAAGAAATCAACCAATCAGGTTTCTTCACTCAAAATATTTCCAAGCTAAAGTAGTATCAAATTTTGCACATGATGGTTACAAGGCTATATAGATAGGATTCCTTCTCTTAGTTCATATTCTCTTGTTGCCACTAATTTTCGAGTTTCCAGGTACGATTGCGCATGTCTTGTCAGCAGACCACGTTAAAGATTCGTGTTTGAAACAACCGAAACGCCTTTCATATTCACCATAGTTTATTTGCTTTGCTACTCAACGATAGACAACGTCGTAGATGAGTTGGTTGACTTGCGTCACAAAATAACGTATTATATTAATGATCCCATTTTAATTAATAATTCGAATTCTATATAAATATTATCGTTGGTCAATTTTACCAAGTTTATCGCTAAACATACGAAGGAAAAGTTGAACAATTTTAAATCGTTCAATTAATAAAAAGTCGTTGGTGTTCCTACATAACCAGAATTGATGATGATATATCACTAAGGAGATTTCAAATCTCCCCCAAAAAACACAAAAGGTCTTTCTTTTCCAAGATAAACGTTTCTGCATCTTACGTTTGTCTTTTTCGGATAATAGTTGGATTTTAACACCTTCCGACTCAAAATGAATTTTAAAATCCTTCCTTCCTTAACTAATTAAATTCTAGTCTTCATTAGTGTCATTTAAGTGTGTGCTTCTGGGGCGTTCGTTTTACGACTCTTCATTATTAGACTCTTATTATTTTGATAAAATAGTCATTAGAAGTTAACAAAAAGCAAGAAAATTGTACACAGAGATTGAATTACATACGTATGCTATAGCACCATTTTTAATTTAATGAGACTCATGTTTATAAGCAAAGGCTTAATTCACAGAAAACTACTCAATTGAAAACTACTTCAAAGGTAAGTAAAATTTTCGAAAAGTCATAATTCCGTGTTCGTACTTTTAAATGCAGAAATTCTTTGGGTTTTCTTTGTGAATATTGAGTATATTCATTCACAGCAAAGAAAGGTTTTTTTATTGCTACCTGAAGGACACGAGTTCAGCGTAACTATGCGTAACAAATATTTCAAATGCTTATAACAATTCTCTCATTTACTGCAATACTCTTTCCTTTTTTCCTGCCTTGCTTTTTAATTCTCTCAGTCGTTTTTCCTTTCTTCTCTTCCTTTTTCCTACTTATTTGATTCAATTTTTTGGCAAGGATTTTGAAAGCATTTTTCATTTAGTTTAGCCTATCCAAAAATCTCAGAGGATGAAGATGATAACTGATTGTCCAGAAGACCTAAAAAGCACTAATGTGCCGCAATGCTACAAAAATATATTTCACCAAAAGGTTAACTTCGGATAACTCCAAAAATGAAGTCAACCAATTCATTCACATATTTATTAAATATTAATACCTTTTCTTAATGGGTTTCAACCGTCTTCTTAAGTAGTGGATCAAAATCTGGGATTATTCTTCGATGTCCGGATAGCTAGTTCACTTGATGGAGATTTTAGACTGAATTACAAAAGATTCTTAATAATGATAACAAAGAGAACACTGTGGGCATTATATGGTGTAGGCGAATATTGAAGAAATAGAAAACGCGCGCGCGTGCTGTGTTCTGTCATTAAGCACGCGGGGATTGGCAGAACACGAGATAAGTGTTAGGAGAAACACGACGCGTAGCGGAGTGCTTCTGGACACTTCTCGAGTGTTCTGCCAATCCCCAAGTGCTTTATGACTGCACACAGCACAGCAAGCAAGTTTTTATTTCTTTTATAAAATACAAATCACAATAATAGATAGGTATGACGCAACGGAAAGTGCGCGCGCGTGCAATGTGCTCTCATAAAGCACGCGCTCCAAACCAATCAGAAAGCGACATTCATAACAGTTATTTTATAAATGACTTAGTGACGTCAGTTCTGCTTTTTCTTTATACAAATCTGTAAAGTCTATTTCCGCAAGGTGTATTATTCCAAACACTCCATTGATCGGACAGTATGTTAATTAAAAATATTTGAGGAAGGATAAGATATTGTTCGTTATCTGATTAGACTTTAAAATATCAATCATGAAATTTCAGTCTTTGGAAAATAAAATCGTAGGCGCATTGGACAAAAAGAATTGATATTTTGATCTTCCGTGGTCTTATGATCAATTTTAACTTCCCCAAGGGGCGCGAGCAATGGTTTTCTAGAGCGGGGTCTAGATGGGGGCGAATGGTTATAAAGTTCACTGTTTTGAGGCAAAACAATGAAGATTTTGTAAAAAATATATTGTAGCCAGGTACGTTGCGACAAGGTCGGTGAGGGGTGTGCAGGGAGGGGGGGGGGGGGGGGGGGGCAACAAATGAGGTGTGATTTTGCACAATTTGCGTATATCAAAACGACGAAAACAAATTAAATGAAAAAAAAAAACTGAACAAAAAGAGAAAAAATGACAGACCGCGTTTCAATTTTCTTTTTTTAGTTGCTTCCTAGGCGTGAGGACTTTTTAATGATAAGCTCTTTGATTTATAGGACTTTTTCTTTGGAAGACTATATATGCATGTTTTGTCATTGAAATCTAAATGTTGACTTTTTTGAATATCGTTTATCTTCAATCTTAAAATAAGTTGTTTGCTCAACTAATGGTCGCTTATGAGCCAAAATCTATACACGTTTGCCAACGAACTTCTTTCGAGTCACCGATTCTCATTTATTGGATAGTTATATACGTGTACCATCTTCGTAGAAACTTTAGCGTCCATGTTACTCTAGCTTTAGATGTGGGCCGAGAACTAATGAAAAGCAAATCGTTCCAAAGACATCGTGAGTCATTTAGTGCTGTAATCATTACATGCCCTGTATTTATTCGTAGCTGATGGGTTCGACACCCCCTCTGTTATGATTTGAACGATCTAGATGGCTCAAGCTAGTCCTGGCCTTAAACGTATTTCAACAACAGATATACCGCCAAGACTAGTAAAGTAAACAGTTCCTCCAATCGAAAGGCTAGAACGCAATTCAAGTGAAATTCACTTGAAATTACCACTTCTGACCAGGCAATGTAGTACAACTTGATTCCAGACACTCTGTGGTGTTGGGATTTGTGAGTTTGGTAATACCACTTCCAGGAAGAGCAGGTTAGTTATGAGCATGGTGTTGTTATATCAGTTCTTTAAAATTACCGAGGTCATTCTTCTAACTGGCGTTTTTGTCATGAGTATAATAACTATACGATTGGAATATTTTATAACTGACTGGTTTAATTACCAGATCAAGCACATGCCATAAAAGGACTTTCAAAGGTTTTAATGGGATCAAGTCGATCAAACAGGGTGCATTATATTTAGTAGAATCTTACATAATCTCAGTCCAGTTGGTGCTGATAGATCGTTGTTTGTGTTATTTTTCTAATATCTTTGAGACTCGATATATTGGAGCGTAGATATGATGACAATCGATTGACTGACGATTGTACGATATTGACATTTGTTTAAATATCGATTGAAAGTACTTAATCGATCTTAGTGTGTCAGTTTAGTGTTAGTTAACATTCTACGTCTCACTATACGGCTGATCTGAATGAATATACACCTAGGTTTTACACCGAGATATACTAATAAATCATGTCAACAGTTTAGTGTTAGTTAACATTCTACGTCTCACTATACGGCCGATCTGAATGAATATACACCTAGGTCTTACACCGAGATATACTATTAAATCATGTCAACTGTTGCATTGTTCATTCTAATGAATAAAAAACCTTGTGGTGGGCTGCCACAATTTCGTCGACCAATACTTGTAACATAGCTTAGAGACTAAAGTGCTTGAAAGGATCAATAACGCCTTGCAGATAAAATCCGACTGAGTAGAGTATAGTGGCACGCTCCCTAACTAACAACGCTTGGCTTTAGATTGCTCCACCAAATACAGTTTTCCGACAGACTTGATTAAAAAATTATATCATAAACCTATTTCAATAGCATTGTCATCACCAAAGGCGATAGGCATTAGGAGAAAAGCGATGAGATAGGTCATTCCAATGTCCAAGAATAGCTGGAATGACTTGAGTTTCTGCTTTTCATTCTCGCCACTGAAGGACTTGGACCTTATTCAATGTTATTTGTATTAAACGAAAACCATTCCCCTTTGGCGATGGCAGAGATCTAATTTTTTAATTACATGTGTACTCCTATATCTTAAAGACTTGGACGACGTATCGGTTCATAGGTTTCCCATGCTTCTCTTGTAATCTCCCAGCATCCCACATGTTTAGATCAGAGTATCAATCAAAGCGCGTCAAAAACGGAAAACTGTTTCATATATCTTTTTTAATAGTTTATAAAATAACGAGAGCACAAAATACGAATTTTAATTTTCGAATGAAAGCGTAAACTCAGAGTGCAGATCTAGAGAAAAGAAAATGACTTGAGCGTTTTACCAAAATACTCGCATCTACAAGACGCGCGGTTATTTTGAACGATAAAAGCGCGCGTTAGAATTCATTTTTTCGTAGCATGTATAGTCACAGCTACGGCACGGGCCTCACTTCAGCTAAATTTGTCGCATCGTTAATTTTCTCACTCACACGAAAACTGCCCTAGAGCCATATCCTAATGTTATACTATATCTAATATTTTGCAATAATCCGGTTTGTTTTGTTTGGTAGGTGTATTTCAAAAACCAGGAGAATCTTTGGGCAAATCAGATATTTAATCTACACTCTCCTTTTCTATAAAGAGTAACAAATGGCACCAGCAAACAACGACAAGACTTCTGTAAAACTGTGTCCCAACTGTACGGAATCTAACAGCACGGTTCCTATAAACACTACCTGTGCAGCCCTGTGCGTGGTTAGTGTCGTACTCTACATTGTCATCATGGTAGTTGCTGCATTTGGTTGTATCATGATAATTTATGCCTTTGCTTGGAATAAAAAAATCCGCAAGGCTGTCACAACGTATTTTATCGTTAGTTTGGCTGTCTCTGACCTTTTTACTGCGATCGTTGTCATGCCATTTGATGTGGAGCAAATTCTGACAAATTACGAGATGTGGCGTCATGGTGCATTCATGTGTACTATCTGGACAACTCTGTATCTCCTAATGATTCCTACGTCCATACTTAATCTACTTGTTCTGACAGTCGATCGCTATAAAGCACTTAGCGACCCTTTAAACCGGTTCAAGGAATCCCCCTTCATGACGAAGAGACGAGCCATTGTGGTCATCGCTTGTCTTTGGATTTACTGCCTTCTCTTTGCGTTGGTTCCTCACATGGGATGGAAAGTATACCCTGATGTAATCGTGCATGGCCAGTGCGTCTTCAACATTTCACCCATATATGGCATGCTCAGCTCGGTATTAAACTTTTTTATTCCTCTGGTTGTCATGTGCGGGCTGTATTTTAAAATTTACTGCATCGCTAACAGCTTACATGCCAACCTCCCAGCTGGGCAACTGGCCTCGCCATCCCGGTCTCCTCATGACACAGGTGTTCAAGATACAAAAGGAGTAAAATCCAGATCTAAGAAAGTTCAAGATCAGAAAATGCTGTTGAAGAACACGCGCGCAGCCAAGAGAGTGCTGCTGATTGTCTTCACGTTCGTCTTGTGCTGGATGCCTCATACTATCTATAGCTTCATCGTCAGCGGGGCTTGTGACTCCTGTTACCATGCCGAGGAGGGCCCCATTTTGGCTGCTGTCTTTTTGATCATGGGATATGCAAACAGTGCACTGAACCCATTTTTATTTGGATATCATCACCGGCTCTTCAAAAAGACCTTCAAAATTATAATTAACAAGGTGTCAGTCAAATGTAAGTGTCACCGAATCCCTCTTCCTACAAGACACTTGCCCGTGCGATTACCGTACAGGATTACGAACAGTGGGTCTGTACAAATGTATAATCCATCAGGGAAAGACATCTATGGTAATCAAAACCTTGGAGCTTCATTGACTTCTATAAAAGGCATCGTTGATAAAATATAAACAGAATATAACAGTTCGGAGTATGGACTCGGATTTCTAGGCGTCGGGGTTTCGTGCGCATGCGCCCACGACACTCTCGGGGAATAGCATCGCAGGCGCTTGCGGAAACTCCCTAGTAGTAATTTGTTAGTGTTGATCTTGATTATAATAATATTACACATAAGCCTCATTCTGGATGCTCTCATTTGGCGACTTTCGCTTATCGACGTAATTACGGGAAGAGCATTAATTTCAAATTGGGGTTGAAGAATATTCGACACATAGTAAATGTTTACAACACCCGTAGTCTCGATTCGGTTTGTAGCCTCAATAAAAATATGGGTTGAGGTAATCAAGGACGAGATAAGGTATTCTTCGAGTTACGATTTTCGAGTGACGATTTTCGAGTAACAAATTTTGGATCCCAAATTTTTCGAGTTACGCGCTCGGACACACCCATATTTTGGGGCCACACCCACTTTGACATCTGTGCATAACTCGATCACAAACAGCGTTGAAATCAAACTCGAGTTACGTAACTCGAACCCAACAGATTGAACCTTATTTTTCGAGTTACGTGCTATTTCCGTAACTCGAGTCTAAAAGTGGACCAATATTTTTTCAAGTTAATTCGAATGAGAAAAAGAAATTACTTCTCAATGAATAACGGAATTAAAATTAAAATAAAAAATTCATTTTCGGGCGGGCTAAAACATGATACAGGTAGGCCGAGCGATCGTGTTGTTTTTGATATTGCAACGGTTTTTTTGCTCTCTCTTTAAGTTTTTTCATCTTTTACGGTGTATAATTTACCCTTTTACTAGTGCAGTTCGCATTAGTTTTTAGCTAGTTATATCTTCTGGTCTCATATTACAGTAGCTATCATTCGAGCATAGTTAATAGAGGGGAATGGTTAGGAAACTTAGTGTTATCTGTCTTTGTTCGCTTTTGATGTTGAACCGGTCTTGACCGTGCACAATGTTTGATTTTTGCTCGTCCGAAATTGCAAAATAAGTAAACATAAGCTTTGCCTATGGGATTATTGTAAGGAATATTCAGATATCTCTTATAAATCTTTAAGTATTTTGAACTAGCAGCCAAAAGAAAGATGTTTGTCTGTTCACTCAGCCATTGCCAACAATCGTAAGACAATGGTAAAACAAAGGATTGTGCACGGTCACGCTTGAAAAAACGTGAACAAAGACATATAACAATAGGTTTCAAGTAACCATTCCCCTCTATTAACTATCATGTCGAGAAAGAGAAAAAGAGAAAATATACTAATGATATTCGAGTAGTATATATCAGTATGATATATACGGAAAGAACGTTCTGAATGCGAGTTAAATATAGACAAATAAAATGAAGAAACACGAATAAAAAATATAAATGAACAGTTGAGCGAGACAACCACCTCGACTTATGTAATCAGTCTAAAAAATAACACGAAAAAAATAAAATTTAACTCGAAAAATATTTGTCCACTTTTAGAATCGAGTCACGAAAATAGCACGTAACTCGAAAAATAAGGTTGGGTTCGAGTTACGTAAAAGGCTCGACTTTGATTTCAACGCTGTTTGTCATCGAGTTATTCACAGATGTCAAAGTGGGCGTGGCCCCAAAATATGGGTGTGTCCGAGCGCGTAACTCGAAAATCGTAACTCGAGTTTTTCCTTCCCTCATCAAGGACAGGTACAGACAAAGTTTTGATTTTTCGTTTCAAACTCAAATTTCGAGCAAGTGCAAAACACTAAAATGACATTTCAACCTATCAAAACACATTTATTTTATAAATTTGTCAACTGGTCTCGATTTGGATAGCCCTATATGGTACAACTACTGTATATTTGGATCGTTTCCATTCGCATTCTTTCATCTGAGGGAAAACTATGACTTATGGAATTAGTTTTGTATAGCTTGGGAAGATATAATTAATCTGCAATAGGACTACATGTCTGTGCAATTTGGAAATATCTGAATTCGAAAAATTCCTCCGACTACCAAATTGGACTCGGTCTATTGCCTCTTCCATCTTTTTTTAGTCCTGTGTCGCTCTGCATTTTTCATCCAATTTTTTTTTAAAATTGGACAGCATGTAGTCCTATTATCTAAACTAATAAAGTCATATGGCATTACACTCACACAGGAAATTTAGGAAATGTTCATTAAGAAGAAAATGGGTAAGACGCCAGGTAGACTAATTGAAATTAGGAAAAGGCATGATCAAACTGATATAAATAAATAATTATTACCTGCGTTTCAACTGAATTAATGAAGGTCTTATCAGTTCAAATTATTTTAATAACCAGCTCGAGATTTTTTGGCGAGTTATCGTTGAGATTGCAAGAAAACGTAAGTAAAATAAAAAAGAAGAAAGGGATTTTTTCTGTTTTTTTTTAAAATGACCGGAAAATTGAATATATTATTGCTAAGCAATTGCCTAATTCACTATGACCTCACTGCTTGTTAATGTGGGGGATAGAATCGCCAAATCCAATAGAAACTTCACCAAAATTTGCTCCTAGCGAAACATTTTAATCTAAAATGGCCTAGTTTCCAGGTATAATGTGTTAATATGTACTAAAAATATTCCGAGCGTTTGCTGGCTATTCTACTTCTGTTCGTGGATTGATACGGGTTTTATTGCAATTTTCGGTGCATTTCAACATAGTTAATAGATGATTTCAATGATTTGAACCCGTCCGACGACCACGATCCTTTGCGTTTAAACAATTTTAGAGACTGTATTATTTAGTAATGAAATTGTGAATGCTACTTTAATCACATTAGCTTTTATTGCCTTTTTCTCATCTACGAAATCCAACATTATAATTACAAAAGTTTCAGCCCGGCCTGTTGGTCTGGTCAAAATCCCTATTCACAAAACAAATAGTAAGATTTGTGGAAGTCTTAACAAGCCTTGCTTGGTGGGTAATCATGACCAAGCAACATTCCTCTGATCTAAAGACAGCAATAACTAAGAATAGAATGTCAGTAAATTTTTCAGTGATGATATAAAAAGATCATTGAGAATAGGAATGGCAATCTAAACGAACAAAGAACACTTATTTGAGAGGTAAGATTTGTTGATGGTGGTCTACCGATTTATCACAAACCACCACCGTGTAAACTCTATGTAGCAGCTGATGATGAACTTTACATAACCCCTTCCTCAATTTACACACATCAAACCTAACAGTAAATCAGCTGTTCATAGTGAAACACTCTTCCAGAAAATGGAGTTGTTTTCAAGATTACATTTTTTGGACATAGTTTTATAAGACAAGCTGATGGTGCTCGTCTTTGGGGAGGATATTTTACAGGCTGCAGATTTAATTGGCATTTTTTAGTGTGTTTGAAAGCCAGTCAAGACCCTCGTACAGGCCATCACCGCTTGTGGCACATGTGGCTTGTATGTACCACTTCCTATCTCTTCTAGAGTGTAATCCAAGTTTGTCAGTAACTTCGGCTGCATTCATTGCGTTGGGTAAATCCTAAAGAAAGGGGTCATAAAGTTAATAACCAAAAAGAATTACCAGCAACTCACTCACACAACACATAAAAAGGGAAGGATATATTTTGAACAAATATTTTGTTTTATTTACACAAATTATTTGTTGATATTTGCAATTGAGGATATGTGAAACAAATCATTATGAACAAAAATTTGGACAAACTGCATGAACAGTTTCAAATAAAGGACCAAACCATAGCTTTCAAGTTAACCATCAGCACAAAGATGCGTGTCAGAAAAACAGCAAAATAAACCAATAGACTAGGGTTGGATTTAAAGGATGTTCAAAGTGGCCTTGGCCACCCCCTTATGTTAGGGAGAAACCTTAGTCATAGTCTCATTCTGAATGAGAAAGGTCTATTCTTTTAAAAAAGGAAACGCAAAAATTTTGTTTTGTTCTACCCTAGGAAGTGCTATTTAGTCAAGACTGAAAGTCCTGCTTTTTAGGGTTTCCTGGATCTCCCTATGTAGAAAGTAGTAACAGTGCTACCAACTAATAATTACTGATCTTATCAAAATCCATTGTTTTCAGGCTGCATTATCCCAACGAATGCATAGAGGAAAATCAGACATATTTAGTGTGCTTGAAAAACGGGGGCGGTCTATGATAAACAAGCTAGAAAGAAAACAATTGGATTTTGATAAGATCAATAATTATACTAGATAATTACTTCGGCACGCAGCATTCGTAGTATAATGCAGGCAGCTTCGGGCTACTCCCTCAGCTGCCTGCATTATACCTACGAATGCTGCGTGCCGAAGTAATTATCTATTAAATAGCTTTTGTGTAACAAGTAAAATAGTATAATACCAGTTAGTGTCAAACTCTTGACTGATCTAAGTCTCAGTGTTCAACAAAGGGTAGGCACCTTTGTCTTACAAGGACAACAAGAAAGGCTACAGTGTATTTATTTAAATTCTGGTTTATTTAACAAATACAATGAAAAAGTAGAGAGTTGTTTGAGCAGAAAGCTATACACTGGGCATGCAAAACAATTAAATTCTAAATTACTTTCAAGCCATGGGAGTTACATTATGCTTTAAATTTCCATTTTTACAAATCATTTTCAGTAGTACATTTAAAAGCTATGACCAGTTCTAGACTTGAGTCAACACATCATATCCATGAAGCAAATGAAAAATCATCTTTATCAAAGGATGTGAAATGTATCTTGAAATGTTAAACAAGGCAAAACAGACAATAGTATGCTACATGTTTGTTGTGCCCTAGCCAATAGAGGCTTTACACCATCATGTGATGTCAGCCATGCCAGACAATAGTATGCTACGTGTTTTTTGTGCCCTAGCCAATAGAGGCTTTACACCATCAAGTGATGTCAGCCATGCCAGACAATAGTATGCTACATGTTTGTTGTGCCCAAGCCAATAGAGGTTTGCACCATCATGTGATGCCATCCATGACAGGAGGCACAACAAGTCTTTTCCCCCTCATTAGACCAGACTCAATTTTTACCTGCCTCCTGTCATGGGTGCCATCACATGATGGTGTAAATTCTTTATACTTGAGCTGACCTACTAGACTAATTGTACTATAAATTTCATTGATATTAACAAAACACTTTTTTTACAGCTATTTTCACAAACATGGGACCCTGGTGCTCTTGAGTTGCACGCTGAAATTTGGTTTTCCGCTGCTGTCAATCAAACCTAATCAGTCAGTAACTTTTATATTTTTGAAAAACCAAATTTCAGCGTGCAACTCAAGAGCACCGAGGTCGCATGTTTATGAAAATAGCTGTAATAGTGAATACTCTTTTTCAAGAATATATGTGCACACTACAATCTATAACTGTTTATCAACAGGGAATTGGTGTGACATTGTGAAACACTAACAATAAGCTACTAGGAAGACATTCTGTTTACAATAAAATTATTTTCTACTGCTTACTGTATATTACTTTTGTCCTTAATTCACATACGAATGCTTGGAGCCCTACTAAAATACCTGAGACTTTTTGCAAAGAAGGCTTGATACTAGTGTCGATAAAATGCAATACTTGATCTTTTCAGAAAATGTACACCAAAATATAAGGGCATATTTCATGTAGGAACTATATATTCAAGATTACATTTCAATTGTTTTTTTAAACACCTTTTCTTATAACAAACCAAAAATATGATTGTCCGAAGGGGAATAATTGTTCAAGGCTACATGCTTATTTTTTGCTCTTTAGTGTGGTTGAAAGCCAGTCCAATCCTTCGTACAGACCATCACCACTTGTAGCACATGTGGCTTGAATGTACCATTTTGTATTTCTTGAATTGTGAAGTCCAAGTTTGTCAGTACTTCAGCTGCATTCATTGCATTTGGTAAATCCTTAAAAATAATATGTTTAAATTACTGTAATTATCTTGAAAGAATGCCATCACATTTCCCAATTTACAATCTACTTACAGTAAATTTTAAGGAGGAAAAATTGCAACATAAAACACAAGAGTTTCCCCCCACTTTTCAAGTGCTTTACAATATTATAAATTGCAGTCAAGTCACAATTAAAGTTTTACTATTTGCCTTTGTCTGCAATGTCTCAGTTGAGTTTGGCAATGCTAAATTTTTTTCCATATACTGTAGTTCTTAACACCTAACCCCAATGTTTACAAGGCAGCAGTTCTACCATAGAAATATATATTTTCTAACCAATGATTGGGTGGATTTATTACACAGGGTACAAATCACCCAATCACATTCAATCATTCATGGTTGATGCTTTGGAAACATTAGGGACTAGACCAAAAGTATATGGCAAAACATTCAAGACTCCATTGATATGTTTAGTAAATTATTGTAAAGTTATGCAGCAAGGAAATGTATTGGAATGTGTTGCAAATTGTCCAATAAAATTGGCTTCATGTACAACCTTTGTGCTTTCAAATTAGATAGAACCTAATCGTATTTTCAGTGCCTGTCACACTTCAATGCAAAGTATCAATTTATTTTTTTAATTAGAAATATGTTAGCCAATTTTATTTAAAAAAAAGTTTATGATGCTTTTTTTAAAGCACTCAATCGTATCTATTAACTTTCTTTAGAGTCTTAAAAGGATTAAATGTAATAATTCAGTATTCCGAAATAACATTTTAGCATATAGTTATGCTTGCTTAACCTTCACTAGATACTATTTGAAGTCTAAAACCAAATAGGTTGACTAGAGTAAATGCAGATAAAAACATGTCTTTGAGCTACAAACTATTGGTAATACAGGTCTTTGGATGAAGGTAGGACAATAATTTTTAAACCACATGTACTAGAGCCATCAGTAGACCACAAACCACTTTTGCTAACCTTCATTTTAGTATGAGAAAAACCCATTACTTGGTTTTCAAATTTCATAGAAAATTTATTAAGACATACTGAGTGTGCTTCTATCGAATTTTGGGTGAATGCAGGTGGTTAAGCACAATAGAAGCATTAGAGTGTCTTATGCGATTCTAGCTTCTTAATTAAGTGCTTAAGCATCCTTCATCATGCACCCATAAATTAATGGAAGCACCCTAATCAATATTACCAATGCTTCTGAAGTATGACTTAGCATTGTTAATTGAAAATAAATTCATTTTTCCTTAAACGAAACCTTTATCATGACCTGTGCTACTAAATCACCTCACCATTGAGATTTGTATGCAAACTTATACTCTCTAATTATCCAATCATTATATCGTGGCTATGTTATAATATTCTAGATTCACATATTTAAAATTCTACACAAATCAAAATAATCAAACAAAAATTACAATATGTTGAAAATAACTTTGCAAAAAAAGGATAGTTTAAGATAAACAATGATCATAGAAAAACAATGATTTGAATGCTTTATGTAAAAAAACAAGACTTACATGTACTAAAGCAATGGGAACTACCAACTACTGGCTGTTTAATCTGTATGCATTTTTACCTTAATATTAATTATTGCAGTGCTTAGTGTCTAAAAGTACAGAGGTTTAAATAACAGCATGACTGGGTTTATCTTTTCTTTAGCTCGTTAGATAACCAGTCTAATCCTTCATAAAGACCATCTCCACTTGTAGCACATGTAGCCTGGATATACCAGTTTCTATCTCGTCTGTCGTGCAATCCTAATTTATTTGTTACATCAGCTGTATTCATTGTAAGGAAGATCCTGTTGTGGAAAAACATTAAAAGTTCAGAAAGTTGGTCTTTTTTAGTCAACAAAGTTTTTTGTAATGAAGAACTAAAACGATGCATGGCAATGCAAAAGGCATACAATGTTATTAAATTCAGAAACAAAGTAGCAATTTGCAAGCTGGTCATAAACATTTTGGTCTTTTCACATGCATAAAGGTTTACAGAGACCTTACAAAAGCAAGTCTGATTTTACATTACTCAATGTGGTGCAAATAAGCAAGTAAGAGCAAACATAGGTAGGTAGGAGAACAATAGTTTTAGGTGGTGTTTGAAGGTGTTTCTATAATATGATAATGGATCTTAGTGTACAGTATCAGGTGCAAGACTGTTTTTAATACTGCCAACATGCCTAGCAAGAAAAAAGATAACTAATAATACAAAGAACCATTATTTGAAGTGGAGCATTAAAATCTTTATCTACGTACCTGGATCTTTTAGTAAGCTCATCTTTTAGAAGTTTACAAAAGCTGTCGAATCATTCTGGTTTGTTTTGGATGTATTAATCTTGCGCTTAATCCTGATAACAACTGATCATCCATTATGCTATTGCATTGAGAAAATGACGAACCTTCTACCTTGTCAGTGAGGTAATACACATTCTTCTCATTTATGACTTCAACTTGATGTGGAAACCCGAAAGATAAGGCAATGAAACAAATTTTCCAAGTAGTCAAACAAGAGTACATTACTCAAAACTATAATATTTGATAGACTGCAAAATCAACTCTTGCTTAAGCTTTGTGGACACTCTGTTATTATGGGCACCTTCCTATTCTTGCCATTGTGGAAGCTAACTATTATGGACACCAAGTATTGGTTTGTAGGGTGTCCACCATAATGAGAGTTGACTGTATACAGTACATTACTCAAAACTACAATATTCGATAGACTGCAAAATCAACTCTTGCTCAAGCTTTGTGGACACCTTGTTATTATCGGCACCTTCCTATTCTTGCCATTGTGGAGATAATGAGAGTTGACTGTATACCTCAATCAACCAGCAGAATGAATGGTACAGTATCATATTCCAAGACCTAGCTTAAAAGTATACAGTGCAACATTTTTTTCTTTGCTTCTTAAATTTTTTTGGTTTCTACTCTTAACAGTTCATCTTGAATTTTTGTAGATTTTTTTTTGCACTCTTTATTTCATTTTCGAAAAGTTAGATGATTAATTTTGAACAGAACTTTCTTCATATATATATATATTATATGTTACTTGTAATGTTATGCAAAATGTTACTACATAACTGTATGGACATATCAATCAATCCAAAAAAGATTGTTTGATCCTTTGCAGAAAACTTCAAACAGGCACTGGATAAGTTTTGATTTTTGTTAGCTTTAGTTTATTTAGAAAGAATAAAATATCGTGACACAAAGTTGATCCCAATATTCTAGATAAAACTTGCAAAAAAAGACAAAGACTTTGAATGATGTTAAGGACCAATTGTTTGTTACGTCCCAAACAGGGGGCACGCTTTCTTCGCAAAAATATGAAATGAAATTTGTACCCTCCTTTGAAATGATTAAATAGAAAAAATATATCCCCTTCAACATTACTGAATACATAACCCCCCCCAACAAATTCAGCCATTACAAAAATGTACCCCCCAATTTTTACTGGACTAAAAAACGTCTTTTAAATTCATTATTTCATCTTTTATCAACCCAATATTATGTACATTTTAAAGATCATTGTTATGCTATATTTTCTTAGAAAAGTTACTCAAGCGAAAGAGGTAAATAATACCACCGTAAGGAATATGGAATCAAGGACGCTAAATTCCAAACATTCTTTGGGTGCCCAATACATAACACTAGCTCTATAATTTCTAAACCACGACATCAGTCACATTCTGAAAATCAAGCATTTTGCTTTCCGTGATTTTGAAATTATACAATTACCACAATCAAATATCTAACCATGATCGACTTGATTGCACAAGTTTCTACGTAATGTATTGCCGTTTTCTTAATTTGAAGGATAAGTTACGGGGTGACTACCCATTTCGCAATTTCATTTTAAGATCGGAAATAAGAATAAGAATTTGTTTTCTCGCCAAAAAATTGCTGATACGAAAAGGTTAATCAATGGATATGCTTGAAAGAGATATTTGGGATTAGTTTGTATTTTCCTTCGACCCAAATAGAATGTTTCGTTATAACAAATTATTTTACCTTAGAATCATTCTACCTAAGATAGCCCATTATCGACAAGAACAAGATAATCAAAAAAGTAAAAAACATCATCGTTTTGAAAATGACTTGAATAAAGGGGCAAAACATTTACCTGCTTGTTGGCGAAGACGAGTAAGACTGCATCTCTAAGCTCATCCTCTGCTAACATTCTATTCAATTCTTCTTTCGCTTCGCCGATACGTTCACGATCATTACTATC
Source organism: Actinia equina (assembly GCA_011057435.1). NCBI lineage: Eukaryota > Metazoa > Cnidaria > Anthozoa > Actiniaria > Actiniidae > Actinia > Actinia equina. The sequence continues at coordinate 309,021 of WHPX01000339.1, read as the reverse complement.
CACCACAAAAATAAGACCTAAAGAAGAAGAAAAAAACGCATTGAACTCCACTTTCCACAAATTGCTACTAAGATCCAAAAAGAATGTCAGAAAACTTCCAATGGCGGATCAAGATACGAACCTTGAGTGTTCTGGAAATAGTGCCTCCATAATGGTCGAATTTTATCCTGACCACCGACGTCCCACACAGTGAAACTTATGTTCTTATATTCTACAGTTTCTACGTTAAAACCTAACGGGAAAAGGTATAATAATTAGTTAGAAGAAGGCCAAAGTAAAGTCTTTTTTATAACGAAATTCAACAGGAAGTGAGACGGACTCGAAGCAAAGCGTTCAACAGTACCACTCTTACCTATCGTAGGAATCGTAGTAACAATTTCTCCAAGCTTAAGTTTGTAAAGAATTGTAGTTTTACCAGCAGCGTCTAATCCAACCATGAGAATTCTCATCTCCTTTTTGCCAAAGAGGCCTTTAAATAGACTTGAAAATACGCTACCCATGGTATGACTGTTCGTTGCTCTTTCCTTCTACGAGAAAAGTAAGAGAAACTCGTTAAAAAACGTCTAAGAGGACTAAAGGTCTAACTTAAGTCTAGTTAAACGAGCTAAGTAAAATTCAGTTAGTAGAAAGACCTTTTTAGGGGTTTGAATATGCGGCTTTGAACGAAATTCAGCGAATGAAGGTTTTACCTAAATCAAAATGGCGGCCGAGGTTTTTGTGAAGAGGAAGCTCGTTACTGAGTAGGCGCGTCACATGTGCCACGTCATTACCTAGGATATGGGGGTGGAACATATTGTTGAATTTACCAGAATTATTAGCAACCCCAGTCATTTCCGGCCTTCCGCTAAAGATTCAATTTTGGATTCAAAATCGCATCTATTCTATGAAAACCTCTAAAGAAAGCTTCGGTTTCTTAGATTTTTATATTTAAGAAAATATCAAATCTAATTTCGTTGTTGCAAGTTTTAAAGTTTTCTAACGCTTCGATAATAAAACGTATTTCACTTTACTGAACTTTCCGCACCATTGTTTCAAGGCTGCAACAATTGCGCGACTAGCCGGCTACGGAAGGAAAAGTAGTTTTTTTTGTGCCTCGGAAGTAAAGTAAATGGTTCCGGATAACACGATTTTCAGATTTAAAAAAAGATGCTATATAATGGGCCTACCCAAGAGAATATGATCATTTTCTTTTGGCCTTCCTCTGTGTCATGCAAGTCGACTAGAGTGGCATAAAGTGAAGTACTCCTATATAAACGTTTGGCTCTTTGGGCGACCTTTGTGCAGCAGGAAAACGGTCTTCACTGGAAAATCCTCGTTAAAAGTGAAATCAAGAGAAAATGAACTAAGAGAAGGAATCCCCCCTATATAGCCTTGTAACCATCATGTGCACAGTTTGATGCTATTTTTAAACCATTTGTTTTTCTGCACGCGCATTTATTGCGCGCGCTCTACGCTGTTTGCTTACGTTTGGGTTTTTTTCCGTTATTTCGACTCTTCCCTGAATATGAATGTGCAAGTTGAAAGCTTGACAAATACAACAAGAATTTAAAGTAGTAATTTGTTTAAATTTCTGGAGTATTTTTACATTTATTTTCCAAAGCTTTCGACCTACATCGTCATCTTGAGGGCAGATTTGAACATAAGAAAAGCACAAGAAAACGTTAGCAAACAGCGTAGAGCGCGCGCGCGTACTATGCGCGTGCAGAAAATCAAACGATCAAATGATATCATTGGATGATATTTCTAGAATAGATTCTAAATATAGCATCAAAGTGTGCACATGATGGGGCACGGGGATTCCTTCTCTTAGTTCATATTCTCTTGGTGAAATCATACAGACCGGTCACTTTTGAATCATTTACTATTATACCGAGATTGTGCGCAGCCATGCAGTATCATTCCAGCCACGTCATTATTGTTCACGTCAAAAGTTTCATGTATTGCAGCACAGCCAGACAGCTGTGAGATACTATAGTGGCAAGGGAGCGCACAATAAATCCGCAAAGGCTTTTAGTCCCGCAGGGAGCAGAGACTAAGCGACTCACTCCCTTCCGTTGGCGGACAGCCAACGTTCTTAACCCGCGCTATGCCTTCCTTGCCACAGAGTTTAGAAACAAAGCTCCTATAATCGAAAATTAGTAAACGAACTCCAAAACAATAACATGAAATTTATTACTTTCGTGTCAGATACGATGTGACATGCACAAGTCCAAAAATAAAAACAAACTAATCGATTCACAACACAGTACATTGCATGCCTGACCCAGTCAGCAGTGGTCCACAGGGTTTATTATTGCACAGTCTTCCTTGGAGCCTACGCTTTTTTGACCTTGGGTAATAAGCGAATTAACGAGAGCAATTTATAAAGCAGCTTCAAGAACAATAACGGCATTAACTGTGGCAATTCGAGGAATATGGTGCAAACATTTAATTTCTGCACCTTATAAAGCCCTCTTGACCTTACTTTTTCATGTAAGACTACATGAAGTGGTACTATTCCGTAATAAAGTTAAAGGTTAGGGCTTTTATGGTTTGGGTTAGGGTTTGGATTAGGGTTTCAGGACGTTGTAATCGATAATCAATAACTAATAATCCAATAGTGGCATTTCATGTAGTCTTATTACATGAAGTGCGAGCCCATCTTGCATGAATTGTTATTTTGTGTGCGCAATGAATTCTTCTTGAACAGGAACAGGCCTTGCGCTTTGGTTGAAGACATTATTGCTTCGTTATCAAGTATTCTTTCAGTTTGAGGTAAAAAGATAACAACAAGCTTCATGTTGATTAGCCTGCGTGCAGCCGGTCTCTAACTGTCTGTTAAGTCAGATCATACGAGAGAAAAGTCCGGCTGCAGGCAGGCTACATGTTGACATCTCGTGTATCCAGAGACTTAATATTGGTTTTCTAGTCTGGTAGAAAAGTGAGATATTAGTGACACAAATAGCGCACCCTCGCCTGATGAATTACTGAATAGATATTGACTACAAGCTTGCAAGTGGTAAGTGAGTCAGCTAAATGATTGACCTTACGCACCTTTGTTGAAAAGGGAGTATTTGTAGCGCTAAAAGTTCAGAACTAGACAAGTCATGGACTTCTGTAGCGCACTTGATTGGCGCACTAAAACATTCCTGACATTATAGATTCTGTGACCTTTTAGACACTTCAGTCGGCTGCATAGGAATTTGCCTTGTGCATCTTTGTTGAAAAATAAATAATTGTAGCGCACTTCCTTGGCGCAGAAAACCATTCCCGACACTATAGATTTTTTCATGTTGTAGACACTTCAGTCGGTTGCATAGGAATTGGCCTTGTCCATCTTTGTTAAAAAGTGAGTATATCTTTAGCGCGCTTGGTCGGCGCAGTAAAAGATTTCTGACACTATAGATTCTTTCATATTGTAAACACTTCAGTCAGTTGCATAGGAATTGGCCTTGTGTTTTGGAAGAAAAGTAAATGTTTCTGGCACAGGACCCAACAACATCTCACTGTTGATAAGAACCACACCAACGAATTAGAACGTGAAAACGTTAAATTTATATTATTTATCTTTTTTCTGTTTCATGGAACCCACAAAGAGGACGGAGAAAGGTGGGGGAGGCCAACATAGTCATGGAGGACGTCACACATGGCAGAATTGAAGAACGCAAACATCACTTGGGAAAAGGCAAAGAAAACAGCAGAGAACAAAGTGGAGGTGCAGAACAATGATGAAAGGCTTATGTTTCCAAAGGAGCGAAGAGAACAAAATCTATATTTTTTTCCTGTTTCATAGTTGCGTAACCCATTTATTCTTTCTTTAACAGTTTTTTTTATATGATGGGAAGTTTTTATAAAGTTTATCGTAATAAAACTGAATGCTTTAACCATTTTCATAGGTGCGCATTTCAAAAAAGAATGGGGTGAGGGGAACAGAAAAATGAAATTGTGGCGCACCTTATTTTAATCCAGTCCTCGCTGTAACGACTCGCCATTAGCGTCTCCAAGTCATCACGGCCAATATAATAAGGGGGACGTTCATTGATGCGCTGAGGTGGACGCTCTAGTAACCCAACAGGGATATACCTATTAGAACAAATAACATGAATACGAACATTCATCCACTGGGTAACCTTGAGCATTTTAATTATTTCAAAAGAGTAAAAAATTACTGAGATGGGTAAAAAACGCCGATGTTGAGGTAAAGTGGAGGCAGGGTTTTTTTTAACCAATAAGAGTGTGCGTTGCTATATGACAATGACAATATAACATAACAGTATACACCTATTTCAAAAAAAGTTGTCATCGCCAAAGGCGCTGGGCCATTCCGACAGGGAAATAGTTTCGTTGAATACAGAGAACATTGAATCAGTCTCAACACTAAGGTTCATGTTCTTGACGAGAATAAGAAGCAGAAACACAAGCCATTCTAGCTATTCTTGGCTCTTGGAATGACCTATCTCCTATCGCTTTTCGCCTTTGGCGATGACGTTTTTTTGAAATCGTCGTATAAAATGGCAAGCTATACGCTGTGTGAACAAGATTCCTTAAACTATTCTGCTCGTTGCATTGTAGCCCCTGATGTTAAAATACTTCTGCTAGGATCACAATTAACAGTGTCTGTATGGTAAAGCAAAGCGTCCATAAGCAGTTTGTTCGATTTGTAATCTAAATACCTGCATAAGAACGACAGCCACTCAAGAAGAAAACGTCTGGTTATTTCTACACCCTACGAGAAGGAAGAAGATAATAAACTCGATTAGGCCGTTGTCTTTCATTTTGAACTTCCTTCCCTTGGCATATAAGGACCTTAGGAAATCATTGGGGTGAGGATCGAAATGCATTGTTGAAAAGCCTGGGTGTGTGGACGTGGGTTCTAATCTTCATCCAAGACACTTTATTTTCACTTTGTCGTCACTCTATCCTGGAGTATTCATGGGTATTGACAAGATTGGCACAATGGGTGTCCGAGGTTTGTAACTTACGACCGTGAAGCATTTTTATACATAAATTTATTATATGACCCGTACGGCCCTGCTCGCGCGCTCTAATAAAACCATTGGAAAAAGTCACGTGATGGGGGCCGGACGGGTTGACGTAAGAGGGCCGGAAAAACCCGTCCGGCTCTGATCGAATCCGCGCGCTTCCTTTTTTTAATTATTTTTATTTTCGTGAGGGTCATATGATAAAATGCTTATTGACTGAGTTAGGTCGGGCCGTACGGGAAAATATTTGGCTCTCGGTCATTTGTACGGCATCATCTCGAGCCAAATATTTTCCCGTACGGCCCGACCTAACTCAGTCAATAAAAACATAACATTTTTTGTTGATCTTCATAGCAAACGAACAAACAATCAATGATTGCATACGCGCAGCAGAAGTTATATAAGGTTAGGTTATATAAGGGAAAAGGTTGGCTACACAAAAGGTACATGATTAGCTACATGTTATATTTCAAAACTATAATATCTTATTATCCATACCAGCTACCTGAGTGTCTGAGCCCCAGTGTTCTAAACCACAGTTGACAAATTCCTTAAGCATGTTCAATCTTTCATGAGATGAAATATCCCAGTGCCTATAAGGAAAGCATTGGATTCAAAGAGGTAAAATTTCTTATAAATCTGAGCAGTTTCCCAAGAGAAATACTACCAGGTAGCATAACAGCGAGAGTGCTCTCTTTCAGTTTCACCAATACAGACGCATTTTGTTTTTCAACTAAAGAGGCAAAGAAAAAACTATTTTTATTCTACATCGGCAGTTTCACTCTTGACCTCCTGACACTTTTACCATGCACGTCATGCATTTAGATGGTATTGCAAACAAGCGCATACACATCTGTGAATTACATTAGTAGCTAGATTGATTGGCTATAAAAACATACTTGGGTTTTCCAGAGCCTCTGGCGTTTTAAAGCAAAACAATGACAGGTCTCTAAGGAGAATGGAGAATGCAGCAAGTCCAGCTGTTCCCAACCTTTAGTATAATACTGGTATCCCACAATAAAGGTATTTTCATTTGTTATTATTACCTTTGTTCCTTGATCTCAGTGAAAATCCAAGGTTTGATGAGAGCTCCTCTGTAACATCAAATATTAATATTAATATATAAAGTTAACGATAAATATGGTACTTAAAGTTCTGCATTTCCTTGATCAATGTTTAAGGCTACTTGCAGCCAGGATACTAAAAGAGTATGGGAAAGGAAAGGAAAGAAAGAGAGAGAGAGAGAGAGACAGACAGACAGAGAAAGAGAATCCCTCCCTTCTTGGTGTTCAAAACCCTCACATTTAGTACACTAGAAGCACCTACCTAGCTATCATAAGACCAGCCACTCCTGTCTGTTCACGTCTCAGCATAGCATCTTCATAGGACAAAACATCTCCATTACCTAACAAAGTATAATACATACATGTATGTCACAATATTTGAACAATGATTCCTCAAGTTTTTTTCCCTTCTGACATTCCTTCCATTATGTTTACAAAAATATAATGATGAGGTGGTGATTGGAACTGTTTTCCAAGGGTTCCGAGCGCTTTCCTTTCCCACCCCAAAATAAATTCTACAGGATGCACTAGGCTTATTATTGCAGGTATCAAAGAATAGTAATGATGAAATGAGTATCAAAGAATATGCAAGTTATGCTCCCCAACTCCCCATTGGCAATTTCATCAAACCCTACAACCCTCTAGGCTGATCTACAGCATGACATGTTATGGCTAACTGACATATCAGATTGGATTATAGGCAAGATCTTCAGGAGCAGGTCCAGGAGTTTCACTAGGGGGGGGGGGGGGGGGGAGGGGAGGGCAGTCAATTATGGTTTTGGGGGTTCTAGATCTGCCCCTGAGTTATTTATATATGACATGAGTCTTACCAAAAAGTGGTACTGGTGCAGCTGCCTCGGCACAAGCTGATATATATTGCCAATCAGCACTCTTGGTGTAACGCTGTTCTCTTGACCTTCCATGTACCTAATGAAGCACATCAAATGTAAATTAATAATATTTTAAAGACCCCCCTTAAACTTGGGATAAAGCGACAGGTCAACCAACAACGGCTGGCAAGCATTGGCACTTGTCTGGCCAAAGTCTCGTAGGCCCCTCCAAAGCTCTTCAAAAACTTATTTAACAGTATAGATCTATATGTAATATACAAAGACTTGAACTCATTTACATATTTGACATAATGTTGCAATTTGGAAGTTATTTAAGTTTTTCAGGTTTTCTGTGTTGTACATTTGAAAAGTTGTACCTCTTTTGTCCTGTGTACTCAGATTTTAGATTGGAGAAAAAAAAACGTTAAAACTGATCAAGTACACAGGGCAAAGAGGTACAACTTTTCAAGGGAACGGCTAAGATTTCTTCACTTTATTCTATTGAGGTTTTAAGTATCAGGTTGTTAAGTATTTCCATACATTTTCTTAAAACATGACACCACATACATGTAAACCTAGCTTAAGCCACATTACACCTTTCCTTCTTTGCACTCCCAACTTACAGTGATTAAAGAGGCTCCCCAGCTACTGACATTGCTGACTAGTTTATGTGCATTCCAGGTCTTCTTATCATCATGTACTCCAGCTCTCATCTTCACTGTAACAGGGATGTCTAAGACCTACATATAAGATAATAATATGTTATCGATAAACTATAAACTATGTTTTATTCAAGGGGCAAAAACAGCATCATCTGTCAAATAGTTGGAGAAAAGTGTTCAAAATGTTTGGTAGCTGGTCATGCTCTAAGTAAGCCTGATTGTAGGATTTTGGCAATGCTAGTGGATGTAAGCCTGATTGTAGTATTATGTATATATATATATATATTTGCACTTACTTCTACCATTCCCTTTACAATTTCCTGAAATTTTCCTTTTCTTTCCATCAGTGCACATCCGGCCCCCTGAAATTATAATATATAACAGAATATTATTTCATTTTACTTCTTTTTATTCACATTTTCCCCCGAATATGCATAGCTTTATAATTGTAGCACATTTAAGATAGTTCTGCCTGATTCAATCCAAACCACAAGCATGTGCAGATTTCTCTCTCTCAATGTCTTGACCAGTGGGATATATGTTGATATATGTATCTGTACCTTTGAAAAGACCAAATCGATAGGGCATCCTGTGTTGATATCCACAAAGTCTAAAGACACTTCCTTTTGTAGCAGCTCAGCACATTTGGTCATAGTGTCTGGAAATGATCCACAGACCTGAAAGCATAAGATATTAAACATTGGAGAACAAATGTAATATATAGTTCTGAATTTTGATCACAAACAAACCTGAACTCCAAAAATATCTTCAGTATGATGACGTTTTAGTAGTGCCCATTCAGATTGTTGCCCCTATTGAGAACAATAGTAAGAAAATTTGGAAATGGTGTACTTCTTATTTAATTAGTTAACCCAATTAATATAGCCATCTATATATCTCATTTCCATTGCTATCAATCTATCTATAGGATCCATGTCAGACACATCTCTGTTCCTGTCCTACATGTGAGTAACCTATATATACAGTATCAATTACACCACCCACTCACTCACTCACCTACCTACTGTATCTATCCATCTACTATCACCTCACTCACTCATCCTCAATTCCTTTCCATCTCTGTCTATTAACCAACATGAAAACATAAATTTAACAGATAATTAAAAGATCCCAAACTCACTGTCACATGATCACTATAGAGCTGCTCATTTCATGTCCATTCTCATGATTAAAGTGTATATTCTTTTTCTGGGCTTTCAAGTTTTCTTTCATCAAAAATCTCATCTATTTATTCAATCATTGTTGAGTCATATTCATAAGCATTTTGCAATTGTTTACCAGCATTAAATATTCACATTGTGAATTTAAAGATTTTCAAGACAAAAAAAAGACACAAAAATTCTTAAAAGTACCTGGAGTAAAGTTGTACACATTGCCATTTCACTGCATGTTACATCAGCCCCATACTGTTTACATATCCTTCGATATGGAAGATTGCCTACCTGATAAGAAACAATACATACTATGGATGTCAGCCAACTGCCAAGCCAAGATGGAAAAAAACATGCCACAATTACTTCTCCAGACATCCATAATTCCAAACGAAAGCATTAAACTTTTAGCCTACATTCCTTTCTCCATTTGTGCAAAATAATGAATGTTAGACAAAGATATATTCAAAGTCTATATAGCACCATTATAAACCTAAATCAATGCTCATCTAAAAGAATGCTAATTACTTACAGTAGTGAGAGGAGCCAGGAATAGTTTGTCCGAGAAATCAATCTATGATAAAAAGTGAATGATGATGATTGGATTATAAGGATAATGATGCAATGTTTATACAGCATGTAGATTCTATGAATTCATAAATGTACACAAGAGATTCTAATATAAATGGTTGTATATAACATTATGCCAGCACGAACCCATTCATCAAGATTGTTTAATACTTTATATGTATTTCTTTATCACAATTTTGATCCCTAATTCTGGAAAGCAACAGTGGCATAGCAGTTAGGGCACTCGCTTTTCTTCGATGCAACTGTTTCGAGTCCTGCTGGGCTCAGTGTATGTGAGTAGAGTTGTATAATGTTTCTCCCCTGTTGGTCAAGGGTTTTCCTCCAAGTTCTCCAGTTTTCCTTCCTCTACAAAATCAACTCTTATAAAGTCCATTTCGATCGTGGAATATTAGCTATGAAAACAGTGGAATAAGACTTACCTTTTTCTTTTCACAAGGCCTCAACCTGATTTCACCTTCATCCACAACTCTTATATTACTTGGTTCTGCCTTTGATTTCTGCTTTAAGGAAGCTAAATACTGATCTGACTTTGGAAAAGAATAGTACTTTTTCCTCAAAGATATTTGAAGTTCCTTGTAAAGTGTATCTTTTGTCCTCAAATGTTTTTTATTTGCTAACAGTTCTTCGTTAACAATGTTTTTATATTCATCGTCAATATGGTTTTTACTGAACCTGCAATTGATACCAAAGCTGCATTTTCCAAACCTGTCAAATACAATGCAGTTTTCTCCAATGTCAGGTGATTTGTTTTCAAGGTATTTTTGTATAGAATGTCCAAAGTGGCACTGTTCTCCACGAGCACATTCCTCTCCATTGGCAATGAATGAACAGAGCTTGGTACTGCGATCTGGTCTTGGTTGGCGTGGCCGTTTCTTATTCATCCCCCTTTGTTTACCCTTTTTTCTCTTGCTAGGAGGTTCTTCTGACTCTTGATTGTTTAAATCTTCCTTTTCTGTAACCATTTCTTGTTTATTTTCCTGATCATTTTTGTCCTGATTGTTGGTCTGTACAGCCTGTAGATCCTTACCTTTGCTGCAGTACTTAGAGATATAATCTGCTTTGGAGATTAGAAACCTAGAATTTTCAGATAGGTAGATTGTAAGATTTATCACATTTTCTGCCATTATTAAAATTATGTCATACTGTAGAGTAGATTTTATGAAATACTGCATATTAATAAAGGTTACAGCAAACGACACCAGTAATAATAAATGCACTGCAACAAAAGCAAGAAGTCTGTAGAATCCCCATGACCTCATATACGTGTCTCATCATTCTCCAACCCTTTAGTAGCTTTAGCTTATTAGGTAGCTTAGCAAGTACATACATATACATGTACAAAGCCTATAAGAGCCTAACGTTGCATACATGTAAATCTTTATGAGGATATACATTGTAAAAGCATCAATATTTCTGGCAATGCACAACCACTTAACGATTCTACATGTAGCTGCCTGCCTGACCCCATATAGGAGCCGGGGATTAGGGGGTTGGGGGGGGGGGGGGGGGGGTAGAGTTGGGATTCCTCGTACATTCAATCTCTACTACACGTATATCTCAAATTATGGAAATACTTTTAGCCTAAGAACACTTGAATATATATTAAAAAACGATCCACTTACTGTTTTTTTATATGAGCAACACCGGCTGCCAACTTCTTGTCTTGTTCTTTCCCTTCTTGTCTCTTGTCTGATCCAGTGTTAATGTCTGATGTATTATCCACGTGGTTGGTGTTTGCAGAACATGTCTCACTCTGAATGGAACAATCTTCAGACATTTTCGTCTTTGTCTTTCAATTTAGGACCTCAAATCGTAAAAGAAATTGTAATTTTTTTGATTCAAATCAAGTTTAATACAGAATACACAAGACAAAACCGGCTTCGTAACTTCCAGAACGAAGTACTAACCATGATCCCTTGCAGTATGCATCCACCACAGGAACCCCACATCAACCAATTCAAATATCTTAAAAACAACAGCACAGCATGTACAGCAGAACTCGAGTCAAAATCTGATTAATACAGTGATAATATGTCATAAATACCTTGAATTATACACTTGGGAATGGAATAGAGAAGCAAGTGAGTTTATCCAGTGTGGGTAGTGGGCAGACAAAGGATGTACATGATATAATGCAGTTAGTCTAAGCGTTTTCCCTTTTCAGACCACATCTCATTCCCTAGAGTTTTATTTTTTGTTTAATGGCTGTGAATAAGAAGACAAAGAAATGTATGGATGGTCTTTATCAAAAATTATGATTTTATCCTTATTTATTTATGAAACTTTTCAATGCATTAAAAAAAAGTTATATCGAAGGGAAAACAGTAAAAACATTCAACACCCAAAGACATGAAGTTTGATCAAATCAAATGACAAATCTTAATTCTAAGCAAAAATGATTCAGAACTCTTTCTGCAGCAAGAAAGCTAGTACTGCACATAGGTTTAAAGTTCATAATTGCATGACCATTCGAAATAGTGACTTTGGCTTGGCCCATGAAAAAAAATAGCAAGCAATCCATACTAGCACTATACCAAATATTTACATGGTTTTCTTTTGGCTATCACTAATATATAGTCCCCAGTTCCCTGCACCATCTTGAAAGGTAACTGTGTCTGTGTATCAAAGCAAGATTTTATAATAAATAATTGCCAGTAATATTGTCCAAGGTGCTTAAAAAGGTCCCACTGCAAGTTAAGGTTGCCAAAGTTCTCTCATCAATGTACAAGCACTAATACCTTTCGAGATGATGCAGAGAAAAGTAAAGGGATCATTTAGCTATAGAGTGAAGGCATTTAACTGTGAAATAGAAAATACTAGTCAGCATGTAATAATCAAATAGACACAAAAGAAAACAATGGAATTGAGGTCTACCAATATGTATTAGTCTAATATCTATTGCACAGGTTAAATGCCTTCACTCTAAACAACTTTGTTTCACAGGTCACTGATAGAGTTCAAACACTAATTAATTTAAGTATGCAACTTAAATAGTACTTAATAGTGCTAAATCAAGCTAATTTAATTGTTTTCTACTACTTAATTAATTAGACATGCTATATTTCATGGGTTAATAAGTAAAACCACTCTATGTCAAGAAGTCCAAAAATTGTTCCTAAAAATCGCTAACTTTTCATTAAGAAAATGAATACTGACAAATATATAACTCAGCGTTTAACACAGACTTTTACTATAAATTTCATTTACAATTATTAAAATTGATAAATATCTAATTAAAAACAAAATAATCTAGCTATGAAATAATACATCTTCTTGATTTCTTCTGACATGATTTATCATGTGTCATCTTGGGCTTATATCTCTTTTTATGTATTGTTTTGCCTAGCGCAGCTAATGTGCATACTTCAAAGACATCTATCAAGTGTTTATCCTTTGTTTTTGATGAGCATTCCAAGTAAAGTACAGAATCAATGAGTTTAGCCATCTCACATCCCTAAATAAATGAAAAAATTAAAAAATTAATCATGAATGATTAGACGGTAACAATAATTAAAATATCGGTGTATATATAAGAAACCATATTATTTAAGGGTATAGGAAGATGACTCGACTTTGAATCATCATTAGACCATCAATTTTAAGATATTCTTGGCAACCAAAAATATTTTAGGGGAACAAGAAGGATAACAGCTTTCTCAAGCAGCACCCTCCCCTCCCACCCCCCTTACCTCCTACATACATGATAGCAAATGGCAATGACAAAATATTTGACATGCTAGTTTCTTTACTTGTCTGATTATTGAAATTATGAATTAAATAGACCAAAATCTTCCTATCGCCATTCTTGGGTCCACTATGGGGTAGGATTATAATTAAACTTGAAAATAACATATATATAAATTAAAACAAAAATATATATTAAAAAATGTATTACTTGTTGGTAGGTGACCGGTATTCTTCTACTCTTGGCAAGTTCTGAGACAATGCAAATGTCACTCCGTAAATCAGTTTTACAACCTACAAGAACTATAGGCTTGTCAACACACATCTCCTTTGCTTCTGTGGTCCACTGGAAAAGATAAGGTAACATAGCTAGTTTGTCATTAAATATTTGCTATATTATTAAGTTTATATAATTTATAAAAATGTATAGTTCTAGAAAATATCCATACCCCACCATGGAGGTAATTTGTAAAGCTAGGACCCCTTTCAAATTTCTTTCAGAAAAAATTTGTAATTTTGTTATTTATCTGACCCACCCCCCCCCCCCTCCACTCTATGATTTTCTCTGTGGGTGGTATCATTAAGCTGCACTTTGTACCAAAAGCTTAACTTGTTGACCTTCATTCCATATCTGATTCCATATGGAGTATTACCCCTGAGAAGTGGTCTCAGCTTTGTAGGGTTTTGGTAACTAACTTTACTGAAAAAAAGTAATTCATTTGGATATCCAACAGATATCCATGTAGTATCAACAAGTATCCATGCAGTTTGATGTCATCTTTGGAGCATTTATTATTTAGGCATACACTAGAACATGATTTTTCAGAGGGGAGGGATGGTAGGCATAATAATTATACCTTTGTAGAAACACTTTCCAAAGTTTCTGGCCTACTGATATCAAAGCATATCATAACTACATCAGTACCCTTGTAAGACAGTGGTCGGACATGGTCAAACTCAGGCTGACCTGGAAAACAAAGATCAAACATCCATATAAATTATATTTAACGACTAAAATTATGCCTATTACTGCACTATACCACAAATATGATAAACAGTAAAAGGATATAAATATTGGTTACAAACAGTTGTTACTATATGCTAAAGTCTAGTGTCGCAAACTTATCATGGCTTTAACCAGGAGTCTAAAAGTGCACACGGACTCATAGATTAGTTTTGTACACTCTTACTAGTAGCTTTCGTGTTTCCGGATTTAGATATTAATGAAGATGAAATATCTCTAAGCTCCTGCCTAAGAACTATTGTTTAGACAAGCGTGGAAACAGGAAAACAAAAGGAATTACCGAAGGTGGTTATGAAAACAAAGACGAATGCTTGGCCAAAAGACTCTTCTAAACCACATTAGCACCCTAGATGTATTCAAATTGTTATCTAAAACTCTTCTAACCTGACGTATCCCACAATGAAAGTTCAATTCTCTCTTCCTCGACCTCTACTTCAGAGGACAAGCTGTTGAAAACAGTAGCTTCGTAGACCTGTAAACAAACACTAACCATGAAACGCTAAACAGAGAAAGTATTCGGACGAGAGTATAATAACCCAATGAACCGGAGGAAAACAAAAATAAACTGGGATAAAGAAGAGCATTAAATAACTCACAGTAAATAGAACTTTGCCAAGGAATCTATGATCATAAGATTAACTTAAATTTATAGCCAGAAAAATTCAAAGAACCAAAACAAACAAACGTGAGCGTATTTCTCAATCAAACGTGGCTTACCTCAGGGAAGACGTTCTTCACAAAGACGCTCAAAAGAGCTGTTTTTCCACACTCGCTATCACCAACAAATATAGCCTTGATTTTCCTTTTTCCTGGATCATTCATTCCTTTAACTGGAGATCAACGGTTTTCATTGAATCATATTTAAACTGTAAGAATGTTTGATCGGTAACTATTTCACAGTCAAATATGTTTCCCGCACTCGAAATATATCATCTGCCAATGACGACACACGACTCATAAATAGAACCACATGACATGCTCGATTAACCAATCAGATGCAACCTTTTAGACCTTTGACCGATTTTCGCACGCGTTGTTGGAATCGAATAATCACGTTTTGATAAAAATAAAATCCTCATAGATACTGGATTGACGAAAAAGCTATTTTTATTGGACGTTGACAGGTAGCTATAAGATCCTTTAATTAAAGGACGTTTCCAAGGCCTTGAGGGTATATTATTGAAGAGAAACTGATCACGTGTACATGTATGATTAGCGGAAGACAAGCATTGTTAGGCTCTAGAACATTGAATCTTAGGAAATGAAGTCGAGAGGATCTTGATGGTCAAATATATGGATTGAAACAAGTTATAAGTCAATGTTAAATTCAATTTTTTGGCTTTCAAAGCCGGCACTTTTCGTTAATAGTAGGATACTGACTTATACCCTAGGTAGCTCATCCAATCGCAGCATTGATGATAGACCACTAGTTGGATTTGACTAAGACTAATATCTTTCAGTTTTTATCTAGTAATACTATAATAGCACAACGCATATTCTGTACGTCGGTCACAGGTTTTATCCCATCATCCCTCTATTCGTTCATTCATTCGTTTTTGCTCGTGTTTTCCGTTTCGCGCCCCAGTCTTCGTTTGCTCATACGACAAAAAGTTTTTTTATAGACATATACACGAGAGATAAATTATGTTTTGTCAAGCTATTTTGTTCAAGGAAAAAAAAAAGTTTCAGTTGCCAGAGTGCATACCATATCAGTATTCGTGAAAATCCTCGTAAGAAATTGCACACATTTCACAAATTAGTTAGTTCAATAGTCCTCAGTAGACCGTAGACCTCCAAAACTTTGCACTAATTTTAACCATTTTTTAAGTTATCTTTTTCACGGATATATACATACACAAAACACTAGATCAGTACAAAGTTAAAAATAAACACTGTATTCTTTTACTTGCTTATTTCTGACATGCACTTAAATTTTGAATTACGATTCGTTTAGGAAAACCATTACTAACAAGTTAGGCATTTTATAACCAAACTACTCGTCATAAATTTACTCTAATAGCCGGCGTATGACTCACTATTGTCGTTATTACATAAATTATTATTATAATTAGTTCTGAATAGAAGCTCACTCGAACAGTAGCTAACTCCAACGAATGGAAATATATTTTAGGGATAGTTCATTATATATCATTATTATATCCTTATTATTCATTTATAGGAGGGGCTGGAATGGATTGGGTTACGATTATGGACATTAATTTTAATGAAAAGATTGTTTTCAATTTCTTATTAGTTCTAAACAGAAAAACTCTGAAGACTGGAGTTGTACAGTTTAGGGTGCAATTATTTTTGCCGGTCAGGGGTTGGGGGATTCATTGTTTAGCCTGCCTGCACCCCCGACTATACACTGGTGTTAACCAGAATGACATTAGGGCTGTACGCAGGGTATAAATAGGTAGATTATTAATCCTTTCAATTTCTTTCACGATTTTGGTGAAAAATTTGGCCCTCCTTGCCTGTTAGAGGAACCTTGTGGTGTGAGGGACACTAGAGAAAAACGTTTGCGCATCAGCACGTTTTCTAAGAATTTTGAAGAGTTTGAGTGAGAAAGTGTTCGTTTTCTTTTGTCAAATTTAGATAAGTTTCGGACTAATTTCCATACGGATTCAGAGCATGCGCATACGTTTTTTCTTTCGTGTCGATGTAAGGGTCAAACACTTAGATTTCTCCCGCATTTTATTGCTTATCTCTCCTTTTCGCACAATTATCGAACATTTCCTGTTGCTTTTCTTCTCTAACGCTTTCAATAACAATCCCGTGGAAAACCTCGTTTCTTGGGTCTCTTGTCATGGTAGTTGTGTCATCAGCATACTGACATCAAACAATTAGCCCAGATTTGTACCCATTCCATATTGTTTGACACGATTAAGAGCTTGAATGGTAACCTCGGCCCTTTTCGGAATCCCGGCGCCAATTTTATTACAAGGTTAGTTATCAGTGAATGCAAATGAGAAGAAATAGCTATTGGTTCACGGCACAAAGGTACAGTAGCTTGACAAATAAATGCTATCTATCAATTAACACGGAGATAATTTGATGAGGCGTCGACTTCGGATAACGAAATAGCACTCTTTTGCACTAGTACCCCCAGGGGCGGATTTAGGGGTAGGCCGGTAAGGCATTGTATTTGCATACGGTCTTGATGGTTTTCTCATCAGGTCGTTGTTTTTCGGCCCACTCTTTCTTTAATTCCTGTCTCCGACTCGGTGCCAAAGGCACACGAGCAGTCTTTGTCTGTCTTTCACTAAGTAATCCTGCGAAGTTGGTTACAGCTTTGTGCTACAGACTCCTAAGAAATGTTCATGGTTCATAGTTCCATCTTTAGGATAGACAAAGTTATCGTTAGTTTTACAGTTTTTCTGATCAAGTTCTGGGACGCACCTAGGGATTAAACCTAAACCAGGTAGGATTTTACTCCCTTGACCACTATCATCACTATCTTTTGGTTTCCATTCCTCTGCTCCTGCACTCGATTCAGCTTCACTTATGATTTTTATCTCGATGTTAAAATGAGATGGCGTCTGTTGATATCCCATCGTGGCAGTCCCCGGTAGCGACGTAACACGTGTAAGATCCTTCTCAGAACCCATGTCCTCGTCTCCGAGCATAAATCTCACCGGAGTGGATGAACTTCTTGGTCGGCTGTTCTCTAAAGCTAAAGGAGATAAATAAGTTTTTTGGAGCTCAAATGGTGATGGTCTCTCCACAGCAACAGTCATTATATTTGGCGAGGACGACGTTCGTAATTTAGTACGAAGCATTGAGTTATTTTGGCGGATAGTGACATCAGATAATCCTCTGTCATTCAAGACAGTGAGGGTAGATGAACACCTTGATCTAGTGGTATCTGAACGTGGCTTGGTGATGTTGGATATACGAGCAATTTTCTGGAAACAGGATACCCAAATCTCTCTACAATCTTTATTCATGAACAAGAGAAAGAAGAAGATGATACAGAGGAAGCCGGGGACTAGGATGATGATAGCGTATAGTGGTGTCAACAGATTGGGCTCTTGGCAGTCTTTGGAGTACTAAGAGGAAACAAAATGTAAAATTTCTATTTGACTTGTGAACCAGATAACGTTAATAAACGCACGATACAGGAATTGACGTCTAGTGAAATCAAGAAATTGTTCATTATTGATTAATACTCAAGGCAATAACACGTGGTCGGAAATGAGAAAACACCACTTACACTCAAACCAACACGTTCTTTTCTGTCTGAGCTATATTTGAAAATGTTAAAGTAGTTTCAGATTGGATCTGCAATCGTTTATATTTTATAAAATGATTGGGATAGTACGCGCACTGCGATTGGTCGATAACCATGTTTGATGAGGGTATCAAAACACGCTCGCGTCATCTTTTACAAATACATCAGAATAATACGAAATTTTTTTCGCTTTTTTTGCCGTGTTTGTTAAACCACTCCGCGTAGCAACGCTCCTTTCGTGTTCTCTCAACATTCCGCGTGTTTTGGTCACACCATCAAACACGGAAAACTGTTTTTGATCTGTTAAATTAATGCCTTACTTAAAAACTGGAATAAATAATCGACTTATTTTTCAGAGCTTTTGAATGGGAAAACGTTCACGCAAAGTAAAGGGTCTATGGAAAAAGTCGACCAGTATTCATCTATTCAGGCTTCACTTTCGGCCAATAACCTCTCGTTATGAAAGAGTTTGATAAAACGACGCATTGACTCTTTAACATCTGCCAAGACTCCACACCCATTGTTCCGTCATCATCACTGAGTCTTACCTGTAGACAGTCGAAGTACTTCTTCGCCATATAAACAAGTTCCTCTAGTCGATACTCTTGCGTAGTCGTAATGGACAAGACCACACCCACCACTAGCAGGATCATCACCTTCATACTCGTGAACTGACGCTCGATCCGAAGCATAGACTGGGTTTCTTTGTCTGGTCTGATCGCGTTTCGGGTATGGTCTAATCGAGACTATAATAAAAATAATATCCTATAGGAAATCTTATAATATGTTCAAGCGTGCATCAGGTAGTAGGAAACTAAAGGTGACAGACTCTTGTGGGTTTGGCGAACAAAACTGAATCGCGTTAGATTTACAGTGTATATGTTGGAGAACTTGATACCCAGCTTTTAAGGGTTCTTAGAGCTGCATGGCCGTTTAAAATCACTAGGAGTGTTTAAAATCACTAGGAGTGTAGAAACATCATGTTTTTTCTCCGTTCCTGTAAGGCAGACATAACAACATTTTCATCGTTTTCCTGCATTTTGTTGACTCTACCTTTTGTATTGACTCATATTTGACTTCACGAAACGAAATCACTTATACTCTTTAAGGCCACTATGGGTTTTTCATGAACATACCATGGATATTTACTTATAGCTGTTTTAATGCGACCCCTCGTTTTCTTACTTTATCGACAACATGTGAGCGACGAAACAGAGTGTCCTTGTACTGTTGGTTATTAGCATCAGCCACGTCAAACACAAACGTAATTGACAGAAAGAAAACGTCCCCCCTCTAAAACCACGTTACATTTGGAGCTTACCCTTCGAATGCACCACGTGACGGACCATAAAAGACACAATGATATACTCAAGGTAATCTGCATCGGTAGAGTTACAGACAGGTACGTCAACACATCTCCAGTAGGACTAGCCGTCATGAAGTCAACAAACAACATCTTGTATGCTGGGTTAGGATACTTGGAGTATATACAACTGGCCACAATGATAGCGGGCAACACCCAACATAACAAGGACTCGATTATGTGGACGAGGATGGGTCTCTCGAACAGCAGTCTGTTACCCTTGACAACCACGAGGTATGTGTTGGTAATAAAACACATGGACCAAAAACAAAGGGCTAGAGTGAAGTAGTGGCAGGAAGCTCCTAAAACAAAATGAATAAGCAGTGTGCTTACTAAAAGAGCCATCACGCATTCACTGCAACCACATACAAAAATATAGATAGGAAAATAGCTTTGAAACAAACTGGTTGTTCAAACATCAATTTATTATGTTCAACTAACATTAACTGTTATCGCTGGGTTACCAGAAAAGTAACGATTTGTGAATGCGCGCACCCTCTGTCATAACTGGATCAAGTAAAAATTTGAAAATGCTAAGCAAGGCAAATTAATCAAGCTGCATACAGTACTGTATTTTTTTCAGTTCAGTCTCTTCCATAAAACAAGGAAGTAATACTCAAGGGAATGATACATTATTTTAAAAGGGTAAAACAGCGACTTAGAGTAATGATTCCTGGCCCAGCCTGAGCGAACTCACCATGGCTCAAACGGAAGTATTCGTAGTAGTTATGAGAAAAGTATCCACATTAATATCGTACCTTGTATCGTGATGGTTAGAGATGATTGACCTTCATGAGACCATTGCTTTGCTTCGCCACAAAACACTTTGTTCAGTCCAATGCGAAGAGGGAGCATTTTACAACAAGCTAAATAAGAAAATTTTAGTTAGTTATTTGACGAGTGAAATAAGTTACTGAAAAGTGTTGAACACTTTTGTTAATTAACCATGTTCCAAACAGACGATTCTGTTACAGCCATACTTACAAAGAAGGATGCAGCAAATCACGATGTAGAAGCGAACGACATGAGGAAATTTACGTCTGAAGAAAATGGTCAAATATGCAACATTATTATTCATCATCTATAAATACATTTAATTTACTGGATAAGTTCGATGTACATTATATCTATTAGTTTATTTATTGAAGGGGAAGAAAATATTGAGAAAATAGGGGAACCTTGAAACTTCAGGGGCGGCGGAACCGGGGGCGACACGTGCCCCCCCCCCTCCAACTACCAAATTTTTGGGGGGGCCAGACTCCCCAAAATATTGGTTCTTAGTCATTGTTTTACGGCGTATGCGTCTGCAATCAAACAAAACATTGTCATTATCACATCAGCATTAAATATAATCTTCAGTTCCCCTCAAAGATTTTTAGCTTCCGCTGACCTTGATTTTCATTTTGGGACCCTGCAAGAAGTTGAGGGACTTCAAGTTTTGTATATTTCAATACATTTCCCCCCAGAAACCTCTCTAGCTTAGGCGTAATGTTTTCTCATTTCGTGAGTCAAACCTTGTGTCTCAGAGATCGTAATACTTACGTAAGTAAGCTGTAAGTACTTACAGAGATTGAATCCTCGACCAAGTGAATATGATGAAGATGGTAGCAAATACAGCAAACCACAGCCCAACTGCCATGAGCCCGTAGTATGTTTTGAAGGTCAGCGGTGACATCGTGCTCCAATTACAAGGTGCAAAGCACTCATTGGATGATTGATTGAAAACAAGGGGAGCATTGCACTGTTGGATATCTTGAAAAATAGTTGAAATGAATGAAAGTAATATATAATCATCGATGAAATATCTATCTTTCTCTATTAATAAGAATCTCCTACGCCATTGGTAAGCAGTTATCTCCCCGAGTTGAGAATATCTTACTCGTTCGATGCGCCCCCTCGTAGGCCATACAACCAATGTCGTACCCAGAGCCCACCTTCCTATTGGTTAGCACCGAGATCCAGCGAATTTTCTACGCAGCCGCTCTTTGGGGGGCTTTTCCCTGTATCGCTTTACTCCTGCTCGCCTCCCCAAATCGCCGCTACAAAAGCTAATTGGCCAATCCCAAAACTTTATGTGAGATTCACAAGCATAATGAGTCTTATCAGTACCGGCTTTTCAACTCGTGGATACGCAAAGCGTAGAAACGATGAGGTATAGGTAACAGCCAAGTTCCATGTTGAAAACATTTTGGATAACCCATTCTCTTTCACATCCCCATAATCCTTTGCGTCTTGGGGGGTAACCCACTTATTTTGCCGAAGGCCGATCAGACAATGTTGAAAATACCTTGTTTGGTATCCAAAGATAAAATGAAAAAGTTAAAAACAGAAAAGATAGAAGCTTGAAGACGTTTAAGTTAAATTTTTTAAAAATTTTCGTAGGTCAATACATTTTTTTTTGGAACAGTTTTTTTATTGGTTACCACCCAAAGACGCAAGGCATTATGGGGATGTGAAAGTCGAGAATTGAGCAACTTCAACAGCTATTGTGTAATAACGGTCGCTTAATTCTAAAAAATACGGGTATTAACTGGCAGCGGTACATACTTTGAGTATTATTTATTGAATTATTTACGGCAATTCCCTGTACTGTCGAAACTTCATAATCACTAGCAATAAAAACAGGTGACGAAGCGGTGGAACCATCAGATGACGACATCCATTTCCTTGAAAAATATAATACAAAAATATAATACAACTCAACGATTATTTTGAACACCGCTCTTTTAGTCCCCCATAAAAGGTCCAATAGCGAAAGAATGAAGTGAATGTTTTTAATCGTGAGCGAAACACGAACTGAAGGTATTTCGTGGTTTAGATAGTTTTAAAAGTGCTACTACGACGAAAATCGCTCAAACTTGGATTCAGCTGAAACTTCCTAAAAAATACTCTTTAAAGGTCCAATAATCACTGTATGAAGTGTTTTCTTGCTACATATATTTCTTTGTATATAAATCCTTAATTTATTTTATTCCTGTGAAGCCCAAAGGGTAGCTAATGTGCTTATTTCACATTACTTGTGACTATAATTTATATTTTGGGGTATTTGGGTATTTCTTTCTCCCTTTACTACTGATATTTTGATCATAAACTACAACGAAATGTATGGAGCGATGTTCGATGTTGAGTGTATGACGTCACAGACTCCAAAAAATAATCGTGAAAATATCATACTTTCGTCCTGAATATCGAGAAAACACTTCATACAGTGATTATTGGACCTTTAAAGAGTATTCTTAGGAAGTTTCAGCTGAATCCAAGTTTGAGCGATTTTCGTCGTAGTAGCACTTTAAAAGCCGGTAACTCCATTTCAAATGGACAATGATTACTCTTGACTTTTAATTTCAGCACAAAAGAAGTTTCCCGTATTCGTTTGAATCAATATAGTCATACACTACTGTAGTTCAGTACAAGGTTGGAGTTGATATTTGCATGACAATTATTATATCAAGTCCAAACTGATCGTGACTGCGAACACTGACAAGTTCATTAGCGTTAATATAGTCAGATTTTGATCGAAAATCGAGAGATGTTAGCATGTGTTAGTACAGATGTCTATATTATAGATACATATACTTCATTGTCGTATTTCTAAACGTAGTATTTTACAAATTGTAGGACAAAAAAAAATCGTTTCCAACCTAAGCTCAAGATAGGATTTCGAGGTCTAAAATCATCAACCACTTTTTTGTTGCTTATGTTTAAAAAATATCAATTATGAAAAAACGGAAGACAAATAATGACGATCAAAAACACGTTATCAAATAGTGGCTATTCTTCTGTAAATAGCGTGGGTCTTACTACCAGATCAGAAACATTTTGATAATATCATTAAGAAACAACTCCCGTGTCATTTGTCGTTATTTCATTTTCTGTGAAAGGGAAAGGAATGCATTCAAATGGCCACAACTACAATGACACGTTCTGTTATAAGAACGAATCTTGACCTTGAAGTAATACCGAAAGAATTCTGTGAAGGGGTGCTGAAACATTTCCATCTTCTAACCAAAATCAAAGCGTTCCTCAGTAGATGTTATACGGTTATTAGTTCATCGATCATAAATATCAAAACATTCACAGTGTCAAAGAACCATTAATGATATAAGGGACTATCTAATTTATAAGTAATTGGTTAAGAGGGTTGGTTGTAAATGCTTAAATAAACAAACCATCAATGGAATTAGCCCTTCTGACAGATGATGAGTGGCTTGACAATTTTATATCCTTTTCAGTTATGGATCGGTTGGTGGAAGGGGATCTTCTATTAAAATGTGGTACAAAACTACTTTTATATCACATGGATAATGATAATTACATTAGTCCGCATCGGCTCCAATTATCTTGCTTTTTTTATCTCCCCGACCTGTACGCGTCGTTTGAAAGGTATAGGCAAGACTGTACTTAAAATTAAGAAAAGCTTGACGATTATCCAAATGAGACTATCATATCATTGCCTCGAGAATTGTAGTGTTAGCCTTGGATCTCTATGCCTTAGTTTCTTATCAGTCTGGAGAATAACTGGAATAAGGGATACATGCATGTCAAGGATTACCCTGCGAGCAGAGTCTCCTTTCAACTTCTCTCGCCCGTAGAGGAGTTCAAAGGAGACTCTGCTCGCAGGGTAGTCAAGGATATATATACATACTTAACATGCTATGGATCAAGTCTATTGACTTTTTTCTCTACAAGAACACTATTAAGGGAAACAAAGATTATATTTTGAAGTCTAGATACTCACCAAGTTTCATGTTCTGGAAGGCCGTAAAGATGGTACACGAAGAATACAGTGGGAAGATAAGCCACACAGACCAGCAGATGATGGACGCTGTAAAAAATAACACGATGGATCTTCGTCTGTTTTGCTTTGTAACTTGATTTAGGCGGATAGAAAGTTTCTTCTGCTTTCATTCTGTTTTTTTTTTGGCAGTACACAGAGAGGTATAACTGGCTTGAATCATGCACCACTAGAACTGATGTACTCACGTAACATTCAAGGCAAAGGTCAGCCCAATAAGCTTTTTCAGTGGCTTACGTACAAAACTACGTAAGCACCAAGACGTGATGAAATGAAGAGTCTGTTCTTCCCATGAAACAGATGTTGACAGAAATACAATTGCTAGTTCATATTACTGAATTCCAAAGCTGACGGATGGTAAGATTTCAATTGCTGACATCATTTCCGGGCAAGAGCTTGCTGTACTGATACCAAATCACATTCACGTACAAAAGATGCCAAAACAAATATTTGCGAGAGACTGTGACACATTCTTTTAGAGGAAATAGGAGGTCATTACATATGGCAATGATTGACATTGAAGACAATGATAAAAGTAACAAGTTTAATTTTTGCAAGGAAGAAACTCTGCCCTTTTTAAGGAAAGAAAAATATTTGTATATTTGTATAAAAATATGGCCTTCTAGCCACTACCTTGAGAAGGGCAAGCTGATTGACCTTTGATACCGATCAAATTTTCCTGGCCTTTTGAAATGTTGACTGAAGCATGTAGAGGGCTTGATGGACTATGTATTGCTGGTGCTTAGAGCTGCAAAGCATTTTTACAGTCAGGCCAAGCATTCATTGACCACTAGACTGTAAGTGGGGATGGTGCCACGGGCCAGCGGTACCTTTAACATTCACTTTACGTGGGTTTCAAGCGAGGCAGATGGGGCCTACAGTTTAGGTTCCTTAATTCCGAACAAAGAATTTAAACCAAGAATAACCAAAAATAAGCAAAAATAAACCAAGAATCGAGGCCAGAAATGGATTCAGTGATAGCTGTGGCCTGCAAAGTCTGAATGGCTCTTGGAAGGCTTGAGCGGGTGATGCGTTACTTGCTTCATTTTCATTGGAAGAGAGAATACCAGTAAGGTCAAGCTAGGTGTCACGTTCAAGCAATGAGGAGGATGCACCAATATAGTAATAATAGCCTGCGTAGAAGCGCTCTAGGATATTGGGGGAGGGAGGGAGGGGTGGGAGGTAGTGAGGAGGAGGGAGGTTCCTCCTCTCTCTCTCCCCAATCCCCTAGAGCGCCGCTATTCAAGTTTTAAAAAACAGTAATAACCACACACGGTGTCTAAAGAGTAACAAAGTGTGACGTCATCAAACTAAATATTTCACAGTAGACCTTATTCGTGGTTCGACAATGTTTTCCCAATTCAGCGTGACGAACCTCCAGGGGATTCATTTTCTTTTGTTTATACTCTTTGAAAAGTTCATGAGTATCCCAAAGGATACGAATGGAATAACGATGATATCCCGACGAGTGTCAAAACAATAGCTCTTCATTCCCCCAGAGATTTGTCACGCTGAATTGGGAAAACATTGTCACACCACGAATAAGGTCTATTCAGTTTTGAAATGTTCATATTTGAAACTTGGGGGGAATCACGTTTGATGCGGCACCAATTATATATGAAAGAAGATGTATGGGGATATTTTCGTATTAAATTACAAATGTCTAAGATGTTTTTAGATACAATACCCGAAACTAAGACCTGTGAGAGTATGCGGGTTTAAGTACCAGTCCTATAATTTTTTTAGCAAAAGACAGCGTTTCAAAGAAAACTCGACGTCATCAGTACTATCTCAAAAAAATGATACGGAATATCTTTGGACCAAATCCAATTGGGCATGTCATTCCCTAGAGTATGATTTCTTTGTTTAACGTTTGTGCATGAGAAGACACATGAATATTGACAAGACTCAAACTCAAAATCTTATTCTCAAGGAAATGATATGTGGTCTGAAATGGTAAAACATTACGCCACAGTGGATTTTTCCTTGACAGAGCATCCAATTAAACTTCAAAATGAAACAAAACTGCCTTTGAAAGTAATCTGGTGCGATTTTACAGAAACTGTTCATAGCCCTTTTATTCGATTCACGTTCATGTTCAAGTTTAGGTAAGAACAAGCATTTATGCAATTTATATATAATCTGATATAGACCTGTCCCAAATTCGCTTGACTGACCACGAAACCATGGTATGACGTTGAGACTGGACTTGATTATTTTTTTCATCAAGTTCAACCTCGACTTGAAACCACTGTTTCGGTGGCCAGTCAAGCGAATTCGGTAAAACGTCTATTGGTGTTAGTTTTAGTCCTCTTAAATAGAGACTTTTGTTCTTAAACAGACTGTAATTCTGTCATGATACTACCATATTAGCCATTTCTAGGTTGAGGAAAAAAACTGGGTCGAGTTGGTATTACAGCTGCATTGTTGGTCTGTCTTAGGGGACGAAATAGAAGAAGTAAACTATCGTAGTCGTCTAGTTTTGACGTAGTATGCATTGCATTGACTACTTGACCCGCGGTGAGCAGAGAAAACCTCTTCGTATGCAAATGGTAAATCTTAAAAAGAGGGCAATGCTGGCTGACAGGCGCGGAGTTGCCTCCTCCTTGTTTCCTCCTCCCCAATCTTCCCATTCATCTACCAGAACCAATCAGAAGAGGAGCAGCACTGAATTGATAAAATCTTGCAGCATAGTTTGGTATGATTTACAACGAATTGGCTATACGGATTTAGAGTTAGTTGTGGTAAAGACATCGTCATATCTCACATCATTTACCGTGCTTTCATCTTCATCATCACCGTCGTTATTATCTGCGTCTTCTTCACTGAAGCATGAGTACTGGTTAGTGGTGGTGCTTTCAAAATCTCCTATGTCTTGATTCCCTGCATTTTTTAACATGCTTCTAGACGTGGCAGGACTTTCTTTGGCCTCTTCTATGCTGTGTAGTCCAAAAGCATCAGAGCTGTGACTGTCAAAGTCGCGTAGCAAGGGCTTTGCTTGATTGTCTGTATGGCAATGCAGATTTGAAATAACAGGTGAACTTTGGCAATGTGAGAGACTTTTATGTTTGCGAGTCTTAATTGCATCACTTTCACTCCAGACCCGTTTGTGTTGAGGTGACGAGGACAACATGATATCTCCGGTCTTTCTCCAACCTCCTCGCCCGAAAATCCTGTTAACAAGACTGCTTTTATGTCTGCGTTTGGGCACCCTTTCCTTGAAGTTTGTTTGTGTTTGAGCATTGTAAGTAAGAATGTGCACCGTTTGTACAGCTTTCTCATTTGGATCGCACTGTTCCATCAAATAAACATTTCCATGGCCAGAAGTACCAACTGCGAATGAGAAATTTCTTCCCCTCTCCGGTCCTCCGAGTAAATGCTGTAAGTTCATCTCACGAAAAGTCCTTGCATTATTCAACTCGGGTCTAAAAAAGATCACGTAGACCTTGGGCCCGTAGATGAGCATCATCAAGCAAAGGTTTGAGAATATAATAGCACAGCAATGGATTATCACTTGATGGATCCCTGGCTGTGGGTTCCCATAATACGCACCCATAAACGTGATCCAAACAACATTGAATGTGAACATTGCAAGTGATATAAACTTGGCGTGGTTGTAATTTTCTGGGAAGTTTCTGGATTTAAAGGCAATGGCAGTGCAGATTATACTCAGAAGAATCAAGAATCCACTAGAAACTAAGAACCAAGAATTTTTATGGCTGGTGCAGTGAAGAAAGCGGACAAAGTCCGGAAAAGGAATGGTAGAGACTTTTGCTTTGGGAGGGTTTAGGAAAAACCATGTGATGCAAATGGATACTTGTATGGCTGAAAAGATAAGAACACTCATGAAATGCGCTCGCCTGGAAAGCAGGAATTTTCGATGGAAGCCACTACCTCCCATACGGTTGTTCAGTATGAGAACTGTCCTGTTGATCTTGGCTAACGTTAGCGACAGTATTACCGCAAATACTACAGCAAATAGAAACGCTGAAGCTCGACATTGAAGGTGACTCGGTTTCCTCATGATAACGAGAGGGAGGAGAAAACCGACTGCTATGCTCAGAAGCAACACCAGGCTGATCTCAAAGCAGCTTGCTCGAACGACAGGACTGCGTCTGTGTCGAATGAACACCCAAACAAAAAAGACAGCCAAGAAGAAGCAAAGAAAACTGCAAATACTAATGAAGATACTCCAAGGGTGTGCTCGAGTCAGGTATTTTAAAGGAACATATACACATTGAGTTCTGTTTTTGTTAGGCAAGTGTTCGATATTACACTCCATACACTCCGTGGCCATGGTGACATTGCTAATGTGACCTGGCGGACATGTTTTGCAATCCCAACAACAAGCAGTGTGCTTGGAGTCACGTTTAACAACATAGGCCCCAGGAAGACAGGTGTCGCTACATCTTGATATAAGTACTGTGCCCTTTCCCTGGCCCAAATCAATGACGGAGTCGTTTAGTTTCAGCACTTTGGACAATGATTCATAACTGCCAATTCGAAGATTCTTTCGTTCATGTTCTTTTCCCTCTTCGCTTTGCTGAAGATTAAAGAAATCATAGTTCCCAGGAGGGTCGCCATGTTGATCTACCGTCAGGTTTTTATTAAAGCCTATGAGAGTTCTGTTAAACAACAGCGGTAGCAACGACTGTGGGTTAAGGTTTTTAAGACAAAAGGCTCTTTTCTTCCGCTTTAGTAGCATCAGAACTGATGTTTAACCGAAAGCAAAAGTCTCTAATCACGTTGGCCAAGATAAACACGCTGTTAATGACGTAATCGACTCTAGCAAATACACTTTGAATTTTCATGACGTGTGGAAGATTTTGTTTTGATTCCGGGTTGGCATTAACATGATTATTTATAAGAGATGTTAACTTTTCATTTTGGACAGCCTCGTTGAGATTTCTCAACCACGGATCCTGATGTATAACTTCTACAGACGTATTTAGTCTTTTCCTTAGATGAACCAAGAATTCCGGTACGGGAGTAACGGCGAACATAATTCCCAAACTTCCTTTTAAAACTGAAAAGTATTGATTAAAAAGGCTAACAGCATTAGACCACGAATCACTTGCAACCCAAATACGACCTGTCATATTTAGCGATTCTGCAGCTTGAAGTATGACTTTAGCGCTGCGCTCAGACGCAAACACCAGAACTACACGTGCTTTGTTTGTCTCTTTTATGCTCATCAGCGCCTTTTTAATTATGTTCTTCGAGGGTAAATACGAAAATATGATGTCATTTGCTAGACATATTCCAAGTCGTTGGATCTCCTGGCGAAACGATTCGCGCAAAGGACCAGCATAGTGGTCATCAGATGACACAAGAGACACGTAGTTCCATTTAAAATGAGCAAACAATTGAGCAATTGCTTTGGCTTGAAGCTTGTCTGGTGGTAGAACTCGAAGAAATGTTTTATAACGGGTTTTGTCACTAAAAATAGCTGAACTAGAAGCATAACCTATTTGAGGGATGTTAAACAAAGTTAATATATTATTTACGGCTAAGGAAAGTTCACTATTTCCTGCCCCTACTACAGCAATAATAGCCGAGTGATTATTTCCCATCGAAATATCCCCATTGAGGGAAAATGGATCAGAATGTTTATCCAAAGCCTTTTGAAAATCATCGATGGTCTCCTTAGATTTCCTCTTCCTTTGAGTGACAAAAACCAGAGCGTTTTTAACAGCCATATCAAGAGTATTGCACGTATCTCGAATATTATATCCTAGCGACATATCGTAGGGTAGGATACCTCTTTGGTTGACGAGTCTTACAGCATATACCATTGCCTCGGCCAGAAATAATCCTTTTGGATATATCTGATGACAATAGTCGTCTGAACTTGTAACACAATTGCATGATTTTGAGTGAATCGGGAACATTCCTCCTAGAATCAAGTCTCCTTCTTGGTAGTTATCCAATCTTTCTGGTTTGCCAATCTTCATCAGAATGAGCAACAGCAGTAGCATTGCAAAAATAAAGGATTGTTTTGTTCTTAATATCACAATATTGGCCATTTTCCTTGCTATAGCTTCCTTTTCGATTAGCATACTGTTCAACTTGATTGATTACTCCTTATAAATTATTCACTCGCCTAAAGTCGTTGAGCCAAAACAAAACAGCTCTAAACTAAAGGAAGGTCAATAGTTCTTATAAATAGTAAAAAAGACTTTGAATATACTCGGCAGATTCTATCGGGCTTGTCTGAAGAGCTGTTTCCTGGAAGGTTCGTAATTACGACCAAGTTCTGCTATATGATACTGCTTTGTACTCAGAACGTGCGTAAAAGCTCACTAGTAGCTAAACTGTTGGACTAGCATCCGTTTTGGAACCTGTTATCGATAAACGACACAAAATCTAATTAACTGACACTTTTTGAAAGCTTCGTATTTCAAAACCCGTTGCTGGTGGCAAACATCGCAGATAGAACTGAGTGCTGGATCTGAAAATGTGCGACTGAAGATCAGAAAGAAGAACCAATAAGCTTTAATTAGGAATTCGTGTCAGTATTCAGACTGAACCTGTCTGTGTTAATACTAATAGAACAATACTTCACCAAATTATCATGTTTGTCTATTTTTATCCCTTGCCGTTCACTCGACTAAAAATTGAAAGATTTGGAAAGTCAGAAATTAACTCTAACTGCATGCATGCGCAAGTGCACTCGTGTAAGGAGAGTATATTTGTGAATTGACGGGGGGAAACGTGCCAGTAACACCCTCAGAAAATCCGGTCTTAAAAAGTAGATCGCCTCAATTATAATGATCGCTAAATGAAATAAAAGGTTTGCTCATATTATATAACTTAATACATATGCAACAATATGGAATATTTTAAGGAAAATGTAATAAACGTTAAATCATTTTATTCATTTTTATTAATTTAAAAAGCTATGTTTAGATACAGCATCCGAGAGTCATTTTTTCATCAGCCGTACAGACCCCATACACACTACTACCTGCTATACATCATGTTCGTGTGATATGTGTATTTTAATTAACATATATATTCCGTCTATCCAACTATGCTAGGCGCCTGCCAGCCTGGGCAAAAATTCTAGTTAACTCAGGACAATAACACTTTCTGTTCTTGAGGCTAATATAAAGACTGTCAGAGCCGCACCACTCACTCCTCGCCAAGAACCATATCACACTCAATCTGCTGTATTGATCTAAATTAGGTTCGAGGTCAAAACAGTTGTCTTATCTCCGGCCCACCTTCCTTGCTTTGTGATAAAGATCAAGATCAAGTCCGACTCACTTGTAATATTCACAGTTATTCAGTTTTAACTGTTATTTTAACTGTTGAGGCTACCACAGGAATCCCATTACATCACATTCGTGGTCGTGGTCGTGGTCGGTCGTGGTCGTCGTCGTGGTTTCACATGCGAAAAAAAAACACGCTCAGATAAGAATCATGGGTAATTGCCAGGGCGGAATCCTCACCAGTCTACCAGCAACTATCATTTCTGTATTCATAACTGTTCATAGCCGTGGGTTATCAACAACGTACAACATAACTGTACTTGAATACTTAACATCTTAACCTTCAGAGCCACCACGCTCAGATCTAAATTAATGAGTATTTGCCAGGGGATCTTTAGTTTAAGATTATACTTAAGCATTCAAAACTGTAGTTGATAATTTTGTGTGTTCAACAACGTACAAGACCACTCTCTCGTTATGCTCTGAACTTGAATACCTAACCACTCACATATTCACCTGCTAGGCCACCACGCTCAGATCTATATTATGGGTATTTGCCAGGGGTTCCTTACTTTAAAATTATACTTAGTGTTCATAGCTTGATAATTCTGTGTGTTCCACAAAGTACACACCCTCAAAAAAACAAAAAAGACAAAAAAAACTCACCTGCCGGACCTTCACGCTCATTCTCTACTCCAGTAATGAGTATTTGTTAGGGTTTTTAGTCTAAGAGTATGCTCAATTACGAGGGCTTGGTATATTAGCGAAGTTTTGCCTTAGGAGATCTTAGCAAGATAGATAGCCCAAGGCAAAAACACGATGAGAAATATAAAACTAAGGAATGACATGGAATTTACAGATGTTTAGATCATCATATTTAGAATAAAAGCAGCCAAAGGAAAATTCCCGGAAATTTTGGAATTAAAAGAGACGAGACAAGAGACTAACTAATCTTCATTCTAAAGCTATTGGTTTTTCCCAACGAGGTTTGAGAATGCCTCCTCGATGCATAATAATCACAATGTTGGAAACATCAAATGAAGGAGTTTTCGAAAATGTTTAATAATTTATGATTATGTTAGGAACGTTTTGTATTATTGATGATGAGCAAACGAAAAGATTAAAGCAGACCGAAAACCTAGGGGTTTGATTAAGTCTGCCAAACGACGGATTTTTCGTTTGGTTTTCCATTAATTGATGAAAATTTATTTTTCGATAAATTTTTAAAGTTCAGAATAGGAATTTTCTGTAAGTTTGATTAGACGTGTTCATCGATTCTAATTACTAAGAATCTCCTTTTATTGAGTTCTAACGCAGCAGAAACGGATAGATTAATTATACCAACTATAACCACACGGTATTCCCGAACGATTACAAAACGTTTGAATGCGAGCTGCTTATACACCAATCATCTTTAGCCATAAATGAAAACACGTCGACCGATAAATAAAACTAATTACTTCATGAAAGTGGTGGGATTCGAAGTGGTGTTATTACCGGCTGAAGGGAAGGCAAAGACTAAAAACCGGGCTTTTGGACCCGATCAAGCTATGGTAAGTGAAATATATTGTCTTAATCAAACAGAAAACATTTGGTCTTATAAGCAGTATTTGTGCATTTCGGTGCTTTTCTCGCTTTTAAAATGTTGCAAAAAATAATTAAAATCATTAACTTCTTTCGCTTTTCTCGCCCTAGTGACAAACGTTTTTGAATTTCAAACCAGCTACGTGTTATGTGGAACATTAATGATGTATAATTTGCATAGGCGAGATTAACAGTTTTCACCACTAAACTAGAATCATTATCATCATGCCTATGCACAGCATTTATTCTTTTCGCAGGTGATTTTGTCTTTACTACAATAGTGGTCGCTGAAGAACTTCATCAACGAATAATGATCTCGCTTCATTTGATCATTCTAAATGCCATTTTCGTGTACGTCCTGCCAGTCAATTCCTTGATTAACACAACTATTATTGACAAAGAAGTATCTGTTTATCAACCAGCAGACGTCATTCTTGGTGGACTTTTTCCCGTTCATTCATCACGAGGAGGAAAATGCGGAGATTTATTAGACATGGAAAGCATTGCGCTTATCGAGGCCATGATTTATACGATTGATAGGGTGAATAGAGAATCTCTGATACCTTGGAATTTAACTCTGGGTTACGATATCCGAGACACTTGCAATCTCGTTGCAGTTTCTTTGAAACGAACTTTAGATTTTCTGTCAGAGAAGAAATACTCGATCACCGATAGCGATTTGGAGCGATGTGGAAGTAATGGCCGACATTTCTGTGATGGCAAACTCGTATCTGTCATTGGTGCTGGACGTAACGAAATTTCTGTGGCTGTTAACAAAGTTTTGAGTGTTTTTGAAATTCCTCAGATCGGCTATGCATCGACTTCGGGGATTTTGAGTGACAAGTCAAGATTTCCTTCTTTCTCGAGAACAGTTGTTCCTGGATCACATCGACCAAAAGTCATGTCAAAAGTTGTAGCTCACTTCGGATGGACGTACGTTGCTTTAGTGACTTCTAACGATCCGCACTGGAGATCTCTGTCAATTAAATTTAAAAACCTCGCACACTCCAAGGGAATTTGCATCGGAATAGAAGAAACTTTACCAAACAATTCCTCTGCAAAAGAAATGCAGTCTGTTATTGCCAGAATCAAGTCGATAGAAAAATTAAAAATAATTCTGTTATTTACTTCACCTCTTGATACAAATAACATTATCATTAGAGCAGATACTGCGAAAATGACAGGAAAGGTTTGGGTGGCAAGCGAAGTTTTGCCCGGTTCTTCCAGTGTCATGTCCGAGCATGCGAGCGTTACGCAAGGAATGTTGGTCATCGCTAATAAACTGAATTCAGTAGCTGAGTTTGCGAAATACTTTGAAAACTTAAATGCTCAAAACACGAGAAATCCTTGGTTTAGGGATCTGTGGGAAAAGGTCTTTGACTGCTCCTTCAAGGACGTAAAGACTAATAAAAAGATGTGCAAGGGCACGGAAAAAATGAATGGGATACATCACATGATGTCGTTTTCACACGTCAATCACGTGATAGATGCTATTATGGCCGTGTGTCACGTGATCAAGAGGATCTGTAAAGAACCTATTCATGTAAATGCTACTCGTGGCAAAGAAAAGTGCCTTGACGAACTAACTAAAACCAAAGTATTATCAGAAATGTTTCTGGGGCCCTTCGTATTTAAGAGTTTGTCAAATCGAAAAGTTTATCTCGATTCAAACGGCGACGCTGTTAGCTCTTACAGAATTGAAAATCTCCAGATACGTTTTCAAGGAGCGAAATTCCAAACCATTGGAGTGTACTCTGGTAATACCCTTGACATCGAAAAGAACAAAATACAATGGCCAAACCAAAGCATCACGCAACCAGTCGGAAAGTGCAGTTTTCCATGCAACGCGGGCAGCTATAGAATCCATCTAGGATCAAGATGTTGCTGGAGATGTGCTAAGTGTCCTGTAGGTTCGAGAAGCAAAAATGGCCTCAAATGTACTGCGTGCCAAAGTGGCTTCACTTCCAATGAAAACAACACTTCATGCCGAAAGATAATGCATGATTTCTTTGGCTGGGGTACAAAAGAAGCCAGTGCAATCATCGCTGTTTCTATAATATCCTTTGTGCTGTCCCTGACAGTATACGTCACACTCATTATATACAAGACAACGCCCATAGTAAGTGGTCTTGGAAGCGATACGAATTTTCGTCTCTTGTGGAGCATTAGCTTCGGGGTGCTGGTTCCATTTGCATACATTGGGTTACCCTCTGACAACATGTGCAAGATACAGTCGGTTCTCTTTGGCACCAGTTTGACGTTCACCATGTCATTAGTTCTGGCAAAAGCCAAGCAGTTAACTTCCAAACGAAAGAAACTGGCATCAAGATGGCGGGTACGGATTAACAGTCAAAGTCAACATATCTTTTCTTTATTTCTGACCATCGTAGAACTCTTCATTTGTATACTTTGGATCATAAACAAGCCACCAAGTGCACAGGTTATAGAGTTGAGCGCTGGTAGAAGCATAGTCATGTGCGACAACACTACTTCAGCCTGGTACGCCTTGTCTACTTTCCATATACTTGTCATAAGCATAGCATGCACATACTTGTCTTATAGCGTCAGAAAACGTCTGGTCAATTATTCCGAGGCGAAGTACATATTGTATGGTATGATTGCATTTTACACGGTATGGGTAATCTTAACCGCAGTTCTCTATGGAACACCAGTTGGTCTAAACGATGTCACCATCAGCTGTTTAGCGATTATAGCATCACAGTTGATCTTTTTGGTATTCATATTCTTTCCGAAACTGAATGTCATCTTTTTCAAATCAAAGCTCAACAAGGACGCCGTATTTCATGCGTTGATTACCGCTGACCACGAAATCGAATGCGCATGTAAAGATTCAAAGAAGATAGAAGCTGAGCAACCGTCAACTAGACCTCATTCTTTAAGTTTCAAAGAAGTTAGCTCCAGGGAATTTCCAAGTGATTTGAGTCTAGAAAACAAAACCTTTCCACCATCTTTGTTGAAGAAGCTTTCAGCGTGGCCTTGTTGCGCGTGCTTACAGCGTGAGAGTGGGTTGCACGCGGATTTTTCCAATTCTCGTGAGAATGTCAACAATCGTCTAGCTCTAAATTCGTATCCTTTACCAATCATATCGATAGAAGAGGGATCAAGAAGTCAAACAAGTGACCGAGAGTATAACGCCAGGGAAGATGTAGCTACATACTGTCCTTCAGATCGTTTCAATTGTGTCTTCCATCCCCCCGAAGACCATGAATACCAGGCAGAGAATATAATAAGTCTGACAACGGCAGAGGATCGAGGGGCGATTCGAGGGGCTAAGATCTGGAACAAACAAAACGGGTCGAGTGAAGACAAACTTGCAAAACGAAGATTTCGTTGTGACAATGGTGCTCCATGCGAAAAGCCAGAGGAGAAGCGTATTTCCAGATTGATTATGAAAGGTGGAAATATTCAAGAGGATATTTGTCTTGAGGGGGCAGTGATCACAAACGAAAACGGTCGTATTTCTGAGAGTACGCTGTGAAACACCTTGAACAGACAGACAATTTAGAACAAACTGAGAATTGGAAAAAGACGTAATAGACACAGCGGTCTGCAAGCTGGCCACACAGCAAAAGCAAGCACGAGGAGCGCCGCATTACACCCTGTCAGATGAGAACCGCGAAGAAGGCCAGAATGAAAAGTAACCCCCTTCTCCCCTCCATAAAAAAATGTTTGAAGAAACGCAGTACTCGAAGCTAAGTATCACGACTAAAGAAAAGTTCAATTTGATAAAAACCTATGCCATACCGTAATTTGAAGCTTTACACTGCTATAAGTGTTTGATGTTTGGTTTACATTGTTTATATTTGATGTTACTTCACCCTGCAGCTTCTGCAGTCATGACAGATAAACATTTGCTTCATAAAATTCACTCCGTTCTGTCTGTAATAAAAACTAATCTCATTACCGCTTGCGTGAGGGGTAATGAAATAATTGAATGCGATAGTAGCAGAGAGTTGGTGCACACTTGTGATCTAGTCCATTAAACCATATATCATAAACTGGGCAAACTCCTTATATGGAAAACTCGCAGACATTCCGAGGTCGAGGGAAAACTGGGTCAATTACTTGTGTCTTTAGCGTATCGTCATGAATGTTCTGGTTGAGTAATAGCAACTATATATTAGGCCCCGTCCACACTATGCCAGATAAATTTGAATCCAAATTTTTATTCATTCGGTTAGGCCTATCGTCCACACTAGTCCGGGCGAATCCGGAACAATTCTTCACCAAAACCGAATTTTTTCGAATACTGTCTCCAGAGTGGAACAATTTGAAAACGCTGGCTAGCCGTATTAGTGTGGACGGAGAACATTTCGTATCCGAAATTTTTCGAATACGGCCGTGACGTCATGAT
Organism: Actinia equina; assembly: GCA_011057435.1. Taxonomy (NCBI): domain Eukaryota; kingdom Metazoa; phylum Cnidaria; class Anthozoa; order Actiniaria; family Actiniidae; genus Actinia; species Actinia equina. Next base: position 271,468 of record WHPX01000339.1, on the reverse strand, counting down.
TGTCATGGGAACATGGCGGGAAGGCTAAAAATTCACCGCAGGCTCAATTTCAGCTTCGATACACATGCTCAGGATGTGCAATGAAGCGTTTTTTGCCGCCTCTGATCGGACTAGTGTGGACGCGAAACATTTTATGTTTTCATGTGTGGACGGAAAACTTTTTTTTCGGTTGCGGTGTGAAAATTACGGATTCAAATTTATCCAGCATAGGATATTTATCCGCCTTAGTCACTAAATATAGCTACTATTTGTTTTTAATTCATGTTTTTACTGTATGCGCTCTACAACACTAGATAAAATTATTGAAAATAGAAAGTTAACACCTCATTCTATTTGTTCCTCCAACATAGCTTTCATTTTTTATCAGTTTATTGTATTTTCCCGCTTAATTTTTCCAAAAAAGCTAATCCCGCGCGCACCATGGAAATGTACTGACTTAGGATTATCCGTCGGATTATCCAGAGAATCAATAGAATCTAAATTTTGAAAAACCTCTCACAAAACAACGTACGTGAGAGAAATGAGAGCGAAAACTGGAACTAAAACCTGCAGTAGGCGGCGTTGAGTTTCATGTGTATTGAAGTATATGACAAAACCATCGGAACTTCATCCCTCTTGAAAGCAGTTTATAAAATAAATTTACTCGCTCGACGATAGACAGGTTGATAAGAAAAGAGGAAATGACAAGTGGCGTTATTGATTAAAGTATCCTAATATACTTGAAGCGATAAGGTATCCAAAACACGACCCTTCAAAAACCAGTTCTACACAAGCATATCGGAGCCAGCAAAGTAAATCTTAAGCCATCTGTTTCTGGTGAGTTAATTGTGATAATGTTTCAAACTCTCCGATCCAGACATGAGCGATAGCGGTCCGAATTTGAGCCCCAACTCAGGTTGGATCATATGTGAGTTGAGTTTGTTTTATGTGTCGTTCTCACCCTTGCCATAAGGGTTTTCTCCGGGTTCTCCGGTTTTCCTCCCTCCGTAAAAATCAACTTGTGCGTTGAGTGTTGTATGTCGTAAGTGTGGAATGTAGTGGTAGTGCGTGTGGAGGAACCTCACGAAAGAGCTCCGACCCGTCTGGGAAGTGGTGATTGTAAAATATAAGTTTACGTATTTTTTATCTTTATCTTTTCTCATTACCTATTCCTGTATATACCTATTCCTCATTGACTCCGACGAAGGACTAACGTCCGAAACGTCAGTTTCCATTTTCACTACGGTGTTAAACTTTTAATTCTACGATAACTTGTTTCATTAGAAACACCGACGCAGTGCACGCTAGTGTTCACTAGCCATCATCTACATATTCCTGCATTAGCCGACGAAAAATTCCGAATGACGATATTTTATTTGGTTTAGAGTGCACTAATTTACGAAAGGTTCTCATGCTGCCTTAAGGGTGCGCTATTCCAAACAAATTCCCTGTTATTTTTATTCCTTCCTGCATTCTATTTTGATATTTCATTCCTTTTCCCTATAGTCTTCAACTTATAAAAAGGTTTAAAAAGGTTCTATAATAAATAAAAAATACTATTGTATTTTTACTGGCCTTTTGCTTCATTTTGGACATTCATTATTTATAAAGATGAAAACAGTAAAAATACATTGAAAAAAATTATAGCTTTTTTCACAAGATTTTTTTAAATACCATAGATAAAATCACTGAAGCCTTGGCTTTATCTCATATTTAAGATTGGTATCATTAATTTCGTAATCAGTCATTCAGGAGCCAAGGGTTTCGTATTAATGTCATGACTAAACTCCTGTGTAAATTAAATAGAGCGGTGCTTAAGGCATTTTTCATGAGTTCTCACTCTTATTTGTAATCAAGCTCAAAAGTAACTAAAAGCCGAATTTTCTATTTAAGCAAACAAGAGGCCTTTTCCCGCCTTTACCGATAGCGGTAGTCGCCGTACGCGGCGCCAAATTGGCGCGCTTGCCTTAAATTACTCGGGCAAGTGACACTCTTTGCTAAAAACAACGCGTTTGCTGTCCAAAAAAGGATTGCTTCATAACCAAAGCTGTCTAAGAAAGAGTTCATAGTTAATGTATAAGTTTGAACACTGTATCTACGAAGTAATTAATAATACCTGGGACTATGACGGTGTATTGAAGGAAAAAGATTAATAAAATCTATAAAGAAATAAATTAATAACTTTGTGGGAATGGGAATAAAAACAAGAAGAAAAATAATAATAAAGTCTTAAAATTTCCTTTCGTTTGACGGCAAAAAGGGCAACAAATTCGAATCACACTGGGATATTTTTTCGCCTGCTCAAGATCTTTGAGAGTTCGACAGGAGATTCATTGAATATTTATCGAATTCGACCGGAGATTCATTGAACATTTATCGAATCTTGACATTTGTGGAATAGCTTTCCTGTTTAAACACTAACACCCGGAAAACATATTGAAACTTGACCAAATCAAACTCCAAGTCCTCTATCGCATTTTACTCATCTTTCTTGTCTGAAAGTGCTTTACTCGGTTAAGCATTTTAGATTCTTGTTTTCTGACAATTTACCTATTAGGACTGCTTGAGTTGGCGCCTGGTTGGCGGGAGAACAGGTCTACATTATCATATTAAGAACTGTTCTAAAAACACTAAAAACGGTAGTTCAACCCACGGCAGAAACTATTCCTGACACTTATAATAACTATTATTTCTATGGCAAATATAGAGTGAATATCTCTTAAATTTACTGGTTGCCAGTGTTTACACAGACTTTGAAGACTCAAGTTAAGGGTATTCGCATCAATTATCAGTAGTAAGTCAAATGTTGTAGCATTTAATTAACATCGGTTGTCTATGGCTTCTCGTTGATTATAAATATTCTGCTCACTGAAACGAAAAGAAAAACGGAATACAGGGGAAAAAATGAAATAAGGCTTACGATCTTTATCTTTTTTATAATATTTCCTGAAGAAAAAAGAATAGAAAAACTCGCACAACAGCGAAAGTCATTTTAAAATTCTCTAGAAAATGGCAGTTAACACCAAAACTTTAAAATGGTTTTACTCTCGGTCGAGAAATCTTACTACAATTACTAATCCAACTGCTAAATAACAGCTTCCGCTACGGAACGGCTGTGACCAATATGGCAATCACTCATTCGCATCCCGCAAGGAACCAATCAAATCCGTTTGATCTAATTTCATCCACTACAAAATACAATAGCCGTATAACAGGAAAGTCTTCAGGCAATGCGCTACCAAAGTGTCTAAAGTCTTTTAGCTTTCTCATGTTGACTTCTTGTTGGTCTCTTATAAGTTCTTTTTTGTTCTGCTGCTGCGGGAGGTATGAAGAGACGCGGTCTGGTATTAATACTCACAGCTTCCACTTGGCTTGTAGTGCTACTACACAACTCAGTCTGCGCCTCAAGTAAGTTTTCTAACCACACTTGATATTCAAGTTTGAAGAATACTCAAATGCTTATTTATTATATACTTCTTTAAACTTATGATAGTACTACGTTATAAATTTCTCCGCCTAGTTTTCTGCTTTTATTCTGTCGCAGCGTCTTTAGCAAATTTTCACTATGCGTTCATATCTGCGCGGATGTTTCTCCTGTTGATCGAACTGAAAGCCAGTTGTTTATACGATGCGATAAGCTCCGATAAGAACTAATCCAGTTATTGTTTTCAACCTGCCGGAATGAGGCCAGGGAAATGCAGAGTACTGAAAGAAAACAATCTCTCAGTCTCACACCGATTCAAATCCCATGTTGCTCAATAAAGACAGGCTATTACGTCGTATGAATAAAAAAAAGCACCCATTTTATCAAAACGTTGGTATTTTTGATCCTAATCTTTTTTCTGTTTTTTGATAAAATTTTACAAAGTGCAGTTAATAGTTTGAATAACGCAATGCTTCGTCAATAAATCTGCCCTGATCTGCTTTAGTCGGACGTAACCATAACAACCATGTGGGTCTAACTTCAAGCCGTTATCAGGAGCCGTGCTGGCGAGCCTTTCACAGAAACACCTTTTATTTCTAAGTGTTTTAACTATACTATTAATAGCTTAATATCATTCAAAAAGCGCCGAAATCAATAATTAACAATAGAACTGTAATTTTTGGGATGAAAATTCTAACACCACGTTTACAATTAGCGCGTTATAGGTGAAAACTCTCTTCCTCCCCCTCCCCTGGGGAAGTCATTTTTGTCCTTATTTCAGTTTCAAACTGCGGGATGAAATTACTTCCAAAGATCATAAACAAGTGCGTTATCGGAAAAGAAAAAAGTATTACACGATTCCGGCTAATTCTATTTTGAATCTTGAAGTATTCATAGTATAATATCTTGAAACTGAGAGGTATTATATTATATTATATTATATTAAAGTATTTGTCCTTCTCTTCCTCTTTTAATGCAACTGGCTCCTGAAAACTTCATTGTCAAGCCATCTGGGTCTCGACGACTCGCTAATAAATATACAATCGGTGTTTTTTCTTTGTCTTGGTTTTTGTTTTAGTTAGTGAAATGCACGTACAATAAGCTGTAACAACATTTTCTCAGTATTGTAATCACAACAAACTGCACTATGTTCCTTAAAAAAGATGTGAGTGACTTGGCTGGTCGGGTCTTGCAAAGATATTATAAAAAGCCTACTTTGTTGAGACAAAAAAAAAATTGCTCAAAAAGTTTTGCTTCAAACCATTTGTTCTATAATGATATGCATTTTCTGTTGGTACTAGTTAGTCATATACAAGGAAGGAAAGCTGTTGATTCTATATATTCGTTATTTCACTTATTCTAAACAAACCATCGAATGATTCCACGAGGCACTTGTGTTTCCATTGTTCAAACGCCGAGCCTCCAGGCGATTTTTGATGTATCAATTACGAAAATACCAGTGACAAGTGGGATATTCCATGGAGAAGCCATTGCATGTTCATTTTATTGTATATAATAGAAACGTCTAGCGTCTGATGGGTAGAAGTTAAATAACCTGTTTATGTATATGACACCTAGCATTGATTCTATTTAAAGTATCGATCCATCAACCAGTGTGGCAGAGTGAAGTGTATTCTTTGATTTTGTGTTTATCTATTTATGCTAGTAGGTTTGTGTTTCACTCATGTAACATTTGTCAGAAAGAAAGAAAGAAAGAAAGAAAGAAAGAAAGGAAGGAAGGAAGGAAGGAAGGAAGGAAGGAAGGAAGAAAGAAAGAAAGAAAGGAAGGAAGGAAGGAAGGAAGAAAGAAAGAAAGAAAGAAAGAAAGGAAGGAAGAAAGAAAGAAAGAAAGAAAGAAAGAAAGAAAGAAAGAAAGAAAGAAAGAAAGAAAGAAAGAAAGAAAGAAAGAAAGAAAGAAAGAAAGAAAGAAAGAAAGAAAGAAAGAAAGAAAGAAAGAAAGAAAGAAAGAAAGAAGGAAAGAAAGAAAGAAAGAATCAAATCACATAAAAATATTTTATCATTCCTTCACGAATTTGCAAGATATGATCCTATTGGAGCTAGCACATCGTTTCTGCGTGGTACGTTACATAACGACCTCAACTTTTCCCACGACACCTTTGTGCAAAAGATTGCATGCCAAATAGGGCCTTTTGCAACAAAACAATCACGTGCTGATAAATCAGTTTGATAACCAACTAATTCAGCAAAAGGTCTCTTTGGAAAATCTCTGTTTCATATCTTGAAATCGAAAGTATATATCTCATAAAGGAAAAAATGGTTTTGGATATGACATGCATTAGTTATCCAGCTAAAGTTTTTTAAAATAAAGGAAGTCAGATTTTTTTGCCGACCAGTAACAGTCATGTGACTATTTCCTGAATATGGCGACTAGAGGCTTTGTACCACCACTTGACGGCAGCCATGTTAGATGACAGGAACAATACAACAGAGTATATAGAGGTTTTGCACCGCGACGTGACGGCAGCCATGTTAGATGACAGGAACAATACAACAGAGTATATAGAGGTTTTGCACCATCACGTGACGGCAGCCATGTTAGATGACAGGAACAATACAACAGAGTATATAGAGGTTTTGCACCACCACGTGACGGCAGCCATGTTAGATGACAGGAACAATACAACAGAGTATATAGAGGTTTTGTACCATCACGTGACGGCAGCCATGTTAGATGACAGGAACAATACAACAGAGTATATAGAGGTTTTGTACCATCACTTGACGGCAGCCATGTTAGATGAAAGGAACAATACAATCGTTCTACAAGAGACACAATTCAATTCCCGCGGATAGCAAGGGCATCTTATTGTTCTGCCAACTAACCACACGTATTTTCCAAGCGGTATTATGTACGCCGGCACGTGATGGTGCGTGCGCATCCAACTTGACGGGCCACAAAACTGAAAAACGCAAGTTCAATAAAATTGAGAAGCCAGTTTTACATTTAAAGAGGAGAGTAATAAAATTGATTAATTCTTATCGAAAATTCTAATAGAAATATATGATAATTCTCACTATCAGCTCCTGTTCTGGTATCGAGGCCCGTCAAGTTCCTTTAATTTGGATGGCGCACGAAACTATTGTCCAGTCACATTCGCTTTACGTATGGTTTGTTAAAAAATGGATGTTCTAAATAACATTGTTTTTGAATAATTACAGCCAAACTCCAATGTCTGTGCACCGAGTGTCCAAAAGCTGTGTGTACCTCACACTATGGCTGTTACATCGACCTCAAGGAACAAAGACTAAATACTACGCATGCGCGCCAGAAGATCACTTATGGCTGTATTGAAGAGTATAACATTACAAAATGTAAGCGGCATGAATGGGACGCCATAAAACAAACTCGAAACCTCCCGATTTGTTGCAGGGATGAAGACCTCTGCAATATGCCCTTACTTCTAAAAGGTATGTCTATTGAAATTATCGAGACGCGTTTCCTTGAACCTCTCTTTCCTCATTAGCTAATTAACTTCAAATTTATTCGTACCATTCACCGATCCCAAATTTAGTGTTCTAGCTGCTAAATTGTGCAGTAGATGTTTTGACATCTATTTTAGTCGAGTTTCATTTCCAGAACGAGACATTTTGAAAAAACAGCCACAATTGCCCGTTGTCTTGTCCTTTTGTATAGCCTATGCAAGACAAAAGTAAATTGATAGGCGACCCTCTGTTAAGCTGCCACTCTTAACTGGAATAAGTGTAATCTAGAGCAGAAACACTCTTTAGGAATTTGGTAGTTGGCCGCTTTTTACAGAGGTATAAATTAGTGCACAAATCTTATTTTTGACAATTGCCGCTCAATAAATGTTTTGATGTAATAGGATTCCAAATTTTTGCAGATGTAATTGAGAAAAAGCACAAGAGCAAGCAAGCATACTGGAAAAGAAGACAGAGGCTTCATGACAACAACAAACAACCCTGTCCTGAAGTTGAGCCTGCAATCCAATTAGCCAGCGTAATATTACCCAGCATCCTCATTGCGGTTGTATTTTTGATTTCGTTTCTTCTTTTCGCGGAGCTAATTCGACATCGCAAGCTTTACGTCTGTGAAAAATCACCCGAAAATCAAATCTCCCCCAAAAGTAAATGCAAATGTACTAATCAAGAATTATCCTATGATTTGACATCGGACACTAGTTCTAGCTTGACTCTGTCGTCATTATTGGTAAAATACTGAATGTCGGTTGAAATTTATTTTATTCTATTTTTAGGAAGCTTCACTAAATCCAAACCCTATAAATAGTCCCTTCACAGTTCCCTGCGCCATCTTAATAAAAGGTAGCCGGGACTTTGCATCGAAGCGAGACGAATGATTGAAATATGTGAATAATATCATTGTAAGCTCATCGTTCATCTCGCTAGGCACGGCTATCTTTCAAGATGGCGCAGGGAACTGTAAAGGGGACTATTGTTATTGGCCGGTTTAGACATTAATTTTAGGGAGGGAAGATAGTGAAAATAGGGGATTTAGGTCCATGACAGAAAGGTGACAGAAAGTAAGTGTACACAACGAAAATCAGTAAGAACCCGAACAGTGAATGACGGAGTATAAAGAACTAGACGCCCTAAAGGCGTATACTCGGGCTACCTGTGTATAATAGAATGTAGAACTTTAAAGAGGAAAACAGAGAGCACTAGTTAATGGAAACGGTACTGGAATGGTGCAAGTGATGTTAAAATAGCGCATTTCAAATAGTTAGTGGGTTGCATGCTGCAGGCCTGTCATAGGTTTCGGCTTTTTTCTCCATTATTAATTTTATAAACGTAATGGTAATCGTAAGGAACGGACCAATCACTGGGCTCATTATGATGATAAAGATTTCGAAGCTGGCGGGAAAATAATTAAGATTCGGCTTGCGTCGCATTCATTCACACTAGATCGTAAGATTCTTAAGATTGCGATTGCGATTGCGATTGCGATTGCGACTACGACTACGATTACGATGCTAACGACGCTAGTGTGAATAAGGCTTAACTTAACACATGGAAGACAACTGTTTGCTTTAGACAGCTATTTCTTAGTAGTGAATATCGCAAGCCAGGTAACCTAAGCTAGACAACCGGTATTTCGCGTTTATTAGCGAATCAAGTTTTCGATCGACAAAAGATATAGAGTTTGTGTCTTTACAGTGCGACTACTCGAAGCAAGGCCCCAAACAAATTGTAAATGAAATATATAAAGGTCGTTTTTGAAGCTGAATAACAGGATGGTGTCGACTAATTTAAAGTGTTTGTTGTTGAATTCTCATATGCTAGCTTTTACAGTAAATCGAAAAGTGCAAAAGTTGGGTGAGTCGTTTTACTGGGACTCTACTTGGTTCTCGATCACGCGAAGCAACACGAGGCTTGTGCTCAACATACTGATGAATATGAAATTTAGCATAACGAGACCCGCATTCCTCTAATAAATGTGACTCTTTATTGGGATAAACAAATACAGATAATTGTACAGCTTTTTCAAACACATCGCAGTCATTTTGTAAAGAATCTACAAAAGTCTTGGTCGAGGTATTTATGAAATGTACAACAAGAACCATGCACAGGGCAGCGATCAACACGCTCGCTACTGATAGTTCAAAGAACGATAGAGTATTAAAAAATATATTTAAAATCGTAAACGAAAACAATACAATAAATAAAAGACTTATCCTCACTGTCAATGATATATGTCCAAGGCTTCTTGATTCTGGAAACGCATTAAGATTTTAATATGGCGTCCATGTTGTTTGGGATATTCAGTTTCCTGTCTTTCTCATCTTCTTTGTCAATGAAGTTCCTGCTTACTAAAGAGTTAGTATTTGTTCTTTCGTTGAGTAACTTTGAGTACATTTGACTTTGTATTCGTTTGAGTTTCTTTGGTATTGCTTTGAGTATATTTGGCATTGCTTTGAGTATTATTCTTTCTGGTATTCTTTTGGCTTTTGAGTTCGCGGAACGACCCGTTTCGAAACTGACGCTCGACATCTTTTAGAGTGGGTCTACCGCGAACGGCGTGTGCTTTTGTATGTATTTTGAGCGCCTCAGCAGAACAGCAAGTCGCCATTACTTTCCAATAAGTTTTCAAGATAAAGCATGAGAAGCAGCTAGCAAGATAAGCAAAAGGAAAAAAACCTACAGAACCTTCGAAAAGCAAAGCAAGTCACATGACTTGTGGTAACTCGCCTCGTTTTCATACTTGCAGGGGAACACCGCAGACCGCCGAGCATCGCAGGCTTACACACTTTCGACAACGTCGATAGATAGATAGACTGATAGATAGATAGAAAACCGAAACCTAGACTCGGTCTACCTTGCAGGTAGCCCGAGTAATGAAGATCCACTAACTATACATGCATTTTAGCATGATGCTAAATAAGGTCTAATAGGTTCGAGCGGCAATAAGTACAAACAGTGCAAAAAGGGACAGCAATACTTGTGAATATTAGCGCGCTTTACATCTCATGGGGACACTGTTTTAAGGAGCGCTAAATTACTTATATGGCGTCTATTTTGCTTGCTGATAGTGAAAAGTGAAAGAAAAGTGAAAGGAACTTTTAAGTTTTAAAAATTTAAGTTTTTAAAAATTGAGTTAATTTTCGAATTTATTTCCTTTCTTAATGCATGCATATGAAATGTCAGACTGATCAATGAAGCGTCCCTCAAAACAGCCCCATATAATGCAAATCATTTCTACAGCTCTGGAAAGCTAGGACTAAGGGTGGGCCTTTGATGAACCTCTTAAAACAAGGAAGGTACCGGAAGGTGATTATTTGTTTTTAGGATGCACTGTGGTCTAGCTTGGGAACAAACAATACTATCTAAAGTAACATGAATTGTACCCAAGCCAGACCACAGGGCACAATGTTTGCTATCTTAAAAAGCTGTATGGTATGAATGCCTCGATTTTCACCAGTCTCCTCCTTCAACCTCCTAATAACAATAGGTTCCATAACAGGCACCATGAATTTGATACTAATTAGTGAAAAAACACAAAAGCAATGATACGTCTCAGTACGATGACTTGATTTTTAGTCGTAGTAATTAAGTACATGGAAATGATGTTCTAATAAGTTGCCTATTCATATACATGCACTCGTCTGTACCTCAGTGACTTAAATACAACTGCCGGAAACACGAGGATTTGTCGAAGAACTATGAACTAGTCTCAATATATTCTAAAAAGCAGACTGAAATTCTACTGACGCATTTGTAAGACAGATTGTTAATAGTAATAAAAACCTACTGTATTACGAGTAAGAGTAGTAAGAGTGGTAGTTTTCCACTTGTGAACTAAACATCTAACGTACTGTTCTGAAAATCTCGAAAAATCGACTCACGGTTTTGAGAAATATTTACAAAGTTTTCAATCGTTAAAGTAGGGAATTGATCGATATGTGTTTTCTTTATCAAGATTATATACAGAATATAATTAACAAATTTACGATGATTTAAGCGTGGTATGTCCTCTTATTTACCACCATATGACGTCAATAGTTGGTCAAAATGTTATGGACTCGCGAGGCGTAAGCTGAGAAAATAAAATAAAACAACTTTTCTTTGTCAAGCTGAAAAATAATTTTGTCGTTATTTCTCGCTTTTTGAATGGTTAATTTTCACGAAAGTTTTTGTAAACAAACTTTTTGATTGGATTACAAGTGACAAGCGAAAGTGACATGTGTCTTCAAATTGGATTTTCAAAAGCACGAGGTGATGAAAACTAGCGAAAGATTGTTAGAAATACATTTCAAGAAGAATAAAATTACATTCAATTAAGAAGTTAGTTGAACTTAAATGTTTCACTTGTGATATTCTCTGGTGGAATAACAAAGATTTGGGCTTGCCAAATATTGCAAGATTGGAAAACGCCGTTCGGATAAGCAACGGACGAGAATGAAGAACAGACTGTACTGGCTCTTGGTTTGGTAGCCGGACGATTCCATTTCACACCCAACAGCACTGGAAATAATCTCAGAACATCGCTTTATTTGGCTTGTGGATGGTCTGGAATTGTAGCTCACCAGACTCTGCTCACTCTTATGGCCAGAAATGGCCATGATATGCCTCGAAGGAATTCCTGAGTTTGACAGCATTGTGATCGATGTGCTTCGTATGCTATGGATGGCCTGTAGACCTTTGACAAATTGGCACCAATGGAGATGTTTTCTATCATTTTTGCCAGACTGTTGACACCAAGTGGCTTGTTTTCTTACCATACTGGGTCTGAGGCATTTTTGAGTTGCTTAGGCTTATGGAAAAAGCCTTCTTGCAGAGGGTTCAGCTCTGAGATGTAGAGCTTGAGACACCAGTATGCATCTCCTTCGGTGTTGGTGCTGTAGAGACTTGTTAGTACTTCGTTTGTGTCTCCATGATGGTATGGCCTCTTATTTACGGCGTTTATTAACCAATCAGCGCGCGAGAAAAAGTTACAATTGTGGTAAAATTGATTATATACATGGATCTAGATTGGATTATATACAGATCCAGATTTAATTATATACATGCAGATCTAGAATTAGAGACAATCAGATATTTCGCGTTTCTGAGACTTTGATAACTTCTAGACTTGCAGTGGAGTTTTCCTCGTGGCACAAAAATAAACTTAGACCAACTGGGGAAAATAAGGTTCCACTCATAACCATTTTAAAATTACTCTTGGCCTTGATTGATGGACGCAGAATAATTCTCGGCTTTTGCATTAACACCATGACATTTCTGATCCAGGTCGGTTTAAAATTTCGAAACTAACCAAATCTGATCAGTGGTCCCAAAACACCTGTTATTCCTGTGGTACTCCCAAGCATTCTAACTCACCGGCTCCGGTTGTCAGTCATGCAGATAATTCAAGTTTATGTGATTGCAAATAAGCTTTTTACTGATACGGCGTCCAATTTATAGGAACACGAGGGGACAAACGTAGAAAATTTATAAAGCCTACAGTAGCAGGAGTGCGTTCAAATAATTTGAAGTCTTGGTGTTTCACATATTTTTCAAACTACCAGCAAAATTAATTGCTTTTTAGGTATGCTCCTCATTGAAAAACGTAAATTAATAGAGATCGACATCCTGACAGCTTTATGGAAGATGGCCACCATTCGATAAAAAGGCTTATTGGATGGGTAGTGTCTTGTGATCTCATATTGTCTGATGGTAAATGATTGAAAAACTTTAGTTCTTGGAAAAGTTCTAAACGTATATGACCCCTTTTTCATAGTTTATAGACACCAAATGCGAATATAATCTTCTGGACATTTCATTGATACTAAGAGTAGAAAGTGTTCTTAAAAACTTGCTTGGGTGGCCATTTCTTGATGCGTAGTAGAACTGACAGGATTTTCCTGTCCCTCCGTGTTGCAATCTCTAATGGATGAATTCCGCTTGCGAAGAATTTCCAACATATACATTATCGAGTTAAGAAAACAGGATACGGTAGTCAAGTTGATCAGTAACAACGGAAAGTGCAAGATAAGTAGAACCGTCATGGAAGCGTCACCAACGTTACTTTCACTCATAGTCCCTCTGATATCAAGAATGTAGTCTCCGAAACCTATGGTGGACAGGGCGACGAACGACGCATAGATTCCTTCTAAATAACCAGTGTGATTGAACGTTACGTAAAGTTCTGCAAAGTATGCATGAAGAGCAATGAATGCTACGAACGAAAAGACGACACATTTAAAATGAAGGTTTTTCGTTTCTTGTTTTTGTAGAAAGCGTCTTTCGAAGAAGATAATGAGCTTCTTAAAAATGTCGTGCATGAGCTCGCCAGTTGATTTGAGGGTTACCATGGTGAAGGGTAAGCCAATCATAGCAAAGAAAATGAATACCATTTGTCCCGTTAAGGTTCGAGGGGTCAAGTTGCCAAAACCTGTGAACAAACAGGAAACAAAAAAAAAGAATAAAAATACAATTCCAAATCTGAATCAAAACAAAATGAAAACAGCTACGTTGAAATACGTTTGCCTTGCCAGTAAAAGAAAATATCTTACCAATCGTAGTCAAAGACTGAATGACAAAATCAGCAGTTTCCCAATACTTCCAGTCCGGTCTTTCTCTAACCTTCACCGCGCCAGAAATTTTGTTGACCAAAGCAACAAAATGTTCCTCGGAGATATTGGCTCCAAGAAGCCTAGAAATGTTGTTTTTGACTTCTTCTAGCATTCTGTTAGCAACTACAGTGTTCGGTTCACCTGTCTGTTCAATGATCATAAATAGTGCAGACCAGATCAAGACGTACGCTATTAAAACTACTAATCTCTGGAACGCCTTTCTCTTCAAGCTGTATTCATTCATGATAAAATGAAACACGACCAAGATTCGAAAACCTTGTTTGTGAAACGTCCTGTAAAACCGTTAAGAACGGAGCGGGTAAAAAAACTAAGTATAGAGTGTAATGAGAATGGGTCCATAAGACTAAAGAAACTGTCATTAACATAAATATGTATTATAAGATTGTTATGGTAATAAACGAGATATCTCTAAGGAAGCCGCGATAAAAATTAAAATACTTGAGACATTATTTTTCATTTTAATTATAAGTCAGTTTCTGTCGTAACTCAGCATGAAAGTGACCTTTTTTTATTCATAACTACTGGTTCAATAAAGTCGTTCATTCATTTTTCATTATCATCGACCACCCTTTCACATTACTTCGAAACGAACGAGGCCTAGCTAGGCACGAAAATACTAAGAAACAATATAAACTTAAATTTCAATAAAACAGTCACCTGAAAAGCTACGATGTTATAAGGGGTTATTTCAATAAAACAGTCACCTGAAAAGCTACGATGTTATAAGGGGTTATTTCAATAAAACAGTCACCTGAAAAGCTACGATGTTATAAGGGGTTATTTCAATAAAACAGTCACCTGAAAAGCTACGATGTTATAAGGGTTATGGGTAGATATATTTTACATGTTTTGAAATGCTTGATAACTATTACTGATCTATTGTATGATCATATCACTTTGATTAATATTACTGATCTAGTGTACTTGAGATCTTTTGCCAGTTACAGTCTTTTACTCCTTTAGAGCATCCTCAGTTTGTTTTGTTTAGTTTAGAACTATTTCGTGCTATATACACATGTCTACATGTAAAATTAATTTTTAAGGTAAATTCATTATGTAAATGAATAAATTATAAGAAAATTACAAGAAGGAAAAAAAAGGAAAAGAAGAAGAAAACTACAAATAACAGTGTGGAGCTGGAGAGCTAGAGTAGCTTAAAGGTTTTCGAGCTAGCTCAAGCTGCAGTTTGCATCAAAAGCATTACTTATTGGTTATGTTTTCACTGATTCTCAGCAATCTTAAAATCCCTCGCTTTCAGGTTCGTGTGTTTTTGTGAATAATAGAGAGTTTTAGATTTACGTTCACGGCAATCATGAAACGTCAGTTGACCAGGAAAAAATTATCTTAAATTACTGAAAAAGAATCGCAAAAAAGTCCAAGTAGTAGAAAAACAAAAGAGTATTTGCGCTTGGTGAGAAGGTTTGTAAAAGGTAAAGTAAAATACAGGAAAACTATGAAAAAGTTAATCACGTTTGCCGTTTGCGAGGAGAAAAAAGTCAATCTAATACTCTCATGGATATAAACATCTTAAAAATGCTAACAAAAACGCATTCAGAGCAAAATAAATTAATACTAATAAAAAGCCCTAATTCAAAGAAAAAATGAAAAGATCAAATGAATTGACGATTCAAACTAAGTACACAAGTTTGAATTACAAAGACAAAGTTTATTATCTTCGTCTCTGGATGAAGGGCAGGTGTTATGAGCAAATAATAAATTTTTAATGTGCTTTTTAAAACTCATAAAAATAAAACTTTTACGAATCTGAAACTGAATATCAGCCAAAACAATAGCATTGGGATACTGAACTAGATAGATTACACGAGCGGTGCTCATTTATTCTCGTTTTTTTACACTGCTCTATGTTAGAAGCAATAGAATGGACAACAATAACAAAAAAGACAACAACAAAAAATACCTAAAAAAGCCCCGCGCTTTTATATAACTGGGAAATATATGTATGTAATTTTTAAGTTTAAATATTACGGGAAACATTAACTAAAGTCGGATTGATTTGTGCAGTCATTTACTTTGTTATTCTCTCATTCTTTCTACGTGTGAGACTAAGCTGTGTGAAAGATTGGACTGGCAACAAATTCTGGTTCAAAAGAACAAGTATGAAACACTTCCTAAGGTCGGATTGATTTGTGCAGTTGTTTACCTCGTTATTTGAATAGTCCTTCTACATGTGAGAGGTGTGTAATTTTGCGGTCCGGCCAAAGGAGGAAGATTGGTAACCACTTCTGGTGCAAAGGAAGTAGGTTTGAAAAAAGAAACATTCGGGCACCTTTTTGCATGTCAGAGGCACTGTATGCCGAATCGCCCTGGCTTTGACTGGTATAGCCGGATGAGTTCAAAACATGAATAGAAGAAGGCATAAAATGAAGACCCTGTAATAATAAAGCATTAAAAATCTCAATAGGTTGAGGCTAACCCTGTGCGAATGAGTATGCAATCAAGGAACACAGCGGTAATTTAGAACTCGAATCTGGTCTATCGCATCTCTTGCATGAGATGCTTCTCATAACCAAACTTCACCCGGCTTATGGATATTTACAAGCATCAAGTTTCCATGCAAGGGTAAAGTCTATGGAAAGCGATTTTATAGCTTCATTTCCAAGACTGGCTCTCAGTCCTTACTTTAATTCTATATTCCACAAGAAGCCCATATAAAAACTTTACGAAATTATCAATCTCTTTAATTTTCAGAAGTTGGTATTTTTATAATTATTATATACAAATGCCTTTACAAAGCCCTTAACAAGGCAAAAACCTCATGCATTAAAAAAGCTATTCTCCAATACCTTAAAACCGATAATTTACGTGGCACGTTTAGTGTGGAACATCAGTCGTAAATATTAGAAATCCATGCAGTATTAGCCAGTGTCAGTGTAATCTTCTAAGATATAATCGGCATTGCAATGTCAGCTATTCTGAAGTGACCTAAAATAATATTTTATATGCTATTTCTAATGCTTTGATCATGAATTGATAATTAGTATATTATATGCTAATGTTATTTAATCTTAGTGCATCAGTCCACTTTCCTCTTTATAGTATACTATGGAGCAAAGTATTCGTCCTAGGTTACTGGGTTTCACTTGACGTCATTTCCTGTCTCGTGCAGAATGTTCATCAGCTGAATCGTAAGTTTTCAATTTGCTGGGCCTAACTTGACGTCATTTCCCGTCTCGTGCAGAAGGTTCATCAAGTGGATCGCAAGTTTTCAAAACAGAATTCTTTCTGGCTGTCAGCATATGGTGGTCAGTGTTTGACTTTCATTTTGAACAGATAATGAGATTCAAATGCTTTTATCAGCTGATTGCAACCTTGCAATAGACTACAGTCCCGTATACGAGCATGCATCCATCTGGTAGACAAAGAGTTTGATAGGAACCAGAAATATCATTCTTTCATTGATTGAATTATCCCAAATTCCATAACCGAAATATTAGTGACTGCGTTGAAGAGAGAAGAAAAATCGCTGACAATGAAGATAGTTCCTGTGATGAAGACAGTCCCAAGTAAAGTAAGTTCTAAGTAATGAGTTCCCGTTCTTTCACTGATTGAATGATCCAAAATTCCACATGACCGAAATATTAGTGACCAGATCACATTAAGGGTGTAGAAAAGTCGGTGACAAAGACAGTGAAGACAGTCCCAAGTTATAAGTATCGTTTAATGAAGTAAAAAATACCGAAACGTTTTCCTGAAGTTCTTGCCATGAAAATCAGTGTCAAGCACGTTGAAGTCGCCAATGGTGAATTTTGTAACGAAAGCGCACATATCAGGCGGTCAAGACAGTTACATTAGTCAATCTATTAAAAACGGCCCAAAATGAACGACGGTAGAAAAGGTAAGAGTAGTAAGGTATAGACCAAGGGATAGCCTGATATATAAGCCAGTTGTCAAGACTCAAGTTGCAATCAAAACTAATGTGTAGAATTGAATAAACCATTATGGTACATTAATATAACAGATCTAACCAGATGATCGACGACGTTACCGCTGCTTGTTCTTTTCGATTTCTTCGATTATTGCCAAAAGTTTTTGCCTTCCTTTCTTGGTGATGTGAGACCCTACCCCACACGTGACTAAACTGGTCACGTGTTTACTGGAGTATTCCTGTCGAGTAATGAGGATAAGGTTAGCCTTACATCATTACACATGAAGTAAAAAAAATTCTGGTTATCGCAATTCACAAGTACGATAGTGACGCAACTCAAAGGGTTCGAACTTAAAGCCGCTATATACAGTCCATTTATGACCCAGGAGAATAGCTTTAGCCAGTTTGAATTAGTTAGGGCGAGTTTGAGAGGAGGGAGGAAAATACGGAGAGCTGAAAAAATTCTCAGAGTCAGAAAGAAATCCAACCAACTCAGCTTACATGGGGACTGGGAATCGAATCCCAAACCTGAGGAGAGATGCGAGCGTTTTATAACCACGTTGTCCTGACCCCCTTTATGGTAGCCCAGGAAGACAGGAATTCTCTTACTCGAAAGACAGACAGACAGACACCAGGAAGGGGTGAACCTCTCCCCTCACACCTACTTGATAATACAGACACACGACAGACACACAGACGGACGGACACACAGGCAGAAAGACAGACAGACAGACACCAGGAAGGGGTGAACCTCTGCTCTCAGACTTGATAATACAGACACACAGATACGAAAGACGGTAGTACAGACAGACAGACATCATACAGTTACCTTGTGTTCACGTATCCATCTCTCCATTTCATTTTCGGTCAAGTAAAAGGCTTTGACATAGGTTTCCACGTATTCTCTATCAGGTATAGGTCTGGTGGACAAAAATAGCACAATGATTGTTAAATCTGGCAGATTTTCATAGAAACCCAATTTGCAACTTGCACTTCATTGGAACAATGTAAATATATATATTTCTGCACTGGCACCTAGTTTTGGAATTGATGCAGCCACAAGTGGAAAATGATGTATTTGCATGCTCTAAGTCCCTATTGTTATGAAGTAAGTCAGTAAGTCAGTAAGTCAGTAAGTCAGTAAGTAGTGGTCAGCAAGTCGTAGGTCAGCAAGTCCAGTAGGTCAGTAAGTCAGTAATTCAGTAAGTCAGTAAGGTCAGGTAAGTACAGTAGGTCAGTTAGGTCAGTAGGTCAGTAAGTCAGTAGGTCAGTACGTCCAGTAGGTCAGTAGGTCAGTAGTGGTCAGTAGGTCAGTAGGTCAGTAGGTCAGTAGGTCAGTAAGTCAGTAGGTCAGTACGTCCGGAAGTCAGTAAGTGAAGTAGTCAGTAAGTCAGGTAAGGTCAGTAAGTCCGTCAGTCAGTAAGTCAGTAAGTCAGTAGGTCCAGTAGGTCAGTAGGTCAGTACGGTCCAGTAGGTCCGTGGTCAGTAGGTCAGTAAGTCAGTAAGTCAGTAAGTCGTAAGTAAGTCAGTAAGTCAGTAAGTCAGTAAGTCAGTAAGTCAGTAAGTAGTAAGTCAGTAAGTCAGTAAGTCAGTAAATTCAGTAAGTCAGTAAGTCAGTAAGTCAGTAAGTCAGTAAGTCAGTAAGTCAGTAAGTCAGTAAGTCAGTAAGTCAGTAAGTCAGTAAGTCAGTAAGTCAGTAAGTCAGTAAGTCAGTAAGTCAGTAAGTCAGTAAGTCAGTAAGTCAGTAAGTCAGTAAGTCAGTAAGTCAGTAAGTCAGTAAGTCAGTAAGTCAGTAAGTCAGTAAGTCAGTAAGTCAGTAAGTCAGTAAGTCAGTAAGTCAGGTAAGTCAGTAAGTCAGTAAGTCAGTAAGTCAGTAAGTCAGTAAGTCAGTAAGTCAGTAAGTCAGTAAGTCAGTAAGTCAGTAAGTCAGTAAGTCAGTAAGTCAGTAAGTCAGTAAGTCAGTAAGTCAGTAAGTCAGTAAGTCAGTAAGTCAGTAAGTCAGTAAGTCAGTAAGTCAGTAAGTCAGTAAGTCAGTAAGTCAGTAAGTCAGTAAGTCAGTAAGTCAGTAAGTTCGTAAATCAGTAAGTTAGTACATAGTTAATATTAACTATGGTTAGTAAGTCAGTACGTCAGTACGTCAGTACGTCAGTACGTCAGTAACGGTCAGTAAGTCGACTAGTAAGTTAGAAAGGTTTGCTAACTCTAAAATGGCTTCCGCATCATTCATTTACTTATAACGTGTTCTGATTGGTAATCGTACCTGATATCTGTAAGTTTCTCTAATTTCATCAAATACTGTTGGAAGTCAAGCTGCATCAAGGCTCGTCCTTCATTACTGCACTTCTTTGCACTTGCAAACCTTAAACAAATAATATAAACTATTAAAGATATAGAAATATAGATAAGTTGTAGTGCTTGGGAACGAGGTTATTCCGGGTGTAAGCCTTGGAATTAAATTCGGAAAGATTTTCGACCCCAACTATTTCATTAGTGGCACGCGGTCCACATACTCTCATCTTTGCAATATAAACTATTAATTACGACCAAATCAATACATAGGAGCATAGCTCTTAGTGTATTTTGACAGAATATCCAAACACTTGATGACAAATATTATGTGCAACAGGTGAAGTGGCCTTAGAGTGAAAGCATTTAACCCGTGAAATAAAAAATACTAGTCAACGTGTAATAGAGTGAAGGTATTTAACCCGTGAAATAAAAAATACTAGTCAACGTGTAATAGAGTGAAGGCATTTAACCCGTGAAATAAAAAATACTAGTCAACGTGGAATAGAGTGAAGGCATTTAACCCGTGAAATAAAAAATACTAGTCAACGCGTAATAGAGTGAAGGCATTTAACCCGTGAAATAAAAAATACTAGTCAACGCGTAATAGAGTGAAGGCATTTAACCCGTGAAATAAAAAATACTAGTCAACGTGTAATAGAGTGAAGGTATTTAACCCGTGAAATAAAAAATACTAGTCAACGCGTAATAGAGATTTCTCATAAGTCCGATTATTTTACGCAACGTTTTACGCGGGTGTGAACTCGTGAAAACCGTACATATACATGATTAAGTCATGGTAATGGTGTAAAAAAATACCATTTTTGCACAAATTAATTCTTTATTGTCAATACAAGAATTTCATAAAACATATGAAATGCACAACTCTTAGAAAGCGACATATTTTTCATTTACACTAATCTCACTCTTTGTTCTGAACATTATACAAATATCTTTTTTATTTTATTTTATTTATTTTATTTTATTTATTTTATTTTATTTTATTTTATTTTATTTATTTTATTTTTTTTTTAAACAATTTAATGGCAATAAAAGAAAACGAAGAGAAAAGAAAGAGCCATATGGATAATCCGTAAAGGAGTCCTAGACCCCATATAGAAACAGATCACCAGGCAATAATAATAATAGATAATTTAAATTAATCCTCCCTCCCCTAGCAAAGATCAAAAATAATATTAATAATAAATATATAAAATTTGAAATTTGTCTTACCCTAGTGAGACATTAAATAATTCAATATAATTTAATCTAGTCTAATCATCCCTTCCCAACCCCTTATTTGATTGTTTCAATAAAAAATCCTTCACTCTTGACTTAAAAGACTGAACTGTAGTTTCACTCCTAATGTCCTTAGACAACCGATTCCAAGAATCAACTATTCTATTAAAAAAACTATATTTGAGCACATTTGTTCTAGCAGGTTTCTTTTTTAAAGATAAACTATCAAAATGCCTAAGAGAATATGAATTATGGTCAGCAGTATAAAAATCTATATAAGAATTGATATTAATACTAGTTAAGCCATTAAGAGCCTTAAATAAAAATGTAACATCAGCCAACACTCTTCTACTTTCTAGTGACATCATATTTAACTTCCTCAAACGAGTATCATAATCGTCCTCAGTCTTTAGGATAAATTTTGTTGCCCTTCTCTGTACTCTTTCTATCTTATCAATGTTCCTCTTGGTATGGGGGGACCACACCACTGAGCAGTACTCCAAATTAGATCGTACTAAGGAATAATATAGAGTCCTCAATGTCTTTGGATCATCAAGACCTCTACAAGTTCTTTTTATCAATCCTAGCATCTTGCTTGCCTTTGCAACAATTATTTTTCTTTATGCTTTATTGTTTAGTGTGAGAGGCACTTTAGACTCTTTGAGGCACTTTGATATAGTATATTGTTAAGTATTTTTGTGCATGTCACTCTCTGCAAAGAAAAAGGATTCAATTGTTTTTGTTTGTTTCTAAATGACAATATTAAGATACGATGAAAGAGAATATGACACAATATAATGCGAAAACTGTAAAGAATAATCGTATTTTGAAAAGTCGTATGTGCCTCTCAGCCATGAACGCACATAATTCGAAAATAATTGGATGAAACCACCGTGGATGTCGCCATATATTTTTGGAGGCTTTGTGGTTCTTTATGTGTTTAATGACATGCTCTACTTTTATTCTATTCTCTCTGTGATATTTATTTTGCCTAGTAGCTAATCGGCGAAGTCGACGAGCAGATCATCTGCAAGCAGCTCAAAGTTAAAAGGAAAGTCTAATGCTAATCCAGGTCCTATCGACTGCGCTCTGAGATAAGTCCCAGCGTCATTCAAATGACCTGGAAACCCAGCTTGTATGAAACGAATGTGGCCTAAGCAGTCGCACAGTCGGCGTTGGGAAAGTGTCTCCAGGTGCCTCGAAGATTTCTCCATTCCTGAATGCTCGGCCAGGACACGAAAGAACGAAAATGATGCCATAAGATTGGAGCAATCTGATGAATAGTCCCAGAAACTGTAGACATGCTTACATCAAAAATACAAGCCAAGAAATCAAGACTAGGATATTTGCGTAGCCATATCAGTACTAACAAAACCCGGTTAGTTACGTCAAGTGTATATGGTCTGCATTCTCTGACTCTGGGTTCGGTGTTTCGCCTTGATATAAGAATTTCACGACGAACATTATCAACCAGTTAAGTTAAGGACTCGTGTGTCTCTCCGGACACCAGCCAGAAGATATACTCATGTCTCGAAAACATTCCAAAGATATCTCGCCCGATAAAATCATGCGAATTGCGACTTAAAGGGAGAAGAGACTGTGGAACTGGTTGATTTATATATTGAAAAATTGTCGGTGGAAGTATGCAGAGAGAGGCCCTCGAAAAGCATTCTTTGATGTGTAATGCGGCTTTAAGTACAATGCAGAAAATGCAAGTGATTTTCGATAAAATTGAAAATGTTTTTGAAAATGTACAGTTGTAAAAGGAGAGAGAGCAAGAGATAAATACAAAAAAGTCGTGTCTAGCTACCGTTAGTGTTCCTAGGAATTTTCTGAATCAGTGTTAAGACTGGTGTGTGTTTTAGTGTAAATGAAAAAATGTCGCTTTCTAGGAGTTGTGCATTTCATGTTTTATGAAATTGTTCTATTAGCAATAAAGAATTGATTGTGTAAAAATGGACTGTTTCTTTTTTATTAGACCATTACGATGACTTCCCCAGCTGTCTTAGTCATGCAAATATATTGTTTTCACGAGTTCACACCCGCGTAAAACGTAGCGTAAAATAATCGGACTTATGAGAAATCTCTAATAGAGTGAAAGCATTTAACCCGTGAAATAAAAAATACTAGTCAACGTGTAATAGTCAAATAGACACAAAAGAAAACAATGGAATTAGGGTCTACTAATGTGTGTTAGTCTAATATCTATTGCACGGGTTTAATGACTTCACTCCAACAGTGTTCTCTCATAGTGTGAAAGCATTTTTAAAACCCTTTAAGTAAGAAATAATTGTCGGGTACTTTCAAAACCCATGAAGTAAGAAATACTAGTCAGCGTGTAATAGTATTAAGTACACGAAAGAAAACAATGGAATTAAGGTCTACAAGTGTGTTAGTCTAATATTTATTTAACGGATTTAATGACTTCACTATACTCAATACCGTGACCGTGTCGTGTCTCGTGGCCGAATCTGATTGTATTACCTTAGTTTTCGTTGCTGTGCAATGATTGAGAACAACAGTCGCGACAGGGAAATCGGGAAATAGACTATCTTATAGTAAATTATTATCAACGGTGTGCAGTTAGGAGTAGGATGGGTTCAAAAAAATTGAGTTCCATTTACAGACTTACCCTTCTACAAATGTTCTATTTGCTAACCGAACACAATGATCCCACAATACAATGTACACTTCCTTGGGGACAGGAATACGTCTGTTGGAAATAATAAATCATTATTAAGGATGCGTTTAAAGGGTACCGGACTCATTTTTAACCGGTCCAAATGCTGACCGCCGGCTTAGGTGTTCCATTCACACGGGACTTAGCCATCCGAACAAAAATTCGTACGCTTAGCCGTGCAAATTTGGATCCGGTTCCGTGTAAAAAGAACGTATCTTTCATACAATCAAAGAGACGGTTCTGTGTAAACGGTATGCACAGGTTAAATTTTTGAGCAAGGTTTAAAATTCGTCAAGTACCGTCTAAACGCAGCCTGAGTTGGATAAAGTTCTTTACCCTCAAGATATCACAACCGTTTCCCCTAGACCTCTATCTGTTTAAGGACTGAAAATAAGTCTGCGCACGAGAATCACTTACTTCGAGAGCTGTGTCATCTTCATGCTAAAAACTTGAAATTCCTGAAAAAAAGGGCACAATTAAGCTATATATATTTCGTAATTTGCAATTAAATGATCCAGGTTCATACATCTGGACGTACGCTCACGCGATGTATAGGGTGGAGCAAGGGGAATATTTCCCCTAGTGGTGCTAATGCTACGTGAACAGGGCGATCTCTTTAGTCTAAATGACCCGCCTACTCCCACTCCCCCACCTTTCTTCTGTGGAGACAAAAACAAAAGACTTTTCCTTGATTAAAGAAACAAGGGTCACCTAACTTTGACATCAATTGTTTGGTATAGATCCATTGCAGCACGTCAGAATGCAGCTTTGGAGGACAACAAAATAGTTTTCAAATTCTTAGGAGATTAAAATTCTTTTGTTTTGTTTTATCCTCCAAATTGACGTCACATCCAAGGGGTGTATTAGTAGTAATCTTGTTAGAACGAGGTCAATAGCCTAAAATCCAGAAAGCGAGGAACGTTTTGACTGACTTACCCTAACTAAGATATCGACATAAGTATTGTGTTGTGACATAATGTCCTTGATATCCCACCGAACACCTTGCATCAACTGCAACGTCTACAGGAAAAATATACGCAAAAACAATATTAGAAAAATAAATAAATAAATTTAATGCGGAATTTCAAGTGCAGTTTTATAGGCGATGAAGAATGTTAAGACAAAAAAAAAAAACAATTGAGAAGACAATCCTGTAAGCACAGAACCATCACATAACTCTACTCAAGTCGCGTTGATGAGAGAAGCCCTCGTGACCGTTACCCTAGTCGTAGAAAGGAATTTGCGTGACTTTAAAACTAACGACACGGAAAAGGCGTGACGAGAACGGTGACTGTGCGGCGTCTCTGTGTTCGCGCAATCTGATTGGAGCAGATTTAGTCGCGCGCTTTACTTTAACTTGTTTGTTCAGTTTGTGTCGAAGGTGCACCATTATGGTTAGGTGATGGCTATTCCACGATCAAATTGAAAACGGTATCTCGAATACCTTTTCATAATCGATGACTCGAGCAGCTACTGCTCTGTAGGTGGGTTTACGAATCTCTTGGACTGTAGTTACCGTCTAAAAAGAACAAACACCGCACAAAATTACATATAAATAAATTCCTGAAATGTTGGCGTCAATATGTATTTATGCCCTGACTTATGGCGCACATGAAAAACTGCCCTTCAAATCAGAAGATGGGACTTATTAATAGGAGGCAATTTCCAGAGAGGGTCTTCTTCCAGTGAACTCTATTGGAATTAAGAATTGTTTTCAGGAGGGTAGCCTCTTCCGCAGCCGTTGCCAGTGAGGATTTGGGACCAAAACTAATGACCGTTGGGAAGGAGACTATCAGGAGGGGACAAACCGAAGAATCCGGGGAAAAGCGAGCTGCTTTTTTGTGTATTTACCTGTGAGTAAAACTGTGACAAAAAGGCGCGTTTGTTTTGAGGAATCATGGAATCGAGGTGGCTCTGAAGAAACTCGAATTGACTGGCGAGAAATACTCTGAAAAGAAAAAAAATCACAATATATGATTTCAAACTGACATTCAGAACAAGTAGTACAATAAACCTCTTTAGTCAAGTCAAACTAGTGGTCTATCCTCAATGCTGCATTCTGATTGGATAGTACTACTAGGCTATAGGTTATATGCTACCAGTAGCGAAAAGTGCCGGCTTTGAAAGCCAAAAAATTGAATTTAACTATAAAAGAAGACTTGTTTGCATCGAAATATTTGACCAACTAGTTGGATTTGACTTAAACAATTATTCCTCTCGCGCTCGTGACCTATAAGTCAATACCTCAATCGCGCTTCGCGGCCCTCATGGGCTACTGACTCATAGCCCATTCGAGCTTGAGGACTAATTGCTAATTAGCTGGTGCGCAATGTTTTTCCATTCCAGACCAGTCATTTTCTAGAGTATTATTTCTTTATCGATACGTAAATTCTTGTACTTAGAGCAAAAATTATTACAGATTGTACGAGATATATCAACCATATCGCACAGTCTTCATCAATCAAAACTGTCAAATGAGTGCGGACTATATTACAATATACAGTAAATTAATTTTTTGCTCTGAGTCCAAGATTTTATATATTGATAATATTCCAGAGTAAGGGATCAACCTTTTTTTCAATTTGATTATTTCTTTGTTTGACGGTTGTGTATGAGAAGACACATGAGTATGGGATTCACCTCAAACAAAGAATCTAATTCTCAAGTGAATGACAACACCCAAGGTAAAGAGGCCTATATTCATAGGAATAGGCACAAGGAATGATCACTTACAATGATTCAGTTGCTAGGATTCTTTCAGGAAGGCCATACATGTTGTGTATTTGAAGGTCAACCATTGGTGATAGATGAGGATGTGGAACCTTGAAATTCACGAAGACAACAAGTTAATCAATATTCACAGTACATGCTCCCATCAGTGGCTTATTTCCAAACGGCTAGAATCAGCACTAAGCGTCATTTATCAGTTCATTTTTAACACACTTGTAGAAAGTGCACCCTCGTATGCACCGAGAGAATTTTGTTCTCCAATGACAATAGGATGGACAAGAGATGTGGATATAAAGAAACGAAAATTACGTGAATAAATTATTCCCAGGAAAAAATGTTTTTGCTCAGTCGCTTTCCTTTTTGGACGCAGTGCAAGATATTAAAATCGGCCATGAAAAATTTGTTCGCGCAACTGGAAAAATGAAGTATACGGCTTGGTTATCTTCGTCAGAATGCGTCATACGCTTGCACATGACCCTGCGTAACATTAGTCAAAAAATGATATCATTTTCAAAAAGGCTTTTTTCTCTCCAGGTTTTCCGGTTTTTCCTCCCTCCACAAAAATCAACCTCTAAATTCTTACTCGATCAATCGGCTGTCTTATCAATTGGGTCATAAAACCTAATAGGCATTCAAGCCGTCCACCCAGGAGTGGTAAACGTCCTATGCACGCGAATCAACTTTCGTTACATGAAGTGAAAGAAAGAGAACGATGGATGGATGGAGGATTATCATGTGTCCTATTCATTCGCGTTGCTCAGCATAACATTAGTCAAACGATAAGGATGATTGAAAATTATCATAGTATAAGTCCTATGTAGGGGCATCAACCTTCGTACCATTACTAAAAGAAGAAAAGAAGCAAAGAAAATCGATGGTTGTCATGGTCACAATGAGAAGATCAATGTAAACGCGTTACCTTCATGTCGTCCGCGGGTGCTTCCATATTCATCTCTTGTTCCGGACTGAGGATCAGATTATCTGAGATACGCTTTAAAGTCGTCCGTAGTTTTATACTTAAGCCGTGTGTACTACCATCCACCTAAAGAAACCCATCAGAAGTCAAACATAAGGCGATTTGGGTTTCCTTCATTGATATTGAAAATAGGATACTTGATGTCGGCCTTGTAAAACATGTCTGATTCCTAAAATACTAGCAAATATAAAGTACAAGTCTTACTCACCAGAACATCCGGGGAAAAGAAAGATGTTACCTAAAACAAGGTATGACATAACGATAAGTTAGCAAATGCTATACATCAGACGATATATCTTGCGCATATAACGACCTAGAGTAATTATCATGAGGTTGATAAAAAACTGGGTCGAATTTCCTTTAACTTGCAAAGCAGCAATAAAAATAGACGTGTTTTGTTGTTTTTCTTTCTTTTCTTTTTTTTTTTTTTTTGCCTGTATTTTCGTATCAAAAAATAAGTTGAAACAAAAGGTTACTACGCTAGCATGGAGAAACTAGCGTTAACATTGAGTAGGGGAGTACAGAACGCAGCACAATCAAAAATAATATTCCTTACCGCGTAGAGATAGTAGTCAAAGAGTTGTGACATGCAGATCACTACGTCAAAGGCGATAGGTTTGAGAACATTCATCATCTGCATGTATTTGCCTGACAAGAAAAACCAAACACTTTCATACACTGACGATACACATATTTGGCTTATGTCAAACGTCGAACTTCACATGAGCCGAACCTAGTTGAAAAAATGGGTACGAAGGCGGTGTACTTCGATGTAATTAGGTTCTGCTCATATGAAGTTAGACGTTTCACATGAGCCTTAGACTGATGCTCATATCTTAACTATTGTCAAGTGCAAGTTCAAGGATAAAATACTTTGCGCAGTTGCGCACTAACGTAGGCAAACTAAGGTAAAAAAAAGAGATTTCTTGATTGGTGTCTTTTGGAGTCTGAGATCAAGAATTGAGAAGCATGAATATATCGTACTGCTAGAGCGCCTCTCATCGTTTGGTGGTCGATTCGAGTTTCGGACCCACCATCATGAGAGTAAAGTTGCTCCTGTGTTTTTAGGATTTCTCACCGGTTTATCTCCCTCCAGCTCTACGAATATCACCTCTTCTAAATAGACCCCTTGCATGTGACATCAGCGGTAGCTCAGTTTGGAGGACAAAACAAAAGAACATGTTTTAATATCCCGAAAGTTAGAAAACCATTGCTATGTCCCCCAAATTCTGACGTGTTGCAAGAGATCTATTCCATTTCGAACATGAAACAAGGGCCACAGGTTTGATAGTAAGGCTATGAAGTGTTACTGACACTCCCCAAACATGAACAATTAAAGACTGTTTCAAGCCGATCAACATATAGTTCATAGCTGATGTCAGCCATATTTTTCTATTTCGTGAGCTCTGCTCTATTTTCGTTACCCATTGAAAACTTAATCCACTTTTTGTCGAGGAAAAAAGGTAAATTATTTCCTGCAATATGCCAAGTTACTCACCAAAAACCCTCAACACGTTCAAAGTAGTGTTGGTAATGCAGGGCACGCGAGACAAGAACCGCTGGTGTTTACGACTGAGTAAATATCCATCCGATCTACAAAACAGAAAAGAAACCAAATGATATAAGGGTGAGTGACAGTTGTACCACTGCTCTGCCTCCATGGCTTCAGGAATCGGGACAGCCTATGTAGCAAGCAGTTGGTATATTGTATTCATATGAATCACATATAACACACTAGAGAGAACAACAATACAATACAATAGGCTTTCTGAATACATTACATCAACTGAGTGCTCTGTCTAGCCGATCTAAAATAGTGACGTAGAAATGACGTCACTGCAAAACAGAGGTGTAGACCTTTGCAACAAAAATATATAATTCATTAGTAATTGTGTTACTGTTATCTACCTCTTATTATCAACGTTATTTGTTCATTTTGTGGCCTGAGAATCAATAATTTCAAGTGGAAAAGTGACACCTTAGTTTTGCAAACTTTCTCCATTCTGATTGGCTAACATCTCAGATCGGCTGGGTAGTTTCTTCCTTCAGGAATCAGAAAGCATTACTCACCTTCCAACAGGAATCTCGCCTGTTTTTTCGTCAACGTAATCCAGCTTCAACTCATCTAGAAATTGGTTTTACAAACCATGTTCAATAAAACATAAAATATTTGAAATATAACGCGCGTGCTGAATGGCTGGCTACCGTTATCATAAGAGAGAACACGAGACACGCTAGCGCAAAATCGCACCGTAAAACATTTCATAAAAACCAATATAAAAGGGCTGCTTATGGTCTCCGTGCTGTGATATAAAACCCTCTGGGAGCTGTAGAACACTCAAAAAACGAAAGAAACTAAGCTTGTTTCTCTCTTGCTCTATTGGTCTTCAGCTTCTAGCGTGTTTATACCACAGTACAGACATGCGCGCGCGTTTCATATATTACTTATATTGTAATAACGGTATAATAAATCTCTCATATGAACTTCGTTTTTAGGGGGAAAAAAGTATGCTCCGTCTTACAAACCATGCTCGTTACAACACAATATACAAAAGTGCGAATAATTTCTGATACAAATTTTGTTTCAGTTTTTGAAGAAGAAAAAAAGTATCCATGTTTGCTTGTTGCGTATTTACCTGCAATATCTTCATCGTCGTCGTCTTCCTCGTCATCATTGTTCCCATCATCTCCGTCAAGCTAACAGGAAAAGCAAACATACTATTAGACCAAAATACTTTTCCTGTTTTAACAGTACTATGACTTGACAAAGGATTGGCAGCCGGTTTCAAAGGGCAACCAATGAAGTTGACACCCTTCAAAAACATTCACGGTCTATTGAAACAACCTCTGGCCGGCTGTTCAGAGTCAAGGCACGGCTAACTCGATGATTGAATTAGAACTTAGGTCGTTGGGTTTTGCAAACCACATATGAGACCAAACGAAGTAAAGGTTTTACAAAAAAATTTATTGTGTATAATACGACTTTCTATTCTATTCTATGGCGTATTTTTTTTCGCAGGACTTTTAAGTAATAAAAAATAAAACAATAATAATAACGCAGCCGCATAGCACAACTTCTATATCTCGCAGATTATCATAAATCAAGTGTATTCTATTCAACTTCTCTTACAGTAACCTCTATATCTTGCAGATTATTATAAATCAAGTGTATTCTATTCAACTTCTCTTATAGTAACCTCTATATCTTGCAGATTATTATAAATCAAGTGTATTCTATTCAACTTCTCTTATAGTAACCTCTATATCTTGCAGATTATTATAAATCAAGTGTATTCTATTCAACTTCTCTTATAGTAACCTCTATATCTTGCAGATTATCATAAATCAAGTGTATTCTATTCAACTTCTCTTATAGTAACCTCTATTTTATTCACAAAGTACTGACCCCATTCTGTGCCATAACGTCTTCCCCTTCATCTTCCACGTACACATCATCAAATGGATTTCCTTGTGTTGCATAACGTGAGAAGAACCCTGGGGGAAACGTGCAACGTCTGTAAGAAACTTCATGCTCCTACTTCAATAGTTGATCGTTAGATTTTTAAAAGCTGCTGCGAGGGGAATAGGGAGGGGGGAGGAAGGAAAACTTGTACTGAGATACCCATGGTGTAGGAGATACCCATGTCGGGTTTTTATTCTACAGTTTTTTTAAATTATCTACAAAATTATTTTTTAAATTAGTTCTCTCAGTCTAAATGGCCCGGTTTTAGTAGTCGCACTGTAATCATTCAAAGTTTTTTTTCTACAGCCTACAGCCATCCTACAGCCATCCTACAGCCATCCTACAGCCATCCTACAGCCATCCTACAGCCATCCTACAGCCATCCTACAGCCATCCTACAGCCATCCTACAGCCATCCTACAGCCATCCTACAGCCATCCTACAGCCATCCTACAGCCATCCTACAACCATCCTACAGCCATCCTACAGCCATCCTACAGCCATCCTAAAGCATACATCTTCTTCCAAAAATCCAGACCCATTACACTTATTCAGGTATCTTGAAAAAGAAGGCTTTCGAGAACAGGAATCTAGATGCTGAACTTGTCTTCAAAAATATAGTAGGTATAATAAGCAGAAAGAAAATGGGGACCGGTCCCCCTGGATACAACTTTGGTGAGATCCATCAAAACTCTACCAGATAAAAATTGCCATTGACGGGTTACCTGTTTCAGTGGTCACGTTCATGTTCCCGGATGCTGTACGTCGGTGCGTTTTGATCAGCGGTATTTGTTGGTGTTTCATGAATCGAAATTCCTGTACAAAACAAATATTTAGATCCCCTAACCAATATTTCGGTAACAAAGAGTCTCGGCCATCTGGGTATGTTATAAAAGCAAGTAAAGCACGCGGTCAGAGTGGAGACCGTTCTCTCTGTCATCAACTTCGCATTATCTAACACTTACCTGTAAATCCATAATCTTAAAGGAAGCCTTAACAGGACAGAGCTGCCAGGCCTCGTTCTCCAAAAACATTCTTAACTCCTCCATTCTCGACCTGAAGGGAAATGGCATCGAGACATCATTGTTTTCTACGCAAGCAATATAACTTGTACTCTTTATAAATATGTTACAGATCATCCCATGTTAGTGAACCCAGCTTAAATCCAATATAAACATCTCTCTTTGAATTTCCTCTCATAAGGATGAATGAATGTAGAGCAAATTTAGTAGGGTACGTTAGATCACTGCTCGTTGAATCAAAATGCTTGGATACTGCAACGTCTCTATCATGGCACGGCACGGCATAAAGAGTCATACTATATGATCTGCTCCAGCTCCAGCAGTTATACTACTCACCTATGGTAATTCTTGAAGTATTTTACAGACTGTTTACGGAGTGACTCGTTGAGATCTTCTGATTTACTGCCACAGAATTCTTCACCAACCGATATCAATCTACAAGGTATTATTGGACTTAACTCAAATGCGTGCGCACTTGTAAATGCACTTGTAATCTGCCCAACATAACATGCGCGTGTTGAGGGGTACATCCGTGGTTATCAGAGATTCTATTTCCTTCATTTCTGAGGCATTTCTGCGCTATCAACTGAAGTGGTACAGGAAGAGGAGGGTGCAGCATCTCTCCTCTTATCCAACCCCAAACAGTAACTGGATTGATCTATATTTACATCGTGGCATGGTCCCTTGATTACATTCCCCCCCCCTCCCCCCACAAAAAGGAGATGAAGTTTGGGGTATGGAAATAAGTCAAGAAATGAACTTTTTAAGTTGATGAAACAATAGCCTTGTTATTGATATGCTATACCTGTTGACGAGGTCCAACACAAAGATGAAGTCATCATACTTGAAGTAGGACAGGTCTGTACCAAGTAAATGAGTCTTGATGCGTTCCTGGACTTCCTGGAAACCAGATGTCATAAATATCAGTGAAATGAAAAATGTTACACGCTACACTGTTGATCTGGGTCCGGGGACCGACTTGATCCCCGGTAGCAGCGATGAGATTCGAGCGTGTCGGATCTCCACCCTTCACTGAATGATTTTATTGAACCCTCAAGCAACCTCTAGGCTATTCTAAGTCAGGACATGAATAATTTACAGATGGAATAGGGAAATCAAGGGAAAAATCCAAGCAACTCTAGTAACATGTGTCGCCGAGTTCAGGAATCGATATTACTACTTTTATCATTGACGTGTGACCCGCGAAGCTCGACGTCTCCTGTGCAATATCAGATCAAAAAAAACAATATTTTGAGTGAGATTTTGGACTGAATTGAATTCAAGAGGATTCAAATGTTTAATTCATTCAAAAATCTCAAGATATTGTTTTTAGTTTCAGTTCTTTCATTGACGCCGGGCCGTCGAAATGCTAGTCGGCAAACGAGACACGAAGCTTCTATTTGCAGGCCGTACTTTAACGATAATACATGTAGTATGTAGTAATAGTAGAATCATTGCGGGAAAAAAACTTTTTTTACCTTCCATATCCTATTGAGCCCGTGATCCAGTTTCTGTCTAATATAATTTCTATTGTAGGTGGCTTCAGCGGTCTTTTCATCATCTTTGTTTCCATTAGTGACATCTGTTTCAGTGACGTGCATGGCTGGGTCATACTGCTCGTGCCAACAAATCACCTTATGGTAGTTGAGCATTACAGACCACAACACCTGTACATCAAAACAACAACATTAAAGACAGCGATACATGTGCTGTAGCATTAGAGAATGTTTCGTATGAGTGGGAAACAATCCAGCAAATTCGTAGCGCAGTGTAGCAGGGCCGTATATGTTACCATTACCTTAAGGCTCAGGTCAAACGTTCCACTTCGCATGAGCCGAACCTAATGACATTAAAGACCGCATTTTTTTCCCATTGTTTCAATTAGGTTCGGCTCATGTGAAGTTCGACATTTGGTCTGAGACTAACTAGAAGACATTAAGAAGACATTTTAATGTTACGGCATGTCATACCTTCTACGTTCTGTAAGGCAGTACCTCACGTTTCCCACTCATACAAAAACCGGCGCTTTAGCCGTTTAGACAATAAAGAGATGACCCTAGAAGTTTTGCTTCTATATTAAAAAAATATTGTTTTATTCTTATATTTAAATAAAGATTATTTTAGTATTACATCAGTATTAAAGATTTATTCGAATGCGTAATTGGTAAGTAAGGAAATCATACTCAAGGAAATGACACATGGCTCGAAATGAGTAAAGGTATTAATATATTATCTACTGTATACATAGTAGCTTGTTTTACCTTACAAAGACCCATTAAGCAAGGCGTGAAATGCTGAGTTTCAACTTTCTAGAGTAAGAAAGATAAGTATGATAAATGAAGATATCCGATCAACTGCCGCCTGATTGTCGGTGACCGAGCGTTGCCCGACTATCGGTCGTACGTTGACCATATGTTGGCAAACGCTCGGCGATAGTCAGGCAATGTACGGCCAACACTATTGGAAAATTTTCGATTCCTGTTGTGGGGCGATGCATGGCCAACAGGTGGCCAATAGTCCACCAAGTAAAAGTGCCTATTGATACCAATTTGACAGACAAGTATCTTAAAATCCCTTTTCTTTCTCGCCTTCCCCAATTGCCGTCCTCTCAATTCGCTTCTTCCCAATTCTCTTCCCTTCAATCCCCGCCCTTCTCTGCAAATATATCCGCCCTTCTCTGCAACTATCCCAGCCCTTCTCTGCAACTATCCCAGCTCTTCTCTGCAACTATCTCTGCCCTTCTCTGCAACTATCCCTGTCCTTATCTGTTGTTTTACTTACTTTACAGAGCTCTCCAAAATGCACATGCTGTAGACCATCCTCAGCAACATATTCTGGAGGATCATCCTATAATAAACACGATGCATTAGTATAAATACTTCCATAAACCTCTTTACCTTGGGAGTAATGTTTTCCTATTTCAGACCATGTGTCATTCCCTAGAGTATCCTTTCTTTGTTTAACAATTGCACATGAGAACAGACATGAATATGGTTACAAATGAGTAATCTTATTCTCTGAAGAATAGCATTTGGTCTACAATGGGAAAACAATGTACAAGATAAAGAGGTCTGTTTGATATTATAGGGTCATAGGGGATTAAAACATGGAGCTTATGTGAATCACACTCTCTATTGCTCAACCTACAACCCACATAACTCTGGACACATCAGTTTTTTTGGTGTGTTTAGCAAGTAATTTGCCATCAAATTCATATATGCCCAAGTTTTGGGGATTTTAATTACAGTACGCCAAAACCATAATAGGTACAGTATCTTGAAGTCATGATAATCAAACAGCATACAGAAAGCAAGCATAAAGATCAATCTAGGGTTCCTTTCACTTCATATTCTCAGAGATTTCATTTAGCACATTTTCAAGGGAATCCTGTGCAGGAAGGGGATACACAAACAGTGACACCACCCCTGGATCCACCTCAAGAACCCTAAATGGTTATAATATCTGGTTAGGTGGATATACTGTATATGAATGTCAAGCATGTACAGTACATTAGTAAGACATGTGTGCATACAAAGAAAATACAAACAACTATTGGGATGTTTCATGGTGTGACAAGAGAAAGCATTAGGGTTTTCCGATTTACCGGCCTTGGCACTATTAGTTCCATAGACTTAATACCAAAGTAACTTTAACCTCAAGTTACGTTTTAGTTAAAAGCCACAACTCATTTTGTAATGCGAATACCAGTAAATAATAGAGTTTAGTATGCCATTTTTATTTAACCTTGAGATATGGTTTCAAAATTACTGAATTATCCTGGTTTTCTAAAATCATGCATCACCATTTTCAGTCGGCATAATATTTTATATTAGTTACCGCATGTCATGTGTCAAATGGCTTTATTTGTAGCTCGTGTTTATCATTATTTTCAAAAAAAATATTAAGCATTCCATGTATCCATGGAAAAGTTTTAAAAGTACAAATTATATAATGCAACTTTAATCTTTGAAAATATCAAACCCGGGAAAAGTCGTGCGATAAGAGGGTCTTCCAATAGCTCCACGATGTTGAACAGGCTTGTAATTATCACAAGAGGATTACAAAAAAAGGTAGGAAAAGTCGGAGGTCATATGATATCATCAAACATCAATTGTTGATGTGAACAACAACCGTTATCGTCAGATATGCAAATAAAGGAAGCGGTGGAGGAACCATAATTATTTTAGGATGATCTTAGTCGTCACGGTCAGGAAATGCTGGATGCATGTCAAATTTTGCACGGATTTAAATATTTAAACTAATAATATAATTGAAAGTGCAGTCATGGGGAACTCAAATGTAATGACAGTTGCAGTTTGCACAACTAAATTTGATTATATCAGAATTATAGCAGGCTTCGAATTCTCTTCGTAACCTTTATACTTTTCAAATTTCAGGTTTCAATAACTCGTTATAAAACTCGTTTCATTATGATGAACTTTAAATCATTCTGCTAATTAACGCTGAGTTAATACAATATTCACGTGCCTTGTGTACACATAATGCTCAGGTGTCCATGTGCATGTTTTGTACAATTGTTTTTATAAGTATTTAGCATTGAGATGTCTCAACAACTTCTAAAGTGCTCGCTTCTACGAGCCATGGAGCTTTACAAAAGTTATTTCAAAGCTGTTGTGTTGTTCGTCCAAAAAATGGAGAAGTGTAAGGGTCTAAAGGAATTTTACTCTGAAGCGGGCAAGGCAGGAGATTCCGGTTTTAAAAAGGCCACGGAAAGAGTTCGAAAAAGAGCTGCAAAATTGCTGCTGAAAAGGTAAGCATCAAGATACTTTAATACTTTATGCAAATGAAGAAAGATTTCAAATTTTGTGTCGAGATTTTTGTTACTCTTGTTACTATACCTACGACATCATCAAACATAAAGTTTAGCTAATAGTTTGTGTAGTTAAATAATATATTAATTTTTCTTCCCTTTTCTTCGTTTCAATCAATCACGGTACCAATAATCCAGTCAACCGATTCAATCTAATAACGTGAACACGAATATAGCGGAAGAATTTGACAGAAGCCAAGCAGATGACGACCTTGGATCTTCCGTGGAAGACGGAACGACACCGAGAACACAACTTCTCTTCGTCTTGATATTGATAGCAACGATAAGAGATTCTCGGCTGTTGATGCACAAGGTGGTACGGATGGCTTGGCAATACGTACTGGTGTCCTAAATAAAATAATGCAGCCAGACGAAAAGACTGGCCATTAAAAAATGGGCAGATACCATTTCTGATTCCAGCTCAAGCTCTAATGAATAAAATAACAAAAATACAGACTGCTCAGTGAACGTTAAGTGGTATTTAACTACCAGTAAGTTAACCGAGGTCCTTGGTTTTAGTATATTCTGTTCATTGTAATTTGGCGAATTTACCAGCACATGCGGATTAAATATTAATATCGTTAATGTTCATTCTTAAATCTTCATTGCCAGTATAGCTTTCTTGTTAGCTTTTACGTCCATGCTTTCACTTCAAATGATATAAAATATATAAATTTTACTGAATATGCTCTTATTGAATTCGGACGGTAAATAAAATTGACGCCGCCATATCGTTATCATATCATATGCTAGACTAACGGCTATATTAAATAAATATATATCTAGCTGCGCAGTAGGCTACTGAGTAAAATAAGCAGAACTAGTGTGCTTGGTGCTGATAACTAATGTACTTGTGTTGATAAAATATGTTATATTCATACTTGTGACTAAAAAATATGTTTGTTAAAAGATATAACTAGCTAAAAACTAGTGTGAGCTGCGTCGGTGTTTCTAATGAAACGGTAATGATGAAAAGGTAAATTATACACCGTGAAAAGATGAAAAAACTTACTGACGTTTCGGACGCTAGTCCTTCGTCGGAGTCTTTTACTGTTTGTTAAAAGGAAAAATATATGCCATTTATGCCAACACATGAGAGAATATATTTTTTCTCCAGATCTATCCCGAAAGTGTTAGTCCAAAAAGCAAAATTTTATTCCCCATACCTTTAGATCATCCCTTTTTATCTCTGTTTTAAAAACGACGAACAAACAGAAAATTTAAAGTGCTATAATTTGGAACTTTTAAAGTTGGTATTATCGTCTGGTACTATTAGTGCCAAAACCGCGTTTATACCGGTAAATCGGAAAACTCTAGTATAGAAAATGCAAATGTGTAGATTTGATATACAGGTGTAGCATATGATGGGAAGGATGAGTAAAATAGTACCAACGAATATACAACACAGCTTCCCTGCATTCTGATTGGCTGTATATTTTTTATGGTGTGGGATAAACATGGTATATAACTTGATTTGTCATTGGGAGCATACAGTGTACCTCGACATGGTCCAATATGACAGAGAAGGATACTTGGTTGATATGATTCATGAAGTGGATTATCAATTGATCCATGGAGATCTGCATTAATAACAAAACCTGTACTGTAAGTTAATGAATATGGAGAAGTGATGATTGGTAAATATTTCACAATCTGTGAGTCTTCGAGCATTGAGGTAATATATATATATTTACCATAACCACTGAGCCATAATGAATAATTTTGTTTTAGCATAATCTTAGAATAGCGCAGCGCAACCATGTCGTCATAAAAACGAAGACAAAGGGGAAATTTGGAAAAACAAACTTACTAGTATACTTTCAGCAAATAGTTTTCACAGCCGATCGCAATTGATCTTAGTTTACAGGGGTTATTATTAATTTAAGTAGAAATAATAAAATCGGTTCATATAATTCTTGTAGCAGTTAAACAGAATGCAATGTTTGTCTGAATCTTTAAGCTATTTTTAGAATTAGTGCGCTGCACTATTGAATATCAGAGAAATAACGAAATTGGAGGTAGAATAACGTTTTATATTAGTATTACTATCAACCCTAGTATTACTTCTGCCCTGGAAAACTTTGGAAAACTTCATAATCACCACTCTAGCAGTGATTATCATCTCAAAATCACTGGTCACTCGACAAATCACAGAGCGCAAAACTATATTCCAGTCTAAATCATACAAAGTTGAATTATTAATCTGAAGATTCTTGTACTGAACCCAGTGATTTTGAAAACCTTTCTTCAAATTTGATTTTTTCTTTCTCTTCTATCAGGTCATACAGTCTTACATGAAAAACCCACATTGGGTGAAGAAACTGGGTCAGACTCGTCAGACTGAAAGACTTATCTTTACATTTATGTAATGTAAATGGCCATCCCAGGAGATCATAACCTTATTATTCTCAATATCAGCAATGAATGTTTGTTTGAATGCTAGTAATGTAGAAAGAAATACCTGTGTTTTGCCAAGATATCTGTATGCAGTTTGTAATCTTTCATAGTAGGCTGGGTCAAAGTTGTTACATATTCGTACCAAGGCAAGGTCAAGTTGTTTCTGTTGAGATAAAAGTACAGAATCAGATATTTCAGTAGAATAGATACCGGCAGTTGATAACAGGCCCTTAAGGGATTGAGGAGGGGAAAGAGAAGAAGGGTCCTCCTCCTCCCCCTCCCTCCAAATTCCTGTATGCCGTTTGATATTAATTTTCAAAACAAACAAATCTGACCCTAAAAGGTATGGAATCAGCTGGAATTCAGGAGACCCTAAAAGGTCCATTGAGCCCCAGTACCCACTTTTCAGGAGAGTCCCCCCCCTAGCTTTTTTCCCATAAGGGCCCTTCCTCCTTTCCTTCGCCCGAGTCTCACTCCCTTCCCCAATTCCCTAAGGGCCTGCAAATGGAAGATCATTAATATTAATCTAGTGCTAAACACAGACGCCTATTTTGACAAGGGAGCCTCCTACTGAATCTCAATCCTCTGAGAATTAACAATATATTAATAGATTACTCAAATTAACAATCTTAAAAATATTTCATACATACCTCAATATCAATCAAAGTCTCCTGCAGATTTGAGCTTAATTCACTGAAAACCGAAAATACCTTAACATTAGTTAACAGAATGTATTTTTAATGGTAATATCACTCATAACTCCTACTTCTTGTTTTACTGTTGTTGTTTTTTCTTTCCCAGCTTTGTTCCTTTCATTTCCTTTCCTTTTATTATGTAGCCAATATTTCTATTCTTCCTTATTTTGAATTGACTCATTTTGATTTGAAAGTCAAAGCCTGCTTTAGAGAAACTTAATGCCAACTGGACAGTTGGATAATTTACAGTTAATGTACATGTATTTTATCTCAGCTTAGAACAGGCACCCAAGCTGTTAATATAGACACTTTTCTTTGTGTCTTTGGTATCTATTTTAACAGGGTTCAACTGCAGACTCCTCTCCCTAAAACTCCCCCCCCCCCCTCCCCCAATTGCCTCTATTCATGGTTTTGAAATGGACAATAGGCAGACCAGTCAATGTTGCAGCAGTTTTCCCATTGGAATAAAAATCCTGTCCCACAAACTACAAAGTATCAATTCTTAAGAGTACCACATGTATAATGAAGCATTTTTTTCTAATTTTTACAGGACAGGACAGGACAGAATTGAAACAATTTGTGATCAATTTTTCGCGATCAGAAATTTAAATTCTGAGATATTCTAACAAATTTGTTAACCTTTTGGGACATAGCAACCGTAACTAAGGGGAGTCTGTGTTCCTGTTCTCTTAGCAGCAGAAGAAAGACATGATTCAGATGCACCATTAACTTACTCATCTGCTCAATGTCATCTTTAATTAAAGAACATTTAACAATGGACAAAACATGAACCTTACCTAATACATTCATAATGCTTGAAAGCTCTGGCTGCTTTTTCACATTCAAGACAGAGAGTTATGGCTCCTGGATAGTCTTCCTCCTGTTTATAGTTGTACAACAATAGCATTTTAAAAAACAAGAAATTATAATTACTAGACGAATGAAACAAAAAAGTACTACATGTAGATTGACAGTCCTACCTCTAACATCTCTTTCAATCTGACATCAGTTCTTTGCTGCAAAACAAAAATGTATGAATAGAATTATCATTGGAAAATGAGTAAATGATAGCAATGCACCTTTTCTGGAATAAAAAACAAGTTCCATTCTGATTGCCACCATGATGTAACGTTACAGCTACAGTATAAACAGTATATACTTACATGTATTTCAATACAGTTTATAGTCACCAAAAAACCTAGAAAGCTGAGATCACTGAGAATCATGAGGAAATGTTTTATATCCAACAAGTAAAGCTTTTGACACAAATTGCAGCAGTTGAGGATGCTCAGAGGGAGGTTAACTTGTAACTGGTAGAAGATCTCAAGTATATAAACAGTTATCAAGTGGTTGAAACATGCAAAATATATCTACCCATAATCCTTGTCAGTCTCAGCTTTGTAGCTTTTCAGGTGACTGACTTTATTGAAATAAGTGTATACATGTTGGTGTATGAAATAAAATGATTGAGTGGGAAACATAAACAACAGAATGGAATCTTACCAGTGTCTTGATAGTTCTGAGTGAATCCAATAGAGTAATCAGGTGTTGTTTCTTCCTGTGTTTTGCTAGAATACCAAGACCACCAACAGATACTCCTCTTCTTGCTTTATCTAGATGTCTGTAAGGATAATCAAATAAACCCACCCACCATCAATCAAAAATGACAGAAGTAGGCTAGAGGCTATTAGTTGACTAAATACTACATGTATGTACAGTAAATCTTGTAATTTTGATTCCAAATATGTTAATTGGAATTTTACTAATAAAGTGTACCAATAAAAATAAACATTTCAGCTTGCTCTTTCTGAAAATAAATAGCTTTAGTTCCTGAAAATATGGCAGGCCGTAATTCACCATTTTCACACTAACCATCACATGGAACAAATTGTATTGCATTGTGTTATGGTCACCAAAAGGTTCGGACATAGTTCTCGGATTTCAATAGGAATGTACTGATTTTTCAACAAATTATTTAATACTTGATTTGTTTAGTTAGTATTGATTGAGGTTTTTCTTAGTGCTCTTTAGAGAAACAGATGAACAAAAAAGGTAAATAAATGTGTTCAAAAGCCAGTACATTTGGTACAGGAATCTGAGAACAATGTCCAAACTTTTTGGTGAGGCCATAACACAATGCAATATATATAATTTATATTACTGTACATTATGGCTAGCACAAAAATGGTGAATTACATAGGGTTCATGAAAACTGATAATCAATCAATACAGCCACAGCATCAACCCTATAGTTACCACCCATCATCATATACTGACAATATGGTTCCTTACTCCTGGTGTTTCTACATACCTCCTCCCCCTGTCACATATCGACGAAGCATTCTGCAGTGCTTCCTGTAGCTCCATTACTCTTTGAAGTTCCTGGATGTTGATGAGAATCAGAACTCGTAAGGGGGTTGAAATGTGGAATAGCCATACATTTCTTTTTTCACATAATGCTCCAAGATATTCAACTATTTTATTGATGAATTTCTTTAATTTAAGACGTCCTCTCGATCTTGGTTCAAAAAATTCCAAAACTAAATCAAAGACAGATATCCCAAATTTTTGACAGAAAGATTTAGTAAATATTCTATTAACAGGCCTGTAGCAGGGGTAAAATTATTGCCAGAGGGGGCTAATTTTGCCACGCCCCATATGACCGTATCGATTGAAGCATTTAAATGGTTTCTTTCAAGTATGTGCTTTATTTCCGCATGTCTTGTTTTGAGTTTTCATCATTTACAAATGCCAACTATGTCAACTTTTTTTGGAAAAATGAGTTGACTCTATCAATAATTTTAAGATAATAGTGTTTGACATTTAGCTGGACGTTTGCTTTAAAAAAAGTTATTGGGGGGCCCAGGCATCCCCGGCCCCTCCCCCCACTACAGGCCTGATTAAAAATCAAAAAATTAATTGTGACATTTGCTATGTGAGAGAAGCAGCCATCTTGAGACCAAACTCCAAGCATGGTATTAAAACTCCTAATTTGTATAAATGAATATTCTGGATTATGGATATAGACCACCTAATAAATTTTTCTTTCATTATTATTATTAAATCATTCTTTAATTAATGATTAATGACATTCTTTACACATACCTGGACATATGCACTATGATTTTCAAGAACTTTCCTGTACAGTTTCTTTGAAACCTTTTTTGAGAAAGAAAAGAAAAAATATTAATATTAACAAATGCCTTCACAATGACACACACAAAATCAATGAAAATTAATTTGTACACGTCATGTAACTGTGACACAATGTAGGGCCACAATTGCCCAACTTCCGGCTAAACATTGTCCAAGCATTGGCCTACTATCAGCCATACACTGACCAAGTATTGACCTA
Source organism: Actinia equina (assembly GCA_011057435.1). Lineage (NCBI taxonomy): Eukaryota > Metazoa > Cnidaria > Anthozoa > Actiniaria > Actiniidae > Actinia > Actinia equina. The sequence continues at coordinate 228,435 of WHPX01000339.1, read as the reverse complement.
CTATCAGCCATGTACACTGACCAAGTATTGGCCTACTATCAGCCATACACTGACCAAGTATTGGCCTACTATCAGCCATACACTGACCAAGTATTGGCCTACTATCAGCCATACACTGACCAAATATTGGCCTACTATAAGCCATACACTGACCAAGTATTGGCCTACTATCAGCCATACACTGACCAAGTATTGGCCTACTATCAGCCATACACTGACCAAGTATTGGCCTACTATCAGCCATACACTGACCAAGTATTGGCCTACTATCAGCCATACACTGACCAAGTATTGGCCTACTATCAGCCATACACTGACCAAGTATTGGCCTACTATCAGCCATGTACACTGACCAAGTATTGGCCTACTATCAGCCATACACTGACCAAGTATTGGCCTACTATCAGCCATTCACTGACCAAGTATTGGCCTACTATCAGCCATACACTAACCAGGTATTGGCCTACTATCAGCCATACACAATGTCCAAGCATTGGCCTACTATCAGCCATACACATGTCCAAGCATTGGCCTACTATCAGCCATACACAATGTCCAAGCATTGGCTTACTATCTGCCATGCACTGACCAAGTATTGGCCTACTATCAGCCATACACTGACCAAGTATTGGGCTACTATTAGCCATACACTGACCAAGTATTGACCTACTATCAGCCATACACTGACCAAGTATTGGCCTACTATCAGCCATACACTGACCAAGTATTGGCCTACTATCAGCCATACACTGACCAAGTTTTGGCCTACTATCAGCCATACACCTGTCCAAGCATTGGCCTACTATCAGCCATACACAATGTCCAAGCATTGGCTTACTATCAGCCATACACTGACCAAGTATTAGCCTACTATCAGCCATACACTGACCAAGTATTGGCCTACTATCAGCCATACACTGACCAAGTATTGACCTACTATCAGCCATGTACACTGACCAAGTATTGGCCTACTATCAGCCATACACTGACCAAGTATTGGCCTACTATCAGCCATACACAATGTCCAAGCATTGGCTTACTATCAGCCATACACTGACCAAGTATTGGCCTACTATCAGCCATACACTGACCAAGTATTGACCTACTATCAGCCATGTACACTGACCAAGTATTGGCCTACTATCAGCCATACACTGACCAAGTATTGGCCTACTATCAGCCATACACTGACCAAGTATTGGCCTACTATCAGCCATACACTGACCAAATATTGGCCTACTATAAGCCATACACTGACCAAGTATTGGCCTACTATCAGCCATACACTGACCAAGTATTGGCCTACTATCAGCCATACACCTGTCCAAGCATTGGCCTACTATCAGCCATACACAATGTCCAAGCATTGGCTTACTATCAGCCATACACTGACCAAGTATTGGCCTACTATCAGCCATACACTGACCAAGTATTGGCCTACTATCAGCCATACACTGACCAAGTATTGGCCTACTATTAGCCATGTACACTGACCAAGTATTGGCCTACTATCAGCCATACACTGACCAAGTATTGGCCTACTATCAGCCATTCACTGACCAAGTATTGGCCTACTATCAGCCATACACTGACCAAGTATTGGCCTACTATCAGCCATACACTGACCAAGTATTGGCCTACTATCAGCCATACACTGACCAAGTATTGGCCTACTATCAGCCATACACCTGTCCAAGCATTGGCCTACTATCAGCCATACACAATGTCCAAGCATTGGCTTACTATCAGCCATACACTGACCAAGTATTGGCCTACTATCAGCCATACACTGACCAAGTATTGGCCTACTATCAGCCATACACTGACCAAGTATTGACCTACTATCAGCCATGTACACTGACCAAGTATTGGCCTACTATCAGCCATACACTGACCAAGTATTGGCCTACTATCAGCCATACACTGACCAAGTATTGGCCTACTATCAGCCATACACTGACCAAGTATTGGCCTACTATCAGCCATACACATGTCCAGGCATTGGCCTACTATCAGCCATACACAATGCCCAAGCATTGGCTTACTATCAGCCATACACTGACCAAGTATTGGCCTACTATTAGCCATACACTGACCAAGTATTGGCCTACTATCAGCCATACACTGACCAAGTATTGGCCTACTATCAGCCATACACCTGTCCAAGCATTGGCCTACTATCAGCCATACACAATGTCCAAGCATTGGCTTACTATCAGCTATACACTGACCAAGTATTGGCCTACTATCAGCCATACACTGACCAAGTATTGGCCTACTATCAGCCATACACTGACCAAGTATTGGCCTACTATCAGCCATACACTGACCAAGTATTGGCCTACTATCAGCCATACACTGACCAAGTATTGGCCTACTATCAGCCATACACCTGTCCAAGCATTGGCCTACTATCAGCCATACACAATGTCCAAGCATTGGCTTACTATCAGCCATACACTGACCAAGTATTGGCCTACTATCAGCCATACACTGACCAAGTATTGGCCTACTATTAGCCATGTACACTGACCAAGTATTGGCCTACTATCAGCCATACACTGACCAAGTATTGGCCTACTATCAGCCATACACTGACCAAGTATTGGCCTACTATCAGCCATACACTGACCAAGTATTGGCCTACTATCAGCCATACACTGACCAAGTATTGGCCTACTATCAGCCATACACTGACCAAGTATTGGCCTACTATCAGCCATACACCTGTCCAAGCATTGGCCTACTATCAGCCATACACAATGTCCAAGCATTGGCTTACTATCAGCCATACACTGACCAAGTATTGGCCTACTATCAGCCATACACTGACCAAGTATTGGCCTACTATCAGCCATACACTGACCACTTATTGACCTACTATCAGCCATGTACACTGACCAAGTATTGGCCTACTATCAGCCATGTAAACTGACCAAGTATTGGCCTACTATCAGCCATACACTGACCAAGTATTGGCCTACTATCAGCCATACACTGACCAAGTATTGACCTACTATCAGCCATGTACACTGACCAAGTATTGGCCTACTATCAGCCATACACTGACCAAGTATTGGCCTACTATCAGCCATACACTGACCAAGTATTGGCCTACTATCAGCCATACACTGACCAAGTATTGGCCTACTATCAGCCATACACTGACCAAGTATTGGCCTACTATCAGCCATACACCTGTCCAAGCATTGGCCTACTATCAGCCATACACAATGTCCAAGCATTGGCTTACTATCAGCCATACACTGACCAAGTATTGGCCTACTATCAGCCATACACTGACCAAGTATTGGCCTACTATGAGCCATGTACACTGACCAAGTATTGGCCTACTATCAGCCATACACTGACCAAGTATTGGCCTACTATCAGCCATTCACTGACCAAGTATTGGCCTACTATCAGCCATACACTGACCAAGTATTGGCCTACTATCAGCCATACACTGACCAAGTATTGGCCTACTATCAGCCATACACTGACCAAGTATTGGCCTACTATCAGCCATACACCTGTCCAAGCATTGGCCTACTATCAGCCATACACAATGTCCAAGCATTGGCTTACTATCAGCCATACACTGACCAAGTATTGGCCTACTATCAGCCATACACTGACCAAGTATTGGCCTACTATCAGCCATACACTGACCAAGTATTGACCTACTATCAGCCATGTACACTGACCAAGTATTGGCCTACTATCAGCCATACACTGACCAAGTATTGGCCTACTATCAGCCATACACTGACCAAGTATTGGCCTACTATCAGCCATACACTGACCAAGTATTGGCCTACTATCAGCCATACACTGACCAAGTATTGGCCTACTATCAGCCATACACATGTCCAGGCATTGGCCTACTATCAGCCATACACAATGTCCAAGCATTGGCTTACTATCAGCCATAAACATGTCCAAGCATTGGCCTACTATCAGCCATTCACTGACCAAGTATATATAAAACTTTGTGTTCTAAGAAGTAGTTATATGTCAAGTAAGCTAAATAATGATAAAAAGAAGTCTAGAAGTAATTCATCTGAGGTTTAAAAAGGCTAAAGTGACATTTAAACTGGTTTACAAGTCGTTTCGTTCGTTAGCGAGTTAGCGTATGCCAGTCCGTATAAAAAGTTCCAAGTTCCAAAAATTACTTTTTTTTAGTCATGGTAACATATTTCTTAGAGTGATTCTACACGTGGGCGAATTGGCAAAACCCATGATCGATGATTTTATGCGTGGGCGAATTGGCGTGGGCGAGATGGTCCGTGGGCGAAATGACTGTAAACCAATCTGAAGGTGTGATATTGTAAACAATATCATCTCGAATAAAAGATAATAACACTCACAGATTGCAACTGCTGTCGGAGAGTGTTTCGATATTCTTCAACATCTTCAAGGACCAGCTCCTTTTCTGTAGCTTTCTGAAAATATTCAGTAATATGATACAAGCATTCAATAATCAACACTTTAATGGCAGGATATAGAAATAATAGATAAGTTATAGTGCTTGGGAATGAGGTTATTCTGGGCAAAAGACCCTTGGAAATAAATTTAGAAAAATTAAAGATTTCAGACCTCGCCGTGGCTATGCGGCCCACATATCTTCATATCAACACTTTAATTAAGTAAGTAACAATTTCATTTTTATAACATAGGTAAATAATTAGATAATTAGAGTGGGTGATTATTCATTCATACATGTAATTCATAGTTGTACATATTATATACAAACCTTTAATTCATAATCACTAGGATCGAATGTACAGGCTGTAGTATCTGAAAAATACACCTCCTCTATTGTTTCCAGGACCTTAAAATGCATGTACAGTACAAGAAATTATGTTAACCAAGTATGCTAACACACAATTCATAGTCATTCATTTGTATTTATCTATCTATTTTAACAATATTTATACAGGTATGTCTCATTAAGTAGAACCAGTTTAAAGAAAGCCCTGTTAAATGTAAAACAAAAACATCCACGATCAATAATTACTAATAATAAAAATTAATGAAATACTACGATATATAAGAAGTTAGCATGCTGCCTTCTACATAGGTAGTTACATTGCAAGCCCTTAAAATGATGTTAGCTTCTGCTACATTAGATTTTCAATATTTTTAATGTTTTTAATGGTTGGAATACTGACACAGCAAATGAAATAAATAAACAAATACAAATCTTTATAATACATCATTTTCTTTCAATAGGCCAGAACTGAGGGAAGAGAGGGATCTCTGCAAGAAGAGTATCCTCTATATATAGTACAGTATCTACAGTAGTGTTTAGTAATTTCAATTTAGTTAATAATTATACAATGCTTATTATCTTCATCATGACCCTGGCACTGGGAGTCATCAATGAGTCTCCCTCACCAGAGGCTAAGGCTTAAGACCTCATCAACATTCATCCTGAAAAACGTTTGAAAACAGAATTTTTTTTCTTTATTGATTGGCCTTGATAAAGTAGCTTTTAAAATATATATATGCTTGGATAGATGAAACATTTTCAAAACTCTACATGTGTTACAGAGAAATTTTGGAATGAAAAATTCTGTCTTCAAAAATATCTGGATATGTGTGGACCAGGTCTAAATACAGTTTATATGACACACTACAGTAACTGTGGTGCCAATACATGCATTCAAAAGTGAAACTTTTTCGAGGATAATGAAACAGAGGACACAGTGACATCCGTTTATTATCCTTTCTGAAGATCCGACGACAAGTTCAAAAATGAGTATGAGTAAGAGTTTTTAGCCAAAATTATTGGCACTGTCATTTCTTAGTCGTGGTCATGTACACGTAGCGTAGATTGAAACCTTAGATCATAAACAAATAGTCAGAAATTAACAATGATTCAGTGTTTACCCACATGCACATGACCAACTTTAAAACTTACATGACTTGTACTCATACTCATTCTGTACCTTGTCCTCAGATCTAAAGTTCACTATTCTCTGATGAAGGCAGCTTTAAATAAGTATAGTAGATTTTTTATTGTCTTCTTTGAATCTTCATGTTTACTTACGTACCTCATCATCTGTTCTGGGATCATCATCAAATTCACGACATGTGTCTTCCTATAAAAATATATGGTTAAAAAAACACTTTATCAATGTCTTCATTCAATAATTTAAATATATACAAGTCAAAATAAACAATATAAACTGTTACTGTAAATTTTTAACTTTTTTTTTTTTTTTTGCAGGACTGCGTTGTTCCGGTCTAATGGGGTAAAGTCATGTGACCTTATAGTAAACTAGTGCAATTTCCCAATTATTAGATAATTTCAGAAGCTAATTCATTTAGGCTTTTTCTGATAAGATTGAAAATGCATTATTAGGGTGCATGTTATATTATAGCTCCCATATTGCTTGACAAAAGCAAAGCATTCCTCATTAACTTATATTTGTAGAACTCTAGTTAGATCAACTAACATGGTGGCTCTTTCATTTTCAATCATATCTCAAGGGATTTTGAGTCATGTGGTTTCACTCCAAAATGGTAGCCGAGAATTTGGTTGAGTTAAAACTAAGCTGAGAGAAAAACCAATACCAGCACTTGAAAGAGCTTTGTTAATTTTCAACTTGAGTTTTCTTGGCCAATATAACACCTGACATAATGAATCGTTTTCTAGGGTTACTAAAGTAAAGGTGCTCTTTCCAGTGCTGGTATTGGTTTTTTTAATTTACTGCATTTCAATTTTCGGCCACCGTTTTGGCAGTACTATCAGTCGTGTACGGATTAATGAATTACATGTACGACATAGGTTAACCAACCCTAACCCTAAACCTACATATGTAACCCCTAGACCACGAAGCGTATTCTGTTGGGTGGTCTCATTTTTAAGTCATATTTAAACGGTGTATCATCATTCCCATACACGACGATACAACCATTTTGGTAAAGGGTTCATTGCATTGTAAAACATCACAAGCCCCTGGTATCTTCATCACTATCATACTTGGTATTAAACCCATAGAATGAGAATATGTTTTGGCTTTTTCAGGCAATTGCTTCCATGTATTTTTTGAATAGCCATCACAATGGTATTACCTTCACACGTGGAAATAACATGTTATTTTCACATGTGAAGATATCAAATTTTTCGAAATAGAGAAAAATATATATTTCATTCGTAATTATATAATAAATTGTAATATTTTTTTTAGACATTATTTATTTTATTTGATATATAAATAAAGAAAATACAGTTAAATTAAATATTTATCTTTAATAATCTAATTATCTAAAATTTATATAATTAGGTCAAGACAAATTCATTCCGAAAAATGTTCTGATCAATAATTTGTTAAATATTTGACTTTGACATTGATAACGAAAGCACTTGTTATATAAACTTAAACCATATTCAATATATTATACTCAATAATAAATTTTTCAATAAATGTCAGTAAAGCAAACTAGTTAAGCTCATAAAATCCTCCCACAAATCAATCAAAATAGCAATCAAAAATTAAGTAAAAAATCTTTCACCTATCGAATTAATATGCCAAGAAGTAAAACTTCGGCATAAAAAGTAAAAGTAAGTTTGAGATAAAAATGGTCTTCGGTACCTTAAATACGCTTTCTGCAGTCCCATCTGAGAATTCTCCATCAGCTGAATCTCTAGAAGAACGCTTTCGAGAGAAGATTAATTATAAAGACATGAATGTAAGATTCGCCCACATCATCAAGCTCACCAAAACACAACATTTACATCAACGATAAATATAACGAAAAAATACCAAAAAACATTCTTGGTCTATTTTTTGGGCATTTTCTAGGACTATGTATCTGTAGTACTCACGTCTAAGCCGAGAAGAGACCGAAATCTGTTTCTAAAAGCCATTGTGAAGGGTTATATTGGCGAGATTAGATGAAATTCTATCATTTCTGATCCCTGCCATCTTGTCTATGAGCGTGTGGTACTAACTGGTCAGCAGTGAAACGCTCGTACCTACCCGAATGAGAGCTTGGAAACGAGTACAAAGTGAAATTAAAATGTTGTCGTCTTCGTCCTTAGGGAGCATTTATGTTTTGCATGTGAGAGTCCCTATAAACAATAATCTAAAATCTTTAGCCCCCTCCACCTCCTAAAAACGAATTCTCTCTAAAGGAGCTTTTTATCTATTATTAGATTTTAGTCATAGTTAGAGACCATAAGAAAGTTATTGAAAGCTTGGCTAAGGAGAAGGGGGAGGGGGGGAGTGGCTATCATCTGCGGACTCCCTAGCTTGAGATATAATTAACAATGAAACAACCGCCACCTTCGTCGATCTAACAAGAAAAGCTTTAAATGAGGCTATGATGGGATCCCTGAAGGAAAGGCAGGATCTAATAGACCCACTCACGAAGGATTAAACATAAGGTGAGGGTCAGGATTGGGTCAATGTTGTCCGTCGTCATGGTACGTGGTTAGGAATGGGGGCTGGAGATTTTTTTATTGTTGTTAACGTCAATATAGACCTCTTTGGCTCTGGCGTAATGTTACATACCTCGTGCTATTCTTTCAGCGAGAATAATATTCTTTGTATAAGTTGCATCCATATTCACTGTTAAAAATATAAATGATACTCTGTGGAATGGCACGTTTGTCTTTCGACAAGTTTGCAGTGCAATGATGATCATAAGCAGAGGCCATGCAATGATACAAAATATGTTGAATTGTAGCCATTAACAACAGCTACAGATATGTTTATTTTGCAAAATTCATAAAACAACCAGTATCGTGAAGCTGAACGAATTTTTAAACAAATTTTGTATTTACTGATTTGGGTGTGGTGACACAGAAATCTGTGGCAGCACTATTTTTAAGAAGCTCATTACTGAATCCGTATCCCTCAGCTTGTCTTCTTTTTACATTCATCACAGGGCCGTAGCAAGGTCAACAATATTGAGGGGGAGACTAGGGCTCTCAAGCCACGCCCACATGTATTGAAAGACAGCCAAACGTTCATTTGCACCGCAAAAGAAATGAAACGTCAATACCAATAGTTAAACGGCTTTATTTAAATCTTGAAGTATTCGGCATACTTTATGAATCACGACGAGGCCAGCTTCATAATGCAATAATGTAATAATCTCTTTTCACTAAATTCTGTTGCCCCCTGCTATATATGGCATTATAAATATTAGCCAAATCAGTTGGGAAGTTATTAATTGGGGGCAGGGGAGAGCGAGGGGGGTGGGCGGGAGCCCTTATTGCCCGTCCCCTTGCTACGGCCCTGCATCATCTCAAAAAAATATACATCGTTTTTAGACCGTACCATTCACTAATAATTAAGATTCTTTCATATCAATTGGGGTCCATTCTTTCTTTTTCTTTTCGTTTCTATTTATAAGAACATAAACCATAAGAAACACGAATAAAAAGACCAAAGAAAGTAGTGCGCCAAAAAAGAATGACAGGACAGCACCGTATTGGTCAATCATGACACCTCCGAGAATAGCACCCAGACCTCCTCCTAGTCCCCAGTAAATTCCTTGTAGAATGCCTGAAAAGAGACGTAATGAAAGGTTAATATATTAACTAAATTTGTTTTCGCATGAGTGGAAGACGTTCGCGGTGTGCATGACAGTCGTAACGTTAATACGAAAACCGGACTTGCGCTTTCAATGGCAGAGATTTGAGTTTTACCAGTCCATGAATAGACCTCAACCAAGATGGCGTTTTATGTGTAACTCTAATATCTGCTCTTGTTTTCGCGCAAATAAACCAATCGATTGGACAGGATATAGCCTTACTGATACCTGGTACGGCTGACTCTTTGACTACAAATCTGCCGTGTTGGCTAACATGGAAATTCAAAAGGAATGACACTCTTTGTCGGTGGGAATTGTGGCATTTCCTTTGTATTCCCGCTAGCCTCGCACTCAAGTATCTGTTGAGACTGCGTTGGTGCGTAAACTTGAACAAGTCGATATTATAAATGAAATTCAAACGTCGTGTAAAAACGTTTGTAAAGATAAACTGGCGTTTCGGGCGAAGAATGACTAACGTAAGTACTCTCATTTTACGAAATTTGTACACGGTGTTTAAGTTTTCTTCTTCTTCATTCATGATAATAATAGTGTTAGTGCTCATACCTTGCATAGTTGCGGCACCACTCATGGGCGTGGCCCCAGCCATGTACGTCACACAAGTCGACCAAGAAGTCCCGTATGCAAGACCTTCAAGCAACTCTAGAGGGAAGGCCCATAATGGATTGCGCATGGTAGCTAATGAAATAAATAGCACAAAATACGAACTGATCGACATAAAGGATACAAAAACATGTCCACAGCGATCTGTCATAAAAGAATTTAGGAAAAACGCTATGACGAGTCCTGTTGCCCTCATAAAAGTCGCCGAACCCATTAACAACTTCGAAGCTCCAAGATCTTCGAGATACCAGTTTAAGAAGTTAAAAAGCAATCCATTACTAAAGCCTAAAAACCAAGCTATAGTCATGAAGAGAGAGTATTTTGGATCTAGGAGGACTTTCCATACAGCGCACTCGTCGATTTTGCCGCCATTTTTATCATCGTCGTAGTTGAACTCAAATAAAAAAGCCGCAAAGATAAACGCTAAACCCATTACGACGGCGAATATGTAGAAAAGGTAGTTGTAGTCGTTCATTGATTGACCGCAGTAAGTGTATCGTGTTGTTTCTAGCAATGCGCCTACGATGAAAGATGCTGTAGCATATCCAAGCGAGCCGAATAGTCTTGTCTTTCCGTAGTGCTTTTTCCTTTCTTGTAGCTTTTGTAAAAGAGCAGTGTCTGCCAGAATGAACGTGGGTGCCTCGAGAAACTCACCAACCACGATAAGCACCATTAACCATATGAAAACCATGTTGATCTCGTGGGGATCACGAATTATTTGATAATGCTGGCTTGCTGTCGTGTTTCCTGTAGAACGTCGTTGTCTTAGCGCTTGTTTGGCGGTATTTTGAAGAGATTTCCTCGGAATGACAGCTTTATCAAGGTTTTGTTCAAGTTGGTAGGATTTTGTAGTCCGAGTTTTGATAAATGATTCCATTTTCTGTTCTGATATGTTGCTCGAATGGTTTGGTATAAACTTGGTTTCAGCTTCAGGAAAATCAGCAGCTCCACCAGTAATACCACTTCTAACTACAACATTAGTTTTCACTTTACAGACCGTATTATGAGGTTTGGGGATCAAAAGAGCTAACGTCATTACTAGCCAAGCCGTGATAGAGAATAGAAGAACGGCTTTGCGTGCTTTGAATTTGTCCGAAAGAACAGACCAAAATGGAGCGCTCGCGAATTGAATCAGCGGGCGAATTCCCGCCAAAAGTCCAACCAGACTAGCATTGAGTCCAAGCTGACGAAAATACAATGGCATGTATGGGAAAGACGACCCAAATCCACCAAAAAAGAAAAAATAAAACGCTTTATATGCAATTGTCGTCCGGTCGATTTTAAACTCGCTTTTCAACTTCTGTTTGAAAGTCTGTTTCTCATCGTCATCTTGAAGGTCTTGGCTTTCTTGTTCGGCATCCTTGATCAGAGTAGACTCTTCCATTGCAGATTCTTTACGCTGTAGATATTCAATTAAAATCGACAAGTTCTTTAAGTTTCTTTTCGAAAACAGGTTATGCCGTATAAAGCAGGGTGAAGAAGAACCTGTTGGAACCTGTTAAAAATGAAAGAATAATCATAATATTTAACTTTATTTATTAATCCATAAAAAAGAAGGAAATGTTTTTCTATGCATTTATGTCCAATTCAAATCTCTATGTTCTCAAAACGTAGACAGAAACTTGGTTAGTTTTATGCGGCTCTGGCCTCATTTGATCAATGTCTCTCTCGTTGGCAGGTCACCAATCCCTGAATGTCCCAGAATGCAATGCTATAAAACAACTTCTTCCCGCAAGGTTTCTGGTAAACTGATACGAATGCTTGTAAGCCTTGCCACCCTCAATTTCTTTCAAAAAATCAACCATGCAGGCATCTTTTGATGTAAAAATATCTATATCTTTTAAGTTATTTTATTTTAATTTGAAATTAAAAATTCTTTTATTCAATTGCGATATGTTAAACTCACCAGTGTAAATTTATTTCAGTAGACCGAGATAACGGCATTTTATAGAAAAATAATTCCATATTCCAGTTTCTAGTTTCATATCCTCTATTTCAATTCTTTCTTTTTTTTTTGTAATTAAGTACTAATAGTTATATTTTTTGTCTCAGTTTTCCAATTTTAAAAGATGCTTTAAATAGCCACCAGCAATTTTCCCGCCACCCGCCTCAAACACAATTTCCCGGATGTCCTCTTTGTAAGGCATACGATTTCTAACAAAAAAAAAATTATAAAAGCCAACAAAAGAACTACGTTTATTACTTTGAATACAATCTGGTCTCATGGCAAGCTCTCAACCATATGTATCTATCAAAAGCCAATGTTCACACGTCTGTGAATAAGGTCATCGGTGCAAATAAGGCTCTGGAATAACAAGCTATAAATGGCTGTCGAAGCAAGTCACAAGAAAGTCAACTTCACTGACTCCGTCACAGGGTGCGAGAAAACAACTAGTCTAGAGACCCACATGTTGGCCAACGACAAACTAGTTTTACAACAGAATGGAATTGCCGCAAGAATTAACACAGACCTATTGGTCTTCAAGTATTTTTATTTCTTATTTTACGGTGCTGTTGGAACCACTTTTCCATTCATGGGGCAGTATTTTCGTCAGATTGGACTCTCCGATGGACAGGTCATGGCGTTAAATGGTGTCCGCCCGACTATCCAGCTACTGTTTTGTCCCTTGTGGGGAGTTCTCGGTGATCGATACATACCTAAAAAGATGCTGGTCCAGTTTTCATTATTAATATGGCTTATCATGACTATCTCGATGGCGTTTCTCGAACCAACAGATCAAGTCTGCCAGCTTGTACGAATAAATCAAACCCAGACGTCAGTCATAAATTCCACTACTATGAAAACGGGATTCTTCAGAAAAAGGCGTTCGGCTATAGAAATAGAACAAATCCCATTACCAAAAACTGAAGTGCTCGCGTCGGGAGCTGGAGAAATTGCGAATCAAGAAGAAGCTCAGATGTCTGGGAGTGGATCCATATCAGAGACAGAAAAAGAATCAAACATTATAGAGGCAAAACAAGAGCGCCCAATAATTGAAAAACCTTCAATAGAAGAAACGAACTCAGCAAAGGATTCTGAGATTAAATTCCAAAAACGAAACGAGCTACGGCAAAGTCCAGAGACTTTGAACCAGATATTTCTAACAGCTCTTTTTATCATTCTTATTATCGAACTGTTCGCTTGCCCTCTTCTTGTTCTTGTGGACGCTGTTATGTTAAGTAAACAAAATGAAGAAAACTTCTCGTACGGACAGCAACGAGTATTCGGTTCGTTTGGATATTTTACATTCTTTCTCATTGTCGGTGCTCTGCTGCAGAACTCTTTCCGTCAAGTTTGCGAGGACTACAACGCTGATTTTGTTATTTGCTTTTGCTTTTTTGCTTTGATTACAATTATAACACTTGTTGGAACTGTGAAACTACCTTCCATGAATAACATGCAACTCCATTCAGGAACAAGACCTTCGCGTAGACTTATTTCTATATTCTACAATAGACATTATGTGACACTTGCCTTGTACATAATCGTGATGGGTTTTGCTCACTCCTTATTGGAAAATTACTACAACTCAATTCTGATGAGCTCAGAAGTTCCCTTTAGCTCGTCCTTGATAATAAACTTCTTCCGGTTTATGGGAGAGCCAATAGCATTGTTTTTCAGCAGTATGATCCTAAACAGAGCGGGAATCATTAACGTGTTGTTTGGTATTCCTGTAATGACGTCTTTAAATTTGTTTTTGAGCTCCTTTGTGTCCAGTCCTTGGCATGTTATTCCACTTGGGTTTCTTGACGGATGGACTTATGGGATATCATGGGTGGCGTGTGCCACGTACCTGATTGGATCAGCCCCTGATGACTGTACTGCAACTGTTCAAGGTCTGTAAGGGGGTACAATTTTCTATATTCGATTCCATTTAACGTTTATTAATTCGCTATTTCACATTCCTCAATCCATCTCTTATTAATGCTTGCATTCATATATTGACTACTTCTTAACGTCCTGCTTTTTTCCTATTTCCTTGCTTCTTTGCTTCATTGCTTCTTTGCTTCCATGCTTCCTTGGTTCCTTGGTTCCTTGGTTCCTTGGTTCCTTGGTTCCTTGGTCCTTGGTTCCTGGTTCCTTGGTTCCTTGGTTCCTTGGTTCCTTGGTTCCTTGGTTCCTTGGTTCCTTGGTTCCTTGGTTCCTTGGTTCCTTGGTTCCTTGGTTTCCTTGGTTCCTTGGTTCCTTGGTTCCTTGGTTCCTTGGTTCCTTGGTTTGGTTCCTTGGTTCCTTGGTTCCTTGGTTCCTTGGTTCCTTGGTTCCTTGGTTCTTGGTTCCTTGGTTCCTTGGTTCCTTGGTTCCTTGGTTCCTTGGTTCCTTGGTTCCTTGGTTCCTTGGTTCCTTGTTCCTTGGTTCCTTGGTTCCTGGTTCCTTGGTTCCTTGGTTCCTGGTTCCTTGGTTCCTTGGTTCCTTGGTTCCTTGGTTCCTTGGTTCCTTGGTTCTTTGTTCCTTGGTTCCTTGTTCCTTGGTTCCTTGGTTCCTTGGTTCCTTGGTTCCTTGGTTCCTTGGCTTCCTTGTTTCTTTGCTTCCTTGCTTCCTTGCTCCTTGGTTCCTTGGTCCTTGTTCCTTGTTCCTTCCTTGCTTCCTTGCTTCCTTGCTTCCTTGCTTCCTTGCTTCCTTGCTTCCTTGCTTCCTTGCTTCCTTGCTTCCTTGCTTCCTTGCTTCCTTGCTTCCTTGCTTCCTTGCTTCCTTGCTTCCTTGCTTCCTTGCTTCCTTGCTTCCTTGCTTCCTTGCTTCCTTGCTTCCTTGCTTCCTTGCTTCCTTGCTTCCTTGCTTCCTTGCTTCCTTGCTTCCTTGCTTCCTTGCTTCCTTGCTTCCTTGCTTCCTTGCTTCCTTGCTTCCTTGCTTCCTTGCTTCCTTGCTTCCTTGCTTCCTTGGCTTCCTTGCTTCCTTGCTTCCTTGCTTCCTTGCTTCCTTGCTTCCTTGCTTCCTTGCTTCCTTGCTTCCTTGCTTCCTTGGCTTCCTTGGTTCCTTGGTTCCTTGCTTCCTTGCTTCCTTGGTTCCTTGCTTCCTTGGCTTCCTTGCTTCCTGGTTCCTTGCTTCCTTGCGTTCCTTGCTTCCTTGCTTCCTTGCTTCCTTGTTCCTTGTTCCTTGCTTCCTTGCTTCCTTGCTTCCTTGCTTCCTTGCTTCCTTGCTTCCTTGCTTCCTTGCTTCCTTGCTTCCTTGCTTCCTTGCTTCCTTGCTTCCTTGCTTCCTTGCTTCCTTGCTTCCTTGCTTCCTTGCTTCCTTGCTTCCTTGCTTCCTTGCTTCCTTGCTCTGCTCCTTGCTTCCTTGCTTCCTTGCTTCCTTGCTTCCTTGCTTCCTTGCTTCCTTGCTTCCTTGCTTCATTCAATTATTCCTCGACACCTGACCTGACATGGAAGCAATCGTGACATTTCGCTCCATTCGTCTGTTCACCTCTTCATCTATCCCCTAGCTTCTCACGATATTAACTTTCTCCTTGGGAATATTTTTTTATATCGTAGGATGCTTTCAAAGTGCTTACTGGGGACTCGGAAATGGTTTCCACCTTTTGATTGGTACCAGTCTCTTTGCCTTGATTGGTCCTAGTGCCTCTCTACGTCTCATCACCATAGCAGCACTCGGTACAACAGTCATCTTTACATTTGGTCTACGAGATCTTCACTTCAGTGAGCGGAACTATTACACAGCTCTAACAAGCAAATTCGAGAGATTATTCGAAGCGGGACGGGTTAAATGCGTAGTTGTTCCGCCATCAAAGGGCTATGAATATAAAACAAGCGAGTTGTCATCGCCAAAGAATGGAGATATTGAAAA
Organism: Actinia equina; assembly: GCA_011057435.1. Taxonomy (NCBI): domain Eukaryota; kingdom Metazoa; phylum Cnidaria; class Anthozoa; order Actiniaria; family Actiniidae; genus Actinia; species Actinia equina. The sequence goes on along the minus strand of WHPX01000339.1, from coordinate 212,483 downwards.
GAAAGCAGGGAAGAAAAGTGTGGGCGCGAAGAAAGAGACCAAGAAAATAGAAAAAGAACGCAAACTAGATAATTTATGAATTCAGAGAAATCTCATAACGGTTATTTTAACGATCTTAGGATCTAATGCGCTATGATAACCATTTTTCAACACTAGACATTATTGTGTCTCATTAGTGATCACATACAAAAGAGTATGTTGTTGGTTATTGCATGGGACTTCAATGCATTTATAGCCAAAGCAGCAGTAAGTTTGTTGCCATTTGGCTGGCAAGAAGTAGTTGGAAGGCTGGCTGGTTTTGTTTTTATGGATAGTTAAGGGGTTGGTTACAGTTGTTTTGATTTCGTTTTGGTTTTTGTCTTCTTTTTTTTTTTTTTTTTTTTTTTAATGTCGGGCATATATATATTTCCTTATTTTACTGTGAACGTTTGAGACCAGCCGGCGGTATTTGATACTAATCATATACTCCTTGATGACCAACCATCAGAGTAATGGCCTCAGTTCTTTGCACCGAGTCCGGCCACTCTTCGTCCAAATTAAGTTGGATCGCTTGTCATCAGTGATCAAAATTCCATCGTGATAACGTTGTTATTTAAGTAAGCTGCTTTCAAAATCATACAAGCTTGTAAACATCAGTTGCGGCCTTTTTTCACAAACCTGACTATATGGTTGTGCTTTACTGATAACATGGTACGGGGATAAGGTCATTATACCAGTGACCATGCATGCTCTAGCACCCTATCAGAACTAACAAGTCAAGTTTTACAGATGTTTCGATAAAACGTTTTCACACTCATATACTTCATATTGTTTCAATTTGCGATGACAAGAGAGAGAGAGAGAGAGTCAGATATAAATAAAGCGCAAAATCCGTTAAAAGGGAAGATGGTTTATAATAGATGGAAAGTGAATGAATGGGAATATAATAAAATAAAAAAATGCAAAAAATGTTTTTCAAATTTATAGGCTGATCGGCCATGGATGCACACGTGCCATCTAACATGGCTAGGCATCTTGTTAGATTGCAGTACGTTCGTAGAGATGCTTAAGGCCCATATATATCCATAGGTCAAAGTGCCAAGAAGACCATGACGGATATCTAGAAACAAGACAGTAATAAGCCTTTAAATCTTTTCTTGCTAAACCTGCTTTCATCAGGTGCTGTTATAAACATTTGTAATCATCAAACCAGACAGATGTGATTATCACCAAAATGAGTGACCTCAGTATTGTTTTGCAGAATCTGACTCAGGAGAGCCTACTTAATAAGCCAGCAGTTGATGAAGTGTATTTATAAAAATACTATAAATCAGAACAGAACAACAATAGATTATCTGAATGTATAGGTTCTCCAACTTTAGGAACATGGTTGTCATGATCAAAGGCAGAACGCGCCACTTTATTTCAGGTTATGAATTAGAAATACAAAGAACACTGATAAAGAGAAACACCTCTATACCGAAGTTGCCGATCTCCAAGTTTTCAAGTACATTCTAGACTGCTATCTTGTTTATTTCATGAACACCAATCATAACGCAAGACAGTGTCAGCTGACTCTCCAAATGAGCCAATAGGAAGAGGTCTTGTACTGGTGCTTCCTAAACCTGACCAATCTCGTTTTGATCTCTTGTCTTTTGATCTGTTCCAAGTCATTTGTTTTTATAATGAATTATTCATCGGTCACCGGTTAGTTACTCGTAAAGGTGACAACATGACCCTGTTTATGTGAAACCACTTGGATCTTTTGGGACAAAAACACGACCACGAACTTAGCCAAAGTAAATCTTCCGAGACACAAGACACTTTCAAGATAATCTTTTCACATCAAGTAATGCACAAAATTGGATGAGGATGGGTTGTCGAAGTTTAAAGCCTCTTAAAAAGGACAAATATCAGCCGTTTCAAGCAATCAACAAAGATCTTCTGTCGTTCAAGGCCTTCTACTTCTTTTTTCTGAGTGGATTTGGCTCGTTATTTCCTTATTTGCCAGTTTATTTTCGACAAATTGGACTACCTGCAAGTCATGTCGGATTGCTAATAGGCTTGAGGCCTATCGTTCAGCTTGCAAGCGCCCCATTTTGGGCCATCATGGCTGACAAATACAAGAAACGCAAAGCTATTCTGGTTATGTCAATATTAGCTTGGCTCGTGATGACTTTAGCTATGGCTTTTGTTGAACCCACTGATGGGATCTGCGAAGTGCGAGCAGAGAATGAAACCACATCAAGATTCGTAAATTATACGAAGATTAAGACAGGGTTCTTCCGACGTTCGGTTGCAGCGAGTGAAAAACGTCCTGAAGAAGAACCAGAGAATGTGCTGGAACGGCGGAGTGCAGACCTCGTTACAGCTTCAGTTATGAAGGAAGTGTCTTCACAAAGTGCGTTAAAAACAGAGCTTCATCTTGCATCTTTTCAGAACGTACTGAAAATTAAAGATATATCGAAGCCAAATCATCCAAACATGGTTTCCACGAAAACAGGACAAAAAGACACCAAGGCGACCTCAGCCTTGGCTTCCTCATCACCACCAAATGTTTCAATTGACAAAAATATTTTTCGTGTCGATAAAAAACCATCTGATCCAAACAATATTGAACCTGACTGGAAAAATAATCAAAAGAAAGTGAAAAGGAGTAAAGAAGGGAATGTTGGAGGGTTTGGCAACAGGAATCAAAATCCACAAAATAATCACATCGACCAAAACAAGAACGCAACAGGAGACGCTGTGTCACAAGTCAATAATAACTCTTCTATCACAGATATAAAGTCAACATCACGTTTTGAAAATTACAATGGTTATCATTCCAAAACTCAAAGAACACTACCAAGACTAATTACGAGAAAGGCGATTGCAACAGACTTCCAGAATAAAACGAGGAAAATTCCAGGTTTTTTAGTTGCGAATGTCAGTCAAGGGGACAGCAAAAGTGGCAAAAAAACAGGTGTCAATTTGACAGAGATTAATAGCCAGCACATGCACAATTCTACGAACCAGAAAGATAAAAATCTTCACCAAGAAGATGCTATGCTACTTTCGTCTCCTCGTAAGACAAGGCACAAAGTAAGAGGAATTGTGGTCCAATTTTCCCAGGTAGATTTTGATAACTCCCATTCTTCCAAGGAACAAAAAGCTCCTACTTACATGGAATCTGGAAACAAAGAGGTTGAGAGTGGAAGTGCAGAGGTGGAAGCGTCTGGAAGTCACGATGGAGAAACATTGACCACCAGTTACACAGAAAACGTCAAAGATGCTGAACAGAAACTTAAAATACAAATCGCAAAAAGTGTAAACTTCTTAAGTAGCATGGCTGAAAATTCAAGTAAAAGTCTTCTTCATCAAACTATAGCGATGTTTTCACACAAAAATGCAACGATTCCAACTAATTCAGAAGACCAAAGAAATACTTCACAACTTTCCAATGCATTCAGAAACTTAATTAAGTCGAGCCAAAAGTATATCTCTTCAGAAGTCCCTGCTGAAGGTTCAGCAGAAGGTTCCTCTTCTCTCCACACAAAACACGATTTTACTGGCTTGGCTCATTTGATGCTTAACCAAAAGGATGACTTAAAAGACTTGGACAATCTGCACCAAGAAAAGATAGGAAATACCAATAAGGATGTTATTCATCATAGCGTTATGCCCGGTCATATCTTACCGTACAGCCATACTAACAAGACCGGGGTATTACAAGACGATAATGTGCAGGAAGAAACTACATCTGGCTCTGGTATGGGAATCATAAGTGAGCTGGCGCCTCCAACTACAGAATCTCCAATCAGCCAATTTAAAATAATGTTTATAAATGTTCTTAAATCAAACAAACTAGAAATGAGTCGGATATTTACAATTTTGCTTATCATAGTGGTAGTAGGAGAATTTTTAGAGTCGCCGTCTTTTACATTAACTGACGCTTCACTTCTCGAAAGACTCGGAGAAAACCGACGATTTTACGGAAAACAGCGATTGTGGGGCTCGATAGGCTTCGGCGTGTGTTCGTTTATAGTCGGTCTTTTGCTGGAGCGTTCGGGGCATGTTGTTTGTGGTGAACAGTATACAGATTACACGATTTGTTTCTGTTTTTTCGGTATCCTGATGTTCCTGACTCTCTTCATTACCACCTCGTTTGACTTCCATTATAGCGACGTACAGTCAAGTAGCGCCAGTGTTTTGTCATCTTTATGCAACTTGCACTATGGATCGTGCCTTCTAGCTGCTTGTGTTATGGGAATAGACTTCAGTATGTGTCATAACTTTTTAACCTGGTTCTTAGATGATCTTGGAGCCACTAAGTCCCTAATGGGCCTGGCTGTAGTCTCACGCGCATTTGCAGATACAATTACATTCTATTTCGCTGGTTCAATTATCAAAGCTATTGGCCAGATTCGCGTGATGATCATGGTATTTATATCGTATACTGTTATATTACTTACATTATCTATTCTTCATAACCCTTGGTGGGCAATACCTGTTGAGATACTGGACGGGATTACCTATGCAATGGCATGGTCAGCTTGTACGTCTTATCTTGCTGGTGCTGTCCCTGCTGAGTCTGTGACAACTTTACAAGGTAAGCCATGAGGTGAAGCAGAGTCCCAGCCATATGCCCTTAAAAAATGATTCAAATGTATAATAAATAATTTATTCCTAAGGAAATGAAAACAAAGAAACCATACCTAAAACAACACAGAGGTCATGTACTACATGAGGCTCTAAGAAAAACGTTTTACTGTAATTGGCCCCGGAGAGCATCTTGCATATGGACTTCTTTCCTCTCCGGAAAACGACCAGAAACAAAAAAAAAAGTTAACCATTAAAACCACTAATCCCCAATTAAACACCAAGGATTGTCCCTAGCTCTTGCAGGGTCACCCTCAGCTAATTTCATTTAGACTGAGGACCTGTTTAGTACGGATATTTTAAAACATACCTCATGATATTAACAAACATGTATTTATCGGTGTGTTTTGTTTCTTGACAGGGATCCTGCAAGGCATCTACTGGGGCCTAGGAACAGGGTCCGGCACCATCACAGGAGGTTACCTCATCCATCATATCGGTGCCGTCGCTACCTTCCGCATAACTGCAGCTGTTACATTCTTGGTTTGTGTTCTGTTCAGCACGATTCAGTGGAAATGGACCAGTGGAACAGCTAATGAATACCCACAAACCAAATATACTTACTTGCCAGCAGTAGAGAGTAAAGATACTGAAACTCTTCTGAGAGGATATGAATTACCGAGGGACAAAAGAAGACACGAACGGACAAAAGCTAAACTGAATAATCCTTACTGATTGATAGACTATTTAAATAGTTATGTTTTATCGCAATCATATGCCTTTCCTGAAATAAATAAGAAGGTGCATTATGGTCTAGCTTTGGTACAAGCATGTTTTATATATTGCCTTATTTGGTGTTGTTTGTACCAAAGCCAGACCACAATGCGTCATGTTTATCGAAGTTAAGAAAGGTCTGCGCACTGATCAATGTCTTTTATAGGATACAGGCAATGATTACACAACCAATATAGATTGGCTATCAATGTAATTTCCCCGAATGGAATTTTACCAACTGACTGAATAAAAAGAATAAACACGAATACTAGATGAATTAGGCATTAAGGAAAGAGCTTGCCCTTCACCTTGAAACACTTGAAACCTATTTTTAACGTCCGAAACATCAGTATACATTTATTATGTCATCAATCCTTGCTCTATACGTATCAGAAATGGACCCCTTTATAGCAATTCCATAAATGCAGCTCGTTCTGGCTTAAGAAATTAAGACACGGCCTATTGCTTTGTCCCTCAGAACAATTCCTCTAGGAAATCAATGCAAGGGGTCCAATAAGCTGTTGTCAATATGTCTATACTTCTGGAATACATCGTATACTTTAGTGGGACCAAAAAACCTTTCAAAATGTCCCATATTTTATTGAATGGCAAAGTAATACGCGGACGTCAATTACTAACAATAACGTTTTTTCAAAATTACGCTACTTGAATGAGCCAAAATTGGCTCCCATCAAAATAAAAATGTTCAATGGTCTGAGTAGGTAGTAATGCATAAACACATGTGTGGCCTTAATCATTGACACCCTTAAAATTACGCGACTATGTGATGAGTCAAATTTCAGAACGGATTTTGGCTCCTGTCAGACAAACGTTGAATTGGTCTGAGTTGGTAGGTTTCTGAAAGGAAATCAAACACAAAAAAACTAGACAGTCTATTATTTGTTTGTTAGATATTATGAAATGTGTGTAAACACTTGAGTAGCCGGTATCTTTGAGTGCCGCCTTAGCTTGTTATGAAATCGGTCCAATATTCAAAGATGAGACAACTTGTTGCACGAGCTTCAGGCAACTTTCAGCTCACTCAACTGTACCTCCCATTCGCCTAACCTTGATAACAGCCCCTATAGGATAACCTTAACTAATGAGTCTTGGCTGATATTGTCTTAATATAGTTTTTTAATGCTTTATTATAACCTTAATCTATATTCATAAACAATAACATTAAAGTATACAAGTAGAAAACGGCTGGAATCAAAAATGGAAATGTCCTCATGGGTTCCAGGCAGCGTCTGTACCTGCAGAAGAAGTCCTGAACTAAGCCCCTTCTGTGTGATCAAACAAAAAAAACGTTGCTTTCTAGTATAGAAAAACATAGGTTTGCCTGACTTTTTTCCATCTATTCATTTTCCAGCTGTGATAAGAGATTTGCTGCAAGGGTTCAGTATAGTTTTTGTCGAGTCATTAGTGTCGAATAGCAAATATTGGATAAATAAAGTAGTACTGACACATTAGCGATACTTTCTTCACTCAGATCGCTTCCAACGATAGTAAAAATGTTACAACTAAATTAAAATAATAAAAATCAATAGAAATTAGTCTATCTACAAATAAAATCTGATCAACAATGATACCACAATCTTGAAAGAAAAATGTGAAAAGATTATATGTGACGTGTTCTGAAGGAGTACACAACATCTTAATGAACTAGGAACCCCGCCTTCCATTTCATATGATGCTTCCCATTTTATGAACTGATCACGTGTCATTCTCTTGAGAATAAGATTCTGTGTTTGAGCCGTATCCATAGTCATGTGTCTATCTCATGAAAGGATCAGTCTAGGGCCTGGCACTATTCTGACTGGGCAAAACAATACTGACACCGAAGAGATGTATCGAAATTCGATCTTAATACTGTACTGGGACCCATCACATCGTAGTGTTATTTCTAGTTTCTGTGACATGTAACATGAATAGCCTAGGAGCAATACTTCTCCTCCTGGATGATATAGTCAGTTTATCATATTGCATTAAAATACGAACTACTAAACCACAGGGCATTTATAGTCTCTCTTCTTAGGTCAACAGCTCGCTACCTGTGCGACTCAAGCACTCTAGATCCTCCCTGGCAACAAGATACCTCTTGCTCCAATAGACCTATCCCGAATTCGCTTGACTGACCACGAAACAATGGTTTGAAGTCGAGACTGGACTTGATTCTTTTATTCATCAAGTTCAATCTCGAATTGAAGCCATTGTTTTGTGACTGAGTCAAGTAAATTCGGGATAGTTCTATCCAATCATCCTTCTCCATGTGCCTTTCTAATCGCAGGACCTATCTTTCTTTAGCTTGACGGGCAATGGTTCCCTTAACCATATATTATTTCAGGATATATAATATGTTATACAGGACAATTTTGTGAAATTAAGAAAAGTCAATGATTAATTAATGTATTTTTATCGAAGTTTTCCTTACTGTTCGTCTTTACTGGATATCTTGAGATTATCCTCGTCATAAGCCTAATCCATAGCAACCGGTTCGTATTGGGAGTCTTTACGTTTTTTTCTAGCAACACAACCGTCAGCTATTGGGTAAAAAAGTAATAGGATAAGGAGAAGTACAAGCGAGGCGAAGGCAAAGAACTGGAACGTTTTCTGAGATCCTACAGTATGGTACAGGTGCCCGCTAAGGATTGTTCCTCCTCCATTACCAAGTCCATAGAAAATTGCTTGGAGAATTCCTGAAAAAAAAGCATTACAAGATTTTTCAATTATTAATCGTTAAAATTGAAATGCAGGCCATAAGTGACTTTCAGTTTGACGGCTAGTCTTACCTTGCATAGTTGCAACGGCACCTATCGGAGCACCAATCTTACTCATGTAGTCGATACTGTTAGACCAAACCAGACCATAGATCGAACCGTCAAGAGCTTCCAGAAGCACAGCCAGCCATGGTGATTCGATCACAGAATACCAATAGAAACATGCCGAATATGACACCAGACAAATGGCCATCGTGTTCAGATTGCCAAGAAAGCTCACGCAGACTCCGCCACAGAAGAAGAATATCATCTCCCCCAGCTCACGGGCTGCACCAGCTGCTCCCATCACTATAGAAGATCCTCGTTTATCGTCGATATACCAGTTCACGAAATGGAACAATAATCCATAGCAGCATCCAGTGAATATGATCGCTATCATGAAGATGCAGTGATTGGCACAACACAATTCGTTCAGCGCTTTTCTGAATGATGATTTGTGATGCTGTTCGTTTTCTTTGAAAGAAAACCAATACGAACAGATAAAAGCGCACGACACAAAACCAAAATACACGTAAAATATAACGTCATAATTGGGCTTTAAAAGTCCACAGAGAATAAAACTAGTCTTAAAGATAAGATAACCTACTAGAGCAGTAGAGATGGCCCATCCTATCGCTCCCCATAATCTGATCCGTCCATAGTAGCCTCGATCATCTGCAAGCCTATTGAGAAGAGATGCGTCTGAAAGCGCGTACGTAGGGGATTCTAAGAATTCTGCTATAACGATAATCATGAGAAAGATCCAAAACATATAGGTTATTTCTTCATCATCTACTTGTGTTATGAAAGATACGGTCTGATTGAGGCTGTGATCATAATGCTTAACAGTTATAACGTTAGATATTGTTCTCTTATAATTCATGGTGTCAAAAAGGATGCTGTCTGATCCAAGTTTACTCAAGGAATATTTGGAACCGAAAATCTCATCCCGGTGTCGATTATTGTTCATAGTTTTATCAACGAATTCCTTTCTTTTCTCTTGTCTCTGTGATCTCTTGGCCGGTTTCACGGGGTTTTCCACTTGGGCGAGTTTGTTCTTCGGGACAACATTAGGTTTTCCAAGACTCGTTACGAGTGTCCATTCATGATTTTGGCTTTCACGTGGCCTCCATAAATCACTTGTATACACACTAGTCATGTTGTTAGTAGAATTAGTATAATTCTCGACACACAGCTGTTTGTGAGGAGTGACGAAGAGAAGGATCAAGGCTTTGATCATCCATGCCAATACACCACACATCAGGACAATCCTCTCTGCTTTGAAACGCTCTCCAATTGCAGTACAAAATGGTGCTCCAAATAACTGGATGAGAGGTCGAATGCCAACTATACTACCAGCCTGGAAGCTCGTCAAACCATACTGCTTGAAATAGAGAAGTAGGTAAGGATAGAATGAACCAAAGGCGCCATAGAGGAAAAAAGAAAATCCTTTGTAGGCGAACAAATCTCTCTCTATCAAACATTTGAACAAGTTAGTTTTTTCAACGGCTTCTCTATTGCTTTTGTCAGACTTCATATTTGCCCAATAACACGCCCGTTAAAAATTGAGTCAGTAATGCACTCCTAGCCTGATTAGAAAGGTTTCAACTAAGTACAGTCGGTCTTACTGATTTCTATTCAGATATTCGCCGTTTGTCTATACTGTTGAACCGTATCAGGACTTCCCATACAATCCTTGACATATGCAAATCTAAAATTCTTAATAAAAGTTTCAGTTTTGAGCGGTCGAGCATTGTTGTCGGCTGAGATTAATCATACGTACCGTTTATTACAGCTCCTTCACCCAAGAACTCCTGGAATCTCTTGGAGTTTCCTTATTCTTTGAGATTGCCATTCGAGCGAGATTGACCATCATAAGTGTCTTTAGGTATACTAAATATATATAGAGTATATTATGTTAATATAAAGCTTTTTTGTTTTATAGACTTTTGATCATATAGTACGTACATCAGTGTGATATCAGCAGGCATTTTCGATATGACCGACTACACAAAAAATAAAGTGATTGAAAGAGGTTATTTTGTCTCAATGCGGGTAGCATTTGATTTTTGGCTGTGATCCAACCAACCAAACAATTCTTGCACAAAACAAAGAGTACAAGATTTCACTTGGATCACTATTTGGCATTTACTTTCGTTGATTTGGTGAAAGAGGATTAGAAAAATATAAAAATAATAATAAGAATAATAAGAATAATTAAATAAGAAGAAACGCAAGCAATTTTACATATTCTTGGATCTTGGAAGTGACCTTTTTCCTGTCGCTAGCATTCCCGAGAGTAATTGTTCCAGGGGACAAAACAATGGATTTTCTTTTTTAAATAAGAAACGAGGGCTTATCCTTTTGTCCCCTAGAACAATTCCTCTGGGAAATCAATGCAAGGGGTCTATCGCCCCTTGGCTCTGCCTTAACAAACTTTTTAAAACTATACATGAAGACTTAATATACATAGTTTCATGGTAGTCATGTTGAAGAACAGGAACATCGTAATATTTTTCCTTGAAAAGCCGTATGACTTTTCCCCGGCTTCTCTTGTTCTGCCCCCACAATATTAGGTAGCCAAGAAACCAGGGTCCCTCATCTTCCTTAAAGGTTTAGATTTTGCAAAAAAATTGAGGTTCGAAAATTGGCATTGAATAGATTAAAATAGCCGTCAACACTATAAACAACACTCTGGGTTAGTCAGTATTTGATGAGACTTTCATAAGCTGTGTGCACTGAAGGTCCTTCGGTATTGATACTAGCTGTATTACTAAATGAAAGCTGCGGTAAATAGAATATGAATGGATATCAAGTATAAAATAGGCCTCTTCTGAGTTCGATAACAAAAACAAGATGCATGGGGGTCTATAGCCCCAGTACAAACAACACCCCATGGTGAACATAAGATGATTGTACCACTACCGAAAGATAGACCACAATGCGCAGATTGTTTGCTGTCCCAGAAACAGTCTACGAGCTGAAGTGAGCTCAACTATAGAGATGTAAATAGCTATTAAACTCTGTTGAATTAACACTGCTAAATCCCATTTATTATTATCTATTATAATATGAAATGCGCGCAGCTAGCTAGGGAAGTACCTTGCAGTACTGCCCTGTTGGCGGGTGGATTAATTCGTTAATCATCTTAACTAGACCATATCAATTACATAGACTAAGAAAAATCGATAACCTGTGGAATTATATGTTTCAATTCGAAGCCCATGCAAGTAATGGGCGTATCATATTGAAGTAGTATACGAAAAAGAAAAACGCGCGGGTGGGTGCTGTGTCAGTCATTAAGCATGTGGGTATTGGCAGAACATGAGAAAAGAGTTAGGAGGCTTCTCAACACTTATTGAGTGTTCTGCCCATCCCCAAGTACTGTGTAACTGCACACAACACAGTAAGCATTTTTTTATTTTATAAAATGGTAATTAAAGTTATTTTTGGATACAAATGACAAAAAAGAAACTGCGTTCGTGTGCTGTGGGCTCTCATGAGTATACTATGAACACGCTCAGATCACAAAATGAAGTCTAACTATGGTGCATACGACTGATTGTACAACTGAAGAAGCCTGAACACATTTTGGGTTTAAAGAAAAATGTACATTTACTAAATGGCAGTCAAGTTAACAACAGATGCTTGGTAAGAGAGTCGAGAGAGAGAGGAGAGAGAGAGAGGACGTTCGCATTGTTTGTGAGCATCTGTTCTGCGCTTATGGCGCAATGCGTGAGGTAGGGTTTTGAAGATCAAGCTAACCGCCATTTTTGTTATAATAAATTAAAAAGAATTAAATAAGCTTTCAATGTACAATATTTGTATAAATGCAAAAGTTGTTTGTACATAAATAGCCAAATACACATGATATTATTTTATCATCGGTTACAGATGGTTGTTTCAAGAAATGCTTGGCAATTCATTTAGTTTTTCTACAAAAAAAATGAGTAATGGATCCTCTCGCAAACAAGAATTTTTGACGAGAAAGAGGTCACACTTTGATATCATTTCACTCCTCAGTGATTTCGAAGACCCCAAATTTTTTTTATTTTCTTTTTATTATTTATTTGCTCATCGAGCTTCTATGTTGATATTATTTCACCATGCGATGTTTGAGGGAAAAATATGCATGGGAAATAGATTCGTTCTCAAGCGTCCTCAAGCATCCTTAAGCCTACGACCAACGTGGTGAGAAGCGGTGATTTAGTTCTTGGGCGAATATGATTCTTGGTCAAAGGCAAAAAGAGGATTTTGATAATCATAACAATACTGACCTGATTATAATGAATCATGCCAATACCACATGAGATTCATAACCGTGACACGCCTTTCTGTCTCCAGTATATATTAGTATTCTTTAGCCGATTCTTTATGCAAAGACAGTGAAACAGCGATTATACGATATGTATATGATTACCTGGGAAACGAATCTGGAATGATAAAATGTTGTCGTATGGGAATAATTTGCGTATATTATTTGGAGTATATACGAATTTTGCGACCCCTGGGGTCTCACTACTGAGGTGTAGCGATTGTTATGAAGCAATATTCAGATAGAATTTTGATATTCACATTGCACACTTCACTCTAAAGGACACTGATTTTCTTGGACTGTTTCAAAGAAAGAATAGTTCTCTCTTAATCCAGCCGAAGATGGACAAACCCACAGGAAAAAAGACGCGGTCGTTCAAATGTATGGTAGAGAGAGATTTGATTGCCTACAAAGGATTTTCATTTTTCCTCTATGGCGCCTTTGGTTCATTCTATCCTTACCTACTTCTCTATTTCAAGCAGTATGGTTTGACGAGCTTCCAGGCTGGTAGTATAGTTGGCATTCGACCTCTCATCCAGTTATTTGGAGCACCATTTTGTACTGCAATTGGAGAGCGCTTCAAAGCAGAGAAGATTGTCCTGATGTGTGGTGTATTAGCATGGCTAATCAAAGCCTTGATCCTTCTCTTCGTCACTCCTCACAAACAGCTGTGTGTCGAGAATTATACTAACTCTACTAACAACATGACTAGTGTGTATACAAGTGATTTATGGAGGCCACGTGAAAGCCAAAATCATGAATGGACACTCGTAACGAGTCTTGGAAAACCTAATGTTGTCCCGAAGAACAAACTCGTCCAAGTGGAAATCCCTGTGAAACCGGCCAAGAGATCACAGAGACAAGAAAAAAGAAAGGAATTCGTTGATAAAACTATGAACAATCGATATCGGGATGAGATTTTTCGTTCCAAATATTCCTCGAGTAAACTTGGATCAGACAGCATCCTTTTTGACACCATGAATTATAAGAGAACAATATCTAACGTTATAACTGTTAAGCATTATGATCACAGCCTCAATCAGACTGTATCTTTCATAACACAAGTAGATGATGAAGAAATAACCTATATGTTTTGGATCTTTCTCATGATTATCGTTATAGCAGAATTCTTAGAATCCCCTACGTACGCGCTTTCAGACGCATCTCTTCTCAATAGGCTTGCAGATGATCGAGGCTACTATGGACGGATCAGATTATGGGGAGCGATAGGATGGGCCATCTCTACTGCTCTAGTAGGTTATCTTATCTTTAAGACTAGTTTTATTCTCTGTGGACTTTTAAAGCCCAATTATGACGTTATATTTTACGTGTATTTTGGTTTTGTGTCGTGCGCTTTTATCTGTTCGTATTGGTTTTCTTTCAAAGAAAACGAACAGCATCACAAATCATCATTCAGAAAAGCGCTGAACGAATTGTGTTGTGCCAATCACTGCATCTTCATGATAGCGATCATATTCACTGGATGCTGCTATGGATTATTGTTCCATTTCGTGAACTGGTATATCGACGATAAACGAGGATCTTCTATAGTGATGGGAGCAGCTGGTGCAGCCCGTGAGCTGGGGGAGATGATATTCTTCTTCTGTGGCGGAGTCTGCGTCAGAATCCTTGGCAATCTGAACACGATGGCCATTTGTCTGGTGTCATATTCGGCATGTTTCTATTGGTATTCTGTGATCGAGTCACCATGGCTGGCTGTACTTCTGGAAGCTCTTGACGGTTCGATCTATGGTCTGGTTTGGTCTAATAGTATCGACTACATGAGTACGATTGGTGCTCCGATAGGTGCCGTTGTAACTATGCAAGGTAAGAAACTATTGATTGAACATACAAGTTTGATGAGCACGGGTGGTGTGCACTGCTAACGTCGTTGCTTCTCACCAATAGCCGGGTTGAATTCCCAGTGTCGTATCTTAGTAGATTTTTTTTTTGTTCTCTCCTGTGATTCTCCGATTTTCCTCCCTCTTCAAAATTATATTTCTAAATTTTGGGCTTTCAACTAATATGGAACTTAGGGTTCTATTGCGAAGAAAACCCCATCCTGTGATATAATAGTTAAAGTTAATAGATCTTAATTGTCTTGATTGCACTGTTTATGGGAAGGAGGAGGAACCTGTCCAACATTGAAGACGCAGCAAACACTGTCTTGTCAGTGATTCTCCATCTGCATTCAAAAGCCATTGATCGCCAGCCTATTCATTATTTGGTCTCATTAAGAATTTTTTAATATGTGTTCGGGTTTTCTCCCCAGGAATACTCCAAGGTCTTTTTTATGGTCTTGGTAATGGTGGAGGAACAGTTCTCAGTGGTCATTTGTACGATAAACTAGGGCCACAGAAGACGTTTCAGATCTTCGCCAAGGCCTCGCTTGTAATTCTGTTTTGTCTTCTGCTGTGTTATCCATTTGCTAGCGTAGGTTTTGCCAGGCAACAAGAGCACATGGGCGAGGCAGAATACAAACCAGTGGCTATGGAATCACACGAGGACGAGCCTGAGATAGGTAGTTCAGATGAGTCAGCAAAAAAAGATCCTGCCCTTGAAGAAAGTCAATGATTTGGAGTTAAAAAATATATAATTATCTAATTTAGGGACCCAAACTACCTGTAAACTACCCTACTGACAGCGGAGTCTTCATTTAATGTCCGGCGACGAGCGAGAGAAATGAAAAAATGACTCTGACAACTTGCAGGGATACCTTGAATAACAATGAAACAGCCGCCATGTTGGTTGATCTTACAAGAGAAGCTGGATGAACCGAACATTGTGACTATGACGTAACTTGCACCCTAAGAATATCATTTATTACTGAATTTTTCAGCAAATTTCAAAGAGAACTGGAAGCCTGAATCTAGGAATACAAAATGGCTTTTTGATGTCGAACAACAAAATAAATCATTATTTAATGTTTTCCGCAATCTTTACATACACACAATCTTTTTGACGTCGTCCCCAAATTTTAGCCTCACATATAGACGGTTGTCTGTCCTTCTTCGATCTCAGGAAATGCGAATAATTAAAACCCGGATAATCAACATTCAAGTCTACAATGTCAACCTCAAATTGGTCACATAGTCTTGTCTTTCGTTTCCTTTTTTATTATTATATATATATAACTTATTCACTTGATGTAGTATTCTGTGTCACTGAAGATGGCATATATGTTGTTTAGATGTTTGACTAAACAATAAGTTCAAATTATATTCTTATTCATTAAAAATATTAATTTTAAATTATAAAATTATATGACTTATAAATATATTATATAAAAGATATAGATATACCATTGCAGGTTGAATAGATCTAATCCACTGTTTACACATTTCAGATAACGTGTCATTCACTAGAGTATCATTCATTTGTCTAATGGTTGCGCACAAAAATACGCATGAATAAGGATACAGCTCAAACAAACAATCTTATTCTCAAGAGAATGACACGTGGTCTGAAATGGGAAAATATTATGCCCAAGTGGACCAATAAAAATTCTCACATACATACATACTGAAATTAAACCGTTAGGAACAGTACTCCATTGTCTATGCCTTATTTATTATCTTTACACGAAATGTCATGTATTACCCGAGATATAGGTTCTCTCGTTTGTACGAAATACCAAACACGATTAATGGACCGTTTTCACACCATAAAGATAAACTGATCCCCAAAGAGGCACTATTTTTATCATTGGTTGCAACAGCAATTAGCTGAGCAACGGGGACTCTATTCTATTCAAGATTAAAGTTCTTAAAAAGAAGTCCATTGAAGGCTTTTCTGTCTTTTGTTAATCTTCCTTTCTGATCTTTATCAATGCTTTGGTAGTTTTTCGATCTTTATCCATGGATCTCTGACATATTTTTTGTTGGTTTGATGAAAAGTAATTTTTTCTTAAGATTGGAGTTCGGTCGTCTACGTATGTGTGCAATACATTCTAAATATCGAACATATAAGAAATCTCGTAGTGGTGGAGTTCCAATTATCCTTTCAACATCAGTATTTTCGTAATTGAGTGCAAAAGTTTCTTCACCATCACTATCTGTTTTCCTATTCCTGCCATTTTTTATCATCCTTCTTAGGAGGCCGTACCAGCATGTTTCGAGTTTTTTCAGTTCTTCCTCATTTGGTAGTGTGCTTCTATGCAATAAAGAAGTCTAGATATAATACAGGATTCTAATATTTTCTTTCTAGTTTTCATGGACACTTTATGATTGTCTGTTAGACCATTCTTTAGATCGTGAAATTTACCAGTTGCACTGATAATTCTGTTTGACAACACAAGAATCTTTTGAGTCGCTGTAAAACATATGTCCCAGATATTTCAATAACTTCTCAATATCGTTTCCAGAAATGTTCAGTAGACTTGTTTTCTTGAAGCTAATCTGTAGAACATATCTAGAGCAAGTTGTGTATAAAATATCCAAATGATAGCATGTAAGTTAGAAAGATTTGAGAAAATTGTAACATAGCTATTGAGTATCTCCTCTTTGATATACCTGTCAATCATTTAGTTTAGCCCCACCAGTTGCCTGAAAAGCAATGTGAACCCCCCCCCCCCCTCTAAAAAACATGTTGAAGGATTATTGTTCCAAATCATAAAGATTAACCAATCCCCCAAGAGGCATTATATTTTTTACGATTCCCCCTTGTTAGTGGTTGCTACTGAGTGATCCCCTATTTTACAATAACTTACAAATTTCTCGGACGTGATTGATTATTTTTCATCATCACTATAAGAGGACAGACAGACAAAGCGGACGTCATTGAGCGCTCGCTCTTTCCGTTAGCTGTTTTGATCGCTAAAAATGAGAAGTTTTTATCGTTTTTGTTATTGTAAATATAATCTTTATAATTGTGAATTATTGACATAGTTGTTGAACAATTAAGGTCAGATTTCCGGGTCTCTTTTGGTGTAACAAGCTTTATTGTATTCTGGGTTAGAGTTTTTGTATTGCAGGGTATTGTTTAGCTCCAAACTTCTTTTATTGTCTTCGTGGCTCAAGTGTCCTGCAACACCAAGAAAGAGTCAGATTACATTGCGTATTACGGTGGTATCCTGCGTCCCCCCCCCCCCCCCCCTTGACTTCGGAAGCATGTCTAAATTAATAATTACCCAATATATGTATACTTATTTTGTTCTTATTAGAAATGTTATGTTCCATTTTATTCATGGATGCATATTTTGATGTGGTGATCAGCGCCAAACGTTGTTGACGAAGATGTTGATGGAGGATCATGTTTGTGTCCATGTAGGTTGTAGTATAGTGGTTCACGTTATTGTTGTCGATTTTAATATTGGTGCTGTAAATGGTGTATTTTGGTGTTGAAGTTGAAGTTAGAGTTGAAGTCGATGTCGATGTCGATGTCGATGTCGATGTCGATGTCGATGTCGATGTCGATGTCGATGTCGATGTCGATGTCGATGTCGATGTCGATGTCGATGTCGATGTCGATGTCGATGTCGATGTCGATGTCGATGTCGATGTCGATGTCGATGTCGATGTCGATGCGATGTCGATGTCGATGTCGATGTCGATGTCGATGTCGATGTCGATGTCGATGTCGATGTCGATGTCGATGTCGATGTCGATGTCGATGTTGAAGTTTGACGTTGACGTTGACGTTGACGTTGACGTTGACGTTGACGTTGACGTTGACGTTGATGTTGATGTTGATGTTGATGTTGATGTTGATGTTGATGTT
The DNA here is from genome assembly GCA_011057435.1 of Actinia equina. Taxonomy (NCBI): domain Eukaryota; kingdom Metazoa; phylum Cnidaria; class Anthozoa; order Actiniaria; family Actiniidae; genus Actinia; species Actinia equina. The sequence goes on along the minus strand of WHPX01000339.1, from coordinate 194,357 downwards.
GATGTTGATGATGTTGATGTTGATGTTGATGTTGATGTTGAAGTTTGACGTTGACGTTGACGTTGACGTTGACGTTGACGTTGACGTTGACGTTGATGTTGATATTAGTGTTGTGTCAGTGTTGATGTATCTACTGATCATAAATGTTGTTGTCGATGATGATGTCTCCAAATATATTAAAGGTATGGACCTACTTATACAAAATAGTTGATGAAATTAACCCTATCTTGATTACCTCTCATTAATCATATCATTACCCTAAGAGTCTTGTATACTTTTGTTGCTATTATGACTCAATCCTCATCTTCTGGCACCTCGTCCTCCGAAATTTCGCCTACCAAATTTGTTCCTTCTTCGTTGTGCTGCGTCTTTGGCTTGAATAAATGCATGGTTATGACTACTAACAATATTACGATGGCAGCTATCCCGAAGGTAAGGAAAGTACCTCTGCTCCCAATCCAGCCATACAATGCTCCACCAATCAGGGCTCCTGCACCATTGCCAATACCCCAGAACAGTGCATCAACAAAGCCTAAAATCCAAAAGTATGGACATGACGGTCTATCATTTTATAATATCATTATTTGTTGTCTTTAGATAAGTTTTCCCCCCTTCTAGCTTCAGTCGGCTCTATGAGGGATTTTGATTGGGTATAACCCTTAGCATATCATATTCACGTTTTCTCTTTTCTCTAGTATAAGTAAGTAAGTCAATTAAATCTACCGTCCAAACTACCGACCCATGCACACCACTGAACAGAACACACAACAGAACAAAACCAAAGGTGCATGATGTCGATGAGTTTTTTCGAGTTTAAAATTCGAAATTTCTTTGGAAACTTAAAAATGTACTACAATTTGTCGTCAAAAGTTCTTCAATAACCGAATACATTTTTTTGCTTTAAGTCTTTTATTGATTTAATATCGAATATTATCATTTGCGTCCAAAGTAAAGAATGGGAAATAGCTATTTTGGAAGAAGTGAAATATAATTTCATTCGCTTTACTTTAAAATATACAAAAGTGATATAAATTGAATGATAATGGCACTGCACATAGTTTGATGTATATCTATGAAAATATATAACTTACCTTTTGCGATGCTTAGGACTTCGGGCGAAACGTTTAGGGATTTGATGTGTTTTTCACAGCTTCGCCACATCAGGCCAAACGCGGCTCCTTCGATAGCAACTACACCAACCACCACCCAAATTTCTTAATGATCCAATAGCAGAAGAAACACATAGTGTAAGATATGAGTGAAAATATTATGACATTAATGCGGCCAATAATTGAAACAAAGGAATTGCCAAGGATGTAGGACATCAAGACCATGGCCTCTCTCGTTGCACAGGCTGTTGCTATAACTAGAGTGCTCCCACCTAGTTCATCTATGTACCAGTTGAGGAACGGAGCCAAGAAACCTGAACATAAGCTGACGTACATCAAACCAATAAAGAAGGTAATTCCTTCGAGGTCGAACAGTGTCTTTAAGGCTTTTTTACAAGTGTCGGACCCACTGTCAACTTTGTGGTCGTAAATATATTCAAACCACAAAGCATTGATGAATGCCATGCAAACGAAGCCGATACTAAAGTTGAAGGCCACTACATAGTATAGCCTAGGACTGCCACACAGTGCAAAAACTGATTTTGATACAATAGCACCAACGACTAAAACAGCAGTTATCCATCCTATAGATCCTGTTATTCGCATGTTGGAGGGATTCAATTGGTAGTGCTCACTTACGCGGCTGAGCACCGAACCATCGCCCAAGGTAAACGTAGGTGCTTGAAGAAAATCACAGATCACCACAAACATCAGAAAAATCAGGAAAGAAATAGTGAAGTTCGTCCTTGTCCACAGTTATGACGTAGTGGACGGTTGCATTCAAACTTGGATCGAATTTACGGGTTTCTTTGGAAACCCTTCTTGATGCTACTTGCTTTTCTTGTATAAGAATCAAATCATATTTTTCAAGTGGTACTGCTGCTAATGGCTTGGAAGAAGGATGGGAGGCTTGGGGTTTCTTTGCTATATCTGATTCATCTCTTTCGGGTAGCAGTCCTTTAGAACCCTGGGTATCTTTAGATCTCAATAACATCTCGTTACCTTTTCCTTCAATCCAATCGCTAAAGGACTCCCATTCCTGGAGCCATTGTTTTTCGCCACAATATGGTTCAAAACAGCTGGGGTGGTTGGTGTTGCTATAGGTTTAATTGCTACTGTTGGTTTGATAGGTATCTCTTTCCAATTATTTTTTTGCTCATCCTTTAGTACGTCAGACAATGACACAGACCTGATGTAGGAAAGGTTGGTGGTGGAGTTAACATAACTTTGTAAGCAGTACTGTTTACGGGGCTGAACAGCAAGAATCAGCAACAGCTTAACCACGAATGACAAAACACCAGTCAAAAATACCAATTTCTGTACGTGCCATTTATTTGCAACTACGGCCCAGATTGGAGATACTAGACACTGGATGATGGGTGCTAAACCTAGAATAACACCAACATGATAAGGCTTTAAACCAAACTGCTTGAAGTAGAGAGGTAAATACGGTGCAATAGCGCCACACGACGCGTAAAGAAACAGACAAAACGCTTGAGAAGCAAGTAAGTCTGGATCCAGAAGACAAGTGGAAATGTTTCTTAAACAAAGCGATACTTGCTTTGCCTTAGACTGACTCAGTTTTTTCAGAATGGGGTCATTTTCGATGGCTTCGTCTTCTTCTGTTGCTTTCATAATGATGGGGAAATTTTCACATAGCTAAACGTCTCAGGTTAACTGAAGCAGTCAGATGTGAGTCAGAACAAAATGCAAATAGCTAAAGCGATAAAGGATTAGCATACGAGCGAGCCATTTCTGTTTCAGTCTCTAACAAGTGTCACTCATGCATGCATAACTGCTCTTTTGTTTCTTCACTTGGAAACCGTTCGTCCAAAACCGAAAAATAATAAATTTGCCATAAACGTTTAATGAATCTTTAACATCAACTGAATAAATTCAAAATTATTGGTCATATCTAAACTTAGAAATCCTTTTTGACCAAGTTTAATCCAGAAAAACTCGAGTAATTTTTCTAATATGACCAAGGAGGATATATTGATAATGCATGCAGCTAATGTTTTGAATATTGTTTTCTGAATACTAAATGTTAAGCCAAGGGGCAGATGTGGGTGAGAATGACACATAAGGAATCCTTTTGTCTCGTCCTCAATAGTTTTCTGGCCAACTATGGTGACCCCAAATTGGTGGGCAGGGGGGGATAATTTTAAAAGGGTCTTCGTGCAGTGCCGGAAATTTTATAAAATTTTTAAACCTTCATAAGTCGAAGACGCATCACTCAAATCAAGAAATATTCCGCCATTCGACTTTTTACTTCATGTAGAATCAGTATTGAAAGTATTGTCGGAGGAGTTAGTTGCACTTGAACCATGGTTACGGCCGAGTCCACTGAAGACCTTTTCACAGAAATATTTGCCGATAATCAAAAGGGGAAAAAAATGCTTTCATTTAGTACAATTTTATGCCTTTCCTTTTGTAGTCCTTTTCCTTCATTCCATTTCTCTTTTTTTTATTTTTTGCTTTGTTCCATCCTTTTGTTTCGTTTTAATTTTTCAGTTTTGTTTCATTATATAATTTTATTTCATTTCAATTTTTTGTTTTCATTTCATCGTATTGTTTTGCTTTAATTTTTTGTTTCGTTATATAATTTCGTTCATTCCAAAAGAATGTATGTCGTTACATAATTTCATTTCAATTTTTTGTTTTCATTTCATCGTATTGTTTTGCTTCAATTTTTTGTTTCGTTATATAATTTCGTTTCATTCCAAAAAAATGTTTGTCGTTACATTCCTCGATTTCATAATCTGGTTTTGTTTCATTTCAGCATTTTTTTTTTCATTTTATAACTTTGTTTCATTAATTCCTTTGCGTATTAATTTCAAGTTTGGAGCTTGCGTCAGTTGCAAAATATTTCAGATTAAATAAAAGTAGAAAATGGCAGTATACGTATTAAAGAATTAAATTGGTCTTGATAATACTTATTCAATTGTTGCGGTGTTTTTACGAAGCTACGAAATATTCCACCTTGTCTGTCTCAGCAAAGGTTTGTTTCGTTCCCCCTCATCTTTTTACCAATTCAAAAAGCATTGTGTGAAAATCATTTTTATTTCAATAACCGGGTTATTATATCTTTTGAACTTTTCACATGGCAAATGGCTCACTTGTTATGCTACTGACAAACTAATAACATAAATAATGATACTTACAACTAAAGTTTGATTGAAAAGGCCATTTACTTCCTTTTTTTTTATCTACGACAATTTAACAAAGCCTGCATGCTTTCGCTAATCAAGGCGTATATAACTGCGTCGTAAAGGCAACTGCCTGCGATTCAATGGCTAGCGTGGATGCAGGCCCAACTTTACTTCTGGTTAACCAGAGTTAAAGTTGGGATGCAATCTGATCACTTGCGCTTCCACCTGCATCGCAAACGTTAAACTGGGATTAAGTTATCAATAGTTACGATAAACTAAGTATGTCTAAGTCTTAGTTCTGAGTCAATCTTATGTCAAAATCACTTGTAGTGGGACAGGGTTCTTGCGGAAGGATCTGTAGCTTCGGTCCATCGAGGCATCCACAAATATGGAATCAGATTCTCGTGTCCTGAAAAGGACTCTTCAAATATTTGCCGATAATAAAAGGCTTCTTTGGTTTTGGGTGTATTGAATGGGTACAGTTCCTCTGCCTTGGAGAGAGCTTCATCTGGGACTTGTGTTGAAACATGCTTTTGAAGAATCTCAAACCACGACTTGCCAGGTTCTGTGCCAGAAACTCCATCACTAAAAGCCTCTTTTGGCCTCCAAAGAATGTCTTTGGGCAACAGATTGGTGCTGTCAAAAGCACTTCGTAACAACCATTTCTCCATCCCATCGTGTGGCTGTCGTAGCTCCGCTGGTATGGAAAGAAAGTAGGATGTAAAGTCAACATCAAGAAAAGGCACTCGTATTTCCAATCCATGCACCGCTGTGGAACGGTCACTTCTGAGCACGTCATAAGCATAGAGGTCTTCAAGAAGACGTCTACTCTCTTTATCTGCTTGTTCGGCAGATGGAGCTTTGTGGAAGTAGATGTAGCCTTGACAAAGCTCGTCTGATCCCTCCCCAGAATACACCACCACTGTGTCTGTCTTCTCTTTTATGTATTTTGCAACCAAGTACATCCCGACAGAAGCACGAATGGTGGTTATGTCGTACGATTCCAAGGCATATATTACTTCTCTCAACGCATCAATTCCTTCCTGGGCGCTGAAAGTAACTTCATGATGCTCGCTACCAATGTGGGCAGCTACCTTGCGTGCAGCTAAAACATCGGTGCTTCCTTCCATTCCTATTGAGAAGGTCTGGATTGGATAGTCAATACCAGATTCTTTCGCCAGTTTTGTGAGTAGTGAAGCAACTAAACTGGAGTCCAGTCCACCTGATAGAAGGCACCCAATACGCCGGTCAGCCATCAAACGCTTCCTTACTGCCTCTGTAAACAACTCGCGTATATTTTCCTGGGCGTCACTTGAGGTGGGTGTTACACTGGTATCAAATACCGGTCTTTTTCCAACGAAAGTATATGGGCCTTTTTCTGTCAGGGTCACCGATCCATTGGGGCTTAGATCATACGAAGCATAATGACCTGGTGGGAACACGTCCAACACCATCTTGTGTCCGTTACTCGCAATGTGCCTCTCGACAGGAACCAGTGACTTGATCTCAGAGCACAGAGCTAAGACACCTTTCTTGTTTGCTTTTCCTTCCAACGTGAACATGGGACGAACGCCAAACGTGTCTCTCCCGAGATGAATTTGTTTTTTCTTGGTGTCAATGATGCAGAAAGCAAACACCCCATCGAGCATTTGGGCAGTCTTTTCTGCACCAAACTTGTCGTACAGATGAAGAATTACCTCACCATCACACTTGGTCATAACGTCGAAGCCATACTTCTCTTCAGTGGCTTTGTGGTTGTAGATTTCTCCGTTATAGATAAGGTACAAGTGAGGCAACTTCTTGACTCTCATTGGCTGCATCCCATATAGATCATCAACTACAGCTAGACGGTGAACGCAAGACAACAGTCTTGAAAATGTGGGATGGTCTCCATACGAAAACAGTCGGGACCACGGCCAGAGATGTTCATAGCAAACGATGCATACTTGGGGTAGTCAGGAATACCAAAAATGGCCCAGATCCCACACATGATGGCTTATGGCTGTTGGGATTAAAGAATTGTATCTGTAAATACACTTGTGAAAGAAAGGACATTTTAATTTAGGGGTGGGGTGGGTAAAATAGGGGACATAAGAGAACCTGTTGAATTATTCGTGTAAGAGTAGGGGATTGTCTCCCAGTTCAACAGCCTATCCCAACCTGGAGGCATAACACTTAATGTACTAATTTCACTCATGATTGTAAGCGTCACCTGTGCTAATAATGCCTTAATATGCAGCCTGTAAAGTCCTCCACTGGTCATAAAAATGTAAAGCACATTGATACATTGTATAATGTGCTATATAAGAACTTCCCATAATAATAATAATAATAATAATAATAATATAATAATAATAATAATAATAATTATTATTATTATTATTATGCAGTACTAAAACGTAAAGATGCATAAAATCTATGACCTGTATAGGATGCACAGCGTAACCTATACAGTCTAAAAGGAAACTAACTACATTAAATTTAAATAGATGTCCCTATAAAATCATATATACATATGATATACATATATATATATACAATCAGATAAATTTCTAGCAACAAAAACTCCCTCTAATTATTATTGCCTTAAAAACACCATAGAGGTTTATGTTACTTTGTCTTAACAGCAAATCAATCTCTGGTTGGCAAATTAATGGCAATTCCTTATTTTTCAGCAACTAGTGCTACACTAAGCAAAACCTGTTTTGGATCTTTTTCAGACCACTCATGTCTATCCTCCACATTATATATCAAAAATACATTCCAACAAAAATACAAAATCAAGGATAAAACAATCAATTGAACCTTCTTGAAACCTCCTGACCCTTCCCCCTGGATCTACCACTATGCAATCCTGAGCCTGGCTAATGGGATGGCTTATGCACCTATCAAATTTGGCGCGAATAACGAAACAGAATGTAGATCAAGAATTCAACTATGACCAATGTGGTATACTGTTCGAAATCCTGCTGCTGGCTTCGTGGAAGGCTGTTATCCAAGGAAAAAAAGATTTCCGCAACCTGCCAGAGTTTTTGCAGCAATTTATTTCAACAATATATGTCAAGGAGAATAGCAGACTTTTCGATTTCCCGCCAATCTGTGTTTATGTCCTAGTCAGGCACAACATAGTCAAGGCATTTTGATGATTTGGATGCTGTAAGACACAGCACAAAGGCCTGATAAATGCTCATGTCTAAATCTATAAGTTACTTTAGGTAGACAACCCAGAGGTAAGTTTCTAATTCACGGTTCTCATGACTTTAAAGGTCAAATTTGATTTTATTCAGCACTAAATTTACTTTAGCATACATCTGTGCCTGAGTGTTTAGGGTATATTGAACGTAACTGTTCTGTATGCTTAGCTGGTTCATCCAGTATGAATTCCTGGTCAACTTATTTGAAGATTTGTCAGAGACTGAGTGCTTCGAGTATATTGAACTTAACTGTTCTCTATGCTTAGCTGGTTCATCCAGCGTGAAGTCCTGGTCAACTTTGAATTTTCAGAGCCCGAGTGCTTTATATATTATCCCTCAGGAAAATACCTCGAATATGATCTGGCCATGAGGACGGCTGGGGTCAAACGTTCGGTCACGACATTATTGTAGTGTTATAGTATTCGAATAATAGTGCATTACAGCTATCTAAAATTTGGACCTATCTATTATAAAGATGTTTTATAATGCCATGAATTAGAAAAATAGGAAGAAATCTTGAAGTAGTACTATTCTTTTAACATTGGGTCACCATAAACATTTACAAAATCTGTCATCGGAGTATCACTTATTCAAGCAGGAATGTAGAAAGACCCCAACTGATGGGTAGTCGAAACATACCCATCAGTTGGGGGTCTTTTGGTTGCTAAGAGTGTGTGGCTCATTATTTAAGTCGTTCAATAGCAGGCCCCTAGTTAACATGTTCGTTGTATTTTTTGTTTCAAGATGGCAAACACATACAATTTCCTACTGTGGGGGCTTTGAATAATGTCAATTTAACCCTGTGGGTGGCCCGCTCCATCCCACCCCATAGGTGCCTTTAATATATATTAAAGATATTCACAACTCTTAAACAATATGTGCACATTTAGATTGAGTCATCAAGATGCGTCTATTATTAAAACCCACAGGGCTTTAAATTCAAAATGGCAGCCAAGCGGTGAAAAGACCCAGGACCTTAGTTTTTTTTATTCAAGTTTTACATTTTTATTTGTAAAATGATTTGAGAATACTACATGCAACTGTAGCGGGGGGAAAGAACTACATCCGTGGCATAAAACATAAGCATTTGGGCAAATTTGAATATGGTGATTTTATATGTTAAAACTACCAGTATTTATGTGATTTATATTTCCTATTTTATGCCCTGCTTGGCCACCATTTTGAATAGATTACTCAAGTGTGACATCATGAAAAAATAAACTTTAATTATTTTCGATCTTTAATTTCTATAAGGCCAGTTTAGAAAATTAATTTTTGTGAAGTCATCACTTGAGTACTCTATTCGAAGCCTGGGGGCGTAGCCTCGTTTTCATGAATCCAATTAAATATTCGCATATATTCAAGAGTCGACACAGACATTTTTAGGAGAATTTTTGTAGTAAAAAAAAATAATTCCTCTCAATAATCTTCATTAAATTTTACTTCTTTAATCTTAAGAAAACACATTTAAAGATTAGGGCTTTATTAAGTCTTTATCATCGTCTTTATGAATATAACGTTTGTATATGTACTATGGAAACAACCTTCTCACATTTTTCTATATAAAACAAAATTAAACCAGATATTATTACGAACTGCTATTACTTTAACTGTCAATAACAAAACATAGAACATATCCAAAAAATAATTTGTAAAGAGTACATAGACATGTATGATGAAGAAAGCCCGTTTGTCCTTAGTTTAAGAGCAAAAGTTTTCTTAAATTTTGTACGTAGCTAAAATGTTCGATCGAAATATTAACCTTAGGTGACTAATGCTTCAATATAAGAATACGATATACAGTAAATTAAGATCAAATTGGGATCAAAACTTACCACAAAATTTGGTATTTTTGTCCTCTTCTAGCGATCACTACTCACACAGGAAAAGTTGTTTCTGATGCAATAAACGAGAGCGAAGCCAATCAGGGTACACGTGCAAAACATTTCCATCCAAACAAAACACGGCGCGTTTTCATTGGATAGTTCGGTCGTCTATTGTATGCAAATATTTACATATGGTAATCACAGTGAATTTTCTGCTCTCATTTTCAATATTTAAGTGTTTTTAAATAAGCTATTACAAGTCATTAGTAAGATTTTTCAAACAAATAATAAATCACTAAGAGAACCCTAACACTACTCTGCCAACTAGTATTTACGATAGCATTTGTACATTTCTTTCTTCTGATTATTTTGAAGGCAGGACATGTTTCATTTCTTTCTTCTGATTATTTTGAAGACAGGACATTTTTCATAAGAACTGTTAACAATGAAAGTTTTAAGTTCTTAGTGTCTGTGCGACGCTTTTATTCATTAAGGGTTCGGGAAGATCACTGCCATGCAGATATAAATAATTGTTTTTTAAGGGTGAAAAAATCTAGGTGAAGGCCTACTGAAGAGAGGGTCCTCATTTTCGATTAATCCTAGAGACTGAAAGAATGAGTATGAATATTTCTCCCCCACCGCAAAAGGAATGCCAAAGATGTTTCCTACCCTTTTGGAAAAAAGCGAGATAATGGTTTAAAAACATTGCAAGAAATCCAAAACAGCATATTGTATGTAATAATTTAATTCTCAGAAAAAATATGGGCTATGACATCCATTCCGTAGCACTGTACAAATGGCGTACCAGGCGACCAAAAATGTCTCACTGTACAACACTTTTAAGGATCTCTACAGCCACACCATGCTATTTCTAGTATAAGTACTACATAAAAGCTGTTTGCGTAATGATCTTGTGGTGATTGCCGGATTACAAACAAGTGAAGAGACGCATATTTGCGGAGGATGGCGTGAGCCCGAAAACTAAATAACAAAACAAATCAGTTGAATAATGGTGTAGATAGATACAAGAAACTAAAATGTTGTTGAATAAAGGGTTTGAGACCAATTCACAGAGTCAACATGCTGTTCCACTTATAATCATGGAATATAAAGATACAAACCATAGTGCTTTGTGCACATGTAAAAAGCCATGCATGAAACTAATAATATATCTATTAGAAAAGAAAAATATCATTCAATACCGTTGGCTTTTACTAAGTCCGTAAGGGTCATGATTTGGTTACTGAAGAAAGGGAAAGAAGCATGGGATATAACATACATTGAAAATAGCCCCCTTTTTGCCATGGAAACCTGATACCAACTCTAGCCACCATGGCAACACGAGCAGAACTTCATACAGAACCCGTATCTCCTTAAGTTTCAGAATTATCTAGGTTAAGATAGTTTGTCAATATTTCCTTTTCAACAGCCATAATCGTTTGCCGTCTACGTTTTTGCGCAGGAAACTAGGGTGCAGTGTATTCAGAAATTGCTGAATACATGGAGCACCGTCCCAGGGTCGGACGGGTTGAACTCGGCGACTATTCATTCATCCTCCTTTTAGCTAAGTCACAATTGCATCTAGTAATCCAAAAATCAGAAATAGTAAGCTAACTTTAACAACTGAAATGAAATCGAAATAACAATTCAATTGAAAATATTGTTGAGCCTACAAACTATACGTCCAGCATGCATTAAGAAAGGCCTCGATGGATCGAGCGGCATTATACTATTGAGACCAATTTTGATCTCTACCAATATATAGTCATCACATTAGATGAAATATACGACCCTTTAGATGATGAGCGTTTAAAGTGTCAGGGGAAGAAACCTGGTCTTGGGATGCCAACACTAGACAAACGATGAGAAGCTTTGCACACAAAGTATCGTTTGTTTGTTCCATGGAAATATGACATTCGCTGCAATATCGACACATGCTTCGACCGAATGTACAACAAAGTTCTCACTTTAGCCGAGTGAGTCGGTGGGGTCTGAGTAACAGCGTCCACGCCTCAATCCTAGACAGACACATAGGGAGAACACAGAAACGATCAAAGTTTACTGGAAGCGAACAATCGCAATACCATTTTGGATGTTATATCTTCTGAGTTGGAGTTCCGTTTTAGCAAATAAAAGAGGGCACATTACGAACTTTGCGCAATAGTGCCCGCCGTTATCCACCAAAAGATTGCCAATGACACAACAAATCTGATGGAAGTGAATGAGGAAAAGTGGGAGCATCTACTTCCAATTCCTTCTGCTTTTGAAAGTGAGCTATTAAGATGGGCCAGTTACTGGAAAAGGCGAGAAGAAACTGATGAATCGATTACAACCATCATAGCAAAGCATGCAGATGACGAATTTTTCCCTAATATACGTGAGCTGCTGAAGATGCTGTGTGTCTCATACCCATTGGTTGTACTGAAGCGGAACTCCACACATGGCTGAGGTCTAATATGACTACAAACAGACTATCTGATTTGGCTGTCATTGCAATGAACAGTTATTGGGTCAACATTGATACCGAGCGAAATTGCCATGCATTTATGAAAATGCATCCAAGGAGGATGACACAATCATCAATTTTAAGTAAATAAAGTAAGTAGACAAGCATGAACGTTTTTAGAACTTCTGATTACTTTTATAATTCAGCAATTTATTAAAAATAGTTACAATTTGTTTATTAATGAAGGTATTACTGACATATAACACGCGTTGTTAATGTAGTGTAAGTATGTCTAATATTCGGGCCCTTAAAGATCTTGGAATTTGCTTTCTCTAAGAATTAAAATTCTCACCCCCACATAAAATTTCTGGATCCGCCCCTGCGTCCCCAGAAAAAAACATAATTTCAAATTGCGCGTGCTGCAATTTAAAAAAAAACAACTTGTTGTCAAAAATACAGACAGAGTTTTACTCCTAACCCCTTTTTCGAGATTTTTTTAACGTGATATTTTTTCTTAAGGATAAACATTCAAAATGATTAAAAAAAACGTTATGTAAATGAAGAAAACGATGATAGCTTGTAATGAAACTTTAACCTAAAACTACGCGCCAAACCATTGCCATTCAGATGACATACTTGGTCAGTAGTGGGATAGGTTTCTTGCGGAAGGATCTGTAGCTTAGGTCCATCGAGGCATCCACAAAGATGGAATCAGATTCTCGTGTCCTGAAAAGAACTCTTCAAATATTTGTCGGCAATAAAAGGCTTCTTTGGTTTTGGGTGTATTGAATGGGTACAGTTCCTCTGCCTTGGAGAGAGCTTCATCTGGGACTTGTGTTGAAGCATGCTCTTGAAGAATCTCAAACCACGACTTGCCAGTTTCTGTACCAGAAACTCCATCACTGAAAGGCACTTTTGTTCTCCAAAGAATTTCTTTGGGCAACAGATTAGTGCTGTCAAACGCACTTCGTAACAACCATTTCTCCATCCCATCGCGTGGCTCTCGTAGCTCCGCTGGTATGGAAAGAAAGTAGGATGTAAAGTCAACATCAAGAAAAGGCACTCGTATTTCCAATCCATGCACCGCTGTGGAACGGTCACTTCTGAGCACGCTATAAGCATAGAGGTCTTCAAGAAGACGTCTACTCTCTTTATCTGCTTGTTCGGCAGATGGAGCTTTGTGGAAGTAGATGTAGCCTTGGCAAAGCTCGTCTGATCCCTCTCCAGAATACACCACCACTGTGTCTGTTTTCTCTCTTATATATTTAGTAACCAAGTAATTCGCAACAGAAGAAGAAATGGTGGCTGTGTCGTACGATTCCAAGGTATATATCACATCTCGCAACACATCGATTCCTTCTTGGGCGCTGAAAGTAACTTCATGATGCTCGCTACCAATGTGGGCCGCTACCTTGCGTGCAGCTAATATATCGACACTTCCTTCCATTCCTATTGAGAAGGTCTGGATTGGATAGTCAATACCAGATTCTTTCGCCAGTTTTGTGAGTAGTGATGCAACTAAACTGGAGTCCAGTCCACCTGATAGAAGACATCCAATACGCCGGTCAGCCATCAAACGCTTCCTTACTGCCTCTGTAAACAACTCGCGTATATTTTCCTGGGCGTCACTTGAGGTGGGTGTTACACTGGTATCAAATACCGGTCTTTTTCCAACGAAAGTATATGGGCCATTTTCTGTCAGGGTTTAGATCATACGAAGCATAATGACCTGGTGGGAACACGTCCAACACCATCTTGTGTCCGTTACTCGCAATGTGCCTCTCGACAGGAACCAGTGACTTGATCTCAGAGCACAGAGCTAAGACACCTTTCTTGTTTGCTTTTCCTTCCAACGTGAACATGGGACGAACGCCAAACGTGTCTCTTCCAAGATGAATTTGTTTTTTCTTGGTGTCAATGATGCAGAACGCAAACACCCCATCGAGCATTTGGGCAGTCTTTTCTGCACCAAACTGGTCGTACAGATGAAGGATTATCTCACCATCACACTTGGTCATAACGTCGAAGCCATACTTCTCTTTAGTGGCGTTGTGGTTGTAGATTTCTCCGTTATAGATAAGGTACAAGTGAGGCAAATTTGTGACTCTCATTGGCTGCATCCCAAATAGATCATCAACAATAGCTAGACGGTGGAACGCAAGACAACAGTCTTGGAAATGTGGGATGGTTTCCATACGAAAACAGTCAGGACCACGGCCAGAGATGTTCATGGCAAACGATGCATACTTGGGGTAGTCAGGAATACCAAAAATGGCCCAGATCCCACACATGATGGCTGTTAAGAATAAAGAATTATCTGTAAATACATGAAAAAAGAAACATTTTAATTTAGAGGAGGGGTGGGATTGATTGCAAAGAAATGAGGCTGAGGCTGAGGCTGAGGCTGAGGCTGAGGATGAGGATGAGGATGAGGATGAGGATGAGGATGAGGATGAGGCTGAGGATGAGGATGAGGATGAGGATGAGGATGAGGATGAGGATGAGGATGAGGATGAGGCTGAGGATGAGGCTGAGGCTGAGGATGAGGATGAGGATGAGGATGAGGATGAGGATGAGGATGAGGAGGATGAGGATGAGGATGAGGATGAGGATGAGGATGAGGATGAGGATGAGGATGAGGATGAGGATGAGGATGAGGATGAGGATTTTTACGGAGTAAGGATACTAGTGAACCCGGAGTAAACCCTCGTGGCACGGGAGATAACCCTCGTGGCACGGGAGATAACCACATATCATTGCTCCGTTGCCTATGAATCTCTATCATTGCTAATTCAGTATTTCTAACTAATGGCCTCCCTGTCCTTTAGCATTCCAAATTCATAGCAAGCGTAAAACCACTTACGCGCAAAAAAATAAGAATATAAATAAAAAACTCCCCCCCCCCCCCCCCCTCCGAAAATGATGTTTGTGCTTGATATGCTTGATATCCGCGGTCCCTGCCCCACTGGCGCTTAAAAGGCAATGTCCACAAGAATCGAACAAATTCAAAAATTCGTGACAAGGGGCCACAGAAGAAGCACGACCGAAGCCTAAGCAAGTGGCAAATGCATGAATTAATGTTTTTTGTTGTCGCAGTGGATAGGTATTTTCTGATTTTAGCAATATTGCGGAGGTGTTGTCAACGCTGTTGACACGAGGACCCAAAGACATTGTGGAATCGAAGATGAACGACTAGCCTGCTGAGCAGGCGTTCTTTTGATGGATTTGAGAGGAAGAATCGGGGTTTGGGGTTCCTGTTTCGACCAGAGGCCCGTGAGAAAAATAGGACCTAGCAAAAAATGGGAACGTGGGGAGAGGGGGAGGGGAAAGAAGGTTCCCTTCTTCCCTTTCCCGTCCCCTCCCCCTTCGCTTCTTTTTTCTCGGTTTCAATTCTCGCTCGTATGTTCCAAAGTTCCCCCAAAACCGCAAGAACGCCTGCTTTGCAGGCTAATGAACGACCAATGTTTCTTGCTTTTGTAGAAAGTTTAAGAACATCATTAGCAAATTGTACGGTTGGTATAGATTTTAGAGTAATGGTTTTGGAATGAAGGAAGAGTAACTCTGTTTTATCTGTGTTCAATTTTAGTTCATTGATCACCATTACCAATTAGCAATATCGTTAAGGTAGTTTTCGATCCTGGTAGTAGTTTCAGTGATTGCAACGTCATCATTGTCTAGAAAAAGGTATGTACAGGTGTGTTATCTGCATAGAGATGATATGACATATTATGATGTCGCAGTATATCAGCAACTGGTGAAGTGTAGAGAAGGTGTATAAATAATTGGTCCAAGAACAGAACCTGAGGAACGCCGCAACTTAAATCCAGAGAATTAGAATATCAGAATCAGAAGATTATCCAGCAAAACGAACTGTGAGCGATTGGAAAGGTACGACTTAAACCTTAGTTAAGAGCACTACCAAGAATACCAAAACTTGTGTGAAGACGGTTTAGAAGTATGACATGATATACAGTATCAAAAGCAGCAGACAAATGAAGCAAGAGCAGTACAACACATTTACGTTTATCAATTGATTGTAGGATGTCATTATGAACGCGAACAAGGGGTGTTTCACAGCTATGACGATATTTGTAGGCAGATTGGAAGGGTTCATGGAGATTGTTCATGGTTAGGTGACTAATAAGGCGTTCAGCAACGATTTTTTCAATAATTTTAGAGATGGACTTACATTACATTGATCAACATACATATACGTTTAGAAGTTTGATTACTGTAAAGTTCACGCTCAGAATTACGATAGAAACGTTCTTTAAATAGATTTATAATCTTATTTTAGTCAAATAAGCTTTGGGTCGATAAAGAAGCGGTTTCAACAGCTAGTTTATATATGCATGCATAAATCACGTCGCCGAATGATATTTACGTGCACCCAAGGTCAATGATTTCTAGAACGCCTGATTGCAAATGTTGTTGAGTTTGGTTGTGTACACACTAAAACTGTAGCGTCTGCTCACGGTGACTGTACAAACAAATTATAAAGATTAAACTAAGTGTACTTACATATCGGTTCCCGTTTGCCTCAAATAGCCAAAGGTATTTCAAACAAATTTAAAGGATTCACAGGTCAAATGCACTCACGACACTAACTAAAGAACTAAATAGGGATTATATTACAAAGTACATATATTCGACGAATCAGAAAACGAGGTCATCAAAGGAATGCATTAATCACTAAAATCACTAAAAATAGAGAGCCTCGTTCTGCAGGTGTCCTGTACAAAATGTTACATGATGTTTAAAGACGAACATGCAAGAGATTATTATATAGGTTTTCATAAGGCGTATTTTAGTTGGTAGAGAGAAAACGAAGTGCATTCGTAAAGTAATATCGAATTTCGAAAGTTAGAATAGCAAAGGACAATAAGGGGAGATGTTTCTGGGTAATGAAACATGTAAGCGAATTGCAGGTGCCAAGATTCTTTAGGGGCGAGGTCAAAACAATCGTCCAAAATAGGGACCCCATTTTATGAATTAAGGTGGTGGGTACTGGTACATACCCCACCCCACTCAGAGACCTGTTCAAATTGGTACTGGGGGTAGGTAGTGGCAATTTCTATAATCAAATATGTTTTTGAGCATACATGCAGACAGACAGTCCATTCATTTCTGTGATTTAGCTTTTAGGTTTGGTGATATTTGGGAACAAAATCTCACTTCCTGAGGTGGTGGGTACCGGGTCACACTAACCCTCCCCCCCCTAAATCAGTTACAGTGAGATGACAATTATTGTTTTGCCCTCATCCCTAATTCAATACACTACAAAAAAATCATTGGGTGAAGAAAACACAACAGAGCCGGGCTCCAAACAAAGTGCCTCCTATAAATTAATATAAATAAAAAATATCAAATGATAAAAAGTACATTGTGGAATATGATACATAATAAAAATGTAAAAATATAATAAATATATTTATCATATAATTATCCATAAAATACCTATATTTCTTCTTTTCGAAATTCCGATATTTTCACACATAAAATAATATATTATTTTCACATGTGAAAATATTGTATGCGTATCTAAGTTATTAGTTTATAAATAAAAACTTTTTATAATAATAAGGAGCTTATTAAGTTGATTTTATGGATAATTATATAATAAACAGAATAATACATGGGTGCTTGGAGATATGAATTTTATCTTCTCATGTTGAAAACCTTCTCGTGTTGAGATCTTTTCACTCAAAGATAAATTTCGAGTATCTCTGCATGCCACATGTTTCCTCTATATCTGCAGACAATAATGTGATCTAAATAATAACAATATAAAATAACAATATTAATAAATCACTCAGTAACAGCAAGCATTGCAAGTTAATGGGTTATGAGAAGAGCAGCATTTAAGACATATAGATTTCCAGGTGCTAAATCAATTTACATCATAAAAGTTAGCAAGAGCATTAAAGTAGTGGTTAGTAAGATGGAATTTAAAGTTCTTAATTACAGTTAATGTTAACGAAGGCTTAACCGATCACACATTTTTAAGCCGTGTCAATGTTAACTCGATCTAAGCAACATTTGAAGTAGAAAAATTATGTCTTTGATTTCATGATGGTAAAATATAGGTCATAAAATATGTAAATTTCGTAATCTATCTCTATAATGGGTCATCATATTTTGAATTTGATATATATATATTGTTGCCCTTCTCTGTATGGAATCTACTTTAGAAATATTTTCAATTGACGTGTCGAATCTTTTATATCCATTTCAGTTGCGAGATGAACTGAAAATCAGCCGCCAAATAGACAAGGATGAACAGCGTGGATTCACATTTTTTACTGAAATTTTGTTGAGTGAACTATAAACAAGTGCAATTTCCTATACTAATAGAGTACCGAAGTGATGATTGTGTCACTGTATCATAATTTCGTTCCTTGATTTCGATAGGAAATCAAGAAAGACACTAACATGCCAAATATCAGGAGAACTGGTCAAACAGCAACAGAGATAGGGCCATTTAAATATATAATTTCCCCATACAAATCTCTGCATTTTTGCCCTGGTTCATTACATAATGAACCAGGGCGAAAATACAGTGATTTGTATGGGGAAATTATATATTCAAATGGCCTTATCTCCGTTACTTTTTAACCGATATTCTTAAAATGTGGCATGTTCACGTCTTCCTTGATGTTCTATCGAAATTGAAGATCGAAAATTGTCAAAAGCAAAATTTTATTTTCGTGACGTCACACTTCGGTATTCTATTTCAGATTATATTAACCTCCATTTCAGTAGTGGACCTCAACGAATCAATGGCTTGTTTGAGCTGGGTGGTTATGCCCTCTGCATGATCTAAATCAACAGAAGGCACTTGGATATGATGTTACTGCACAACATGTTAAGATATTCTTCAGTAGTAGAATCATCGTTATTATTAAAATATATTCATATCAGAATATACATGTGAATTTTGTTCGATCGAAATATCAACCTTAGGCGATTAATGCTTTAACATAAGAATACGATATACAGTAAATAAAGATCAAATCGGGATCAAAACTTACACAAAATTCGGTAAAAAGATATTTTTCGTCCTAAGTCGAGCGATCAAATTATGCCTCCACAGTAATAAAGTAGACATTGGGTCTAATTCGCATTCTCGATCCCAGATCCTCCTCGGTTGCATTTATTATTTCAAGGGTATTTCCACTTATTGGGCTGCCTGTGATGTAATCACAGAAAATTTTTTATTCTGCTAGCAGATGTCTTTTTTTCCGTTCAGCCCTACCGGAGGGGGAAGAAAAAGCAACCTTTGGCTTGTAGGGTATAAAAGTTTTGGATGGATAAGAAATGTCACGACTGCCGTCATTTTTAATACTGTGCGACTACAACGCCACCCAGACAAATTTTCATACACATTAGCCAATCACGATTGAGTATTTAAACAATAGAAATGTACAAATTTTCACAGTTCCCTCTTTAAAATGATATATTTTACTTTATACAAGTGTGTGTATGATCAGAAGTGAACAAGAAACAGTTTAAAACCCAGGATTCACTAATTCATCTGTTATGCGGCGTTGGAACGTGAGTTGGAAACTTAAATTTAAATTTGTTTGGGTGGCTTTGGTTCATGTAGTTGCACTGTAAGCTCTACTTTAAAATAAGAACAAAACTGGTGTTTTCCATTTCGTATTAGCAATTTTGTTTCGAAAGATATCCGAGTTTTAAGTTTATGCTAACTAGGAGGTTGATTAAATCATATTCTCGACTCGGAGTTTCCATTAATCCCAGTAATAGATTTTAATGTTATTATATGTTTATATATATCTGCTGAAAGAATTGAAAATTCACAAGCTGTGGTTGTTATGGCAACACATCGATGTCCACGCCCCTAATTCGATTTTAGGCTTTTAGCAATTGCTTTGTAATTTCTCAACTTAGAGAAAGTTCTTGTACGAAATTTGTGTCTATGAACATAACTGATATTTTAAACTAGCCTTATTCGATGCCATCTCTTGTAAAGGTAGACATTTTAAAATCATGAATTTAGGTGTGGCCTCGAACCTAGGCTGTTACAATGGCAGCTTATCTCTATATAGTAGCCTGCGTAGGAAGCTACTATAATACCACAGAAAATACCCTGATAATACCACTAAATTTGACTGATTTTGATTGGTTGGGCTTTTCATAACTTTAGGCTGCTCAAGTATTGAGAATTTGACGTCATGAGGAAAATGATGACGCCTTATTTAAGGGTACGGAGAGATCACTGCCATGCAGATATAAAGCAA
The DNA here is from genome assembly GCA_011057435.1 of Actinia equina. Lineage (NCBI taxonomy): Eukaryota > Metazoa > Cnidaria > Anthozoa > Actiniaria > Actiniidae > Actinia > Actinia equina. Next base: position 174,369 of record WHPX01000339.1, on the reverse strand, counting down.
ATGTTTTTTGAAGGGTGAAAAAATCTAGGAGAAGAGTTAAGGTCTTCTGAAGAGAGGGTCATCATTTTTGATTAATCCTAGAGAAAGAACGAGTATGAATATTTCTCCCCCACCGCAAAAGGAATGCCAAAGATGTTTCCTACCCTTTGGAAAAAAGCGAGATAATGGTTTTAAAACATTGCAAGAAACCCAAAACAGCATATTGTATGTAATAATTTAATTCTCAGAAAAAATATGGGCTATGACATCCATTCCGTAGCACTGTACAAATGGCGTATCAGGCGACCAAAAATGTCTCACTGTACAACACTTTTAAGGATCTCTACAGCCACCATGCTATTTCTAGTATAAGTACTACATAAAAGCTGTTTGCGTAATGATCTTGTGGTGATTGCCGGATTACAAACAAGTGAAGAGACGCATATTTGCGAAGGATGGCGTGAGCCCGAAAACTAAATAACAAAACAAATATTGAATAATGGTGTAGATAGATACAAGAAACTAAAATGTTGTTGAATAAAGGGTTTGAGACCAATTCACAGAGCCAACATGCTGTTCCACTTGTAATCATGGAATATAAAGATACAAACCATAGTGCTTTGTGCACATGTAAAACGCCATGCATGAAACTAATAATATATCTATTAGAAAAGAAAAATACAATTCAATACTGTTGGCTTTTACTAAGTCCGTAAGGGTCATGATTTGGTTACTGAAGAAAGGAAAAGAAGCATGGGATATGAAATACAATGAATATAGTCTCGTAAAGTATTAATTAAATATGTTGACTGAACTGCTGCAAGCTCAACTGTTGGCAAAAAATCTAATTGAGGGTACAACTAGTCCAAGCTTGGATTTAAACTTTGATTAAAAAGTTATAATATAGTGATTAATTGAACTCACTGCAAAAACAGTCATTTTGATTTGAATCTTGATTTTTCTTTCGCTAAGCCATGGTAACCCGAGTCCAACTCTAGTCACCATGGAAACACGAGGTGATTAGGTGGATCTAAATTTCAAATCAAAAATACTGTGTACGGAACTAAATAATTAAACTAAATCACACAAAAAACCAAGTGACTACTAAAAACCCGAACCCATTCCAAAAATATAATTAGGTGACAGAGGCTAGTCTCGAGCGTTCCTGTAATATAATTTGTCAATATATCCTTCTAAACTCAGTTGTGTTCTATGTACTGGAGGCCCATATTTTCTCTAATCTCATGCTCCGATCACCAACGATCTTCTCTCTATTTTACTGATAAAAATACTTATTGTCAAAAACGGAAGAGAAATTAAATCGCGATCAATTTTTCCGCTAAAATTTGACGTACATTGGATAATGCGATCCCTCAAATATACGTATGGATAATTCAGAGAGGCGAGACATACAATGAGCAGCAGGCTGGCATGAAAGGAGTGCTGCGATTTCTTGACATCAATAAAATACATCAACCCTCACGTAATAACCACTATAAACACTACTGCGTGACAACACCTCAAGCTTTTCTATCCTAACAAATATACTATCAGAACGATGAGACATAGGTAAAAGGCAGCAGAAGCAATGCAGCCAATGCCATAAAACGACAAATACCATAAGACTATTGGCCTAGACACCGAACCAGTGCATTGGTTGACTGTGCTCTGGTTTAAAGACTGTAAATCACTTAATTATCACTGTAAATAAAAATATGATAGCATCAGTTGTGCTCGTCCCGTAGAGGTTACTTACAGTGATATCTAATTCTAGGAATATCTCTAGGACATTCCAAAGGGTAGACTTCGTATGACTATGAAAGGCGCGACAAGTCTGTGTCAAGGTACGAAATGGACCATTTACAACGCGGGAAATGAATGCTCGAGCAATCAAATGCTCTAAGCATGACCGTCACGGTCACGGCCCAACAAATCAGTACCTTGAGCTTTTCACAGCCATACGAAATTAATTCTATTTCAGAACTAAATTGATCAGTACCAGAAGTACCGCCAGATTTAAATGTTCCTAATCCATGAAAAAAAATAGGTAGATGGTTGCAGCCAAAAGGTGCGGATATGTGAAACTGAACTGGATTATAATTATTCCACAAATATGAAGCATACAGACACCATTAGGTGCCTGCTAAACGTGATTAAGGATTATAGGTCATATAACTGAGAAATTAGAATAGTAAGACAAAGGATAGCTATAGACTAGCAAAACCTATAGCAGAACTCTAGTGAAGTGGCTGGACGTCAGTTTTCACAATGATTTGAGTGCCTGGATTTCAGCTCATTTGTGGTGGCCTTTTCCCTCCTGGTGGATGACTAACCATTCCTGGTTGAGGGGAATTTGATCCACTAGGGGTTCCTTGTTGACACTGGCTTACGATTTCATTGATTCTAAATTGCGCGTGCTGCAATAAAAATACAATTACGTGGTGTCAAAGATGCAGACAATGTTTAACTCTTACCGGCCTTCGACCGATATTTTTCTAACGTGACGTTATTTCTGAAGGGTGAACATTCAAAATGACTCAATAAAACGTTTTGGGCATTGAGACTTTAACCTGAAACTGCGCACCAAACCATTGCCAATTAGATGACAATTTTGGTCTGTTCAGACCACAGTAACCCTATGTTCTGCTGCTGTCAGTAGAATGCATACCATATATTCTTGAGGGGGGGGGGGGGGGGGATGGAAGAAATTCCACAAAAATAGTAAGTTCAGTAGACCTCAGTTGACCTATAAAACTTTGCACTAATTCGTACAATTTTGTTAATTAACTTTTTCACTGATATATGGTATGCATTCTAATAAAAAGAAAAAAGATTAAGATTTGTAAGACAACTACATTTATTGTAATATAACGACACGACGTTTGCACTCCTTGGGGCGTGTGATTAAAGTACTTAAAACGACGTACCTGACTGCTAGCAAAACTTCCTACGATCTGCACGATTGCTTCTTTTGGTTCGCCATCTTGATCTTCCACTGTTGCTACTTTCACATATGTTCTAGTTTCTTTTTCTAGTCCTTTAACCTGTTATTCAAACATTTCACGTTAATAAGGGGAAAAAAATCGCATTAATTCTCTTGACAATAACGACCACGATTCTCCTTACATTTTGTCCTCTTTTTCCTATAATTCGTCCAACTATATTAGTTTGCTGATCCTTGTTCGTTCGAGCAGTTCCTTTGGTTGGAATAGTAACTTCTGCTCTAAGCTTAAGTTCACCATCAGAATTACTATAGCCTTCTTCAGCGAGTTTGCAATAAACACAGTGTTGGGCCTAAGGAAGAAAAAACATTAGTTTAGAAACTGCAGTTTTTTTAAAACAATTTTATATCGTGTCTTTTTTTAAACAGTAGCATTGGCCCTACCCACTACATTAAGGTACGGACGTGCGGTGCAGTAATCGTCACGGTGCCATGTCCAAGCAATGTCTTTGGATGAGCAGTGATCTCGTGCGGATTCCGTTACAGTACCGTGTGCCGTTCTCTTTCACAGTCATACCAAACTCTATTCCATAAGATCAAATTATGTACTTACGAAATATTGTGCAAAGGGGTGTCCGACAATTTCCACATATCTTTCTCCGGACTTGTCATCAGGAGTAACATGGACTCTAGTGGCACAACTTAAATTCTTCATGTAGTTACAAAATGAACCTTTAGTACCAATCAAAGCACCAGCATACTTCTGAGGGATGGCCAGTCGTGTACGTATAAGAGGCTGCAGAGATCAAACAAATTAGCAAGAGTGGAGAAATGCTTGAAAAAACGCTGTCTGGTCAGAGTACACCAGGGTAAATCCAAAATGGGGCACCTCCAAGCGAGTTACATGAAAACGAGGCATCCGTCAAAATGTAAAGAAATAATGTGGTGTCCAAATGCAAAGAAATAATACGGTGTCGATGCAAAGTACTGTATATTGGTCTTTCTTTCATTATTACATTCAGGAACACAACAATTTTGCAGCATCATCAAATTATAAGAAAATACTGTAAATTTGGCCCTGGACGCCTAGTTTTTACCCGGCTGTGCGCCATTTTGCACTTAGGTGTATTATGAATTGAATACCAACTCGGTTGCAAAGGGAGGATAGTAATTACCTGTGTCTGTAGCTGTGGGAATGGAGGACAGGTGTTGGGGTAAGGATACTGTGCCATGTTCATCATACCTCCACCATTATGGGGCTAGACAAAACAAAATATAACATATTGTTAATGTGGCTGACTGGAGTATGCATTGGTTTATCTACTCTAGAGATGTTATGAATCAGGTTGTCTGTGGAAGATTATATGGTATATTACTTGCATTTATAGTGGTAAGTGTGGTTTTACTTTTACTTTTACCCATCAAACAGTTAGTAAATTACCGGTTAGCAGATTTAATGAAAGAAAGTATTCATTAACAAACATATAAAATAAGAACCCACGAATGGTTGTTGAAGAAGAATTTCTTTTATCTATTACTTTATATGTATAATTTAATTATATCGTTTTCTTTCAAGGGTGTTTGCCTATTACACATTAACTAAGAATTTTTATTTTGTTTCTTGGGGTCAAGATAATCATTTCAAGTCACTAGAAATGCAATATAATAGCACACATCTTTTAACAGCTGGTGGAAATTAGATCTGTGAGCAGACTAAAAGCCATTCTCCACTCAATACTGAAAACTATTGCAGCAAGCTAGCAAGTACTTATTCATTTGCCGTTAATCTCCACTTATTCCAACTGTATAGCCAATTTCAATAAGCTACTCACTCCAATCCCCCATCTTGCCGAGTATTGCTTGGTCATGTGATATCTACGCCATTAGTGATTGGCTAAAACTGGGCAATTACTCACTGCAAGCTATAGTTTAAAATTTCATTTTGTTCTGTAAGTCTAGTACTTGATGCAAGGAAAAAAGTACTCGCTAGTTCACACTGTTTTTAGCAATGAGTGAAGAATTCGCTTAGGTAGGCTATGAGACAATGGCTGTGGCATGCATGAGGTGCAGAAAAGATATGCATACAGCTGTACCTCTCCAAGCATAGGAGCCACTTGGTTGCCATACATCCCTTGATGCCATTGTAAAGGCTGATGAAAGTAAGGTTGATGCAACTGCTTGGATCTCTGCAAGTTGGAAACAAATAACAGTAAGCACTGATTAAATTAAATTAGCATGGGTGGTGTATGCGGCTAACACGTCGTCTTTCGACGCTGTTAGTCCTACGGTTCAGGTCACTGGTTCGAACCCTGCGATCACCACATGTGAATTGAGCTTGTTTGATGTGTTGTTCTCTCCTATGCTATGGAGGTTTTCTCGGGGTTCTCTGGTTTCCTCCCTCTGTAAAAATCATCATGAGAGTTGAGCATTGTATGCATAGAGTAATAAATGTAGTGGTAGTGCGTGTCAGCGAAAGAGTGTCCCCAATTAGTACAAAAGCGCTAGAATGACTAGACACTTAAAGAGATTTATTTTTTATTTTGATCTACCTTACTTTTAAATGAATGAATCGATCTTACAACTGCAATAAGAACCAGCAGATAGACAGAAAATTGTTCAACTTACAACAATGTCATCCATATCCTTTTTCAAACACTCATGGACTTTGCTGCTTATGAGTAATTCAGCTTTTCGACAGTTCTCCAAGGCTTCATCTTCCTCAACTTCTGGTTGATCCTCTGTTGCTTTTCTAATTAGACACTTAATGCTTACTATGCGATCACCAGCATTGAGCATGGATGAATGTGCCATTCTGTCTCCCGTGTTTCCACTGCAAGCATCAATATAACCATCACTATTTAGGATACAATTGAAATTACTTGGTGAAACATTTCATTTTTGCCTTTCACAGTAATGATATGAAATAAAATAAGGTTGGAATTGAAAGATATTTTTTTCATTACAGGAAAAGAATTTCGTTAAAAATCATACAACATAAAATGGGCTCACATAAGAAAGTATTTTTGTATGGGACTAAAAAGTCTGGAAAGAACTAACACAAAAGCTGATATGGATATCTACAGTAGGACACTAACCTAACTTTAATAGAGGTTGCTCCAGTTTCTTCCATGATGCCTTTAAGATTATTGCCTTTTCTCCCTGCAAAAACCAAAATAATTATATAATAAAATACTGTTTATTATTATATGAGGGTATTTGTCAAAATAGATACAGTGCAGTACACTCTACACAACACTGATATTTAGATTAAAAAGGTATAACTAGCTAAAACTAGTGTGAGCTGCGTCGGTGTTTCTAATGAAACAGTAATGATGAAAAGGTAAATTATACACCGTGAAAAGATGAAAAAACTTACTGACGTTTCGGACGCTAGTCCTTCGTCGGAGTAAAAGAGAAAGAAGTGGTAGAAAGGAGTGTATATATGATAGAATAAGACAAAAGAAACCAATGAGAGCAAGGTAGGCAAGGAAACAAAAACAAACAATCAAAAGACAAAAGGAAAGGTTAGTTGAAAATAAAGCGTTCATTAATCCCGTTGGGACTAAGAGTGCCCAATAGGTGAATAAGCCGCATTTCTTTGGTCTTGCGACAATCATTGTTGCCGTTAAGCAAAGAAAGACCGAAAACAATGAAGTCAGAAAGAGAATGGTTAGTTAGATTAAAATGGCGGGAAACTGGTTTGGTAGGATCGTTATTGCGAATATCATAAAGATGATTGCAAATGCGATCACCAAGACGGCGGCCAGTCTTTATGATATTCGCAATAACGATCCTACCAAACCAGTTTCCCGCCATTTTAATCTAACTAACCATTCTCTTTCTGACTTCATTGTTTTCGGTCTTTCTTTGCTTAACGGCAACAATGATTGTCGCAAGACCAAAGAAATGCGGCTTATTCACCTATTGGGCACTCTTAGTCCCAACGGGATTAATGAACGCTTTATTTTCAACTAACCTTTCCTTTTGTCTTTTGATTGTTTGTTTTTGTTTCCTTGCCTACCTTGCTCTCATTGGTTTCTTTTGTCTTATTCTATCATATATACACTCCTTTCTACCACTTCTTTCTCTTTTACTCCGACGAAGGACTAGCGTCCGAAACGTCAGTAAGTTTTTTCATCTTTTCACGGTGTATAATTTACCTTTTCATCATTACTGTGATATTTAGATTCTAATTCTATAGGAAATCGTACGATCTTGATTACAATTCAGAATTTATAGGTACCAGGGATGTCTTGAAAGTTTTCTAAATTGGACAAGCCTTTAGGCTAGTCCAATTTGAGAACTTTCAAAACATCACAAGTATCTAATATTGTAAGAGAAGATTGTGGGATTTTTTGTTTATAATACACTCAACAAAATCGCGCAACTTAATTAATTGGACTCTACAGAGTACAATTTGGAATTTAATTGTACTCCTCTTGTCAAATCAGAATCAAGCAATTTTGTCGAGTGTATTATAAAGTTTTTAATTAACATGTAATGCCTAACCAAAGACAGCACAGAACAAAATAGGCAATGTAAGGCCAAAAACAATGACCAGTCATCAAACAATATTGTTAAAGTCAAATCTTTGCCTTGCCTGTCATTCTGACCAGTAAAATTTAATTTGAGCTTGAAATGAGCTTAAAGTAATGTGACTGGTGATCATGACTAGCAACTTATTGACCATTATCTTAAGTCTTGTAATGTTTAAAAAACACAGGGTGTAACAAGGTAGGATTCAGTGGAATGATATCAGTGCTGCTTGATTGTTTTTTATTAAGATTACCATAAAAGGCTGAAGTTTTGAAAATTAATAGAATAAAAGTATCTTTTTAAATCAAAACAATAACAATAATCAAAACTTTAAAAACAAAAATGTTTATCACTGAAATGAACTACAATGTTTTGTCCCATTTCACGACTCTACTACATTAAAAAAAATTAATTTTGTTTATAAAGGATAACAGTTGACAGTAATTCAACTGATAAACTTGTGGTCCTCTGTTAACATCTCTAGTTAATTAGGGACGGGACCCCCATTAACGAGATCATCCGAGCCATGTGAAGGTCTAACCATTTGCAGATGTAATTTACAAAGGCAGCACCTTCTCCTCAGTTATTTTAAGACCCTGAGTGTAGGCTTAAACCACGACCTCCCGCACAACAGACTGACGCTTCTACCAACTGAGCTAGCGGGGTGGCAGTTTCTAAAGTCAGGCCAAAAAAACTAAAACAAGTATACATTTCCCATGTACAAGTATACATGCAGTTACATATGTAAACTTGTAGCAGCAAGAGAATAGTCATAATAATAATAGATAGATCGGAACATGTTACTTGCTTGACTTACCAATTATTCTTCCAGCATGACTGTCATGGATCACTAGCCTCATCTCTATCTCATTACTATGAGTAAAACAAATAGTAGTTCCATTCATATCTTTAGAAAATCTTTACATTCATGCACACTCAATCAAATATGTTATTTATCTTGGTTTATGTTACAACTACCGAGTTTCAGTTATCATTTGGACCTTTTTGGTTCACTTACCTTCTTAGAGATTCATCAGTTTCGTCACGCATGAGTTTATGGATTTGCTTATTAGCTATGCTACATTCTTCTGGGCCTCCACGAACTGTTACTAACTAAGAGAGAAACAAAAACGTACCAGTTAAATCAGTTCATCCAAAGGAATACAAAATAACACATGCTGGCAATTTAGTAATAACATTCCACTCAATAAATAATAGCACCAATTAGCATCTGATTCTGCAGCCCATTGGCAAATACAGTGTACATGTATACTTTGAACTTTAACGGTTGTGTTGTGCTTGTCAATGTCAAATTATAGTATTGTCAACCTCCATTGAACCAATCAGTACACTACGATCAGTATTCACCTAGTGAAAATGCTTGAAAGCACACTACAAAAATTGTTCTATTTAAATTTCTTACCTTGTCAACTTCCCTTCTGTCTTCTTTACGGTGAATGTCAATACTGTCATAATACCAAACAAGACAAATAATATTAACACATGACATAGACAAATAAATTACTTTTGTAACCACTTACGAAGTATTCGTTGCCTCTGTTATTTTCTTGATTTTGTTTCCACTTGTTCCAATTATTGCTCCAACCATCTTGCAAGGAATGAGAAGTCTTTTTGGAAGAGACAAGTTAAAATAAATCAGGAAATACTTTTTCAATACATGTCAGTTTAACACACCTTAAGAAAACGAATGGATTTTGAATGTTTGACAAAAACATTTTCTTTTTTGATCATAGAGGATGGCAAGGCAAAAAATGTATTATAAAAACATAGCATTTATGAAGACAGTGAGAAAGAGATCCTGGTGGTGGTAGTATACAGTGTACAACAGAAATAAAATCTTTTCCAGGTTCCAATATTTTCATAGATTTCTTTACTAAGAGATTCCTTAACTTATTCCAGGAGCACTGTGTGCATAGAACACTGAATGTAATAAATGATTTTTATTCATTTGTTGTGCAATTAAGGGGCATTCGTAGAAGGATTGCAATATTTAAACTGCAAACCGCTAGTCTTATCAGGCGATGGTATAGACTGGATGGTGTGTCTGTTCTATAGCACTTATCGGAACATCTGTGCTGTGATTGGTTGGTCAGTTCATGCTGACATTGGCTGTTTGGTTGTTGTTTCGTCTACACCATCACCTGATGAAGACTATTACTTTGCAGCTGAAAAGTCACAGCCCTTTCACAAATGACCCTCAATCATAAGACAAATGAATTCATTTAACTTTATTCATTTTACTTCCCTAGTAATTATCAGATTTTTCTTTTTAAATCAAAGACAAAAATCTAAACAACCTTACTGGAGTGAATAGTTTATCCCACATGTACTAAGGTTTTCTTCAGCTGAACTACATGTATCTGCATAAAGATTATGAGGCACTATATCAGTACATAGCATACCTTATAGAATAGTCATTATCTTTCATGGGCCTTCCACCCCTGCCTCCTCTATACTTTGGTTTGCCATTCCTTTGTTCTCTACAATCATCTATTGGTCCTTGATGGCCTGGTACATCTGGCCTGCCTTCCTCTGGGGTCATATATGCAAACTGTTACAACAAAGACAAAATGTGGTTAGCCAACTGTAGCTGTATTTCATACAATTTTTTTGCTTTTTGTCTGAATATGGATTACGACTTAAAGCAGCCATTCTCTTAAGTCTGCATTGCCATTGTTATGTATTTCTAATGCTGCCCAGCTCTATAAAAGGTTTATAGGTATGCACCAGCAGGAGATCTGGATTGGAAAAAAAAACTGTGCCCAAGGTCCTAAAGATACTGGGAGAGAAAATTAGTCGAGGTCCAATTTTTCCCTACCTGGACGGACTTTAGAAAGATATTTATTTATTTATTGCCCAATTACAGTATGTTTCCACTTGTTTTGCGATTTGTTTTGTTGTTTAACAATTCGTTATCATTTTCAAATTTTTAGAATATTAGACCGACAAAAAGTAAAACAAAATATACTGTAACCTTGTCTACAATTCTGACTTGTATCTAAGTGAAACAACATCGATTCCTAGGCATATCTACATAGGCACTGGTAGCAGAATAGCTGGATACAAACCATGTTAATTTCAAATTATCAACAAATAAATATCATTATTTTATAGCACTTTAATACAGTATATTTATCGAAAGGTAAGCCAAATACTATAAAAGGTTTGCTACTTGAGACAATCCCATGTGCTTTACTTAAGTTTGGAGACAAAATGTCTTGGTATCAAATTAAATGAAGAATGAATCATAATGTTTTGGTGATTTCAACATCAGGAAACTTAAGAAAATTATTCTATATCATGAGAGTAAAAATACAAAAGTTCTTAAATGGTACCTCGATTAGACAGCCCAATTAGACAGTCTGAGTTAATGACTATTAAGAAAATAATATTCAATATTATACAAAACAATTGCTATCATATAGTTTTGGCTACTATCGTAAATATCAATGGAATCCTTATTTATCATATTGATGGGAGTCAATATTTAATCCTAAGTTTTGTCAGTCTGTCAGATATAACACTAAACACCAGATTAAGGATCAATCCATCTACAGTATTACCTCAAATAAGTTTCAATTGTTAAACATTGTATGGAAATAGCATGGACAAATTTATAATAGGACAATCAATGGAATCAAGGAAAACAACTCAGCCATGATACACATAAAAATTAGAGGTAGAATTCATAGGTCCAGCTTCATGCATCTTTGAACTTAAACAAGACTTTATTAGGTAAGATATATTGTATATAGCATACACTTATGTACTATGATTTGGAAAAGATGCAAAAACTGATAGACAACAAGTTTAGTAACTGTTTGGATGCAAGAGTCTTTTAAATCTTTTAAGTAACAGTTTTAGCTTAAGGGTGAAAAAAGCTTCTTCCTCTACTGTTAATAATTTACCTTCAGATAATCCTTAAATGGTTTTTTTAGAATCCTTTTCAATGAAACCTTGGAAGGCATTTTGTTACTTACACTAAATACTATGTGGCACACAGATATTGATTATTCCTGTTTATGCTAATACATATAAATACACTGCTAGGAAACAACCATCACACATAAAAATGTCTGAATATAGAACATTTATGTAAATGAATGAAAGTGGTGTATATAATCTAAAATAAAAGATTTTTTTTAAATGTTAAAATGACAAATGACAGGAAGTTATACTAGTGTTAAGATGATTCAAGTTAGCAGTGGATCAGCAGCAAGAAAGGCAGACTAAATATTAAAGAACATGTACTAAACAATTTAACTTTAATAAGAATTATAAAAATAACATCACTACAAGTTCCAGTTTACCTACCCTTGCCATAAGAAAAAAATGACTGACTTTTTGCTTGTTGAATAAATTAGTCTTTTGGTTAAATAAATAGCTGGTGCCATGTGCTCTTTCTCTATCTTTGAATATTTCATGAACTACCCTTGGTTAGCCCCAGCAGGTGATATTTTAGTTACTGTAGCCTAAATATTCCAGTAAATGGGATTATCACTGCTAATGGCATTATTGGTACTAAACAAATAGCACGTACTGTATTTAAAATCATTGATACTCTGTGCAAAGTATTAACAACTTTCAAATATTATACTAAGGCCAAAAAGTGTTTTTGCTTTTGCATGAGAAAAATAATTGGGGTCAGTAGGTGGAATTTTTTATTACTGGATACAACAGTGGAAATGAGCTTACTGGGAACTCTGTGGTACACTTGGGATTGAAAAAATATTAGGGTCGGCAAAAATTAGGGTAGGTCACGCAACAGGAAACACACTTATTTTTTTGTTTGGCCTAAGAAGCTGCATTAAAATAAATGTCACTTCCCTTTATAATTGTCATGCTTGTGATTTAATTATAGAATATGGGCAACATTTAAACAAATAATCTATGACTTTCCTAAATTTGATGGAATAACAAAATATTAGAAAAGTATTTTATATTGAAGTGTAAATTACTTCTTGTACATGTACTCAAATGTTATAATCTGCAGAAGACTAACCCTGGTAAAATGTAATGATTTTGTATAGATTTCACAGATAAAATTTCAAAAATGTTAACAATTCTGTCAGGAAAGCAAGTTTTTTTCTTATTCCAGAACTGAAAAATAGCCTCACAATATAGGATTGAGAATTATACACTATATATATATATGGTATATGGTAAAAATGTCACAGTGGGGCCCTAGTCCTAATTTCTCCTAAAATTAAAAAAACTTACAAATATACTGTCCAAATACAATATAATATTGACAATAATAATGCTAGTATGGTATGGTTCAAATACCATTATGACAGAGTTATGTAAGGAGGGTATTAAAAAACATTACTTGAAACTGCATAAAACCTTAAAAGAAATAAAACACTTTAACAGTACATCAAGACAAAAATATTATCACTTTAAATATCACACACTTTTCCTGCAGAAGCTAGTTAAAATAAAGTTAACTATATGTACTATATACATTATAAAAATCCTTGACAAGTCAAATCAGATAGGATGCACATAAAAAGAAAATAAAAATCATATTCTCCGACCATTGCTGAACCAGGTCTTTCTCTTGCCATTTCAAGGACTAGTAATAGTTGAACTCAAACAGACTCAATGCATCTCAATATAGGGGACAAAATTAAGTGAATACAGATTTAGATAAAGTGTTAATGATTCATACCTTGTGTTCTAAATACTACGTTTCTAAAGGCTTACTACAATTTACTACGGTTAACTATGGTTGACCATAATCCATAGAATTACATGTGTGGTTCTAGACCATAAAGACTCAGACGTCTACAATACAGGGGTCATTAAAAACAATACTAGAACAAGGTTCAGATTACTATATGTTATTACTATACCTCAGTTTATCTCAGAGGTGTTTTTAGCAGAAGCACTAAATGCTTTTTCTTTGTCAAGATTTCTAATCTTTATATAAATTTCTTTGACTTAAATAATTTCAAAAGTCTTATGGAGCCTCAAGGATGGTTCAAATGCATGTTAGACAGAAACCTTGAAATGTGAGCAATTTTGATTCATTTGTGGTGGCTTTGTAGGGAGTTGGGGCAAAGAGCACAGAAACAGGAAGTTGTGGAAGGAAACTCACATAATTGGAGATAAATTTCAACAATGAAAAGCTGTTTCATACTCTAGTCTGTTTTCCTTCAACTAGAAGTTTTTACATTAGATAGTGATTCTCAAAAAAAAAGAAGATACCACGATTTGTTATATTATTAGGTAACAGCGGTCTTGAAAATCCATTCAAGACACAACCTTGGATGTCTAACATAACTTTCCATAAGTACCTATAAGTACAAAAATCCAATATTCACTCCTTAAGTTTCCAAATACAAAAACGCCAGAAGTCAACAGTGTCCTTTTAAATCAAAACAAATAAGAAATAAAAGAAACTAATAATGACTAAGAAATTCAAATAAGCAGAATCCAATAAAAAAATCTAAATATTTACGATACACTACCTATTAGTGTATCATTTATATTTTGAGTTTTTAGTATGTTGATTATTATAAAAATATCATAAAATAATAAAAATAATCAATATTGTATACTATTGCTTTGCTAATAAAATAACTAATATATTTAAAATTATTGTTATCGTTTAACTTGTACATCTTAAAACCTTTTTATCATGTTCAAAAGTATGCATTTTGTATATTGTACATTAATACATGATATTTATGACACTTTGTCATAATTAATCTAAAAAACCCTCTATTAAAAATAGAATACTGAATTTTTAATAAGAATTAAAGTATCTGTAACTATCCTACTCATGCCTAACTGACACATAGGGCCTTGGGAAAATTGAAGTACATAGAAAATTTCAAATTGTTTTAAGAAAAAGGTTAGAAACAGTATTTATGTAGGGTTATTTATAGCCATACTTCATGACTTGTAAAATATGAAATGTTACATAGCAACCAGAGATCGATTAGATGGGGACACGAAGCAACTTGTGATGAGTTTTGTAAAAATGGCTGGCATCTTACTTACAAGTATCCTTATAATCCATAAAAAATCCTTTTTTCCAAGAACTTGCATTCATTTTTAAAAAATCTTTACTTTTCCATTTTTTTTTTCTTTATCTTTTTAGTTCAATTTTACTTTATTTTGTAGTTCAGGTTTATCTTACTAAACATTATGCAACATTTTGAAATGACTGAAAATTAAAATGTCTGGTACGTGGACGGAAGAAAATCTTTTCTTAAAATACTTTTAAATACTTAGTTTGCAATTAAAATAGCATCCCCTTTTTCATTACAAAATGTGACGGCTCAAGCAAAAGCATGAACTGGAAATGACAAGAAACACTGAGTTTTACCAAAACAATTACATCATTACATGCGCTACCATTGGCTGACAGGGTCAATTTAACAATTCTTTCAATCGGCACTAGACTGGCGCAGTATCATTATACCTGACAGACATAACTCGATAAATCTATGGTACATGTAATTAACATAAAATAGCATATAAACAACCACAGGTTCCTTTGTATACATTTAATGTATATATGTACCATCAGACAATGTCAAACATCCATTCATCAATGCATGCATTCACATACTGCACTACCTGTCTTACTAATATCCTAAGACACAGAAGTGATATATATACTATACCTCTGGATGCATGCCACCTTCGGCAAACTGCATGCCTGGTAAACCAGGAACTGGCCTATAAATCAAAAAAAGCAAACATAGCAATGTATAGATTGCACATTGATACAATATCGGCAATTGCTACAATAAAATAGCCTGCAAGTGGCTCTATTATTAACCTTCATGTCCAGGCAGCGATATGGTTCTATGAAGGGCATAGCGCTCGCTGCTACTACTACTAATAAATATATCCCAAAACCAGACTTTATTTCACCCCAAACGCATGGATTAAGTTACAGAAATTTTGTCAACTAAAAAAAATTCAAGTGAGTCAATACAAAAGAACATCTTAATTCTTGAAATAGATGAAGTACGATTAACAAGTAAGTGTTCCTACTAAATCAATGAGAGCAAATTAGTTTCATATTTCTCAATATTGAACTTCAGTCTAGTCACAAAACAATATAGTCCTTATGTCCTTGTAAAAAATCTATTGTTAGTTTGATAAACACTGTCTGACTTTTGCTTAATTTTGTCGCAAGCTCAGCGGCCTCTGACAGAGGTCAGGAAAAAAAGCGAGTCTGCTTATTTATGTCTAGAATGAACTTCGCTATCTTATACCTTCTGATTAAACTTTGCGAGTAGCTTTGAATTAAATAGGTTCACAATACAACTGACTTTAGGGTTTAAAACTAGCAACAAAATCAAATTCTTTGACTACTTGACTATTGCTAGACACCCAGGATGAACAGTTTTGTCTCTAGTATCACAAAATCCTTCAGTCACTGTCGGAGATAGTAAGAAAATAATGAAGCCGAATGTTTAGTCTTTCATAAATGCAAATCGAAACATTTTTTAAAAATAAGTCTATATATACAAAGTGAATAGAGAATGCCAATACGTCTACTTACCCTTCAGCATCATTGTGTCCTTCAAAGTCCATCACACAACCTATTCACCTGTAAAAAAATCAGGGAAAACCCGCATTAGCCACGTGCGTGCTATAAATAGAAACTAATAGATTGTCAAAAAACGTTACTGTGGATACACAGTCTGATGTAACTAAAATGATTTAAAGACAAAGTAGTTGCAAATGCATTGGCTAACTTGGACGTCATGAACCAGGTAAAAAAATTTGGTCAAAACTTCTACAGACGAAAGATATACAAATGACGACCTTTCTCATGCTCATTTATCTGAGAGGAATCAGAAGTCAGTTAAGAAATTATCATTTCGATGATTATAATTACATTGCCAATTTTTTTCCTAAAAAATAAAAAGTTTTTAACATGGTATCTTTGTTATATTTCAACCAGTTGAGCAAAGTTCAGCATAATACTCCAAAAAAAATTTACAGTGGCTAAACTTATTCAAAAACATCATTTTAATGATTATAGAATCAAGAAGAAAATAGAAATCTAGCTAAATAGGATATGTATAACTTCAATTTGTCCTAATCATCAGCATACACCAACAAATTATGAATATACCTTATATTCCTACCTGTAAGAATTAAATGTAATTTGGTTTGTACATTTCATGTTTCACTGTGTAGATTTCAAGAACACTCGTACATTTCACACAAAATTTATGAGGTACTAATAGTGATAAGAAGTAAAATACATCAATTTTATGTTGAAGATCTCTTTCCTTTAAAAAGATGATGGAAAAACTGGAATGCACCTACCAATGATTGGTAGAATGTAGGCAGACATGTTAAAAATAGAAAATATCTCATCTTTTTACAATTCTAGGTCAAAATTTAAGAAAACGTAAGACAGCATTTCAAAGGAAAGAAAATTCAAAACCTAAATTTTGGAAAGCTCGCATAAGGAAAACCATTTTTCGTACCAAACCTATCCTTCCCTTAATGTTGAAGACGTTTCTTTGGTAATAATACATGTTGTTGCTACTAGAGGGTAATTACTGAGCAAATAAGAAACAATTCAGGATACATTACCCAAAATGAAAGCCCGAGAATCGTGTTTAGTTGATATGTAAACCGAAATGTTAAACTATAATTTGGAAAGGAGGGAACACGCCTACGAACTACGCAGCATCTGAAATTCCGAGAAAGCATTTTATCGTCACTTGCGTTACCTTCTACCATCAGCAGAGTATTCAAATAATCGAAAAAAATCGTATTTTCAAAAACCTTAGACTTAAAAATACCAATTGCTTTTTTGTATATGTGTCCTTCCTACGTTATTGTTTTTCTAAATGAGATTGAAAGTAAATCAAACGAGTTTTACTTGAATGACCATGACTTGGATAACGAACTGTAACGAGAATATAGTGCCTCGACGAAGATGTCATTTCTTGAATTCGTTCCAAAAGTCTTAGAAATCTAATACCAGTAAATGGACAAAGAACAGTTTAGCGACTTCAACGTGCAGGGAAATGTAAACAAACCAAAAGCAACATTAAAACTTTGATAAATAGTTCAAACTAGACAGTTGATGAAGGCGAAGCGTTTCACTGTGTGCGGGCTTAGGGGAAACCACAACCTTCCCTAGAAACGAATCTTTTTACGGCTGAACTCTTTTCAGTCACCAAAAATACCTCATTTGCAGACATTACGCATGTTTTACGTCGCATACTTACGTAAATGGTCACGTATCTTGAATAAGTGAATTCAGCTCTACAACTACTCTACTACTACAACTATGGCGAACTGCAGTCATACCTGTGGAAGGAATTTCATAAGCGTTGTAAAATTGCGTATACAAAATCTCCACGCAACAGAACTACGTACGACTGCAAATGTAGTTTAAGGCTATCTTAGCTTAATAATAATGGATTTTTCTAAGGTGAAAATCGTGTTAGGAATTTGAGCCTCGTCTACTTCGAGATAGCGGCCCAAGGCGAAGGCAGTGTATAACGAAGCCGTGCATGGCTTCGTCTTGCACGCAACTGCTTTTAAAAGTAACTCGCAAACAGCAAATCCCCATGTGTGACAAAGATATAGGTAAATACTAAATCGAGTCAACAGGAACACACAAGAGCATTGAAGACCACCACAGGCGAAGATACTATGCGGGTGAACTTGATCTTGACTACCGAAGCTGTCTTACTCCAAGGTTTACTATGACGAACATGAAAGATTGTCCTGCACGCGAAACGCTTTATCTCCAAAATAACCAAATACGGAGGCTCCTATCTCGCTGTTTACAGTTTTTCTGACAAAAATTGAGACTTCTAGAGCTGGGGTGTTGGATTTACGCGGTAGAAGTAAGTTTACTTACACTAAACAGCTCTAACGCTCTAACTCCATTCACTGTACAACTCGTCCTTTCCTTCGCAAACCAAGCAAGCACCTCACCTGGATAAATGCGACAAAAAAACATCAAAATACGTCAGCACACACACAAAGCTCGTGAGCGACTAAAGAAAAAGTTTAAAAACAGCATCAACTAACAGACAAGGTAAAGTCGAGTGTTGCTATGCTGAAATTAGGGTCGTAGTAGTTGAAATTCTTGGTTCAATGTAAGAAAGTTTCAGGACCAAAGCCAAGTCCACGTGCCACCGGTGTTACAAGATCACGTGACCCCGTGACATGTGTCACTCTGACGAATACTAATCACAGCCTCTGATTGGACTGTTCTGTACATGTGATTGCTCGTTATGCTTCAAGTGACGTCACCAAACCTAGCACAAGCCTCGCACAAGCCTTCAATGTTCAAGACTGTTACCTTTTTTAGGCTTAAATTGGTCCATATTGCACGTATGCATCTTTGAGGTGCCCGTTACTGTTCCCCGTCTAGGGCTTGTCTCTCGTTGTTGTTTGAATTTTGCATCTGAGTGCTCCCCAGTGAAGCTTGATTGTGATTTGCATGTTTTGCATTCTCTGCCACGCCCGGGCCAATGAGATCTCGCGATGGTCATGTTAATCACAAACAATTCGCTTTTGTGACATGTTTTCTGACAGCCCAAAGACAAAGGGGTTTGATAATACAAAAGTTCAAAAGGGCCATGCTGTAAGACCGTGCCGACCACATCAAATCTTTGCAATTACTTGTCTGAGTCGATGAATTTCCTATAATTATATCTTCAGTATCACTTTCTACATCTATTTGTTCAAGAAGATAAATAAGACACGTAGTATCTATTTGATATTCACCAAAAAAATATTTTGTAATCGTGTTGGTACGTAATTAACATAATAATGAACATATTTGAAGATGAACTTTGTGCCACGGGCTCAACGATGCCACAAAAAATACTATTTTTACTATTTCACTATTTCTTAAAACATTATTTCAAATCATTTACGCCCGAGAAAAATTAATCGAAAAATTATTTTTATAGAGAGAAGGACGCCCAACGAAAAAAATCGTTGAAGCTATTTTAATACAAAATCTAAAAACTGAAGGTTCAAGAGCTACGTAGAGCACCTGTTAAAAATAACAATGATTGGGCTTATCAAGGACGCAACTAAAAGCGTTAAAAATGTGGTTAAAAGATAATAAAAAACCCAGAAAAAATCAAAATTCAATGAAAGTTCACGGTCATAGCCGAATATGAGTTGCGAAATGACAGTGTAAATTAGTTTCATAAAATCTTAGTCTCAAACCAAGAGTAGATCTGGCTAGTGTTTGTTACCGGTAAACAAATACTACATATATGCAAGTAACCCATTGTTTTTAGTTAACAAAAGGGACGTTTAGTTACTTTTGTTGTTTTCCCGCCAAAATATTTCTATAAAACGGCGCGCCAATGTTTTCTCGGTCCAGTATTAAGTGGAGAATCTTAGTGAGCCAAGAAATGATCAATTAATCATAGCTATATTAATCCAAACTTTTTGTCCTTAGCAAATCACTAGTAGGGCAGGGTGCGGAGGTTACTGCCACCCCCCCCCCCCCCCTTCCACTCTATCATTTTATATTCCTATATCAATTCAGTCTCTGGGCTCTTTGACCTTCTGTGACATTGATTCAGTATCTCCCCATCCCATATCAAACGTCCTTCTTCCATTATAGTTAGTTTTCGTATAAAGTTAATAATTCGAACATCCCGGTTCGATTCACTGCTTGCTCTAAGCTGAAAGGCACGAGTTCCATGTTTTATCTGGCACTCTTGCGACATTATCTATTTCTGTTAACCTTGATACACAAATACTAGGTAAGAAGGTTGTGTTTTTGAAGATATGGAGTAGGCATTAGGCCAATTCTTTTCCTGAGATAACGTTCCTCAAGTTACCAGTCATTCTTCAATGTTTGAAGGGTACCCTTATGCCTTTTCTGAACTCAGTAAACAGGATGAATTGTGTTCTAACTACGGTATGAACAACACCATATAAGGAATGATGAGCAAAAGGCTAGACCAGAATGCACCAGGACCGGTTATCCTTAATGGCCGGAGGGACGGAGGGTCGGGTGAATTTGGAGGCTTTACATGGTTTTGGTAAAAGAGGAAAGAGGAAAGCTTCCTCGTTTGTCATCAACCAGAAAAAGGTTACTTGAAAGTTTGTACTAGGAGAACAAAGCCCAAACAGGAACAATAGTTTTCATTTATTTTGAAACTTCCTTCCGCGCCAAAAGTCCTTGAGTTTTTTTTCCTTGAGGCTCAATTAACTTTTCTGGCTATTCAGATATAGAAATCAAAACATAAAGCCTCGCCGAATTGGTCTACTGTTGCTGTTCTTGGGGACTTATTAAAACTGTCCCAAGGCGATGCGAGTTGTGCTTTCGAAATATCGCAAAAATTTCTTGATGTAGATAGTGCGCAGTAAGCAATCGATAATAACGTCTACAGGTCTGTTGAGTGGGAAGGGGGGGGGGGGAGTCGTGGTTCGAATCCTGATCGCACCAACACTGCACGCGTGTCTTAAGGCTTAATCCCCGAACATGATAGTTTAACCAGCTTATATATATACATTAGGTGTACCGTGTAATTTTTCTATAAAGGAGCAGAATAGGCTACAAGACAGCAGTATCGGTGCTATCAGCCTCGATACCTGTCGACCCAGTCTTTTACGCCAAGGCAGACGGTGCTAGGGACTTTCTTTTAAACAATAGCCTACTGACTAAACACTGAAAGTGTGCAGGAGTCCAATTGGAGGAAGATAGATTAGTGCTCAACCAACGGTAGTGTGATTTAGATGAAATCTTGTTGAATGCAGTCTTACAATCCAGCTGAGTTGGCCTTGAGTTTGTTGAACAAAGTCAAACCAAGAGAAAAACAAAGTTATGACTGAAACGCGAGTCGAACCTATTACATCCGTTAAAACAAGCACCAATATGCTTTTGTCCCTGGAGTACGTATTACTTCGTATCCTTTCTTTAACGTTAAGTTAACAAATCAAAATTAGCCCCTTAAACCGTATTTATTTCCTCTTGATCAATGCCGTAGAGGAAAAAAAATACTTTACTTAACTGACGTTCGGTACGTTCAAACATTTAGCAACACATGCAATGCTTCCACTTCTGACACCATTTTCAACTCGAATAACTTTGAAAGACAATTTCAGCAATTACCAAATGGAAACATGACCATTAATGAATTATTCAAAACGTGAACAATATAAACATATCGTAAAATATAAGTATGGGAACTGATTGCACGACCTAGAATACAATTCAGGATTTAAAGCGTACGAGGGATGTTTTGAAAGTTTTCAAAATTGGACGAGCGTTTCGCTTGTACCTGTAAATCCCGTATCGTACAAGAAAATTATGCAATTTTTTGTTCATAATACAAAAAATCATCAAAATTGAGCAACTTTATTGGGACTCTACAGAGTAAAATTTGGAGTTTAATTGTACTCCACTTGTTCAATCAGAATCGCGTTTTGCTGTTGATTGAAAACATTCTCTATTAGTTATTATTTGGTCTCCAGGTCAAAATCTCCCGATGTGCGTTCACCGTTGGTAACATAATAAAGATAATATTCGTGTCATGCATGAATTAGTTAAACTTTGATATGTTCAAAAAAAAGGTTAAACTCAAGGTCAAAGGTTGTTTTTAACTCAAGGTTGTTTTAACTCAAGGTTTAAAACATATTAAGTATTCCTAGATGGTTTAGGTGCTTTTTGGCTGTTTTGTGAAAACAAAGATTTTTTAATAGTTAAGAAAATGAGTCCCTCAAATTAAGATAAAGTACGATGCTTTAAACACAATATTGCGCAGATAAAAAGTTATACTTCTTGATTGTACTGTAGACAATTGCTTCATGTGCGTTCATCCACTGAATTATGTGCGGTCACATTCAAAATGTAGTGTTTGAAGTTCAGGAATTTATACAAAAAAGAAAACACCAAGAAAACACCTCAACTAAATGCGCGATTTAAATTAAATTAAATACAATTCAGAATTTAAACGGAAGCTTTACGCAATGTTTTCCTTTGCAAATCAATTATTGATGAATGCAAGAACTCCCAAGAAAGTCAAAGACGTAGCGACTTATTGATGCATGCTTTTAACAATGGAAGTTAATGTAGTCTTTTTAAATACCCCTAACATGATCGCCGCGGTGATGACGTAAAAAACGAAGAAGTACGTATAGATTGTGCTTGTTATTAAAAAGTGTCATGATCAGTACGGGTGATCGCTTCCACGAGAGAGAAAAAGCATTAAAGCATCTTAAATTGAACCCTATGGTGGTCGCTTACTAGAGACTTGAATAACAGAGTTTATATGAAAAACAAAACGAGAATAATCCCCTCCACAGTTCCCTGCACCATCTTGAAAGGTAGTCGTGCCTTTGCATCGAAGCGAGACGAACGGAGAGCTTGCAATGATAGGGACCTATGAATAATTGTTCAACACGTTAAAAACTGAGTCTCTATTATTGCATGCCGTTCGTTTCGCGTCGATGTAAAGGCACGGCTACCTTTCAAGATGGCGCAGGGAACTGTAAGGGGGACTATTCGAGAGGGTGGTCGCTTAAGGGAGATGGTCGGTTACCAGAGTGCTCGCTTACTAGAGATTTTAATAACAGTGTTTATATGAAAAACATCTTGATTCTAATATTCTCAAAATTACGAAATAAAAAAGTAGATAAAACACCTGCTTTCCTTGGGTGTTGTGCAAATTAATAAATTAAAAGACGTCGAAGGACACAATTCCATTCAAAATGCTAGAGGTTTATTTCATTTAATAAAATAACTGTTACGAATATCGCGTTCTGATTGGTTTGGAGCGCGTGCTTTATGAGAGCACATTGCACGCGCGCGCACTTTCCGTTGCGTCATTCCTATCTATTATGGTAATTTGTGCTGGTAATTTGTATTTTATAAGAGAGAAAAAACTTACTTGCTGTGCTGTGTGCAGTCATAAAGCATATGGGGATTAGCAAAACATTCGAGAGGTGTCCAGAAGCACTCCGCTGCGCGTCGTGCTTCTCCTAACACTTCTCTCGTGTTCTGCCGACCCCCGCGTGCTTAATGACAGCACACAGCACGCGCGCGAGTTTTCTATTTCTTCAATATCAGTTATTATTATTCCTAGCTCCTTCTTTCTTCTCATGGACTTTTTGATATGGCTCCGAATTATTATTGTTTTGAATTTATCAGTCAAAAAGGGCGTTTACAAATGTCGAAATGTATTCTTCCTCATGTATTATTATTATATGTTATTTTATAAATGGATGCGGTAAAACCTACAGATATGTCGCTTGGCTTAGCAAAATGATTCACTGATACGGTATTTATAAAGCCATATAAAGCCCTCTCTGGTCATGTGATCAAGACTCTCCAAGTCTCACCTAGTACAGCAACATGCCAACAGATGTGTTTTATGGAAGCCAATTGTATGTCATACAACATGGGCCCAATAGAAGGAGAGACGAGATCGTGTGATCTGAATGATGCTGACAATGTGGTAGACCCTCGGGATGTGGTGGGGAAAGATGGATTTGAATTCTGCACTTTTAAGGTGAGTATTATTTTACAGGACGGCGCGACCTGGATTTGAAGTGTATAATAAACATTTTAGTCACTACTTCGAGCAAACACTACCAGCAGCATCCTACAATAGATCCCTTGCATGTGACGTCAAAGTAGCTCAATTTGGAGAACAAAACAAAAGAATTTCAATCCATAGAGAATTGGAAACCCTTTGTTATGTCTCTAAATTGAGCTGCATCCGACGTGCTTCAAAGGGTCTATATAGCTTATTCCTTTTCTTTCAGTGTTCACCCATTACGTAGACCACGTGTCATTCTCTTCAGAATACGATTCTTTGTTTGAGTTGTATCCATATTCGTGTGGCTTCTCGTTTGTAACCTTCAAACCAAGAAAGTATACTCTTTGGAATGACACGTGGTCTGTAATGGGGAAACGTTGAACCAAGAATGAGGTTGATACTCACACTGGAAAAATCGATCGCGTTCAGATTATTCAAATATGTTGAAATAAGTTGGAAGTTAAATTTCCAAATTTGTATAATAATTTGAGAATCCCTGTTCACAGTCCTTGAGCAGCGGGTAAAGTGTGCCTGCCTGATGCCTCGTGGAACTCGTTCAACTTTAGTAGTGAGTAATTATTTCTCTAAAGCCAGGGCTTGGTTCTCTGGGAATTTCAGAATTTTTCTTTCCTTCTTCAGAAGGTTTTTAAGCATAATCCCCTCTCCCACTAATCCCTCCCCCCCCCCCCCCCTGACTGTTGTCTCGATCAGCGTGTAGCAATTAAAACAGTGGTAAAGATATCAATACATGCAGGATAACGATAAGCTAATTGCATGTTTACCGTTTTGAGGTTAAATGTAAATAATGGAAGGTATCCTCGGGTGAGGCTCACAGCTGAATAAATGTAAGACGTAGGATTGATCGAAATTATCTTTACTAATCTCGTAATAAGCTACCTGACTATAATTACTTGATTAGCTACTTTACGTAAACTACAACCTTGCTTTAAATAAACTTGTTGTTGTTATTGTCGTTGTAAACTACTTGCTTTTTCTCAATAAGCAATAAATTGTTAAAACCTAACTTGTCCATTAAATTCCTCCAAACCAATCGACATTTTTATCTTGGGCACAATGTTTTCCCATTTCAAACCACGCGTCATTCCCTAGAGTATTATTTCTTTGTTTAACGGTTGTGCATGAAAAGAAACATGAATATGGATACGACTACAACACGTACAGAATCTTATTCTTAAGATAATGATACGTGGCCTGAAATGGGAGAACACTACACCCAGGTTAAAGAGGTGACCGATAAACCTCTTTTGATTCGAGACTTCAGTTTCTGACCATTACTTATGATTTCTTGATGAGTTGATAGTGGGATGGGTATGGTGGAATTTAAGGTGTTTGAAATTGGTACAATGTACCTCGAAGAGGACACTGTAAACTATTGTGCCGCACCAACCTGCGAGCAAAATCTCAAATAAAGATTACAGCTTGTACGTGTCTTCGACCAGCACTAGTAGGTATTGGCTCAACAGGAACCTTTAATGAAGTCATTAACCCTAAACCAACATTTTAAGATCTTCAAAAATAATTAACCGTTAAATACTGAAACGAAATCGAAACCAGCTCTTGGTGACTTGCACTTGATAATAGCACTTGAAAAGACTGTTGCGATGGTTCAAATCATATATAACAAGAGCAACATTTAAATTCCTTCATGTGGGACAAGGTTCCGGTAAGAAAAACAGCTTAGCAAACTTCTAGAATATAACATTGGAAAAGTCATTGGAGTGATACCGTTAAAACCAGACAACCTCGATTAAAAGGTTAACTAGTTGCACGCCACGGAAATTTTCCACCCATATTTATAAAGAAAAAAAAACCTCAACATCTTCGAACAAAAACCAAGGTCCCGCCCAATAGGCTGATACCAACGTATTTTCTGTAAAATAAATCTCTATTAAGATTTATATTTATTGATCTCTATATACATTTTTTTAGCTTTTTACATCGTGACCTTAACTTAGATAATTTATTGTTTTATATCATACAAAGAAATCTGGGTGGAGACAGCGAACTCAGATTGAGAATAATAACATGACTCAGTTTGGTGCGACACGGGTTTCTTAAGATACACCTTTTTCGGAATGGAATTGATCTTTTTCTAATTCAGACTCCCTAAGCGTGGAATAGATAGATGAGGCAATGCGCCATGTGGGATGGGCTCGGATATCAAATAAGAACATACGTAATAGGTAAATTACGAGCCTTAGATGAAACGACTGAAGAAGAGTGCCATACAAGCCTTTCACAACTTCAAGTCGCGTAATAAATGAGCCAGCTCAACTAGAAACTGTGGACAGCTGTTTCGGCCAATATGGGGCTCGTTAGCACAGTGTATCTAGTGAGCTGGCAATCCCACGACAAAGTAGTACTAGATAGATGAGGCAATGCGCCAATGCGTTTCATCTAGAAAATATTCTCTTGTCTAAGGTTTATCAGTCGAGAAACAAAGCTTATATACTCAAGAAATGCGGCCAGTTTGGCCAGCATGCAAAGTCGCTAAGCGTATGGGGGAAAAGTGATAGCCCTCCCTCAGTTCACTCTGGATCTTTAAGAAAGACAAGGAAGACGAAAAGTCCAACTATCGACAAAAAATACCATATATTTCAAGAAGGCATTTGACTCAATTGATCACTACATACTGTTGAAGAATATAATGAACATTGGTGTATCAGATAACATCTATCTCTGGCTAATTGACTATCTCACTGGCGGACAGCAATTCACGACAGTTAACGGAAGTCCATTAAGCCTACAACATGTTACCTACGGAGTTCCGCAAGGTTCGGTTCCGGGTCCATTGCTCTTTTCCATCTTCTGCAATGATCTTCCAACCATTGCCACTCAGGATGACAAATTATACATGTATGCCGCTGATACCACTATGTTTACCACAGGTCCTACATCTGACATCGCCATATAGCCAAGATGAACAACATCCTATAGCGAATGCTTTACTGGCGCACTGAAAACAAGATGACTCCACACCCAGACAAGTGCGAGTCAATGATTCTGCGAGATCTAGTTTCATTGGCCTGTCACCTGAAGTTAGATTTGGCTGATGTACTATCAAACAGGTGCACCGGCTACACAAGATGCTTGGGACTCGAACTGGATGATAAACTATCCTGGCTACAGCATGTCACAAATCTGACCACATCCTTCGTACAGAAGATCAACCTCCTCAAGTCACTAAGATTTCTACCAAAGCACATCAGACTAGATTTCTACTTCAAGATAATTCTGCAAGCAGTCACGCACGGCCTACTCATCTGGGGATCCTGCAACAAGACGCTTATGGAGAGCCTACAAATAAATTCATTTCCGTGCTGCTCGTATCATTCATGGCTTGCCATGGGATACTCCAAGAACTCAGATCATGGACCAACTGCACTGGAAACCACAGACCCACTTCTTCAACATCAAACTTGGCGTTTTCGTACACATGCGCCTACACGACGAAAACTCGCACCACGACCTGCAACAACTCTTCACAAGGCGAGACGTTGGATGTAATCTTCGAGGGTCCAACATCATAAAGCTGCCACGACACTGTACCAACTACGCCGCCAAGAAATTCATTAGACTACAAGGTACCAAACTCTGGAACCAGCTACCTGATAAATCACGAACATTCAAATCCAAATCTATGTTTAAAAAGAAGTTAAAACATGCCCTTCGTACTGACTTATGAGAACAATGGAACAGAACAATGCAACATATGACTTTTGTGTAATTATGTAAATGAATAATGTAAATATGTTAATAACGACCATATCTATTATATCAACTCTGTTAAGGACTTGATTTTAGTTTCATCTTATGGTATCTTATTCATCCATTTCTTTATTCACTTATTTTAATGTTTTCTTCTCGTCTCCAATAATCATTATTTTATTATAGTCTTAAAATTATACACGACCACATCAGCCATGCTGTTATACCAATCGGGTCTAAATAAATATCATTATTATTATTATTATTTGTTGTTTTTGATATGAAAAATCTAGTTTATTCCTCAAGCGAATAATAAAAGCCGCCCTGTAGTGTGACTAAATTTATTTTTTCCCTTACGTTAATGATTCCAACAGGTAGCACGCGCGTAACAGGGTCTTAAAATAATAAATGATGATTTAGTCATATAATCTGTCTACTATGGTATTAAAACACCAATAATATAACCCCCTAGTAACTACTTACGTATCGCTGCTGTGAACATGACCTTATTTGCTTGGAAAAGGGCGTAGGTCAATGGCTCACTGTATTGATATCAATCTGGAACTTCGTGTATGACGTAAGGGTGACGTCAATATAAAGCCAGAACAAAGCTCAAGCAGTGAAGTCAAAGCCAAAGCCAAATGAATTAATGAGTCGTCAGGGAATTTTGTCAGCAAGGTCAATGACTTAGAGATCAGCCATATAGTATTGTACCATCCATTAAGGCATAAGATTTTAGGAATACTAATGATAAAAAGGTAAATTATACACTGTGAATTATATACTGACGTTTCGGACGCTAGTCCTTCCACCAGCCTAGTACTCCCACTTTGTCTGGTTTTCGGAATAGTTTTTTTTTTCAAATAAATAAATAATATCGAGTGATATTCAACATTGATGCTGACAACGCAATGTTGGGCACAGTCTAGCTTGTAATTCATCATGCACTATTCAAAGTACTTTCATGTCCCACAACACTAGACTTATACGTGAAAAATTTAGCTTCTAATCAGTGAAGCCTAAACACATGTAGATGGGTCGACAAATTTCCTTTTCCTCAACGAAAGTGAGGAGTTTAGACTGGCTTCGATATAACATCCATTCAGAGAACTGTAATCTGTTCGCGATCGTTTTTCCCAATAAACTGGACAAATGTATTTGTTTGTAATATATCAAACAAAAGAAAGGGTTTTGATGAACCACTTTTATAGACATTTTTTCGGCGTTCTGGTTTAGGTATTGACATGCCATTTTACCTAAAAGTACGGATTCGTATATTTCATCTCGGTCGTATTTATCGTATTCTGGCCCCACAGCCATGTTATCTATTGCCGACTATTTAATTAACTCTTGATTTTGATGTTTTGTCGCATTCAGTGATATTACTAGAGTTTTTTTTAGATATATTCGATTGTACACAATTTAGCGGTCTTTAGACTTGATTTCAACTGTCCATTGCGCGTGAATTTTACCCATACTTTAAAACAACCTCCAGGATGTGCAAAGTCAGCGCAAGGCTAACTGACGGATCGAATCAGAATTTAGCGCCTTGGGGTTTGAGGAGGGACTGGAAAATCGGAGAACAACCCTCGCTTCAATGGAGAGACCTAACAAACTCTACTCACATGTGACGTCAAATCCAGGAATCAAATCCGAGACTTGCCACACCCTTGATTCTCATTCTTTGAGTTGACTTCATATCATTGATAGGAGCAACGCCTTTTTTGGTTGCATGTCATGATTTGTCAAGGGTTTACCTCAGGCACTTGATCGTCACGTGACCATTGGTCACTTCTCTGTTTTCCAATTGGTTGCTTTGATAGAAATCCTGTGAATGTCGTTATCATCTACCATGACTGGCAAGCTGCCCTTTAGAAGTTCATCATTTAAATTCTATAGATTGTGAAAATTACGCACTAACACGAAATGATTCAAATATAACTATAATCCTAGAAATCCTCTAGAACTGAAGAAATATGAACAACAGCTTCACAATATGTATACGTAATAGGACTCCATGTTGTCCAATTAGGAAATAATTGGACAAGGAAAATTCCGAGGACTGACAAAATTGGATGAGGCCGTAGGCCGAGTCCCATTTGGCAGTCAGAGGAATTTTTCGAGTCTAATTATTTCTTGATTGGGGAGCATGAAATCCCATTGCCTATTTATTATATAGCTGCCTAATTAATCCCATATCAACAAAACCTGTCCAATTAAGCAAATAATTGGACAGTTACCTATATGGGATTGATGAGAAGCTGTATAATTATAATATTAATTGTATTTTATCGTATGTAATAAGTTGTTCTAAATTTACATAGGGCTATATTGTCTGTTGATTACTAGTAAGAAGGGCATGGAGAAGTGGGAAGCAAAATAACTTCAACACCATTGAACTGATTTGGTTTTCGACTAAACCAAAAGTGGTACGTATCAATATGTTACAAGCAAAACACACAGAGCATATGAACCGGAAAAGTAAAGATCTAAGACTTTTACCATGAACAGGACAGTATTAAGCAAATACTGCTGAACACACCCCTGTCAGTAAAAAAGAATGATCCTGTAACGTCTTCCTTGAATTAGGATAGGCTTTCAGTAATCTTAGCCGGACCTGCAGGTTAATTGGCCTATTATTCTTGTGTCCGGCTTTGATCTTAGACTGCCTATTCTGCTATCCAGCCTCTAAAACATTTATTGACTTTGTAACAAAATAAAGTTTAAAATACATATCTGTGACGTGGTTGTCACTCGACAGGTTAACTTTCCTGGTATTTTTCTCTTTTGGAAATATCATGACTCTTCTGGCAATGGTTTTTTCCCTTATTTTTATGATTTCCTGTATTACGCTCAGTTTTTCCAAAAGTACTAATCCTTCCCACGCATACTCGTGGCATGCAGGAAGTTGCGTGGGATGGTTTCAGTGAATATGCTCAAGATTCCAATCTTACAAATGCAAAAATTGTTCACAGCTTTCTGATTGGATTCGCGCCTGAAGGTATCAGTCCAACTGACCAGTTATCAGGTGCGGTACCACTCAGAGAAGACAGAGACTGATCTTCAGTCCAACTGACCATTTACCAGAATGATTAACAGCTAGAGATGACAGTGAGAGATATTGAGACCAACTACCAACTGGCTGGTAACACGCCTGGTACCTTGGCAGTTGGTTTTTAAGAACACTAACTATCATCTCTGGTTGGCAACACGCCTGGTACCTTGGCAGTTGGTCTTAAGAACACTGACCATCATCTGATAGTCAGTGTTCTTAAAACCAACTGTCAAGGTACCAGGCGTGTTACCAGCCAGAGATGACAGCAAGTGTTCTTAAAGACCCATTGCCACTTACTGTGCATGCATCACAATTTGTTTAGATTTTGAATCGTTTCACTACTGAAAAAAACAATTCTAACCTTTTTAATAAACTCTTAAAAGAATTTAAAAGAATCATTTTTTGTGCCTTAGTGCTATGTCGGAAAATGATTTAATATGAAGTTATCATTCAATATATGAATCTTTGAATTTCATGGACCACGAAATTCATCTGTGTCCGCGGTGCATCACGGTAAGTGGAAATGGGTCTTTAAAACCAACTGCCAAGGTACCAGGCGTGTTACCAGCCAGAGATGACAGCAAGTGTTCTTAAGACTTACTGCCGAGGTACTAGGCGTGGTACCAGAGATGATAGTCAGTGTTCTTAAGACCAACTGCCAAGGTATCAGCCAGAGATTACAGCGAGTATACTCAAGACCAACTGCCAAGGTACCAGGCGTGGTGCCAGCCAGAGATGATAGTGAGAGTTCTTACGACCAACTGCCAAGGTACCAGGTACGGTGCCAGCCAGAGATGATAGTGAGAGTTCTTACGACCAACTGCCAAGGTACCAGGTACGGTGCCAGCCAGAGATGATAGTGAGAGTTCTTACGACCAACTGCCAAGGTACCAGGTACGGTGCCAGCCAGAGATGATAGTGAGAGTTCTTACGACCAACTGCCAAGGTACCAGGTACGGTGCCAGCCAGAGATGATAGTGAGAGTTCTTACGACCAACTGCCAAGGTACCAGGTACGGTGCCAGCCAGAGATGATAGTCACTTATTTTCAGACAAACTGCCAGCCAGGGATGCAATGAGTGATCTCCTGGAAAACGGCTTTTATATACGAAAAAAAATACTCTGGTTTCTAAAAGAGTTTTGGCCAACTATAAAAAAGAACGAGAGTTTGGTACAACTGCAATCTAAAATGCTCAATGTGTTTTAGATCGCATACTCAAATTACTAAGATCAAAGAGACTCTGCAGTGGTGAAAAAACTTTTGTGAGATGTTTTAATGAAAAACTTCAAAAGCTTTATTCTGCTCGATACAAAATATAAAATTACATTGCTTTGCCATCCACCACCCGGTAACATTCCATTGGTATTATTCGTGTAACTGAAAATAGAAGAGCGCAGATTTTTTGTATTTTATCGAACTCTGGGTTAAAAGAGTTATAATAAATATCTATAACAGGGTCGAAAATGCTGTCTTGGAATGACAAGAATTCTTTATCCCCTTTATCTAAATTTTTTAGATTGAAAAATAAGAATTGTCCTCCGATTAGAAAAGCAAGGTTACTGCCGATTATAGACATGCAGGCACCTTACAGTATCGCATCATATTGTCACAGGAAGAAAATGAACCAGAAAACGAGAACGTTTTTGATTGACTGCATGTCAGATGTTTAAGCAGGCTGTTACTCTATCTTGTCTATATAAAATCCATCTTGGCCATTGACTAAATGCCCATTAATTCCTTTTGCCCTTGACTACCTTTTGAGATCGTTATCTTTTTTCTAGGAAGTCAATCATGGCTCTGCAGTTTGATTGCAGATGACGAGTTCAAAAGTCGAAATGATGGAATTTTTTTCCATCAACGAGTAAAAACGTTTTGTTTTACGGAAAACTAGTGCAAAGCTGGAAACCTAACCCTATTCTGACTTTTTGAGCAATAGCTGCCATTATCGCAAAAAAATATATAAATGATTTTATTGTTCAATGTCAAACTTTAGGGACGTTTTCGAAGCATATCTTGTTCTGAGATTCTTTGATCAATTGTCCTGCTATTGTTGAACTAAAAACGAAATAACGTTTTTGATCTTACGCTCAAGATACAATCCTTCGTGGAGTTTTTGAAGTTAAGCAGACAGCGAGTAAATCTGAGGATCGTTGCTATGCGACAAAATTAACAGATACTATCAGGTCTTTTTTGTTGCGGATAAAATCGCCTTGAAAAACGATAGGGTATGACTACACCCTCATTTCGTATTATTTCAACATGACCGTGCGAACAGATGTTTCGCAGGCGTAAAAAGAATGCAAGAATGAAAAGGGGATAAGATTATCTGGCACACCATATAGGTGTAACTCGAGATAATACCAATAGTAGGTCTCCAAATGCTCAAAACTAGAATTAACACAATTGATTAATCTATGCTTGGACACTATCAGTTCCAATGGAATGCACAAAAATACAACCCCTGAAATAAAAAGTGACGACCTTCTGGAGCTTATCGGTGCTCCATTGTTTAAGATCTTATAACCGAGAAACTTTCGATGCCACTCAAACGTCCCATAGACTGACTGTTTTATGTCTTTAAAAAGTTTTAGGCTTTTTAATGTCTTGTCTAAATTTTACTGGCGACATTTGATGACAGCTATTTAGACGAGCTTTCTTTACGGAGACTGAGCACCTGGGAACGATAAAACCAGAACACTATCAATTTTAACTCCAAATGTCCCCTCTGCTATACTCCAACTAGGATAAAAAATTCAGAAGTTCGTAGAATAAAACTCAAAGATTTTCCCAAGTTTTATCAGGGCTACGACATGGGAAATTCGTTCCATCCGGATCTGAGCTTATAAATGAGGCCAACTTCTTGATTCTCGTCACGCATTTCTTTATTTCTCCTTCAATTTTAAAGTGCATCTACACTTGATAACTCTCAATAAATAATAGCCACTCTGTGAGTGCCTATACTACTTCTAACAAACTTTTCTATCTTTGAACTTACGTTTCAATTATTTTACATCAACTTGTCTAAATATTGTTTGCTGTTGGGCTAGTTAGACCTTTTGTCACAATTTAGTCAAGTTCTAAAGAGCCTGCGTCTTTTTGGGCCAAGGAACGATTTTTTCCCCATTTTACCAAAAAACTGCATTTGTTACACAAATTAATCCTGACAGACAGACAGACACCTTTGGTCGGCCAATGTTTAAAAGGAGAACTACAACAATGTCTAGAAACAATGTCCTTCTAGAAACAGATTACGAGATAATCTCGCCAATCTAAGCATAGGCTCCTACAAAATCGTACTAGTGACATCAAACCATAAAATGAGAAAAAGAAGAC
The DNA here is from genome assembly GCA_011057435.1 of Actinia equina. Lineage (NCBI taxonomy): Eukaryota > Metazoa > Cnidaria > Anthozoa > Actiniaria > Actiniidae > Actinia > Actinia equina. Next base: position 140,255 of record WHPX01000339.1, on the reverse strand, counting down.
GTTCTAGAAACAGATAACTAGAAAGTAATACAGCTTATTTTGAAGTTGCTACAAGCATCCACAGGTATCTGCGATCATGGCGGGTACTTCTTCAAGCACAATTCTATTTTTCAAATCAAAATAGAGCATGGAAATGGCGGACATTTTGCTAGGTGTACAACAAAAATCGCTGCGGTTGTTGCCTCGGACTGTAGCCATCAAGTGAGCATGCGCGTGCATTGGTAGGACCATATCTTCACACTCTCCGGTACAGTAATAGGCGGTAAACCGCTTAGGAGCTATGATCCAATCCCATCCCAAAGTTACAAAATCCACCATGAGTGACTGTCGACAGCAACGTTTTTCCATCCGCCCGAACCCACATTCCAACCCGGCCCTTCGTTTGAGCCTCCTTCTCTTCCTGTTCTTGGTGTGCACCTCCAGAAACGGCTGGTACGCTATGCTGTTGCCGTGAACCAAACGGTAGGAGTCATCACCTTCGATTTCCAGATCAATTCCTAAATTCATTTTAGGTTTTTTCCTCCAAGACTTGACTAAGGATCGTATATTAAAAATGTACCACGCTTCGTTCTTGTTAGTGTTTATTGTTTTGGATGCAACCAGTATTTTCTGCGGAGTTCCATCGATTACAGGAAAACCTCTTTGGAACACATTTATAGATGTTTTGAGGTCGCGAGTGGCGTTTGTTTTGCCGGTGTTGGGTTCTCTTTTGACGTAAACCTGAAGCGAGGCCTTATGCACTCGAAGCCCATGTCCATGCGCCTTACCAGTGAAGGTAAAATAGCAACACTTTTCTACTTGATCTGCAATAAGCTTAGGAGCTGAAGAAGAAAATCCAAATTTCAATTTTGAGATATTTTATTAGCATCAATCAAGCACTCGGTAATCTTCGTATGTCGTCGCTCGTTATAGACGTTTAAAGAATATTTACAGAGAGTATATCAGTCAATAAGATCCTATAATTGAATTACACACATCCTATAATTGAAATCCTTTAAACGCCGAAGAGGCTATTGCCTCATTTGCCGACTGCTTAATGTACGTTAGTCCCAGGTACTCGAGATAGAAATTTAAGTAGTTTATGCTTTAAATATCAAGGCGCTATTAAAGGTATAAAGTTTCCTTGATGAGCACTAACGATATCATAGATGAACGGTTACAAATTTCGACTCACGAAAAATTTTCCTGCCAAGTCTGTATTTCGCCGAGAGATCTTAAGATTATATTATTGTTTCAGCAGTAAAATTGAAACGTCTTGCGGAAATCACGAGTCGTAGCGATAATTAATATTCGTATAAAGTTTATCAGAGATATATTTACCTGTTTCTGGAAACAAAATGATTTTGTGAGTCTTGGCGTGATAGTTGTCTTCATGAAACTCTTCAGGAATTGAATCCATGTTGAGTTTTTCCGACTCTATCAGCTCCTTAACCGGCTGTAACTTCAAGATATTTTTACTAGTGATATTAGGTGGATGAGGTAGACCTAATTTATCGAGTATTTCTTTCTGGATGACTTTGAGCCTTGCTTCTTTCATTTGTTGCATATTGTGTGGACATTTTGAGCATTTGCTTGACGAGTTTCGAACTGCTATTGCGGTGATGCAGAATACAAGCAAGTGAAAATGCTTCATGGTCTTCCTTTTACGGAGCTATCAGCTGCCGTGTCGGATGGTCTCTCGTTCTGGCTGTTGTGTTATCGCCTGTACTGTGGTCCCTTTGGGATATTTTTGACGCAACAAGTATAATGTACCCGACTTGGTTTAAAAGAGTGAAATTGAATCTGTTTGGCCTATGCCTATTGTTTAAGATTGCCCTAATTGAAGGGGAATTATAGAATTACATCTATAGCCCTCTTTAGGTTGGGCCTAATGTTTTCCCATTTCAGACCACGTGTCATTCCCTAGTGTATCATTCCTTTGTTTAATTGTTGCATAGAAAAATGATGGTTGGATGCAACTCGAATGAAATATCTTATGGTAAACAAATGGTATGTGGTTTGTAATGGGAAAATATTGCCTCCAAGTTATATAATCGTTGAAGGATATTTTTAAAGCTGTTTTTTTTCGATCAAGATTGACTGACATCCACATTTTTTTTGTTTTGACCCACGTTCTAGAATTCTCCTCGATAGTAGCATATTATTTCATCAACTCGTGTAATCTGCGAAAACAGTAGGTTTGGAAGCTTTCAAAGCATTTCATCGCTTAGTGACAATCGAAGAACGAATCTTATAGGGCTGAACTTTTGAACAATCTCCATTGAAAAGTGCTTGAAAAAATCATCCTCGCTGATAATGAGCTGACTAACTCTTATCTAGAAAATAAAATTGTACAGGGAAAATCATAATGTAAGAGGCTGGGATATTTGCTAGATTAAGTTGCATGGATGCACGAGGAGAGATCTTTTTGTTTCACTGTAAAACATACTTAAATCACTGTCTTGACCTGCATCAAACCACAATGAAATTTTAGGAATGACAAACATTTAATTCATCTATTCATTCTTTAGCGAATCATAGTGCAACACCTTAAAAATCAGCCAAGAGATTATACGAGTGTGAAGGTTATTCGTCACACGCTTAGCAATCTAAGAGACACAAGCCAAGGCACACTTGGCATGAAATACTAGCATCTGTCAATGGCAAGAAGTAAAAAGTGCTCTGTCAGAGTAAAAAGTCCTCATAGCCTACATAGATGGGTTTCCTGGGAGAGTTTATCAAATATGCTTTGATAATAGTTTTAACTAGGAGACAATCATTTAAGTCATCTTTTAACAGCCGCCATTGAACTCTATAACTATTGTACTATATACACTAACTATGTACATCATGGGGCTTGAACTAATGAGAATTTGTACAGCAATATTCACAGGAATATTCACCTTTTGGCTCCAGGATTCCAAATGTGCAACTCTCGTCAAGGTATGAGAGTCTCATGTTTACTTTTAACAGAGTTTACTCTAGTTACTTAACGAGCAGATTAACTCAAATTTGTTTACAAAAGCTCAATATTCCCCGATGTTTATGCGAGGCATTTACGCCTGATTTTACTGTTTGCTTTGACACGCAAGAAGATTTTCTTCGGGGAATTTTGCGTGGGATGTGGTTTAAAAAAAGTATTTTGAGATACCATTAGTGTGATGTCAATTATGAGCTGCCGTTTTGCAGGTACTTGGCTCGTTTAGGGTAGTCATATCACCTAATAAATCCCGTTTAACATGTATCAATTACAGCTCAATTGGAACAGGAAGTGAAATCGTTACGTTAAAAATACTTCGAAAATCTCCAAATGTGACCCGGTTGTCCTCGCCTATGAGAAACTAGCTTACGAAATCTAAACAACTCTATTACAACACCAGCAGACGTGAATGAATCCCTGCATTAGCAGTCAAGGTCAGAATAACTTGATAGCTTTTGAGGGCTCAAATCGTTAATCGATACCATTTGAACAACCCTCAGGGCAACTTTCCAGGGAATGATTTTAAAATATTGACAGATGACTATTGAATTCCTGGCCGACCACTATAGTGGATTTCTTCCAGACAATGTGGTCATTTGGTTGGAAGGGCAATAGGATTATATTCCATGTTCTCAAATCATGGTGCCCAAAGTAACCGCCAAAGGTCAAGGCATCTTAGACTATCCTCTTCCTCAGGAAATCTTCAAGATTTTAATGAAAAAAGAGAAGGAAAAAACCAACACCAATGCTGTCGAAGATTATGACTGAGGAGAAAACGAAAAAAAATCTTTAGTTTTCTGACAGTTCAAAAACTCGGTGAGAGAGCAAATGAATACCTCGTCAAGGAAATCCCATGGTGGCTGTAAGAAAACCACCGTTGAACTACCTTTTTGTTTATACGAATGTATACATATTTAAAATAGATAGCTTTAAGATAAAAATAAAAATAGAATAAGAACAAGCGACAAAAGGAAAAGCCACAGTAGTTATTTGCAGCTGTTATATAACAGCTATATCAGATAACAAATATTTCGCTCAAACTATTGTCTGAATTCAAGAAACGTTTATCACAAATAATATTACGACCTAAATAATTATGTAATGTATAATTTTTAGAGTCTCGCTGAGAATTGAGAGATTGACTCTGAGAATTGAGAGATTGACTCTAGTAAACTCAGCAGCTAGCCCGCGCATTTTCACCCTTGCCTTTGTCTGCAGAATAATTGCGAAATGAGGATCGTAGGATCAGATAATATTGAGAAATTGGTCAATGGCATTGCAAAACTCATGCACGTACATATGTCTTGCCTGCTGCGACGAAATCCCCCAAAAGTAATGTGGAAATAGATCATTCAGATTGAGAGTGTGCCTGATTTGATGCAGTTCAGTTCAGTCAGACCTGTGTAGAGCACGAGTGGTTTTGTTAAGGCAGGTTGAACTTACGCGAGGTACAGAGGCATACCTTTATGGAAACTATTTGATCTAATTTGCGATAAGTACGATTTGGGGCAGGTGTGGTGGCATGACAGAAGGATTTTTGAGGTCTTGAGTTCGTGTCAACTTAAAGGTGCTTCAAGAGCTTTCATGATGGGGATTCTACGCTCCTTCATTAATAGGTATCAATAATTCCTTACGAGACCACTGTAAATTCTAACATTGAACTTGATGCATTTTTGTTTGGTCAGCTTTTACCTCCTAATAGTATGTTTCTTTTTTGTAAAAATTGTTTCAATCGTCTATTCAATATTATATAAATATTTATTTTAGCGTCCTTCTTAGTTAGGTCAATATTGAGCAATAATACCAACTCAATAGAACTTATAGCATACGTTTAAAAGAGGCAAGCTATTCGACACATAAAGCTCTCCTAGTCTACAACTAATTTAGCCATTTCAATTTGTCAAGTAGTATTGATAATGTGTTCGGCCTATTATTCGTAAAATCCAACGAGTTTTAAATTCAACAGAAATTTTGAACAAGAAAGGCAGTATGCTTCGAGGTCAAGAATATTTTGATTTCTCGGAGAACGATGAAGCCCTTTCATGATATAAAGAAAAGAAATGGTCTAATTTATGAATCACTTGCTGAAGGTCATACATGCCATTTTCTTCTAAGCGAAAAATAACACATTTTTATTTGTTTAATTATGCTTTCATAAGTGTTAGTTTTACTGCCCAACTTTCTAAAACACACTCTTTCGAAATATTTTATTGCCTTTGCTGTGCTGTGATTAAACAAACAACGATTCCATACACTTAGTACGATAACGTTAACCCTCTTCGTCTAAGGATTTTTGTGTTGTTTATACACAACTCAAAACTTTGGCCAATTACTTTGGATTGGTAGCTATGGAAATCAGTGTGACGTGTATCCAAACATTCCCATCTCTCTATAAACATCACATCTTCTCGTGTACTACACCAAAACATAACAGCTCACTAAAAGGATTTACACGATTCATTGACATATTGCTTACTTTAGCACTAGGTATTTGTCGATAATCCTTATGTGGCGAAAGCATCTTGACAATTTACCCTCTTTAGACCAAGAAATTTGAGCGTCGAGGTCATGAAGAATAAGATAATACCACAAATCGTGCTTCTTATTCTCTCCCTCGTGTTTTTATACAAAATATATCGTATGCCATGCAAAAAACTAACACTTTTTGAACCTTAGAAAGGATTTCGTAGATTTTACCAGGCTCAGTGGCTTATTCGACGGAGAGTTTATGTTCTCGATCGAAGGGGGATCCGACAGCCTTTACCCTGTATTATTTATCCCCCTTGTCCAAATTCATTTTTATTACAATCTATTTTTGGCTTGCCAAGTGTAATTATAAACTGTTTATGTAGTTTTCCTAATCTTTACAGCCATATACGGCTATTCGAAGGCTTTCTATTTTCAGGAACCTTTTCTTTAAATAATAGAGTCAAATAAAAAACTGCATGTTAATGATAAGATGAATCGTAAGGTGTTGAGGACTAGTGGGATAACAATGTTCTGGGGAAAATCTAAGCGAGGTAAAAATATTAGCGAAGTACGCTATAGATACACCTACTTGCAAGAACATTGTCATATGAAAATAGAACATTAGTGATTTAGTGGGATAGGGATTATATATATATATTAAAAAAAAGAAGATCACTGAAGCTGAACTTTTTCCTTTATTTTTTAATGTATTCCTTTCTCTCTAAATTACTAATGTTCTAATATTGTATGCCAACGTTCTTGCAAGTAGGTGTATGTAAAATTTGGTTTTTGTTATTTAAGCTTTTCCGATGATTCTAAATTTCATTCCGACATTGTAAACCGCCCAAGGCGTGTACGACTAATAGCAAAATTCCTGTACCAGAAGACCGCTAAGAAAGAATCAGTCATTAGAGAAAAACTTGAAAGTTTTGTTATCGGGGTTTTCTAACGATTTCGAGTTTCATTTTGATATTTTAAAAATATCACAGTAAAACTTAACGGTTTTGTTATCGGCGTTTTCTAATAATTTTGAATTTCATCCTGGCATAGAAACCAGCAAAGTGACTTCTTAACTATTCATATGTACCGACTGAAAGTAAAAGTCCTGTCCCGGAATGATGCCGATCTAACTGGAATGCAGTACCAGTCAAGAGCAAAACTAAGGCAAAACAGCAGAGCATAAAAAATGATAAATTATTTTCCAACTTTCTTTTATGTGCAAGCACATGTTGAAATAGGACAAAACTGAAATGTTCAGTTTAACAGGAACCTAATATGTTTGAATTTGTTTTGCTAGCATTAGCCATGCATTAGCAACTACTTCCTCTTCAAATAATTGATCTGTTAAACTAATAGGTTTTCAATAATTCCTAAGAGAATGAAAGAGCAAAAAGCCATGGCAGTTATGTTGCATGGTTCATATAGTAAGGGTGACGAATGAAAACAGTTTCGTTGAAGCGAAACAACGAACCATTTGCATTATTCCACTGAAAAATAGGATGAATGTAGTCGGCTATCCTTGTGTTTATTTTTTCTACATGAGTTTTAAGTTTCTGCATCTAGAAAATGAAATTTTACTTCAGAATTCTTAATATTTACTAGCATTTTTTATGAAAATTTCTTTTTATACTTTTTCATTGCATTACTTCCTGATGAGGAGCTGTATCCGATCCAAAGCTCGAACCAAACGCCGAAGAACTTAAAACATATATGGTTTTAGTATACTGTATTATGCAAGATATCTATTTCTTCCTTCCCTTTTAATTATTTAACACATTAGATATATTACGATTTAACATTTTTCATTTTTAGCTTCTTTACGTAATACAGTCCATAGTCCTCACTACTGATTCCTTCTTAATTCTACGACATGCCCCTGAAGTATAAAGAATGGTGTCAACGCAAAATCTGAAATTCTAAAATATAGTATTTATATATTTTTCGTTTGACTTATCCATTACTAGTCCAACTACAGTTAGAAGAAGCAGTGATAAGGGCCTGCAACGAAAGCATTAAGTGGTTAAAACTCGTGCTTTGATTCCGTGCCGTCACTACAATCATTAGGCTCTAACTACGGACAATGCCTCATTAAAGGATGACGAGAACATCAGCAAAACCATTCCTCATACTAAGAGCCCTTCACTCAACTGCTAGTTTAGATAATTAGACATTGACCGCATGCAGGAGGCCGGGTCGAGAATTTGAAGATCATCTTTAAAACTACTCGTTCGTTTTTCAGCTACAGGCAACAGAACTTGTACACATGAAACAGTTCAAAATAAATCCTAATTTGACTTTCTTCATGATCAAAAAGTCTTAACATTGGAGTGTCTTTAAGCACTCTTTATGTATCATTAGACTGCATGGACGTTTTCTGTTTAAGATTTTTTATAGGACTTTTCGGCTTCCAGCTTGAAGCATTTGAAACTAATGAACTATATCTATAAAAGGTAACAAAGAGCGATGCTCTGTCAATTACTGTCGAAGACGAAGTTTTTTCCAAATGACTGACATACGACAGAGAGCATTTTTTATTCGGCCATCAATCCGCAGAAGTTCATTGCCTAATAATACGGGCTTAGTATATGTCGAAGATTGTAAACAAATATTTCAAGGGTTTATAGCTCATTTGATGGTCTATATATTGATTTGATTATAACTACAACATGAAGTGATAGATCACAATAGAAATGCGTGTTTCCACTATGCAGGAACATGTTGAAACAAAAACGAGAAAGTTCAAATAGGTGACGACCTGGCTCAGTGCTGAAACGAGTTTTCAACTAGGAAAAAAAGTGTCTATTTTGAGGTGCATGTGACGTCATGGCCGCCTTTTTGCTTGACTTTGACAAAAGATTTGGTCTTATATTTTGACATCAAAATGCTGGCCATGTCTTTTGTAATTATATTCTCAAGGGAAGGGATAGTTTTATTAGCAAAGTTTCGATGATTTAGAAGAAAAATCAATAATCTCTTGAATCGGATATTCGTCGTTTTAACACCCATGAGCAATGCAACTGATCATTCACGATTCCGGTACCTCTTGAGTGAATTCCTTATGCTGTCCTAAGAGGTCAACAGCTTATAGAAATACAAAGAAAAATCCTTGGAAACCCTTGTACTTAGTTTGAAAACGGTGTATAAGTAGCTTTTGGGACAGGATTCTAAGAGTGAAGGCATTTAACCCATGAAACAAAAATTGCTAGTCAAGAGTGAAGGCATTTAACACGTGAAACAAAAAATACTATCCAACTTGTAATAGTTACATAGACATATAATAAAACAATGGAATTAGGGTCTACTAATGTGTGTTAGTCTAATATCTATTGCACGGGTTTCCTCGTTCACTCTATACCAAATGGCGAAAAATGCTGCTAAGTATTTGTGCTACTACTGAGGTTCAGTCTGGGTCAGAACGCTTTTTACTCCAAGTCCTTTTTTTGTCAAAAATCTCAGTCCCCGTCAAGATGAATTAGAGGGAAGTTCCATGCTGACAAAAACGACAGTGAACCGTATAAAAAAATTCATAATCTAATTCTGTTCAATGTTCCCGAGCAAAAGTCTAGTTGCGAGTACTTGTTATAGGCCTTTTGTAAGACTGATATGATCACGTGGCAAATACGTGCAAAAGTTTCACAAGTCTGCGTTCTACTGAGGTCTACTGAACTTACTAATTCGTGCAGATGTGTGCAATTTCTGAAAAAAGTTTTAAACGGTATATGGTATGCACTCTATCAGACTCTAGTCTAATCTAAAGCCCTACGTAACTGTCTGTGAGTAGGTCTGAAAGGCGAGCTATCAGTTTCAAAACCGTTGAGTTGATACACAAACGTTATATGAGCCTATAATCCGGAAGAGCTCTTACATAACTTCCTTAACACTTGACCGAGACTAAAATCTTTAATTATACCACCTAGACACTGGATAACGGCTTAGGAGATAGGTTATATTTATTATAATATAGAGTGGTTTTACCGTGAAAGATAGTTAGTAGCCAGGTTCCGGGCTAAAAGCAATGAGTATGCTGGTCCTATCTCTTAAGGTAAAAATCAGCAATTTGGTATCTTTTAGGTTGTTAAAATTGAAAGCCTGTTAGTGTGTCTCTTAAGGGTTAAACATCGTTAAAACAAGCTCATTTAAAAGGAATGCCGGTATCTTTTAGAAATATTTTTGAAAATTTCCTCCGACGAGCACACCCCCGATACTTTTACCCAGGAGTCCCCCCCACTCCCGACCCCCCCCCCCCTCCCCACGGGATGGAATCAGTATTATTTATAGTGTAGTAAGATGATTTTGATATTCAGATTTACATTAATTTAGATTGTTATGTTTTACATTATATATTACTAGCTGATTACTAGCTTTTACTGATGGAAATATAGTATTGAAATAGGAAAATGTGAAAGTGATACCAGATCCGGTTTGAGGTAGAATCGCGATTTTGGGATTCCTGTTTCGACTACGTGCCCGCGAGAAAAACGGGACCTCAATTCTCGCTAGTTCTAAGTTTCCAATGTTCCCCCAATTCAAAACCCCGGTTTTCCCCAAATCCACAAGAACGCCTACTTTGCATGCAGGCTACTATTATCGATAAAAGTTGAATTAAAGGGGTCCCTAATATTATTGTTTTCTTTTGTGCCTATTTAACTATAGTCCCCTTGTAGAACGTCGGAATGCAGCTCAATTTGGAGAAGATTCAAATTCTTTGTTTTGTCCACCAAACTGAGCTGTGTTGACGTCACATGCAAGGGTCTATTACAGATTGACTAATTTTTTATTTATGACTGACTGACTGACTCACTGACTGACCCAGTCTGACTGACTGTATTACTAATTGACTCTGACTGACTGCATTACTGATTGACTCTGACTGACTGCATTACTGATTGACTCTGACTGACTGACTGCATTACTGATTGACTCTGACTGACTGACTGCATTACTGATTGACTCTGACTGACTGCATTACTGATTGACTCTGACTGACTGACTGACTGCATTACTGATTGACTGACTGCATTACTGATTGACTGACTGCATTACTGATTGACTCTGACTGACTGACTGCATTACTGATTGACTCTGACTGACTGACTGCATTACTGATTGACTCTGACTGACTGCATAAATGATTGACTCTGACTGCATAACTGATTGACTCTGACTGACTGACTGCATTACTGATTGACTCTGACTGACTGACTGCATTACTGATTGACTCTGACTGACTGACTGCATTACTGATTGACTCTGACTGACTGACTGCATTACTGATTGACTCTGACTGACTGACTGCATTACTGATTGACTCTAACTGCATTACTGATTGACTCTGATTGCATTACTGACTGACTGATTCTGACTGACTGACTGCATTACTGATTGACTCTAACTGCATTACTGATTGACTCTGATTACATGACTGACCTATTTCTTGGATTTCTCTTTCTCTCGGACTAAATAGCTTAGTAAATATTGAATGACTGACCTACTAACCTACTGAATCACATAATGACTGACTGACAGACTTACTAACACACTGACTGACCTGGCCTACTGACTTAATTTGTAACTCACTAACTGAATTATCCACTGAATGACCTACTGAGTTAATGAGTGACAGACTGACGGTTCCTTTCAAGACTAATGGGATGAGTGGGATGCATTTTAACTGCTGGCTGCACGAAATGCCCTTGTGTCAATTTTAGTTGAAAACCGTTAAATTCAGCTGTATTAAATATCAGCAGCTCAAGCTTTCAACAGGGAAAGAATCAAATTTAGCAGGATTGAGCCCGGTTACAAAAGATATTGCCAAATACAAATCTTACCATCCACAAGGAAACTGGTACTATTCAAAATAGCTTACCAAAGGGTCCAGAAAATAAGGTTAGCAGGTCTGAAGAGGTTCATGCCAAAGAGGCAAGTTTAATAAAACGAGATTTTCGAGAGTCAAGCACCCAAAAAAAGCCTATAAGGTAAACTCTCTGCTAAACAAGGTATCAAGTATTATGCTCTGTTGCGAAAATCATTAAATACCGTACAATTTCCTATTGCAGAAGTCTTCTTTAAGGAAGGAAACTCTCTGCTTAACAAGGTATCAAGTATTATGCTCTGTTGCGAAAATCATTAAATACCGTACCATGTCCTATTGCAGAAGTATTCTGTGAGTAAGGAAAGAGAAGGTGAACCCTTTGCTAAGAAGGTAGTCAAAAATTATGCTCTGTTGAATTGTTTTTAGGTTACTGTACCACATATATTGCATATTTTTTAAGTTTTTCGTCAATACTACTACTACTACTACTACTACTACTACTAATAATAATAATGAGATAGAATAGAACGATTAGACATTAACATTTACACGAGCTTTTTCTAATTATTCCTTGTCATTTTTTTAACAATTAAAATACTTATGAACTATTTTTTTAAATTTTAAAACACGCTTTGAAAGAACGATATCCATATGATATCCCAAAAGAGATTAATTGGCTGATCATATGGCAAGCATTTTTGAGAAACTACAATAAAATGTGACTGGCAACTTAATTTAAGTTGTGTGTGTGTCATGCCATTTCTTAGGGCCCTCACAAAGGGCCCAACATTTTATCCACCATTTAACCCATATCTGACCCAACATTGATGAAATATTATGGAAAACGGTCCCAACATTAGACCCAGCAAAGAACAATGAACAAAAGACATTGCTCAGAACCCTTGCAACAAAATTCCGTCTCCTCCGTGGTGGCCCAAAACCATGAAAACCCATCAACTAAGGAAAACTTTTCACTCTTGAAAGAAGAAAAAAGTAGAATTTTGTTTGGCACAGTGGCTTTAAAGACGTTTTAGCCAGGAAAATTTTCAATTTTCTTGAAAGAATAAGGCTTGGAGTAAAATATTGTTTGGCGCAGTGGCATTAACAACCATTCTTGAAAGAAGAGTAGGATTTGGTTTGGCGGAGTGGCCTAACATGATAATTCAGTACAAGTATGTAACACTGGCGCTTACCTTGAATCTTACCTTACGCTAGTCTAACCATTACATATATAAGCACTTCTATCAGCATGCAACAACCTAGTCTGCTCTAAGATGTTTTCTCTTTCCCAGTGTCCTTGTTTTCCTCATCACTATCTAAAGCATTATCGTCATCTTCATCTCCGTCGTCGTCGTCTTGCTCGGCATCTTCTTTGTCCTTTACACTTTTTTTTGATTGTTGTTGCCACATGTTGGAGTAGTATCCACCTAGAGCCAGCAGTTCTTCGTGTCTGCAATGAAAAATGCCGGTTAATCATGCCATCTTACTTATTTCCTGTTATTTTCTAGGAATGTCTTGTTTTCCTTTCTTCCTTCGTTTCTTCTTCGTTCGTTCTTCTTCGTTCGTTTCTTCTTCGTTCGTTCGTTCGTTTGCATCATCACATGATCGCAGCCATGACAGGAGGCACGACAATAAAGTGTTTTCAACTTGTAAAAATAAATTCTTTCTAAAGACAAATCAGATTCGACCAGATACAATTGTTCCTGGCCTCCTGTCATGGCTACCACCACGTGATGAATCAAAGCCTATATCATTTATTAATAGTACAAAATTTAGATACGAAATAGATAAAGCATTCTTGGAGTTTGTTGAATCACGCAACAACCCTTAAAGTTCATCTTACGAAAACAATAAAACGATAAAAAAATTGAATAAGGAATATCCTCACGTTTCAGCAATTGATTGCTGAGGAGCGCTGAGACAAGCAAGACACGTTCATGCCAAGGTAGAAAAAAAAGTACATTCCTGGTGTTTTGACCTTAGTAAAAAACCATGGTTTATTCCTATGAAACGTACGTCATAATAATATGAGCCGGACCTTATCAAAATTATCATAGATGCGGGGCTGCTGGAAAATAGAAACGAAATAAACTTTTTTCTCCATGGAATTTGTGCCATTTCTTTTGTATTCTAGTTCCTGTTAGCCTTGCACCCAAGACAAGTTTAAAAAGGGTCTTTAGGCCTTTGTCATATGCTAGCTTGACGTCAAGTATTTGTCATATCGATAATAATAATATTGCGAAATATTTTAGTTATTATTGGTCATCAAGACAAGAGATCAACTTTAGAATTTTGCAGAAGGTAAAACAAATATTTGAAAATGTCAGATAAGCCTGATAAGATTTGACCGAATAATGGGTGGGGAATTTCGCGGATATTAGGGGGGTCAGAAAAAAATCTCTAAGTGGGGAGTAGGGAGGGGGCGGGAAGGGGGGGAGGGGGGGAAGGATGGGGAGTCTGTAAATAGACCCTTTTCGAGTTCAAAATTACCGCTGTGTTTCTTGATTACAGACTCATTTACTCAGGCGGCTTAGACTCGATTTTGTGAAGAATATTAACGTGTTCCAGTCAAGGTCCATCACATTTCAAAGTGTACGTATTGCTGAAGCTGTGCGTTCTTTACTTAACTGTTGGTATTCGTGAATTTTAGACACTGAATCGAGGCTAAGCCTGAATATATAAATGTTCATTTTATCCATTCTTGTTGATAGTTGCCCGATCTCCGCAGAAATAATGCGTTTTTAGTTCGGAGAAACTGTAATTTACCAAGCCCTAGATTCTTTGCTTCCCTTACTGTTTATTAAATTGATTACTTGCTAAATGGAAAATAAGATTGATATGTAGTAAGCCCCTACCGACCAAGATTGAGTCGATAATTACTTGATTTATTTGTTATTTCTGCACTACTGACTGACCTTCCTCTTTCGACAATCTCTCCTTCGTTCAAGACCAGAATCTGGTCTGCGTTGACAATAGTTGAGAGCCTTGAGGGATAATGAGGAGAGAAAAAAATACGTTATCAGATTAAACAAACATTTTGAATCTCTGCGTCTCTCGAAGGCGCCACACACAGAGTTCCCAGGCGTGCATTATTTCCTGTTTCTTTGATTTGAGTTTATTAGAAAACGCATGAAAATTAATATTTTGCATCGCTAGGGAAGGAAAATTCGCAGAAAGTTATGCCATTCTTAACTATATTATATTATTTCAATTTTACAGGGGCACTTGGATAAAAATGGATAAAAATTGGAAATGACTTTCAACTTGGTTAAACGTATCTATATGGCCCCAATAGTAGCCAAGCAACATATTTTCTTCACAGTAAAATGTCTCAGATAAAAATTATCAATTTTATTAAGCATATTAATTGTGAGTACATGTACTGTATATGACGTCATTTACTCAACCCTATTGTTCTTTTCTCTTTTTATCCAAAATTTCTTATTTGCAAGCGGCTCCCAGGCGAAAAATTTTACTATTCTGGTTTACATAATCATAATTGAGTCAAATTATCCGCAAATACTTTAATTATTCGGACTTTGAAATTAAATTGGAGCGTTTTCATCCAAGTGCCCCTTTAAAAATCCGAGGAAGGAATCAAGAAAACCAAGCATTTTTCACGATAGGATAGTGAAATGGCCTTCGAAAATTCAGTACGTCTTCATTAGGTCTCCGAACTGCAATAGTGCTAACAAGAAATGTTGAAATGTCGGGACAGCCTAAATCTGTCCTCAATCTGATCAGACATGAGCTTCTTTACTGATTAAAAAATAGTCTTACGCAATGAGATGTTGGGATTCATAAAAAGATGCTTACAACCCGCCCAGTCTGATGAGACATCCGCGTCCTTAACAGAAACAATCACTGAGAACTATCAAATTAGTATCAGATTAACTAAAACGATTTTAAAGTCTTCATTTTTCTCGAAGGACCACACACAGTGTCCTCGCGCGTGAATTGTTCTTTCGTCTTTTATTTTAGCGAGATTTCTGTAGTAGAATTAGGTAATTATATTATCAAGTGGAACACTTGATTAACTATATCATTCACCAAGATAAGAAGAAAAAATAAATAAAATCGCTTCATCTCTAGACGGAGCCACACACTTCGTTTGTCTGATAAAACTGGACGCTTTTGAAAGGTCAAGAGGACAGGCAGTTTTTAGGCAGTTGGGGGATGGAGACCTTCCCAGGGCTCGATGAACCTGAAGAGGATAGGTCCTCAGGAATGCTACTCGAATGCTACCTCATCGAAAACTGTGAAAAACTAGATATTTCCGTGAAGAGCTGCTTGCACTAATGATACTCAAATTCATCAGGAAAATCTAGATATAGTCGTGTGAAAAGGAAGTGCTGCTCGCACAGAGAATTTGACACTATAACTTTTCTACAGAAATTCTTTCAAAAACGCTAACACCAGGATCATACTAGGTTGGCTCGCAATTAAAATGGTACTAATACTAACGAAAAAAGGTACAAGAATAAAGTAAAGTGCAGACCTGTGTGCCACCACGATGGTGGTACGATTGATGCACATGTTGTTGAGAGACTCTTGGATGTTTCTTTCTGTCTTGCTATCGAGAGCTGATGTTGCCTGATAAAGAGCAGGAAAAATTATTAATTATAATCATCACTATCATATCATGATGATGATGATGATGACGGAATGGAATACAGGAATTGCATGAACGCCGAGACGCTAAAGGTAATAGGTAAGCCCATCTTGATTTCCCAGACATCATCATCATCAATATGCATGAGCAATATCGTCATCATGTTCAATCAACACCATAGATAGTAATCAATATCATCATCATCATCAAAATGCATGACCAATATCGTCATAATGTCAATCAAAATCATAGATAGTAATCATGATCATCATGGACATCATCATCATCAACATGCATGAGCAATATCGTCATAATGTCAATCAAAATCATAGATAGTAATCATGATCATCATGGACATCATCATCAATATGCATGACCAATATCGTCATAATGTCAATCAGCATTATAGATAGTTATCAATATCATCATGGACATCATCATCATCATCATGCATGACCAATATCGTCATCATGTCAATCAGCATTATAGATAGTAATCATTATCATCATGGACATCATCATCATCATCATGCATGACTAATATCGTCATCATGTCAATAAAAATCATAGATAGTAATCATGATCATCATGGACATCATCATCATCATCATCATCATGCATGACCAATATCGTCATAATGTCAATCAGCATTATAGATAGTAATCAATATCATCATGGACATCATCATCATCATCATGCATGACCAATATTGTCAACATGTCAATCAACACCATAGATAGTAATCAATATCATCATCATCATCAAAATGCATGACCAATATCGTCATAATGTCAATCAAAATCATAGATAGTAATCATGATCATCATGGACATCATCATCATCATCATGCATGACCAATATCGTCATTATGTCAATCAGCATTATAGATAGTAATTATTATCATCATGGACATCATCATCATCATCATGCATGACCAATATCGTCAACATGTCAATCAGCATCATAGATAGTAATCATTATCATCATGGGCATCATCACCATCAACATGCATGACCAATAATAATGTATTACATCAAAATAATACATTCTTTTTTAAAACAGCAGATGAACATTCTATGCTAATATGTGCTTTATGAGTATGAATATTATTATTGTTATCAAGTTAGGATGTGCTATATGAATATGACTATCATCACCATCAACATGCATGACCAATAATAATGTATTACATCAAAATAATACATTCTTTTTTAAAACAGCAGATGAACATTCTATGCTAATATGTGCTTTATGAGTATGAATATTATTATTGTTATCAAGTTAGGATGTGCTATATGAATATGACTATTCAGAATCATAGATGGATAGATGGTATTAAAAATACGATCGTTTTACATGAGAAAAAAATCAATTCATAAGTGTGATGATATTTTATTGTTCTGCCATCTTACCACAGGTATAGTCCAAGCGGTATTATGGGCATGGGCACGTGATGGTGCCTGTTCACCGTCATTAACAACTAAATGTCAAATTATACACAAATAACGCAGTATGTCGGAATTAAAACTTACAAGACACACACATAACTTAATCCCTCCCCCCCATTTTCTTCACATCCATTCACTTTTTCATTCATTCGGTATTTACCTCATCTAATAGTACTATCGGCGGATTCTTGAGGACAGTTCTGGCGATAGCAACACGCTGTTTCTCCCCACCACTTAGTTTAAGGCCTCTTTCTCCCACCAAGGTCTTGTAGCCTGTGCATGGTACAAAAACATTACCTCGGTACTCTAACTACTAAGCTTAAGAAAACGGCTTGCATGAGCATTGCATATAACGTATTTCCTCAGTTGTGGAACTGTGAATTTCTTTAATTCATATCTTGTCTTGTCTTCTTGTCTTGTCTTGCATTGGCGTCTGGTTGTGAACCGTTGAAGTCAATCGACGCCATTATTGTATCAAAGCTTTCCCTTGACAAGACGGCCGCCGTATCGTCGAAATAGCCATTTATGTAGCATTCCAATTAAACAAAAGCCCAACCTAACAAAAGGTGATTTACTATGGTGGATTCTTACTGATTGCGAGCCGGCTTACCTTTAGGGAATGTCAGTATTCTACTATGAATATCAGCAGCCATGGCCGCCTCCTCGACTTCTTCATCGGAACTGTCCAAACGGCCATACCGAATGTTGTACCTTCAAAAAAACATATGGTTGATGCTTTTATAGTCTAAATGTGCTAATTCTGAAATGTTTTTTACTTTTCATGGTGAGAATCAGTATACATTGGAACTATAGAAGGTTTTCACTGTGGATGTTATAATAATGATGAAATACAGATCAATATTAGGGGTCCATGGTATGAAGGTCATGGTATGTGGGTCATGGTATGAGGGGTCCATGGGATGGGGCTCAAGGTATGGGGGATCATGGTATGGGGTCATAGTATGGGGTCAAAGTATGGGGGTCATAGCATGGGGGTCATGGTATGGGGGTCATGTTATGGGGGTCATGGGATGGGGGCTCAAGGTATGAAGGTCATGGTATGGGTGTCATGGTTATAGGTCATGGTGATAGGGGTCAATGGAATGGGGGACATGGTATGAGGGTTATGGTATGGGGTCATAGCATGGGGGTCATAGCATGGGGGTCATGTCATGGGGGTCATGTTAAGGGGGTCATGGTTATAGGGGTCATGGTAATGGGGGTCATGGTGATGGAGGTCACGGTATTGAGAGTCATGATAATGGAGGGTCAAGGTAGTGTAATTGGGGGTCATGCTGATGGGGGTCATGGCCGTAATTAATAATGACATGTCCCCATAAAGATTGGATAACTTAGAGATACGGTAAACTCCTTAATGTTCGGTGTCCACTGGGGAAATAAAACAAAGCTTGTCACAAGACCTGGATCACCGTATCTATATTTAAAAGATATAGGAGTAAGTTATAGTGCTTGGGAACTAGGTTATTCAGGGCGAAAGCCCTTGGAATTAAATTCGGAAAAATTAATTTCCGACCTCGCTGGGATTCGAACCCACGACCTTCGGAATTGTACTACCGATGCTCTTCCAGCTGAGCTAGAGGTCAGACTGAGAGCAGGCCGGGGTGAAATAGATGTTAGATCGCGGTAATTATGATTTAAAGATGAGAGTATATGGACCGCGTGGCACTAACGAAATAGTCAAAGTTATAGAAGTAAGTTATAGTGCTTGGGAACGAGGTTATTCCGGGCGAAAGCCCTTGAAATTAAATTATCAGTCTGACCTCTAGCTCAGCTGGAAGAGCATCGGTAGTACAAATATACTCCTATATTTAAAAGGGACCTTTAATAACCCAATTTTGTAATCATCTCATTTTTATACCGTATGTCATTGTTGAACAGTACTGTGTCTTGAGGAACGACACCAATAGCACGGCGAAGTGATTTCTGCGTCACCTGGTCAAAACAACCAATACATTGTCTTTAAAGAAAACAATCCCACCCCTTGTGTCTTAAGGCTGTAATTTCGGGAACCTGTACATAACGTTTACACGGAACCGTCTCTTTGATTAACAAATATGTTCTGTTAACATGAACAAATAGTTGCATGGCTATGAATTTTTGTTCGGATAGCTCAGTCCCGCGTGAATGGAACAACTAAATGACTTTTTGACCGGTTAAAAACTTGTCCGGTACAGTGTACACCCAGGAGAAATACAATGCTCGAAAATAAATACCATCATTCTAGACTAAAAAAGTAATTTTTCTCTTTTGCAAAATTTAACTGCAACAGGTAAGGGTTAGAAAAGAGTTCAGTGGAAAACTCACTGTCTCCCAAACGCGAACGTTGAGGTACTTCCACTCACCCCCCCTCCCCCCAAGCACTGAAACTGCAGTAAGCTACTAAGCGTACGCTAATATATTCCTTCATCCCACACCATAGAGTACAGCCAATCAGAATGCAGGAAAGCCGTTGTATATTCCTCACGTGTTGAATCAAAACATTTATATTTTCTACGATGAGAGATAATATAGTTATACAATGCTTTTTGTGCCACACCATAGAATATTCCACTTGTCACTTGGATTTTGTTTGTATACTCACTCGCCTAAAGGCGTAGAGATAGAAAATACAAGGACTCGAAAGTATTAATGGCATATATATGACGTATTTTAATACGTTTAAAAGTCTATAGACTACTTGGAGCACTTCGAATTGCAGCTCAATCTGTGGTCAAACAATTCTTTTGTTTTGCCATCCAGATCGAGCTGCTTTGACGTCGCATGCAAAAAGTCAAGACTGACTCTTACATGACCAATAGCACAAACCAGAAATTTTCGAGTAGGTAAATCCGAGATTTTCGACGTTGTCAAATATAATGTGTTCTCGGAAAGGCCATTCAATCCAATTCAATTTACCTTTTAAAGCCATAATGAACATAAATTAATACTAAGGGGAATGATTTTTTTAACCTTTGATATATCTTGGCCATCAATAGAGATAGATCCTTCAAGGATGTCATAAAATCTGTACAACAGCCTGATAATTGTGCTCTTCCCGCCACCCGAGTTTCCAACCAATGCTACCGTCTGTCCAGGATACACCTTGAAGGAAACGCTTTTCACGACGTGGTGGCTAAAAAATAGAATTTTGAAGACTTCGTCTGAGGCTCATGTCAAGTGTCGAATTTCAAATGAGCCGAACCTAATGACATCAAAGAGGACCGAAATATCACTCGTGCCACACACCATTCTCGTCAGTTGCCCCGAAACCTAAAGTTCATTGCAGGCTCTACCAGTAAGGCTAAAATAAAACTTTAATTTTATCAACTCCTAAAATAAAACTCCAGAGCTCTCAGATGATTTAACTAAAAGATCGAGCTCGAAATTTAGCTCGACTGGATTTGTGGAGGAGCAATATCAAAGGACCCAGAGAAAAACCTTAGATTCAAGGGAAAGACCTTACAAACTCTGCTTACATGTGATATCGAGTCCAGGAATTGAATCTGAGACCCCACATGTGCGAGGCAAGTGCACTATCACAACATCAACCTTGTTTCCCAAATTCCCGATTTCATAAACACGTACATTTGCACTCAAGAAAGGCATTATTTGCACACGAAAACTGATCACAGTTAGTAAAATCTTCTACTAAGAAATGCTTTAATTACCTCAGATCGTAACCAAAACTCACATCCTTGAACTCAATAAGCCCATTAGAAACATTGAGAATAGTTGCGTCTGGAGGATCTAGAACCTGGAAAAAATATTTAATAAATAAAGGTCACGGACCCTTATTATAAAATACATTGAACTCTAATGAGCCTTCAAACCTTATATATACCTTAATACAACCCCTTAGCGTGGAATTGACCCTTGAATGCGAAGCTAACATGGAAATACGAAAGAAGTGAAACATTTACTCGACAGAATTTGTGGCATTTCTCATGTCCACGTTAGCCTAACATTCAAGATAATTTTGAGAAAGGTGCATTTAAGGTCAGTGTTGGGTTTAGAGGAGGAAAGGAAGTCCGGAGAAAACGTTCCATATTCTATTCACTTGTGATGCCAAGTCCAGGAATCAAACCAGAGACTTTTAGAATTGAGAGGTGAGTGCACTACCGTTACGTCACCCTTGAACTCGACCTGTACTATCCCCCTAAGTGACTATTAGATAATTGAGGGAGAGGTTGCGTAAATCTCAAAAAAATATCGAGCAAGCACTTTACCTACGAAAAAAAATATCGCTCTTTTCAAAAAAGGAATAGAGGTTGTAAATATCCTGCAACATAAAGTCCTGCAACCCTTCCCCTCGTTTATCTAATGGTCCATCCCTAAGTAATGACCACTGCAGCCCGTGACCAGAACTGCCCCCATCCATATGATTAGTTAACTAACCTCACGGCCCTGCGAAAACAGATCAAACATGTTCTCCATGTCAACAAAGCTACTCTGGATTAACCTAAGGAACAAAAATATCAGTTGCGAACTTCAGTGTATGCATTAACAGCAGGTTTCCGCCTCCAACGATCCAACTCGTCTACTACCCAGTTTGGTACCATGTTTATATTATAAAGAGCGCAATAACAGAAGTATTATTTGACTGGCTAATAATAAAAGGCTTGTAGGTAGTGGTAGTAAAATGGCGCCATCATCCAAACGGCCTGTTTCTTGCCTGAGTGGTCCCTCAGTGCAACTGCTTATGGACCTCTAACCATTGATATCATGAGACTCGACTAGACCTGTTCCGGTAAAAAGTATTTGCCGGTCCAGATGCTCATATTAAAACCGTAAAAATGAAACTAACGATTTGATCCGAAGCTAACAAATCGCACTAAAAAGCTGAAAAAGAAATCTTTATGCAGAATTTGTTTTTCATTTTGATCAGGAAGTCTAATTTCAAATTGCATTGACCTTGACTGGATTTGATCTTTATATACAACACAAAATTGTTCCCAAAATAGCTGCAGTTTAAGTCAATGACTGAACCTGTACTGACCTGTAGTAGGTGCCAAAAAAATTCAAAGGCACGTACAACTGTACCATGTACGTGATGAACTGGACAAATTCTCCAACCTATGATAGGAAAAAGAAACATTTTAAGCCGAATGATCCTCGAGAGACAATACATCTAGCCTAATGTAGTGTTTGTCAAACGACTGTGAATTAGCTTTGGGAGCGCGGCGTTATCCTGGCAGGGTTTTAAATGCTTTGCGTGTGACCAGGGGTGCTTGCCATTTACCCCCAAAAAACTGGAAATTCCGGTTGGAAAACCAATCACTATATGTCATTCCGATCGAAAGGTACCAGAAAGCTTCGTCTTCTGATTGAGGTAATCCACTTTTCCTGCTCTTTTCGGTTCTTTTGCTAGACGCGTTTCCCATTTATCGGAATTCAAAGTTTCCCGCTTTATTTTTATTATTAGCAAACGAATTTCCAACCGGATAGTCTCATACGCAGCCGATATTAGTGTCGTCACGCAACGCTTACTCCCTAAGTATCTAGTTAGGGGAGTGAGCGTTGCGTGACGACACCTATTGCAGCTGCGTAAAAGACTACCAACCTGGTTTAAGCGGCAAGCACCCCACAGTAAACCAATGTATGTAAGGTGGTGAATGTGAAATTTTACAAATGGTTCCCTTTTAGCCATTAATTATCCACCTATATTGGCACAATATTATTAAGCTCAGTTGGTCGTCCAAGGTATTAGAATCGCGGAAGATTTCGAATAAAATAGTATTAGTATCTCACAAATAGTTTCTCTTAAGCCATCAAGAATTCACCGCATCCCACAAACTCAGAGATTCTGTGCATTTTTAATTGAACTATTACCCATTTGCGAGGTTTGAGCATGTTCTTCAGGGAGACCTTGGCAAAATATTATTGAGCTCAGTTGGAAGTCAAAGGTATAAGTATCGAGTAAGAGACTCAACAGGAATAAAATCGTGAAGTTGGCAAAACTTTCTGCGTGTAGGTGTACAAGGTTAGATGACCACTGCTAGGAGATTTGCCATAACAGGAAGTAACGTTAGTTTAGAGAACGGATCGCACGTATACTTAAAAATACATGCATATCTAACTGTTCTCACCATGCCATCACAAAACAAGGAAAAATCCAGGCGAGTGAGTAGGAATCGGATATGTGTATGACGAATCATGTCTTGTAACGTATATTTCCCACTACGAAAACCATTATGGGAAACCATTTTAATGTTACAGCATGCTGTATCATATGGGTGCGCCTTAAGTCAGTAGCGTATATGTTTCGCACTACGAAAACCATTCTTATGGGAAACCATTTCAATGTTACAGCATGCTGTATCATAAGGGTGCGCTGTAAGTCTGTAGCGTATGTTTCTCACTACAAAAACCATTCTTATGGGAAACCATTTCAATGTTACAGCATGCAGTATCATAAGGGTGCGCTGTAAGTCTGTAGCGTATGTTTTTCACTAAAAAAACCATTCTTATGGGAATCCATTTCAATGTTACAGCATGCTGTATCATAAGGGTGCGCTGTAAGTCTGTAGCGTATGTTTTTCACTAAAAAAACCATTCTTATGGGAATCCATTTCAATGTTACAGCATGCTGTATCATAAGGGGGCGCTGTAAGTCAGTAGCGTATGTTTTTCACTAAAAAAACCATTCTTATGGGAATCCATTTTAATGTTACAGCATGCTGTATCATAAGGGTGCGCTGTAAGTCTGTAGCGTATGTTTTTCACTAAAAAAACCATTCTTATGGGAATCCATTTCAATGTTACAGCATGCTGTATCATAAGGGGGCGCTGTAAGTCAGTAGCGTATATGTTTCGCACTACGAAAACCATTCTTGTGGGAAACCATTTCAATGTTACAGCATGCTGTATCATATGGGTGCGCCTTAAGTCAGTAGCGTATATGTTTCGCACTACGAAAACCATTCTTATGGGAAACCATTTCAATGTTACAGCATGCTGTATCATAAGGGTGCGCTGTAAGTCTGTAGCGTATGTTTCTCACTACAAAAACCATTCTTATGGGAAACCATTTCAATGTTACAGCATGCAGTATCATATGGGAGCGCTGTAGCGCAGACTTGTATGTTACACACGAATTATCTTACCCCTAGCGTTCCATTTACCACCAGATGTCCACAGTACATTGCACCAACTAGAAGACCAACATTAATAATAGTATTCTGAGCTGTGTTGAGTATGGCTAATGAGCCAAGTACCTTCCATTCACACTCCTGGTGAGCAACAAACACACATGGGTTAGTTATAATGCATTAAAAACATTAATGAATTATTTATACCTCAGTGAAATATGTTTCCTATCCTCGATATTGAAGATACTGAGGATGTATTTTCCTTTATTTTCCAATGTTTTCAACAAGTTGTTGTAATAATAAAAAGGAAATAAAAAAAGGTATAAAGTTAATCTTCTCGTGTTCAAAGATATTTCCGACTCGTTTGCTGCGCTCAAACGTGAAATGTTTCACGACTCGAAGATAAACTTCACATCTTTGCGCCACCGTGTAATATCCTCTATGTATCCAGGAATTAAACTCAACGACAATAGCACACACCACCCATTCTTTCCATTTATTCATCATTGTCATCCTCATCATCGACATAATTGTTTTCTCCGCATTAATCTGCGCTGTAGTGACCGTCATATTGCTGTATCCTAGCATTTTCATTGGATAAGGTAGCAATAATCATTTGCTTGCTAGACTATGTTTGAGGGAACAAAGGAAAAATCCCTTGGAATCAGAAAGAGAACCAACCAATTGGCTCACATTAGGTGACTGGTAATCGACCTCAGAGATGGAAGGCATGCGTTTTACTTCAAGCAGATGTGCTCAAATTCTTATTTCTCAATCACCCAGAAAAAAGTATATATATATCAGTTAAGGGCACGTATAGAAATCTTACGGTACAGACAATTCATGTCATGCAGCGCACATGACAGGTATTTATACCTTGTACCATTTAGTATGAAGATGGATAGGCAGTGATCTTGCGTAATGAGATAACTTTTCCCTCTTTTACGGCTCCGACAGTAAGTTTTTTCATCTTTTTCACGGTGTACAATTTTACCTTTTCATCATTGTTTCATTAGAAACACCGACGCAGCTCACACTAGTTTTTAGCTAGTTACATCTTTTTAACTTGAGACAGTCATTTTTTCAAAATCATGGGCAGCAAAGCGCCGGATCGCTTTGTTCACGGGTTGAGCCCTGTATTGGTGTGGGTTTTGCATTTGGTCTATTTTATTAGGCTTCAATTTTTTAGATTCTATTAACATATTCATATACTTTTATACATATATATGTAAATAAATATTTAATATATAGAGAGTGAGTTAGAGTAAGAGTGTGTGTGAGAGTGTGTGTGTGTGTGTGTTAGATATTGATTTTTCTTTTATAGAGGGCCACAGGTTTGTCAGTTTTTGGTACTGTTACGTGTTTTACCCTCTTTAAATAAAGTTTATTGATTGATTGATTGATTGATTGAAAGCGCAAAAAGTACGTCCTCATCAATACAACACGGGATAAATTTCCAAACTGGTGTCGAGTACGTAAGTAGGATCGTCTGTTGGTTCTCTCTCGTGTGTCGGTTTTTTCGACTAATCGACAAATAATTTTTCTAATTCTTTTGTCAAAAAATAATTTTACGAGATTTGTTGGTGCACGGACTTTGTGTGCAACAGCGACACTCATTTTCGACGTAGGAATTTAAAAAATACGATACTTTTTGCTACTAACGGGGGGAAGGAGAAGGAGGGACAACTGACCTGGTAGCCAACAATGGCGTCATTCAATCGGTTCACTTCAAATTCTTCACCGGCATAATATTTGACCTGCACAAGAAACAAGCAAAACAACATGAATATAAGAAACAAGACGAGATGCTAAAGAGACTTTCACTACATCACTTGAAGGTAGCCATGACAGGATGACAACGTCAGAGTATTTTTCTCGTAGGAAACTGAACCCTTTCTAATGTAAATCAGATAAGACCAGATTCAATTGCTCCTTCCTCCTGTCATGGCTACCTTCACGTGATGGTGCAAAGCCTTTATTATGTGGTATTGGAAACCCAACATAAACACTATTTTCTTACTGTTTCAAAGTTGAGAAGAGAATCCACAGCTTTTGCTTTGGCATCATTGTCCATGATGTTCATGGTACGCCGGAATTTTGTCCTCCATTCTGTTACTATGACAGTAGCAGCTAAATAAGATAAATACACAGATTACTAATCACATACTTTACTAATAGACCCCTTACGGCACATCGAGATACAGCAAATTTTGGAGGACATGACAATAGACCCTTTGCATGTGACGTCAAAGCAGCTCGATCTTGGGGACAAAACAGAGAATTAGAACCTATCGTTTTGTCCCTCAGATTGAGCTGCATTCCAAAGTGCTGCAAGGGGTCCATAGGTTTCCAACTCTCATGAGATTGAAATTCTTTTGTTTTGCCTTCCAAATTGAGCTTCGTTTGACGTCACATACAAGGGGTCTACACAGTAAATAACTCTTCTTAGCCGCTTTTTACTAGAAAATATTTCACTCAAGACAAAACAGGTAACCCAGGCATAAATTGTCCATGTCGACCTACAAGCAATTTAAGAAACCTATGTGTAAAGAATGAATGAGCATGTAATGAGATTTTAGTCTTGCATTTGCTTGCATGAAGGCATTCAAGTTCACTCTTTGAATTTTTAATTTTTTTGCGTTTGCACTTGCCTTTGCATTAATAAATTTACTCATAATTTAGCTTGCATTTGCATTGCTCTTGTAAACCAAGCTAACGTTCTGCATGGTACAAGCTGAAGTGCACATGAAAAACTTGGAGTAAACATAAAAAGAGATTTAGATTCTAAGAAAAAAGTTTAAGGAATAAGATGCCATAAAACATCTAGCAAGACAATGTTTTAGGGTTTCTCTTAGTTTTGCAAAACTTGCTGTATTTACAGGCCATTCATGGTTCCACTCCCCTTAGTTACAGGCCATTCATGGTTCCACCTCCCCTTAGTTACCATTGCCATGTCCAAATCAATTATCTAGAATATCTCAGATTTTAAAGATCTGATCATGATAAATTGATATTAAATTGTTTCAATAGTTTACTTTCCTGGGAAAAGAATAGAAAATTGCCTCTTTGTCCTTACAGTACTCTTTAATTTTTAAAAATATGTAGTTGTTTGTGGGACAAGATTCTATATCCACTGGGAAAACTGTTGCAACATTGATTGGTTCGCTACTGTGCGAGTCCAAACCATAAATTCCATCTTGATCATCCATTTGCAATGCTTAATAACATGCAACATGCATAACGTTATTCAGTTGCACTGCATATAACCAACCTAAGTAAGCTGACATTGAGATAAAGACGATGAGACCAAACCAGCCATTGAAAGCAACAATAAAATACACTATGGCAATAGTAATATCAGCAATTGTTGGCACAATGTTGAATAGGATATAACTGTGGAAGAAAAAGATTTAAGATTTTAAGATTTTAAAATAATAAAAGATGGGAAATTTGTTTCATCAAAAAATGGACTACTGTACCTTGACAATGTGGCAGCCATCTTGAATCACAAGGCATCATGGGTAATCATCCGGGGGGGGGGGGGGGGGGGGGAAATAGACAAAGCTTTGTTACTATAATAGCATAGATTGATATTTAAGGTTCATAACAGGACATCTTGACGAGAGATGAATTTTAGTAAATGGACAATTCTACTGAGGAAATTTCTCAATTATCAAGGGTTCAACATTTTAGCATCTTTGTCTTGTCCCATGTAAACCATAATGGCTTGTGATTTAGGATGGCCGCTGCATCATTGAAGTAATCCATTCAAAATGATTGTCTTGGACTCACTTGAGAAGATTGTAAATACTGTTTGACCCTCGATTCACCATTGTTATGACCTCACCAGTCTTCCTGGTAATGTGCCACCTCAAAGATAAACTAATGAAAAAAGTGAAAAAATGAAAAAAAAAGTATGCTGAATGAAAAAAACAAATAGACAATGAAGACCTTGTGAAAATCTGGATGTATGCTTTTCATAGAATAATTACTGATCTTATCAAAATCCATTGTTTTCAGTCTGCATTATCCCAACAAATGCATAGAGGAAAATCAGACATATTTAGTGTGCTTGAAAAACGGGGGCGGTCTATGATAAACAAGCTAGAAAGAAAACAATTGGATTTTGATAAGATCAATAATTATACTAGATAATTACTGAGGCACGCAGCATTCGTAGGTTTAATGCAGGCAGCTGAGGGAGTAGCATTGTGCCTCAGTAATTATCTATTAAATAAGCATGGTTGGTCTGGTGGTTTACTGGATCATATATGAGTTGAGTTTGTTTGATGCGTTGTTCTTTCCCTTGCCCTGAGGATTTTCCCCCCTGATTCTCTGGTTTTTCTCTCTTCGTAAAAATCAACATGTGTGTTGTACATTGTATGGTGTAAATATAGAATGTAGTGGTAGTGCGCATGGAACATTTATATCAGGTAGAAATACAAATACCTGTGAAGATGTTCAAAGAGTCTAACTTGAAGAGTTCTACTTGTGAACTGCTGGATTCTTATCCATACAAAAGTACGCAAGTTGTTCAAAGCCCCTGAGTTTCCTGGAGAAAAGACAGGTTTAGATTCCTCAATATTCCTCTTTTACTCCAATGAAGGACTAGCGTCCAAAACATCAGTTTTTTCATCTTTTCATGTGTATAATTCACCTTTTTATCAATAATGATAAAAAGGTTAATTATACACTGTGAAAAGATGAAAAAACTTACTGAAGTTTTGGACGCTAGACCTTTGTCGGAGTAAAAGAGCAGTAATCAGTAAGCTCTTTTACTCCAACGAAGGACTAGCGTTCGAAACGTCAGTATAATTTACAGTGTATAATTTACCTTTTTATCATTATTGTTTCATTAGAAACACTGACGCAGCTCACACTAGTTTTTAGCTAGTTATATCTTCTTTTTATCAATACTCCAGTTGAGTTCTATTTCACTCAGCCTTAGCTTCAGTCATGCATTTAAATATTCTGCCATTCAACCAAAACCCATTGAATGTTCCGAAAAGAAGAGAAAAGAAAAGAAAAGAAAAAAGGAAAGAAAAGATGCATTTTCACACCAGGAAGGCAAACGCTGAGCAAAGGCAAACTCAAAATGGGAGTATTTCTCATGTAAAACAATCCTATTATTCCTGCCATCTAACATGGCTGCCGCCACGTGATAGTGCAAAGTCTTTATAGCTAAGCTCAACAAAATATGGCTTTCAAGTAATATTTCAAACACGCGAGAGAGTCCTTCCTCCGATTTCCAAACACCGAAAAGTGAGTTGAAAAAACGAGGCGCAGCCGAGTTTTTTTAACTGACTTTGAGGTGTTTGGAAATTGGAGGAAGAACTCTCTCAAGTGTTTGAAATTACTTCTCAAACTCATGAATGTTTCTTGGAGAAAATCAAAGAAAACGTTTACAAAATTTAATGCAAATTAAGAACACATTTCCAAACCACCGTCACAGTAGTGATTTGCTTTGTTTTCTCCTCATTAATTATTCATGAGTATGAGAAAGTATATTGAAAGCTAAGATTCCATCACAAGATGCTAGTAATATGCGGATAAAATGCCATTTTACCTGATCCCATCCATTTCAGAGCTACATAAATACCAATCAATGCATAAGGATCTACAATCTCATGATTGCCGACACCAGTTAACTTGTTGACTGTGAAGAACAACATTAATATAGAAAATCATTTAGGATTAATGTTTATTATCAGCTGGGTGCAATGTTTCTGATGCAGCTTCCCAGGAAAATTATATCAGAAACAATATGAAGATGGGTTGTATAAAAAACATTTAAGCAGTTATGCCATTTACTGTAAGTATTTGACTAACACAAGAGAAATGGCACTAAAATTAATACAAAATTGAATGTTTTATAGGGATTTATGGGAATTGGAAAATGTCAAACAACTCCTTATAAAATATTTAATTTTATATTTAAGAGGCAGTCTCTGTAAAAGCGGCCCACTGCAATTCAGGTCAGAAAATTGTTTTCCCTCAAACTTTTACCATAGAAAGGTAATTACTAGTAAGTAATGAAAATGACTTTATTTTCTCGAAATTCATCAATATGATTTTTTTACAGCTCATAAATCCTGGACCACCGTTATCGCTAAATTTGCATCTAATATCAATTGAAAATTGCTCATCTTTAAGTCATCACTGCTCACAAAATATTAAACGCTTGAACAAACTATTATTTTTCCTGACTTTTACATTCCTTCTAGTGTCCAAAATAAGCAAAATCTTGAATATTAAGCAAAAGGGGAAAAAGGAGAAAAATAAGTATTCATACCCATTTGACGGCTTTTTGAAATCAAAACAAACCACCCCTCACTAAAAACCTTTTTTCTCCCAAGTCCAGAACGGGTTACTTAAGTTTTTTACTTCAATCTACTGATCAAAGGTTGATAAGAGTGGATTCATAAAAACATTTTGCGCTTTTTATGTATCTTCGTCACAGCAACCTCAGACTTTTTCGTGTTTTTACCAAAATGTCTCATGAAATATGCAAATTAAGTACTGAAATAAAATATAACTAACCATTATTACTTGCTTGAATTTTACTATATTCGGTGTTAACACACTAAATATGATCAAATTTTACATTTTAAACTACTCTGAAGTAAAATCGTCTCCCAAAAATATGTTATGATGCGTTTGATGTGGTATATGAACTGTTTTGAAGTTTATGCAAATTACTTATTGATAATGTAAACTAATTTTTCTAAATTATATTTTTCAAAACTGTATTTCTTTTCTTTCATTGTCTTGAAATAGCTTAAAAACTTACCAGGGGCAGATAGTATACACAATATATCTGATCTCTGTGGGCATATGTAATTAAATTAATTGAATACGGCATCTTAACCAAATTAACTAAAATCTTGGACTTCATATTATTAAAATCCTTCGTTTTGAACTAAGTTGTTCATTTCGTCGTGGTAGATGAATCGTATTTTGACTATTTTCCATAGTTTGAGCCGTTTAAGAAGATCAGACATATTAAGGTAGATGCTTTTTGACAAGTTTTAAAGTTATTTCAAGACAATAAAAGAAAAGAGTTATAACAGTCCGGCACTCAATCAACTGAGCCAACCCAGTTAGTGGACTGACCAACTTTAATTCACCTTGCTTCACCAACTGAAATTCAGTTCCACTAAAGACTATTGAAAGTTAAATAGACTGAGGGTACCATTAAAATAACTCTGGAGAAATGGACTTTTATTATCATGATCAAGAGTTCATCAGCACATCCCTCCCCCTAACCATCATCATCATCAATCATCATCATGGTCATCCTCATTAATATCATCAACATTTTTAGTCAACATTGATCACAATCGCATTAGCAATTATTATTATCCTCATCATTAATAATTAACACTAATCATCATTATCATTAATCATCATCATTATAATCCTCATTAATAATCATCAACAACATTCGTCATCATCAATCATAATCAAATTGTCAATTATCATAGTCATCAATAATCAACATTAATCATCATCATCAATCAATATCAGCAGCATCATCAATCATTAATCACCATCATCAATTATCATTATCATCAATTATCATCAGTCTTTATCATCATCATCATTATAATCACCATCATCATCACCATTCATTATCATCATCATCACCATCTTCAACCTCATTACACCATAGTTGTACTGGCATAAACTTACCAATAAGTTTGTAGGAATAGGGAATGAGAACATTGACAACTCTTCCAAGAGCCAGTAAGATAAAACAGACCACTACTTTTAACTGAAGCCACCTGGTAATGGTTAAGATGACAAATAACTTTTAGACACCAGAAGTAATGTAATTTCTTCAAAATCTAAAAGGAGCAGTGAACTAAAATGGCTATACAAGAGATTATGCCATTCTATACTTAGCAGCTGTGTGACAAGTGTTTGACTTCAGATCAAATGCAACTGAAAACACAAATCTATGAACACAATCTCTTGTTTTAAGGCTAAGAATTATGGTCATGGGGGGGGGGGGGGGGACAAAACAGCAACAACCCAAAGAACTCTTTGGTTCAACTGGAGAAACCATACAGGCCATAACTTTGCATGGACCTTGATACCCGATAAAGTCATCTTTAGGGACTGTCCACTTTTTATATTGTCTGTCATACTAATGAAAGGACAACTTCATTCATTAATCTAATCTGGGCATACATCTTTATATGTATACCACCTATTATCCCAACTTGAAAAAAACATTCTCCTGTGGCTCAAGCTTTACTTCTAGCTGAGCAGTGAAAGTTACCAGCCCTAAGCAGTTTTTGAGCTTAAAAGAACAAAGCAAACAGAGCGATAAAGTGAAATTGTTTTCATTCTTCCTTTCTATATTTCTGCTTCTTTTTATGCACGTTTACTATATTTTAGTCAAAAGAAAACAGAAAAATATGCAAAAGTTGGGTTAAAGTAACCTGGAAATGAGGGCTGGTAGCAAAACAGCTAAACCCATTGGGATTGGCTTTCTAATGAAATTCACCTCTCAGCTAGTTATTTACTATGTCAATTAAGACCCACATTTATTTTTAAAACTTAAGTATGATACATACTGACCTGTTTGAAGGCCATAAAAATGGCCAAAGCATCTTGCATTTTTTCCAGAAATCTTTGAAAGCAGATTGACCAGATCGATCAGAAACCTATAGGTATAACATTTTAAAACTATGTTAAAATGCACAAGGTCTAGGTTAAAAGTGCTAATCAGTAGTAAGACAGATTCAATAGGCAACAAATATAAATTATGACCTATACCCAGCCTATACCAAAACCTGTTATGATAAAAAGAACTGGAAATTTGCAGTTGAAGTGTCATTTCTACTACTATCTACTACAGTTTGACATTTGTCAGACCAGAGGGATACTGTATTTCAAGTATGACTGGACAAAAAATATTAAGATAAACATACATAAAATATACTAAGATAATAAACCAATTAAGACTTACCACAGATGTCGCCTCATTAGGCCCTTGCCTTTCACGTACATGTACCTCAGGAACAGGTTCCCGTTTGTAAAGTCCTGGAGCCTTGAGTCCAAGCAGGAAGAGCAAAGAAATACAGACATACCTAGTTATAAAAAGACCTAATTCTACTTGTTTAATGGTAGTTTTGTATTCGAACCACCAGTGTTTATTATTCCAGGAAATAAAAGATAGGTTCTCGTTGACGAAGGCAAGAGCCCAGAAGAGAATCATTGCGAGTGAGTGAGAAGATCTCTTTGCTTTGAAAAAGGCAATACTTTCATATCGCAAAACCAAGAGACCAATCAGCCATAAGAGAAGAGATGCAGCATCAAAGAAGATAGTCACACCCTGTAACCTGGACGAATCAAGGCCTCCTTTGGTGGCCAAATCAATCAGTGGTACAATTATCAGACAGACATGTAGAAATTGTTGGAACGTGAAGAGGAAGGACATCTGGTCAGTGCCATGAACAAACTTCACTGGATTGTGAATTTGAGGATGATCATTCTCCTTAGATTTTGTGCTATTGACCGTACCAAATCTAATATCTTGGGGAATTTCATTGTTGGGTACTGGCCCTGACTCTGCATCCTCTGTTGAATCAAAATTTCTATAGACATTTTTATATCTTTCTTTTCGTTGAATATATTTGACAAGGCCAATAAACAAGATCAGAGCTAGTAAAATTGCTGGAGGGTAGGTTTCCATGATACATCTTGGTAGCCCTTCATCTTCTGATGCCCCATGAATAAGGCTCTCGTAAAACTCACAGTAACTTGAACAAACTTTCATTGTGTCAATGCAACGTTGCTAAGCATCTATAAACAAGGGATAAGAATTTGTTTTAATATCAAAAAATAGAGTGATAAACCATGTCTGAAAAATACAACTTCTTGAATGTGGTTTAAGAAGCATTGTTTAAACTTTCTGCAAGAATTATCAAAAGGTTACGTAATAGGAATTTAAAAAATAAAGATCAAACTTGAACCTCTCATATGTATACCCTGCGACCATGGCAAAAACGACAAAAGGGTTCAAGAATCGGCAAAAAGTTGAGAATTTCTCCTCTACAAGACCAAAGACGTAGCTGCAAAAACCTGCCTATATAGTAATATGCAGTAGTAAGTGCAGCAGTTGGTATCGTGTCGTAAGCTTATTACTGTAGAAGTATAAGTTAGTTATTCATTAACGAAAAAAAAAATCCCGCCTAAGGTGTTAAATATATACTAAAGGAAGATAAATGACAACAATAATAACAAATAAAATATGGATTAATCCGAGTTTGGAAAGATTTATTTCAAAATTATTTTGCCTTAATACTGTAATGTTTTGATCTTCACTTTCGTTTTGAGCTTATAAGATCACTCATAACATAATTTCTGTAGTTCATCTTACTGAACAAAAACTTACCTGCATTACAGAACAGTAGCTTAAACTCTTCATAAGCGGAAGAGAATCAACTATACAAAGTAAAATTTGATTTGGTTTTGTTACAGTGTAGAATGACTCACCATCAACTCACCATCGGCCCTGTCTGCACTTCAGCTCTTTTGAAGACTGGGATCTAAGATAATACACAGGGAGCCCAGTCAAGAAGTGGAGAGCGTCGAAGTTTTACCACTTCAATCCTTTTGGATATAGCATTTTGTTTGAGTTGCATTCTACATATGTTCGTGTATTTTATCGATATTTACCGGAAAACGAAGAAACCATGCAGAAAGGATTGACATATGTTTGAAATGGTTTGAAATGGAAAAATATTACGCCCAAAGTGAACTGAAAAGAAACGCCTATTCACTATTTTAACTATAAAAATTGCTCTTAATCACCCTCTGACCAAAAGTATAGCTATCTTAAACTTTTGTTATTAGAGTGCTTTTAGTCTCACTGTTGAATAGTTAGATAAATTTATCTAACCTAGCTAGATAACTATTTATTTATAACTATTTTGATTGACTCCGACGAAGGACTAACGTCCGAAACGTCAGTTTCCATTTTCACTACGGTGTTCAACTTATAATTCTACGATAACTTGTTAGCTAGATAACTATTTAGTTGACTTCACCTAAAATAGTAAAAGCACGCCAAATAACGGTCATGCTAATCCGGGGGGTTGTTTTACCAGAGAATGGGTGAATAGATTTTCATTTGTATCATCGTTTCTCCCCCTGATCTCAGTAGCTGTTTACTCGTAGTTTCAAATTTAGGTTACGTCACCTAAAATAGTAAATAACTTATCTAATTTAGTTGACGTCACCTATTCAACAGTGAGACTAAAAGCACTCTACTTAAAATACAAAGTGGGTTGCCTAGGAACAGAAGCTGGGTGGGCTTCTCAATATTATCCTCAGTAAGCCACCCCCCTCTTCCTCGCATTCCGGGTAAAATCTTTGTAATACTGGCTGAAGCTAAAAGAACCAGCCAAAGTAACGCCTAGAAATGGAAAATATAGTACGAAAGACTATCTAAAAACGAAGGTTCATTTGCTTTCACCTGTCCATGCTGAGCGGTTATGTGTCTAGAACGAAGAATTTGACCCTTGCCCTAGGCAATCATGACGTCATCAGAGTTAAGTGTATCACTTTCATAGAGATTCCGAAAATGCTTTACATGTTAGTTGGGCCAGCCCTAAATTAGTTGATCACTAAATTACATTTATTTTGGACTTGTTTTTTCTTTCAGAAGCGCGCCATTATTTTGCTAACGATTCTTTATCATACGATAAACGTTGGATCGAACGACGAGCGACGCGTCTCAGCCGGAAGTCCAGCAATTTCCGAGTTACCGAGGGGCGACCGAAAACAGTACGAAGTTTACGAAAAGTTCAATGCCAAAGTGCAGTTAGTGTGTGAACAACGACGTCAAGTAATTGTAGAATTTTAAATGATCCCTTTTTAAAATCGATATAATACTTAGCCAGAAGAAAAATGGCATTGTACAGACTTAGCCAGAGATTTAGAAGACGATTTCGCCCGAAGGAAGGAGAGCAAGTAAGGGACAAAAATTCGTTAGAATTCAAGGTCTTGCTTCTTGATGACACCGACCTCACTTTCCACTTGCACGTAAGTTTTCAAGCTTTATTTTTTGTCTTTTTTGAGCTAACAAGATAACTTGTTAACTTTATATGTCATTGTGGTTTGGTAGTTTAACTAGATTGCTTAAATAAAGCCGTAATCCCAGACCAATCATTTGATGTTTATTGATAGAACAGTTATGTCGAAGCGTGTGCCAGTAGGCTAATTTGTGTCAGCTAAGATATTTCCATTTTAATTAATATCTGTGCACAGTTGTAAGATATTCTTTTATATAATTAATCTTTAAATCATTTATACTTTAGAGTTTCTTGTGAGTTTCATTTTTTTCTCCATCCTTTACCACCTGTTTGGAAAATAAACAGAAGGGTTTGTAGATCGTCTTTATTGTGTTGTATTCTTACTTGGCTTCCTTCCTTTCTTTCTAGAATATTAGATCTTTCATTGTCCAAATATTCCTCTTATAAATGCGCCTATAGTTATTCTATATTCATACTATATTTTTATTCTTGCAGACGCTTTAGCTTAAATATTCGTATTTACGATTGCACATAAAATTGTACCCAATTGACTGTTCGTCTGAATCGAAGCGGGTAGAATTTCTTCAGATTCTTTGTTGTTTTTTTCTTTGGAAATTAAAAAATACAGTTTATTATGTAAAAAAAACTATATTTGTTGGGATTTACTGTCTCGATTAATTGCTCGTTCGCGAATTTAGAATTCTTACAAAAACAGTTTATAACATAATCTTATTTCAATATTTACTTATAAAACTGACATGTACATTATAACATTGCTCTGAATACGTTCACGAAATAAAAAATACAAGCACTTTTGTGCTGTGAATACTTACCCTAATATCTTGAGTCATAAGACATAATTGAGAGATAGTATGCTTAGAATTTTACTTTGAATCATCGCGATCATTCGATCTCTTCTATTGTGCATTCTTGAGCAGATTATGGGAGTCTGTAATCTATAGCCATTAGCTGGTTGAAGCTATAAATACATTTGGCATGCATCGTATATTAAGCTATTTTTCTTCAAATTGCATATCTTTATTGGTTATTATTATTATTACATTTAGTACATCATGCACACCCCTCTTAAAGTTTGAAAAAAAACATTAATTAAATTTATTTTGATTATAAAAGATAAGAGTGATATTGTGATTAGTAGTAAAACGTTTTAAATGAGTTTGAATATCTTGATGTAACCAAAAATAAAAGCCAAAACTGCTCTATTATTATTATTTTAACATAATGAACTTGAGTTCCAATGTGCCAAAACTAATGTGATCTCTAGATAAACAGACCCAAACACATCCATCTAGACATTTTCAATGTGGTTTTTTTATTAAATCAAATTGCCATTTAATCAGATTGAAAAATCATATGTTTTTCCAATATATGAGAATGTTACCCTTAATGAATTTGACCTAACCATAGCAAAACCAGCAACAGTTTTCTCTCTTTAATTTACAATATATCATTAATGGCTTCCCAACATGTAATATATGTTTCGCATTTCGGACCCTTGAGTATTGTTTCTTTGTCTGACAGTAATGCTTGAGAAGATATACATTAATATGCATGTAAAAAAAGCCTGGGGGGTGCACTTTTGCTCGTTTAGGGTAGGGATGGGCCGCGAGCCCTCTGAACCCTGACCCTGTTCCAGAGTAAAATCGTTGAAATTCATACAGCTGTACCCTGTTCCAGAGCAAGATCGCTGAAAACCATACCCAGCTCGTGTATTGTGAAATTAGATACCCTGTTCCAGAGAGGAGAGAGTGCAATTTTATATACCTTCTCCCTGAGCAAGCACAAGTTTATATACCCTGTTCCAGAGTAAAATCGCTGAAAAGCATACCCTGTTTGCCGGCATGTACCCGTATAGCGAATATAGGGGAGTACCTCCTGCATGGGGTACAAAGAATCTTAGTGGGCAGGAAACACATACACTAGGAAATCAATACAAGGGGTCTATATGTTACAGGGGGAATGGTCTGATGGTTTAGCATGGTATTTCCTCTTATTTACCACAACATGACATCAACTTAACAGTAGATCAAAATTTTATATACTCATGAGGTACCTAATGTTATTTGCTGCAGAAAAAGAGCAAAGGCCAGGTGTTGTTGGATCAAGTATTCAAGAATCTAGACCTAGTAGAGAAAGACTATTTTGGTTTGCAGTTCATGGATACGCATCAAGTTTCGGTAAGTTTGTATTCTATGCTGACATCTTAGTTGGAGAAATTAGGTTTTTAATCACAGGGCTAAAGATAATGGACATTTATCAGACATTGTCTGCCCAGAATTGGAAAAAGGTCAAATTTTGACCAGTAACGTTAAGTCAGAAACTAGGTATGATGAAGCTAAAACTAATTTTGCAGGCCTGTCATGGCCTGGTATTGCTCACCTATTATTCTTAACCTTGTAGTGATGAATGTTGTACCATGCTTGTATGTATGTATGTTTGTTTGTATGTATTTTAGTTATTCAGCTTGATTAGGTTGTTGGAGAGTATTTTAAAAGTAAAAAGCAAAGTAAATATTTGTCAAGAAATCAATTGATACAAATATTTCAGTTTCTCTGTTATTTTATCACTAATAGTGCAAGGCATGCAATCATGTGCACACCTCATCTGTGTTATGC
Source organism: Actinia equina (assembly GCA_011057435.1). Classification (NCBI taxonomy): domain Eukaryota; kingdom Metazoa; phylum Cnidaria; class Anthozoa; order Actiniaria; family Actiniidae; genus Actinia; species Actinia equina. Next base: position 101,185 of record WHPX01000339.1, on the reverse strand, counting down.
ACCCTCTTGTATGTGAAAACCATTATGTTAAACTATTTTATGTTAATCTTGTTTAGCATTGGCTAGATCCAACAAAGAAAATCAAGAAACAAGTTAAAAGTGAGTTAGTTTTTTCTGGTTTTCCAATTTATATTTTAGCATCTTTTCCAGTTTTTGTCTGACACTGAATCTACTTTTTCATTGATACTGGAAAGTAAAGGAAAATTAAGTTTCACCCATTTTCCCTTTTGTTTTCAGTTGGACCTCCCTACACATTACACTTTAGAGTCAAGTTTTATGCAGCAGAGCCTCATGACCTTGGAGAAGAACTAACCAGGTAAGGAGTCATATTTTTAATTCATTACCTCCATATCAACATATTAAATGTTCATCAAAAGGGCAAATTAAAATTGATTCATACTTGTGAATGAGTATCAGTTCCCCAAACACTCCCCAACTGAATTAGGTTGGGGGTGATAGTGCAAATGCAGGGAGGCTTACCATTTTTTAAATGCAAACTTAGAGGGAGGATCACAAAATGTTGTACAAGCATTTGAGTAGGGGTTGATTACTATACCATTTTTTGTGTAAAATATTTTGGAGGGCCAAGAATTTTTTTGTAGCAAGAAATGGCAGATCAAAAGTAAAATACACCAGTTCTGCCTCCTCCTCTCCTCCTACCCCACTCTGCCTCCATGGAACTTTGCATAAAACTCAAGTATTAAAGTTTTATTATTGCCAAAGGTATCATTTCTTTCTACAAATAAAACAAGACATTGCAAAATCTAAGTAAGTATTATATACCCATTCATGACAAGGCATGTCTTTTTATATGTTCTTCAATGCCCTTTTTTATATTTTTCTTATCACATAATTATCTTAACTTTCCAACAGACTTGAGGTACCTCAAAAGATGGCTGTAGATATTGTTGCATTTAGTTTGCAATGTAGGTAACTTGGATTAGGACATTTTAAAATTATGCAAGATGGCTTAGTGCATGCATTGGTATGGATTTGCCCTGATTCTAATAATTGTTGATAATATACTTTGGTTTGGGTTTAGCTCAACTAGGAGATTATGAGGCAGATTTACATGGAGAAGACTACATGGATGAATTTAGATTTTATCCTAACCAGGTAAAAAATAGAGAAAACAAACATCTTTTAAATTTGTTAATCTTTGAATTGATTAATCAATGTGAAAATCATGTTCTTTAGAACAAAGAGCTAGAAAAAGAAATCAAAAAGAGACACAAGACTTTAGTGTAAGTGTTTGCCCAAGAGTATAAAGGAGTTAACTCTGAGTTATGTGTATGTTCATCAAAAATGTTCAAAAACACCCCTAAAAAATACCAGAAGGAGAGAGGAGTAAAGGACATGATAGAGGAGTTAACTCTGATTTATAAATGTATGTTCATCAAAAATGTTCAAAAACACCCCTAAAAATACCAGAAGTGTTTTTACGAGGGTGTTGCTGACTGACTTTTAATCCCAAGAGATATTACACAAAAGATGCCATGCTCTTCCCTTTGCAATGCCTCCCCCTCCCACAGAGTATAAATTTGCAACATAACCAAAATTATTAAATATTGGGATCAATAATCGTTTTCGATAAATGCACCTAAAGAAATCTATGTGAAACTAATTACATTTACCGGTTACTTTCAGTGGCTTGAATCCTGCAGAATGTGAAGTGAATTTTCTGCGAATTGTGAAAAAACTTGATTTTTATGGAATTAACCTACACAATGTCACAGTAAGTAACAAATAATAATATAGTAGGAGCTACTTGCTTCAGTTCATTCATACTTGAACATAATTCAAATTGTTCAAATTCTATGTCTAGTACAGCAATATATCATGCAATTTACATACAATTATAGTACAAGTTTTATTACATTAATTTTTTGTCCTCATTTAGGGTCCAAATAAGATGGATTGTCAGTTAGGACTTACTCCAAAAGGCATAACTGTTATAAAAGATAATGAAAAAGTAGCATTTTTCTTTTGGTAAGGAAATCCACACATGTAGCAAATAAACCCTAGATGTTATGTTACTCTTTTATCAGAACATTGTATATGTTCTAACTGAGCTCGCCCTTATCAATTTTCTGCTTGCAATAACAAATCCATGAAAATAGAAGAAATGCAATAAAAAAAATTGCATTTGATAGTACTGGTATCTTAATAATAACAGGGTTCGTGCTACTCCTTAAACTCCTTGAAAGCTCCTAACAGTACATTTAATTCACATTTTCAAGGGCACTTGAAAAGCTCTTGAATTTTATGATTTTAGAGAAACTCCTTGAAAACTCTTTCTCTTTTGATCATTACTTGTATGGTTCTGATATAGATCTAGTCAGAAAGATTGGAAAATCTGAAAGTCGGTCATGTGCAACCACTGTGTAAATCCTTGAACATACTCCTTGGAAATTCATTTTTTGGTCTTTGTATACTCATTGAATAATCCTTGAAAATTGTGTTTACCTCAGCAAGAACCATGTAATAAAGAGAAGCTAAAATCACAATGTACTTAAAAGTTTATAATGTTGTTTTTTTTAAGGCCAAAAATATCAAAACTGACTTTCAAAAAGAAACATTTCATTCTCGAAGTTCAAGAGGTTAGTATAGTTATATAAATAAAGACTGTATGTTGCTCTGGCAATTTGAGAGGCCTCTGCTAACCCCCCCTCCCCCCCCCCCCCCCCCAAGACTACAGACCACCCTAAAAAGGGGGGCTAAGATTGGAAAATATAAGAGACTATAGTATAGGAACAGGATATAGCGCCCCTGCCCCCTAGAAAAAAATCCTGGATCTGCCCCTTTATCACATGCTGAAGCTTGGGAGACTCGGTACTCTGGCATTAATTAAACAAGATCTTATTTGTTTTCACTGTTGAAGGACCAAAAGCATGCCGATGTTTATCACTATGCATTACCAACTGCTCAAGCTGCCAAACACCTATGGAAGTGTGCTGTAGAGCATCATACTTTCTTTAGGTAAGGAAAACAGGCTTAAGACGGTCTTAGTCACCTTTTTATTAGGAATAGAGTGGATTTAGTGTTTTGTTATAACTTTGGCCCAGACTTGTTAACTGAAAGTTTAAAGCCTTTGTCAAAAACTCACTTGGCAGAAGTAGAACCTGCTCCCCCGTTTGATTGGTTGCTGGGAAACATCGCACCTAACAGTTGCAGAAACTGATAAACGGTTCAATCGCATTGTTGAGTAAACCATTATCCTGCCTTTACGTTGCAATAGTGTCCATTATCTTAAGAGTGCACCAACCAACCAACCACACACTCCTTTTTATCATACACTCCTGAATAATCCCCAAGTATTTGTCCAAGTGTCATCCTTACTATTTCAGTTTTGAATATTTAGGGGGTTTTGGATCATGACTATTAATTTTAGAACTTGTTTGATTTCCATATGTTTTTTTCTCTTCAACAGGCTCATCAAACCAGCCAGCAAACCAAAACGAACGTCAAGTTTCCTTAGGTTTGGCTCTAGATTCAGATATAGGTAAGACAGTCTCCCCCAGTAATCCTTACACGGCCGAACGGCTACTAATAAAAAAATCAAACAAAAAGAATTTTAAAAAAAGAAAACGAAAATTCTCTTCCTCTTCATTAACACCACCTACTCTCATTAAGGACACGATCAAAAGAATGGTCCAAAAAAAATGACCCGATATTATCGATTTTGGTGTTTGGTACCAGTGAATACCCCCTCCCCCTCAGAGACCTGTTGAAATGCTCGATACTGTTCTGGGTGTCCGTAGTCACAATTTTTATATAAATACGTTGTTTAGTAAATACATGTTTAGCATATACATGAAATAATTTCGTTTTGATTGACTCCGACGAAGGACTAACGTCCGAAACGTCAGTTTTCTATTTTCACTACGGTGTAAAACTTATAAATCTACGATAACTTGTTACATGAAATAATACATTATATTTATTTCTTGAGCTCTTCATTTTCTATTTTATTCCTTATTCCAATTCATTCTAGCGGTAAAACAGAGTACCAAACTCAAAAGGATTCACGTCTGAGTGCTCGCAAGTCAATGAAATTTAAAAGGTAAACTAACTGATCATTGTTTTGAATATCTGACATACTTGACTGACAAAGAACGTCTATACACACCCTAGAAATGAACCGAGGTCATTAGATCTTGCGATAAGAGTCAGTAAATACCAGTGCTGGCTGGAATATAATCAGTGTACCAAGTTCCTTGACGATAAATCTTGCTTGTTAGGAAAAGCAGATGTAGAACTCTGTTACTGGTTTAGTCTTGTCCTCACTAGACTACACTACTTCAATGCTAGATTTAAATGTATTACTCCTGAAAACTTTTGTTGTTCTTGAGGAATTCAATTCTTCATGAAGTTTATTGCAAAACTTTCTATTTGTCTTGACGAGTATGAAGATTTGATCCCTAATGCATTTGTTTATTGGAATTTTAGGGCTAGCAGTGAAAGGTTTACCAAACGTTCAACAATCGGTGAGTTGTTAAATCGACCAGCAATTATATCTCACTAGTATGACTGTTGAATCATTATGTTCCCTGGAAAAACCTCAATACACTTCGTTCCATCAGTAAAAAATAGATTTATATTCTATCAGGTTTGTTCTGAAACATAAAACCTTCCCTTTTACATCTGAAACTGGGCGTTTTATTAGATGAAGTTTTCTCGGCCAAAACTATGGACCTTGTTGAGTAATATAGTCGGACATTCTAGAGGAAGTTCTTAGGTAATCAATACTCGTGATGATATGAGGTTTCGAAATTGAAAATTTTAACTTAGACAAGAATTTGCCAACCTCACCTTATCTGGCTACAATCATGATTGATCATTTACTAATCCCTTAATTGATTGGACATTCGTCACGTGATGTTGATAATTATTTAACATTGAACATGTAAAGATTCGCACGAGGTTTTATTTTATCTTATGAGTGACCTTTGCGGTCATAAGTGGTCGTTTCTCTTGCAATGTTTGCACGAGGTTGAGAAGCGGAGATCGATATGCGGATACTTTCAATGTGGCATAGCTTGACCATTTTGCACGAAACGGGTACAGGAGGTGTTGGGGTGGGTTGAAGGTGATGTTATGATGCGCAAACATGCAGTTGCAAATGGTTATTGCACGATAGCAACATAGAAGTTAAATTGTCGATTGCGCGATGATAACATGCAACTTAAGATGAGTAACGTCTACTGAAGACTATTCCGTTTCCAATTCCCTCCAACATATACTATCCCCTCAATCGGCGTATCATGACCCCAGGCTTGTTATCAGCCGTGTGGCTAAGGCAAGCTCTAAGGCAAGCTCACGGATCATGTTTTGATCCACATAACCTAAGACCACTTATGACGATGTTTTTTTAAAGGATATATTCGCGTTGGATCCCGTGTCTGGGGCAAGGCCTTGAATGGCGACTTTTACAAGGGGGTCGTCACAGGACTAGGACAGATGATCCACATCAAGTTTGATAATGGGGACACGATTGCTCATGATCGTACTGACCCTGAATGTGTCGTATTTGATCAAGATCCTGACGCTAGCGAAATGCAAATCGGTAGGCAGCATTAAAAACTGTACTTATAGGTCAAGATAGTTGGCAGTTTAAAACCCATCATGTTCACGTTTTTGGGAGAGGACCAGGCAGGGAGGTCTGAGCACCTCACACTAAGTTTGTTATAAAAGATAGGGTAGTCGAGAAACTCTATTTTAAGGTTGGGTGGGTAGGGTGGGTAGGGTGGGGAGGAAGGGGGGGCTGAGGGGGTGATTGAGACAGTTTCTGTCACTGCTAAGTAGGCGGCCAAAACATTTGCTGATAAATTTAGTTACCCTTTTCGAGGTCTAGGGATGTATTCCCTTCAAAATTCACCCTGGTCTGGGGCTTTGGTTCACTGCATGAAGAGAAGATATCCATTATAAGTTGAAGATGTACACCCACTCTGTGTCTATAATATTATTAATATTATCTATAATACTCTGCAATCTGTATTTTCTGCAGGTACACGCGTTATAGCTCACTGGCCCACATTACCTGCTTATTTGTCTGGTAAAGTCATCGGGATGGAACACCAGAAGTACTACGTAGAATACGATGATGGTGATAAACACTATAATTCAATCAACCAGATGAGAATTCTTAAACCACCCATTTTCTTCGGTAAGAGTTAGTCAGTCCAGTGCATACTACAATTAATATGTACTTTTCCGGCGTAAATTATTGCTGTCTCATTGAGTGGATAGGCCTCATTACTTAAAGATAGGGTGTACCTACTGCTGCTGTTAAGCCATGGTAATTTCTTTTGTTTTTTACTGTTCCCTGGGGAGAAAAAAGTGGTTAGCATTTCGGTCGGTATCCCAGGTCACCAGACCGCGGTCAGAGCTAGTATATTCCACCCGCTACAACAGCCAACCAAAACGCGCGTTTTTTTCCCGATACCGAACCGGGGGGAAATGGACTTGTTCAAAGCAACTAGTCACTCAGTCTACCTTCATCCCAATGAGCCCTCAGTTTGGTTTAAACCGTGCGTTAGGATCAGTTGCTTTCACAAATATTTTCTATATATTGCTGACTACCTATATTTATCGTATTGGTAGGTCCTGGCTCAGACGTCAGGAAAATTAAACTCAAGAAGAAGTCGGAGTCAATGAAAGTAACAAGCCTTACAGGGAAAGCCGTCATTACTACAGAACTACCGGCTCGCAAGAGTTCCGACAGGAGCAACGGTTCTTTAAAGCCTTCCGAAACAGACGGGGGATCAGCCTTGGATACAGAGGAGTTACCTAGCAACGAACAAAGGGATATTAAGCTGCCACCAAGATCGCAGTCGTTCCCTGGCAACGTACGCATCCAACGCGGAGAATCTGGGGGCGATACTTCGTCAGAAAATGATTCGAAGCAGCCCAGGAATAAATCATTTGCCGGTACAACCAAGGTTCAGAAACCCCCTATGAATATATTCTCCCTACCGGAGACTGATGTTGATTCGGGTATAACAGTTGCGTATGAATCGGGCAAGGAATCAAGGAGAAATGTCAGAACATTTGATTTGACGAATGACGACAAGGCAAAGAAGTCAAGTCGGTCGTCTTCGTCGGCGAATAGTCGGCCAGAGATCGTAGCGTCACGTGATGCGCCTTATGCACCGGACTTCTCTAAAGACAACCAAGAACAACAGGATGCAAAGTAAGGCACATTTTAATATTTGGTATTTTATAGACAGTCAGTCATCACTAGCTATTTACTTTTGGTTTAGCGTGGTTGGTGCAGATTTTGAATGATCGAGAAACGTTTTGTCTGTATTTAAATCATCTAACCATCTTTAAGAATGGACCTAAGATAGATTGGATTGTAATTGAGAATATATGTTTATTACGAGGAGATAAGGGTAGTTAGACAGGGGTGGTGCCGTTCGTGTTTGACAATACAAATCAGTGATGTAGAGGATTAAAAAACACGGACAATACACTAAACACTAAAAATACGTCTTGACTAACAAATATACCTGCTTTATAAGAGTTTTCCTAGGCCTCTCCTGATCAAAAGAACATAAATTACAGCTACCTTGCAACTGCAAAACGAGGTTATAATTTCTGGACAGCCTTATGACCGCTCAGGAAAACTTCTTTCTCGATATCAGTTTTCTTTGTATAATACTGGTGTCGCCTGAGCAGAGGCACAAGAATGGATTTCCCTAGACAAAGTCTCTTGTTCCTAAAAATATGGAAACGGTACTCAAGTTGGACTATGGGTCTCTTTGGGGAACATTTTACAACAAGAGGAGACAAAAATTGCCAATTATTGTTACTGTGTTCGCAGCCTGATGCATTGATTGGGAGCCCACGTTATGAGCTTCCACTTGAAATATTTTGTCCTAAATGCATGTTAAATCATATTTAATCTTGTTTTTTCTTTCTATTTCTCTTTGTTTACTCCACACAGATACATTTACAGTGGAACTCTGCTTTAATGATCAACCCTAAATAAACCAACCATAAAGTAAATGCATCACCACCTAATCAAATGCACATGCATAGAATAAAATAAGAAGACTGACCTCGTGTTAGCTATGTTGAATGGGCTTCCTGTGGTATAAACATGACACAAGATCCCAAAATAAAGCTAAGTTATTATAATTACATGTATTAAAGATAAATAAATTTAAGAAAATGTATAAAAGTTTAAAATAAATATCACTTTGTCAAAAAAATTAAATATCAATTTGTCAATATTTTGAATAAGACAGGCCTGATTATTGTAGCTGTTCGTAGTATAAATGGAATTCTTGTATTAAACTTTATAAATGGAATTTTTCATGAAAGTGTCGCACCGTGGTTGCACAAGGAAGATGTAACGAAGCGTTAGAGCAGTTTTCATATGACTGTAAAAAAAGTCGGTGCCGTATACTACGCGTTGCTTACCGCCACCCAAGGGAGCACGGCAAATGCGCGCACGCGCGCGCGCGGTTTTGAAAAGTTGGGTTTTCTGTGGTGATGGCGTAATTTGACACAGGAAGACCGTTATAGCAGTTGTTGCGCTTTGGTTGGGCTTTGGTATAAGTATACACGGGGAGTGAAACTCAGGTCATGTGATCAAGTCTCGGCCAATGAACCCCAGGCAATGTTCCAACGGTCATCTCACTTCCTCATCACGGTGTTTTCAGACAGCTGTGTATCGTTGAAAAATACATTACCGTAATTTTGCATAATTAATGAGATAATTATTAAAATTTGCATATAAAATTTAAAATGACGTTTGTTTAACTTATGTGTAGCGCCATATTGGATATTGGATTGAACCCGCACTATATTTTTTGAAAAACCGCATTCGTCATCACCACAGGAAGCCCATTTTTACCACAGGAAACCAAATATATGAAAGCCGCGCGCGTGCGCGCATTTGCCGTGCTCCCTTGCGCCACCGTGACGTTTTCTAGAATTTTGATTGAGGAATTTTCAGGAATGTGATTGGTCTGGCGGTGCCGTGACCTTGGTGTGAACTTGTCCGCGCCTTGTTTATGCCGTATTCCGGGTAATTGATTGGATAAAGAGTAAATTCTTCTCAAGCAGTGTGATTGGTCTGGCGTATCTCTTGCCGTGTTACGTCCGTGTTTGTGCCGTGTGCTTTTCACAGTCATACGAAAACTTGTCAATGAAAGCAGTAATTAACCTACGATGATTTAAACTGACCGGTTTGAAATAACAAGGTTACGTCTAAGAATTAGTCTGTATAACCCTTAATTATCATGATAAAAGATAATAACTATAGAATCATAATAAGTTATAAAATGTTTGTAAAATCGTATTTGTCAAAGTATTTAATATAATAGAGATAAAGAATGGTAGATAAAGAAATTCTATATTTGTATAAAGCAGCAGGAGTTCAGTGCTACTGCTCTAAGCGCATGCTCAAGGGGTCAAAGAGTGGGAACATGGGTTGTAATATTGCTGTATTTTTATTGTATTTTTCCTATCAAGCACCGTTTTCATTAAATCTTTAAGCAAGTAGCGTTAAGCTAATTCCAGATCAAATATACCAAAATATAGCAATTTTTACAACACACCATGATCCTAGTTTTTGACCCCTTGGGCATGCGCTTAGAGCAGTAGCGCGGAACTCTTGATAAATGTGTAAAGCTGTACAAAACATTAACCATAATATCACAACTGGCCCCCGAGAACCCTATCAATCTTACTGCGCATCCTCGACAAAAAATTAGGCATGTTGTCGTGCATGCGCTGTAAGAATGACAATGCCCTGGGGTCGAGAATAGAAACAACACTAATAACAGTATCAAAGTCTGTTTACCATATTAAGAATCACCGCTGACCAGAAATGACTATAGCATAAGCTCACGGTATAACTTGAAAGCACTGTTCTAGTGTAGTGCACATAAGTTGAGGTTGTTGATGATGTGTTACAGGATGAGTGGGCATGCGTTTGGTTTTGGTATACGGTTGTGAAGCTTGTTGCGATGGTGCGGTGCTGTAGATAACACAGTGGTTCTGTTAAGGTGTTGCAAGACAAAGGTGTTGGGCAATCACTAAGTTAACAATGCATGATATAATTAAGCTCCACTGTACGTACGCATAGGTTTTATAATCTGGACGCCCAGAGGACCTTCCACGTGTTTGAAGCACCAACCAATCCCGAAGCAGCTGATCATGACGTCACTAAGCGCTTGTCGTATGTTGGTGGTATCAGCTCGTCCCAGGACGCCTTGACGGACGCCGCAACGAAATCAGAAAAGGAGAAAAAGTGAGTAACGCTATATTTGAATCCTTGAATTTTCCGTTTGCGTATTTTCAGGAACTAACAAGAGGGTTGAAAATCCCGTTATGAGTTTCTGACGTTAGGTCATTGCCACTATGTTGGTGTTATTTAACAAAAGATTGAATGACATGAATGTATGGATAAGTGAGGGGGGGATAAACGGTCGAATGAATGGTTGGATGAACGAACGAACTAAAGAATAGACGAACGAAAAATAAACATAAACCCAATAATTTGACTCATTGTGTTACATCTGAAAATATTTCTGCCGTAAATGTGCAGATATAAAGTGCCCAGTGATTTATAAGATTTCACTGAAAAGCAAATTTCAATATTTTTTCCTTAGGTCGTCGCTTTCCACGGGTTTTCTAATGCTTATTTCGCTTTTACTGGTTTTGGTTATTGATGTTTTTTCCTCGATCTTTTTCTTTACAGGAGACGAAGCTCTCTGCCGGATATCAGAATTCTTGAACATATTTTACCGCAAGATGAAGGGTAAATATAAGATGCTTGCAGATGTTTATATTTCCAACACCGCAACAAAATCTAACGTTTAAACTTACCTATTCTTTTAGGGAAGACAAAGAAGCTGCGAGCTCCGAGAAAAAGACTTCTTCCATGAACAACTTAGCCAAAACGTGAGTAGACCAGAGCCATTCTGTAATTCTTTTTCTGACATTCTTGATCAAAGAAGAAACAATGGCCGAATTAGCGGTGGCATTTTCATAGAGTGGCTTTCTATCCACTCAGGAAACCTGAAAGTAAAACACTTAAAGCACAGAGAAGAACCAACAGGCAATAGACCCATTCAGGCAATGTGTCATTCTCTAGAGTATTATTCATTTAATTAGCGGTTGCGCATGAGAAGACAAATGAATATGGATACAACTCATGCAATAAATCTGATTATCAAGAGAATGGCAAACATCGATCCATGGTCGTATTGGTAGAAGGTTAGCGCTCACACCGCTACTATTAACCAAGCGTCGTTCAAACCAGGGACACGTCTCCTCATCCGATTAGTTGTAACAGAAATAACTTTCTTTTCTTTTTTTGTTTTAGTTCTGTGAACAATAACATGAATACCGCTCCACTTCACATCGATAATCTTCACAACATCTCATCATCTGTCAGTCAGAATGCTCCTGCGGTACCCAATCCAGCGGCTGTCCAAACAAGCGATCATAATATTCTAGTGACAGACTTATAATGGTGCCAAAGTGATCGTGGTCGCTCGAATTTCTCCTAATATATACACAATATATTACATATTTTTATTTGTCGCTGCAGTGCATTCACATATACTGTAATCCGCATATATTTTTAATGTAATTGTTCAATAATGTTGCGCATGCCAAAAGATTGGATATAGGATTTAGAAATACGTTAATCCTTGCCTGGTTCTAAACATAGATCAAAGAAGGCGAGACCCAAATGTATGCTGGGAATGAACATGATATTTCAAGATAGAGTTGAGATTGCAGTGCATTGCGGGGCTGTCTTAAGGGTAATATTTCCAAGATGTCGTCTATTTTGTCCCCAAAAACAGCCATAAAAGTTTCTACGATGTCAACGTGACCCAGTTATTCCTTAACCTCGGAATGCCGGATTCGAGATACACAGTGATTATGAAACATGAGTTATGTAAAAGCCTTCCCATGCTTTCTGTCAGTGCAACAATTTATGAACGTTCCAAGAGTTGTATCACTAGATATATCTTAGCGTATTTCCCATGTACCATTTCGTTCTCTGCTTTTATGTTCTAAGAACTGTTAGTTTTGAACCCGATAGTGATTTTGGTGAATTAAGTCTATTCGTTGGTAACTCACATTTCAATATCAGTCGTCGACGAGGATTATTGATTTATTCGTATTAAAGTTAACCGTAAATGCAATAAAAACCGCAAACCAAAGTAACTAAAAAAATCAATCAAGCAGCAATGATGATAAGAGTAATAATAATGATACGATATGATGATGTAGAATTGATATACAAATAACAAGGTCATGTTGCGTTTTCCTTTTATCCGGGAATCAAGTTCATTCAGATATCTTAATCTCTATTATAATATGTTTTTAAGATAACAGCACAAATCTTAATAATTACACGTGTAATCATTCTCAAATATAAATATTGTGGCATTTTCATTAAATTATTAAATTTGATATTACAGAAATAAAGTTCATGTTTGGTCTTTTGTCATCTACTAAGCGACCAACAACTGATTCCGGCTACGTTCACGTCACCTTGGAGGAAATTCTACTTTTTCGTCGGAAAGCTCAGATTGACTTAGTGCATAGGGTTGCAGGGGCGGATCCATGATTGTTAACTGAATAGGTGACTAGTTACCACCTATTGCTCAAATTTCTCAGTATATCGTTAGTAACAGTCACCCCCTTTTCCTCGAATTCCTGGGAAAACTTTTAAAATAAGCACCAATAAATTTCCTTTATCCGCCCCTGGGTCGGCTATGCACATTCTGCTAATACAAGTTGGTTTCCGGCACCGTTTTCCGGGGGAAATAACTTTACGATGAATAACTCCGGTATGCGGGGGTGAGTTTTCCCGGTGTAATTACCTGCCTTTCCCACTATGAAAACCGTTCCATCGTCTATACTTCCCCATCTATTTTACAAATCCATGCGCAAAAAGTGCCAGCATTATAGTGCAGGCTTAAAAGGGAAAAACAATCGGAAAGAAAGTGCTGAAAAAAATTTTAAAAATTATGTAACTTCAGTGTTGTCAGCTTGTCATGAGTACTCGGCTTTCTTCAGAGCTACCGAACTTTGCAGTGCAGCCTGAGGACCGTCGGTGAGTAAGTAAGTCATTCTAAAGGAAAGCCAGTGCATCAGCTGGAAGACACTGTTGCCAGACGTGGAAAGTCTTTCACCCAAATAAGTGACAAATACTAATACAAACACACTCAGTTGTATTGTCTGTCGCTCTTCCATATTTATGTCACCTATTGTGAGGATCCGTACGTCTTGGCTACTTAAACAGAATGTCATCAAACAAGAACGAACAGTATAGCATTCCAGATTTTTCTATTTTTTTATTACCCATTATGTTTTGTGACGAAGCTAAGACGATGATAGGATCATGTCAAGCTTCCACGTCACGAACCAAGCGTCAAAACGAGGTTTCCATCGAGCATGCGCACTAGTTCTTGAATTTTTCAACACAATCATTGATCGTGTGGGAAGATGGTTTTCAGCTCTGAATAATCACCAAAAAAAATATTTGCGATCGACTATGGACATTCTGGGATCCAAGAATAGTTTATAGATTTATAGGAGCCTCTGTACAGCCTACTGTTTTAGTCTTGGGATCAGAAATGGGCTTACTTTTTACGAAACTCTTTAGTTGGTTCAGTAATGAAGGTATGTAGTGTCCGTTCTTATGACTGTTTTCTTGGGATTCCCGAACACTAAGTGGTCATTTTAACTTATAAATTTAATGCTTTTTAAACCCTTTAACACTCTATGTGGTAGTTCAATGATAAATATAAGCTACTGAGGGTAAATGATTCAAGAAGTAGCACTATTTATTCATTTCTAAAATAAGGCTTACATGACCAAAAATCCCTACGTTGATCAAAATTTCCGATCGAGTTTTCTTTTCAACTTTGATGTTTGCTGATCGTACCTGTGTATATAACACAATTTAAACAAACGATTATTTTTATATACTGTGCTAAGGCTAAGCTATTTAATCTCAAATCAACGAAGCGTTAGTGTTCTTACGATCAAAATAAAGGGGTAAAACGAAGCAGTGTATAAATTTATCAGATTCAAGCTGTTTTTTATTATGCCGCGAATTAAAACGAAATTGCGACAACAAAAATCACAACATGATGGATAAATATAATAGAAGTAAATAGATTTATTGAAATTAAGAATGGTGTCACTTCTTTCCTAACGTGATTTGTGGCATCTTTGTATTTTTGAATACATTAATGATATATTTTTTAGGACCTTTTCAGGAATATTTAATCAATATACAATAAGATTACTAAAATCCCTAGTTACTGCTTTTATTACCTTTGAATGTTGAAAGTTGTAATTGGGCAATTATACTACCATAATTCTATAATAAAATGGTTAAAGTATGTAAATATAGGAAATGTACTCTAACGAGTTCCTTAATTGACAGTAATCTATTTCCAATTAAATCTTGATCAGTATTGAAAATGAAAACAGTGATAAATATTCCCTTACATTTATGTAAAGTATTTATTAAAAAATGGTTAAAGTATGTAAATATGAAAAATGTACTCTAACCAGCTACTTGATAATTTAACAGTAATCTATTTCCAATTAACCTCTTGAATTGTCTTGAACAGCAATGAAAATGAAAAAAGTGATAAATATTCCCTTACATTTATGAACAGTATGATATCCTTCTCTCTCTAGTAATAGTAAAAACTTAGTGAAATTATACTCCTTCCATATGCTGTTTTACTAATGTGCCAAACCTAATTGATGAATTAAGTATGAGAAAAGAGCAGCATGTGGTTGAGGTGCTGCTCCACTGTCAGCATTTGATGTACCAAATTGAAACTGCTGGACCAAAATAACTGATCCATATGCTGCCCTTTTGCTGTACTAGTCCAGTAATAACATTCAGCATAAGGGGCCTAATGTAGTTCAACATATTAAGTTTGCTATTCATCAGTCCCTCCAAACAAGTCAAACATTATAAAAGGCTCAGCACATGAGTAGAGGGGCATATGGAGCAGGCCTAAAGGACAACATCGAATGAAACACACTATACAAATTATAATTATCATTGCTTCATTCCAGAACACAAAGTTATCATTGTTGGATTGGATAATGCTGGGAAAACGACAATACTATATCAGTTGTAAGTATTGCAAGTCTTACTTTAGATATTCTTCAATTGGACATTATGCCATAGCAGCCATGTTGGTGCTATTTAACAAAAAGATTTCTCATTAGCATCCATTGTTAACATCACCAAGATGGTGGCAAGCTTTGTCTTTTAATTTCCTTTGGAATGCTTGCAACCCATCGATTGGACTTTCGTTGTCACTAACTAGTACTTTTGGATGTGTTTTAAAAATTAAATTAAGACATAAAGATTGTATGTACATGATTGTAAAACCCATGATGCCATGACTTTGACACATATAACCATGCTTTGCCACAATCATGATTGTTTTAGTCTGTTAATGAACTTCTCAGAGGAGGGTAGATTTTCAGCTTTCCCATTTCTCCTAAAAGTTCCCCTCCCCTCCCCTGAGAGGCCAAATAGGTAAGACAGTACCAGGGTAACAGTTACCTCATGCTAGGATTGATTCAGTTGCTATTGTCTATTCTGTGCTTGTAAGTAATTAGACTCTTAGATCAGATTTTTATTTATCTGATTTAACCCTAAAAACTCGTGAAAAAAGAAGTTGTTGCATTGTTGCTAAAGAAGTGTCTCTTTTGTCTTGTTCCAGTCTAATGAATGAAGTAGTCCACACATCACCAACAATAGGCAGCAATGTTGAAGAGGTATTCATTAAAAATTCATCAACTTTATACTCCCTAGATACTACATGTATGTCAGTTATTCTGAAACCCTCATCTTTAATACATCAATTTTGATATTTGATTTTAGACGTCTGGATTTGGTTATTGTTTTACTTGTAGAATTATGAATATTATTCCAGTATAAATGCAAAATTCAGTACTTCAGGAATGATAGTTTCCAATAAAGTCTGATTTTTCTCATGCATTTCATAAAAATAAAAAAATATTAATGATACTTATTAATACTAATTTATATATATTGTATTTGTTTTAGATTGTTTGGAAGAATATACACTTTATAATGTGGGACATAGGAGGCCAGGAGTCATTAAGAGCAGCATGGAATACATATTATGCAAATACTAGAGTAAGGAATTATTAAATTTGAATGAACATTTTTTGTTTTTTTTTTGGTTTGAAGCATGATGTGTTGAAAACATTTCTGAAAAACCTCATGTATAATCTATATGGAACACAAAAGCCTCAAGACGAACAGAAAGAATGTTAATTTTTACACCCTATTCCTACACATTTTGCTGTCCAGTTTGTCACAACACTGTATAATTTTTCAAGCTTAAAATAGTTGTAAAAAATTTACAAATTTTGAAAAGGAAAAAAGTATATCCTTAAATTATACAATAAAATTCCAACTTCCAGTTACACCCTTCCCCTGTTACAAGCATTACAAGCCCCCCTGGTCATAAATCTACTAACATACTAACACAAATCCAGATATAGCTTCCCAGTTTGTTTTATGATATAAGTCCATCAAAAAATTAGTCATAACCAGGGATTTTCAGCAACTTGTTACACTGTACTTGCACATTTTCTTATTGCTTGTTTCTGGGTTTTTTCTTCTAGTTTTTAATTTTAGTCATTGATAGTACAGACAGAGAAAGACTAGCCATCTCCAAGGCTGAACTGTATCAAATGCTAGCAAATGAAGTAAGTCAAATGTGTTATTATTATGGTTATTTTTCCTGTGACATGGTTACTTTCCAGACTGATATAGTATAAATATGTGAATAAATATAAATATGTGATAAGTAAAGTTGTTGTCTAAGTATTTTCTTGTTGTGTCTGCTTTACAGGAACTGAAGCAAACTGCCATCCTCGTTTTTGCAAATAAACAAGATATATCAGTATGTAAAATTATTTCGTATAATTGCAATATTTTTAAAAAGCATTTTGTCTATGTTTTCTATTTTATACCTGAGGTGTAGTAGCAATAATAAGTACACTCTAAAGATTTGAATACTTTTTATAGGATTTTACTTCATTATTACTATGGTTTATTATATCAATTTCTTTCTTAGGGCTCCATGTCAGTAGCAGATATTTCTGAACAGCTGAACTTATCCTGTATAAAGGATCATGGATGGCATATCCAGGTAAAAGAAATTGCAAAAAAATATAATCCAACTTAACTCAAATAATAAAAGACAAGACTAAAAAAATATCATTTTGATAAATAAAGATTATCACTTGTTAAGAGCTTGATACTGTATCATTTTTGTCATTTTTGTTCACAAGTTTCCACATTATATCATGTAAAGTAGAAATTATGCGTTCGGTGTGTATATAATGAATCAGAGAAATAAGAGAAAAATATCATTATATCATGAATGAGTGAGTCCTTGAAAGAGATAATATTGAAAAGCAGATAAAAAAGATATCAGGCGGATACCGGGGCGTCATGGTAGTATGGACTGGGGGGCGTCATGGTATACGTGGGGGGCGTCATGGCTGGGGGCGTCATGACCGTCATTCTATCAGGCTCTTAATATGTAATATTTTGTTTATCAGTTTATAGTTTACAGTAAAGTGGTATATTGTATGTTATTATGAATTCCAAAATGAGTTTTGTTTTTATTTCAGCCTTGCTGTGCCCTGACAGGGGAAGGGTGAGTATCATCCTGTCATTCATTTTTAATGATTTTTGTGCATTATTTTCATTGTCAAATCTACATGCCCCCATTGGGAATGACAAAGGTATTGTTATATTGTGATTTTTTTTTTCTTTTCTCTGCCAGGTTGTATCAAGGACTGGAGTGGATTACCACACAAGCAAGAAAATGATTGCCTGTTTTATGGAAAATACATTATTTTATGACTGCCATAGTTTCAATGACGTTCCAATTAAGCCTTCTGACTGGTTCCTAAAATCCTATGAAATTCCTCATCCATTTGAACTAGAGCTTAGCCACGAATCCAAGGAATGCAGTGTATTTATTCCAAGTATTACTTGACTGGTACTCTCTTGTCGAACTGCAAGTATTTTAGTCTAGAATGTATGGTGACAAGTGGTGACAAACATTAAGGAAGTGTCTACACAACTCTTGCAAGTAACGTCACTGGCAACAGAGTTTTCAAAGGATGTCAAATGTACCTGAAGGATCCCTTCCACCAAACGTAGACCAAAGGAACAGCCCCTATTTCTGGCCAGTGGGACATAGGAATCTCATTTCTCTGGCTGATTTCATGAAGCCATTACCAGTAATGTCGGAGGCATGTTCATTGGGAAAATATTAGTATACACAATTTTATAGGAATAATACTCAATTCTACTTCTCCAGTGGGTAGCCCCCAGTGTTTTATAGAATTGGACATAATACAAGTTTCATTGTTTCACTCAATAATTACCTCAGTTGTATCTTGGCCTCTAGATTATCACTTCCACATAGAGTACTCCAAAAAAACAGTGTTTTATTTTACACAATCCAACAAATAATCTGTATGATCTAGAAAGCGATCATCAATAGTCCATTTGCATTATGGCGTCATTTTACTACCACTACCAAAATGCTTCATGAATTTTCTTATTCAAATTTGTAGTTCCTCATTGGAATATTGAGACAATTGGTGCTAATTAACAGAACAAAAGACAGTGTGCAATAGAGTCTGGTAGTGGTAGTAAATGACGCCATAATGCAAATGGCCTATTCAAAGTTAAAAGAAAATAAGGATATAGTTAATTGGGATCTCGAACATTAAATATAGATAGCATAATTTAACTTTTGAGAATGTATATAAATTTAAATTTCATTAGCAATAATAATTTCCTTGTAAGTGTATAGGTATAAACTCTTGGATATTTATAGCAATTTTTTTCTTTATTATTAAATAAAACTTGGCTCTAACACTTTGGAAGCTATAACTTCTGTTACATAGGTGGCTCTAGGTTTTCAAGTTAAAGTGTATGTCAAGGGGAAAAATTAATTTTCAAAATTACTTATAATATATGTGAACATAATGTGAACAGTGCAGTAGTTATGTAGTTGCAGTAATTTTGTATGTGGTTTTCCCTTCTCAGAGATATCATCATTTGAAATATAAATGTGCAAGTGAGGTAATGTAAATACAAGACTTGATTAACCTCGAAGTTTACAAAAACATATATTTCAGTTATAAGGATGATTTGCAAATGAAAAAAAAGCAGTGCTATCCAAGACAGCATTTATAAATAATTAGCCTTGATTGTACATTGTCTTATTTGCATTTTGATATTTATTTCAAATGTTTATTATTTCCAAAAAGGAAATTCCACAACCAAAAATAATGCAACCATACTGCTAAAGCGTACACTGTTCTTTTCCTTGATTTACTCTTTAACATATATTTTAGAGCCACAAGTCAATGATAAAGACAATTAAACTAACTTTAGAGTCCTTTGTTAGATAATACATACTGTACCAATAGATCTCATCACTCTTTGTGTAATTTTTTTCACATTTCACACTATGTCATCTTCTCAAAAATTTCAGTGCACAAAACCATGATTTGAAATCGGAAAACAATGAATAATTAAGCCTAAACTGATAGAGTGCATACCATATATCTGTTTACTTTACTGTAATTTTTGTGTGTGAGATACACTTGACTTGACTTGTGAAAACTTTGAAAGAAATTGCACAAATTAGTAAGTTCAGGAAATCGTAGACCTACAAAATTTTGCACTAATTTGTACAATTTTGTTCACCTTTTCACTGATATATAGTATGCACTCTACTGTATACTATATCAAGCTCATGCAGAATTATACTGCAGTACCATGATAGGCATACTGCTGTTGTCTGAGAACCAGGCTTAAGATTGTAATGAGAATTGTCATGACAGCTACATTGGTTAATGAAAAATCTTATCTACTCCAACATGGCTGCCATATCAACATGAAAAGTGAGAATAAAAATGCTTTATTATCTTTATCACCTTTGAAACAATCTCATAATCACAATAATAATTACCCATGTTTTATTCAATGAATACCACTGTCTTTGATAAAATTTGAATGGCTATACAGCTGGGGTCAAAAAAATGAAATACGTCAGAATGCTATTCATTGGATGAAACAAAGGACAACTGAAAAACTGTTTCCGTATACATATACATAAATATATATGATAGCAATTCTTTAAAACAAAAATTTAGTTATCTTTTGTTTCATTGATTTTAAAAAATCAACGGGAAAAAAAATTCCAGCTTTTTTTTCAATCCTCAAGATTTATTTATTAATTCCTTCACATGTGTTTTGAATACATACTGTTTCAATTTATGGCTCCTATAAATTCTCATATTTAGTTTATAAATTTAAGAATTCATTTTGTGTGTATTTGTACCTTCCTATAATAAAGTGTTTAATTTTCCATAGTGCTTGTCATGGTATTCCTTAATTTTTGCGATTTTTTTATTATTATTATTTGTTTGCAAATAAAGTTATTATAAAAGAATAAAATAAATAAATTTGACATTCAAAGGTATTTCGAGTCTTTCTTGGTGTTGCAAGATGTATTGTATTCTGGGTTTCGGTTTTTCGTATTAAAGGGTATTGCTTAGCTCCAAACCCATTGTTCTCGGCTATTGTTTTATTTTCTTCATAATGCAGGCACCCTGCAACACCAAGATAGAGTTGGTATTTCTTATGCATAGTATATCTTTAGTGTGGAGAGAACTAGATTTCATTTTTTTGTAATTTCGAACAGGATGTGCAACAATTCAAATATATCTATATTTCCAAAAACATTGTACAGGAGATTTTAAAGTGTTTTGAAAACACAAAATTGTCTTATTAGGAAAGAATATGTAACTGATGTTTTGGTCAAAGTAAAGAAAGGATCATGAAAAAGGAAAAGTGAATGGGAATGGGATTCATATTCGTTAGACGGGATGTATGAAATAGAACTAAGTAAAATAAGTTTAAAGTTCGTAGCCTGAAAATTTTGCTGCAGCCTAGAACTGTTGTTGTTCATTGCTTTTCCAAAAGAAAATCGCCACCACCTTCCTGTGTAATAGTGCAAGCTTTTATAATTTTTTCTTTTTCTTTTTTTCATATTTTCTTTCAAATGAAAAGGCTAGGAAAGTTAAAGTGGCAAGTAATTATCAGATAAGTATTTTGGTAAAGGTGAATAAGGTCAGTCAACTTTTTTTAAACAAATATTCTTTCGCAATACAAATAAATAACAGCAAAAGAAAGGCAAAGAAAAAAAGAACTGCAGCCGTGACTGAAAATAGCAAATTTTATAGAGATGATGTAGGTGGGCTACCTGTCTTTTTTAACCTCCAAAAGCATCCTGGGAACACCTGTCGGCGCCATTTTGATTTCATTGTAAAGATGGCGTCTGTTCGTGGATACGTGAAGCTACTGAGACCTTGGTTTTTAATGCTTTTGATGCTCCTTGTCTTACTCATCACCTATGTAACAGCTACTGAAGATAACGTAGAAGCTGGTAGTGATTCATCTAATGATTTTGCTGAATTCGAGCAGGAAGTAGACGATGATGACGAAGAGGCGCCGGCAGAAGTAGAAACGCCACCAACACCTACTACTCCTCCAAATCGAGAACAAGGTATAAATAACTAGATCTTTTCATTTTATAGCTAACCTTAAGTTAACTTATAGTTAAATGGGATTTGATTTTTAATTTTATTAGGGAACTCATCTTTCCTACGTTTTCGTGTTGACTAGTCTGTTGACTATTAATAAGCGTGATTTTATATAATATTTCACATGATTAGAACTAACTGTTCATTGTTTCCTTAAGCATAAATTTAATAAGGTTTAAAACACCTGATTTCAATACCCAAATATTAGCAACGGTGTTGAAGCATATTTTTTGTATTAATAGTTCAAGAAGAAGACAAAGATGATGATGATGCCAGTGTAGAGGTTAGTAGAGCCAAATTGATTGGAAAAATATATATTAAGATTTAGCTGTTGTATCCAACATGGAACAATCACAACAGTGATTGAAAGTATATATAGTAAGATTTAGCTGTTGTACCACAGCGTGGGACAATCACAACAGCTAGTCGACTTCAACTAGACTTCAGCTAGACTTGGTGAAAGCCCTCTTTGGCTTAAATTGGAATTAAAAATTGATCTTTGAGGAGGGAGGAAAACCAGCAAACCCAGAGAAAAACCCTTAAACACAGGAAAGGACCAACAAACAGCTGTACTCACATACGACACTGAGACAGGCAGACTCAAAACTGTGTTGCAGACGAGAGGCGGCATGTTAGCAACACATGCCACCTGTGCTTCTCTTTAAACAACTTCTAGCTTCATGAGTTTAGAAGAGAGAATTCTATGCACTGTATTTTTTTTTTTCAATTTCTGGTTAAGTGATTTGCATATACAATCGTCCACAGCCTGATGAGCCAGAGGGTGAAGAAGAATATGATCACTTCACAGATGAAGAAGAGTTTGAGGTAATCTCATGTCATCATTGCTGTCATAAAGAGGATTTCTTTTGAGCATTCCAGTTTTATGTTTCCCAAAAAAAAAAATTTGAATAAAAATGAACTCCTTACAGCACTTACTAAGTGCTTTATTATTACTGAAGGAAGCACAGATAAAGCTGTTGTATTCCTTTTATTATATAGTTACTACTTATGTATTTCAGTATTGCATTTTATTTGTACAAAATGAAAGCCTGTTTGCAGGGTCTAGCAGCACTTCGAACACACGATTGGCATCAGTACTGTGCTCCATTCACTAGTAAAGCACAGTTTTTGACCAATCAGCATGCACATACTATCCTAACTATATAATAATTAAAGATACTCTATAAGCGTTTAAATAAAAAGTATTGATAACTTGATGAGAAAAGATGAGAGTATGTGGACCGTGTGGCACTAATGAAATAGTTGAAGATATAGAAATATGGGTAAGTTGTAGTGCTTGGGAACGAGGTTATTCTGGGCGAAAGCCTTTGGAATTAAATTAAGAAAAATTAATTTCTGACCTTGCTGGAATTCAAACCCACGATGATTGATTGATGGGAAAAGGATTGATGGGAAAAGGATATGCAAGGTAACTAACATTCAAGTGTTAATTGAGCCCGCTCTGTAATGAAATGTTGCACTGATGCTAGCAATTCTATGATTGAACTGTGTATCTTGATCATACATACAGTAATAAACTAATATTGAGGTTATACAATCCTTAGGGCTATAACAAAGATAAAGGAGCTAAAGGCAAACCAGGTCCCCAACCAGACCTGAAGATTGAAAAGGTACAAACACATATCTAATAATATTATACTCATGACTTCTTGGTGTGGTATAGACCATTTTTGAATTAGTCAGAAACCACTGTGTTCTGCGATTACACACTCAGTTATACAGGGCTAGCCTCGTATCAGTGTCTAAATATTTACAAATACCAACGGTAAAGTATTAGAATGCACAACTTCAACAATACAAATGGCTATGAAATTCCATGGACCTTTACGGGAATGCATTAATATTCAAAGTAATTGAATACAATCAATCAAGGCTAACCCTGTAGAACAGATAATTTGAAACTGAAGTATTCCTATATACCATGTATTTGTTTTCTATTAAGTTTGCTGTTATGAATATTTCAATGACCTATTTCATGTTATTGTTGTGATGGTTGTCCTATTTTTATTTATAATTGCTATGTTATTTGTTCTAGGTCCCCCTTCATTTACGAGCTAACTGGGAAGGTTTTTATGCCGAGATTCTAACCTTAGCAGGACTAGTAGCATATGCTCTAAACTTCTTTGCTGGAAGAAATAAAAACTCCAAATTAGCAACAGCTTGGTGAGTTCATCTTAACTACAAGGCCTCTTTTTGTTCATGTATCATTGCAGGTCTGCCGCTAGAACCTAGAAAGGGAGGTTCATTTATCTACCATTTCTTGAAATATAAAAATTTGGGGGGCTTCATTAAAGCCATCAAACTGCCCTCAGCAACAGGCCTGCATTAGCACACCACATATAAGTCCTATACATAAATTCTATATGATTTAACACAATCTTTGGGGTTTTAGGTTTAAATCTAACAAAGAGCTGTTGGAGAATAACTTCCACATTGTAGGTAGGTTAAATAATGGTCAGAAGAGATAACTAGCTAAAAACTAGTGTGAGCTGTGTTGGTGTTTCTAATGAAACAGTAATGATAAAAAGGTAATTTATACACTGTGAAAAAGATGAAAACACTTACTGACGTTTCGGATGCTAGTCCTTCGTCGGAGTAAAAGAGCTCTTTTTTTACCTTTTTATCATTACTGTTAAATAATGGTCAGATAGATACTTGTATTATGAGCAATCTCTTAGAGTTAAAGATGGTACTAGAGACTATCATAAAGTACTGTTCTCCCATGGTCAGGATCAAAAGTTATTCAAACCTAAGTTGACCAAGTTTGAACTTGGTGCTACCAGAGTTAACACGAGCTAGTTAACTTTTAGTGAATTTTTGATTTTATAGACACCATCTGCTATACTGTACATGTAAAAACATGCTTTGTGTGTCTTTTCATATCCAGAAATTGACTAGTTCTTAACTTATCATAGGTGACGATGGTTCTGCTGATGAACCACAGCAAGGTATTTTGGTGAAGGAGAGTGAGAGCCTCTATACCCTGTGGTGTACTGGTAGGGTTGGATGTAATGGGTTACTGGTAGAGCTCAAGGTATGTTGTGCTACTTATTAAGACCTCATACACATAACAACCTAAATGTGGGTTTACAGTGAAGACCATTTCTGGGATCACTGTTCCAAATTTAACCAATTATTGTAGAGAGTGACAACAATACTGTAGACAATCCAAAGAGAGCAAATCAATATCACATTGAAGTCAAATTGAACCAATCTCATGGTAAAGGTTTAATATAACATTTAAGTTGTTTGCCAAATCTAATTATATATTGTTTGCCTGTCTACCCCTGTGGCTTAGATAGCTCGAGTGGTCAGAACATTGCACCATTATTGCAAAGGTCATGGGTTTAAATCCCATGGGCTCATGATTGGCTTAACTTTGGCTTAATGCTTTGGTTTTCATCCTTTATTATAGTTAACTTTGAAATAGTTAATGGTCGTCAGACATTCTTGCAGTTTTTTAAATGGATTATTTTTCATGTGCATTTTCAGTTACAAAAGAGGCATGATCTTGTAAATGTGATGTCCCATCTTGTCAAGCCAATAAGGGATACTATTGTAAGTAACCCAATAAAGAAAAATTGGTAGGAAGGAGGAAAGAAATAATAATTGAAATAATAATGTATCCCTAATTATTTACAACTTACTATTATGCTTAAACATAAGATTAAAAAACTCTTTTTTGAAAACGTCGAGACCTTGCTGTCAAGTCAATTTTCCCTTACAATTCCGTATAAGATATTTGATTTTATATTTAAATGTTATGAGGCGAAACTTAGATTTCTTACTAATATTGAGGTTCTCTTTTAATTTTTGAGGTTCATTTTGATATAACTGGTTGTCGTAAGAGGGAATAGGGTTATGCTACCTGTAGTGCTGCTGTTGAAGAGCATACAACAAAGTCTCTCTCCAGGTCAAAGATTTGTATTCTTCTTATAGATATACCTTCTTTTATAGACAATAACTGTACATATGACGGATGAAGAGATGGACAACTTTGTACTTGCTGTTGTACCCAAGAAAACAGCAACAAAAATGCAGAAAGAATTGTTAGATTTGGTGAGTTATTTTTGCCAACATTTTCATACTTGTCTTTTGGTTTTTATTTTTTTTAATGAGTTCAGCAAAAAGGCAAGATTTTGTCTGTCTAATTATATCCTTATTATGCAGCCTGCAATGTTACCATACTACAGTAATATACCTTATGTACATATGCTTAAGATTGACATAAAGTTAGTTCTCCTTGGATAATTGAGATTGATCAACTGATTGATTACAAAGGTCTTTTAAAACTGTGCATGAATGGCTTTAGGGTATTCCCAGTTTATTTCATATGTTTATCAAACCATTATTTACATTTTTTTATCCCATATTATTTTCAGAATTTCTTCTGTCCAGACAAAAGGAGTGGAAATAAGTTTGATCTTCCATCATCTCTTGTGGTATTAACAGAGTCTACTGAAGCAGCAAATGTTCTGTTATCACAGCAGGTTAGTCTCAATAATGGAATTTTGGTTAAAGCCTGGTTCTCACTAGTGATATAAGCATATCATAAGCATAAAGATCAAAACATAGATATTCTTCTTCTGCTTTTGCTTATGTCACTGAATTTCCCAGTGAGGATGTACACTCGTATGCTTATGCACTAATGGGTACCAAGCTTAACAGAGCAGTTTGGTATTCCTTCTAGGAATAAGTAATATTTGAACCATCCACACTAGACAATATAACCAGGATTGTGATTGTGTTTGCCTTGGTTCTCCACTGCCATAAAAAATACAACAGATAATATTATAACATACTATTACCAGAATGTTGCCCCTTAAACTTCACTATTCAAATGCCGAATGCAGGGATTAATATAATGGCTGATAAGTCACCTATCATGATGACTGGCAATTTAGTTTTAGCTCAGTCATACCTCGTTTCCTGCTCAACGTTACTGGTCAAAATGACTGGCAAGGCAAAGATTTGACCGTACGACATCCAATTTTAGATATTTTATTGTCTGATATCTGGCCATTTTTTTAAGCCCTGTTTATCTCTTCAGTCATACAAATGGAATACGAATCTACTGTAACTTTTCATTGTCATATTGTAGACGTGCCCACTGTATTACAATCATTCAAATTTTGCTAAGACATAATCTTTTCCTGCCTCAGGTTAGCAAAATGATAAACACATATGAAGACATGTTTGAATCAATGATATTCTCTGATCAATATGTTGGCCCAAAACAGGAGGATGAGTAAGTAGAGTACTGACAGTACTTCACTCTTTTAATAGATACATGTAGTTAAGGGGGAATGACTTAGTCAATCTATTCCTTTGTGCAGATCACCCCTTGAATTTGTATAAAAAAGGTCAATTTTTTGTGGAAAGATAAATGTGGAAAAGACCAGAGACCAGAGGTGCTTACCATGTTCGAAAAACCAATGGTATTTGTCATTCTGATCAGAAATTTCCCTAAGACCACATCTTTCAATTGAGGTAATCCACTTTTCCAGCCCTTTTCGGTTCTTCCAGTAGTTGGTGTACCATTTGTTGGAAGTCAATGTTTTCTGCTCATTTCTTAGCATAAGCAAACGAATTTTCCTTTCGGATGGATCAGTTTACATGGTAAGCACCCCAGTTAATAAATGAGAGGTTGTATTTTTGTTGCCAATAATATCTTTCTTGGTTAAAACTGTTACCAAAGAAGCTTGCAATTTTACCTTCCAGCATCTATAAAATGTCTTTATTTCCCAATTCTCTCTCTCTAGTGATCAAGGTAATGCTAAACCTGTCAAACCCAAGAAAGTCTTGATTTTCAACTTTAAAGGTACTAATGATATTGTTATATTCAATCTAAGGGAATAACAAATAGTCTGAAATTGGAAAATATTATGTCCATACTAAACAATTCAATTCATTGGAAAACCATAAAAATACCAAGAATGTAAATTTTTGATTGAAAAAGGGTGCAGATACTTGGTATGACTTTTAAGCTTCCAGTTCTTTGATTTGGTACCTCTTAGGGTGTCACAAATCAAAAACGATCATAAAAGAGTAATCTGGTACCTCTGTAAGGGTTTTTTCAAGTGAGATACCTGAGATTATATTAATGACAGAGACAGGACTCTAGTACCTTCTAGGAGTCATTTTTAAAATTTCCGAAGATCATCCACCCACTCTTATATGTGAGTCGTCCGCCTGAACCCGACGTTGTCTTGTTGTGTTTAGTTGGTAACAGTAAAGGTAACACCAAGGCTCAAGATATGGTAAAACTAGAACCCATGACGAGGCTGGTCCTCTTTTGTATTGATAGAGTACGCAGGTTCAAGCTGGGAAAAGACGTAAGTAGAACCCTATGCATAATGCTTCTCCTAACACTACTCTTGAGGAGTTTCTATATTTACTAGTATTATAACTAAATTTACAGTATCATCATTATAACTTGTCCATCGACAGGCCAAAGCAAAAGCTGAGAAAAACCGCCGTGATCTTGAGGAGAGTATTTTGAAGCAAAACCATGCTCAAAGACAAGAGGTATGCTCTAAGTATGCCTGTTTATTAATATTTATTACTAGGTCAGTTTGTGAAACTTTTTTGTTCTTGATTCAAAAAGGCTGCTCAACTTCGCCGTGAGGAGAAAGCAAGAGAAAGCAAAGAAAAAATGATGCAAGAAGAAGATCCTGATAGACAGCGGCGTCTAGAGGTGAGATTAAAAAGTGTGGGGAAACCATAGAACATTAACATGAAGATAAGAGTAATCTACTGTAGAACCTCTTTTTAAACCCTATTTAACGACCAATCTATTTTAAACGACCAACCTCTTTGAAACGATCAACTGCACAACCTCTATTTAGTGAGACCCCTATTTAACGACCAATCTCTTTTGAACGATAAACCTCTTTGAAACGATCAACTGCACAACCTCTATTTAGTGAGACCCCTATTTAACGACCAATCTCTTTTGAACGATAAACCTCTTTGAAACGATCAAGTGTACAACCTCTATTTAGTGAGACCTCTATTTAACGACCAATCTCTTTTAAACGATAAACCTCTATTATACGACCAACCTCTTTGAAACGATCAAGTGTACAACCTCTATTTAACGACCAATCTCTTTTGAACAATAAACCTCTATTATACGACCATCCTCTTTGAAACAATCAAGTGGGCAACCCTTATTTAGTGGGACCCCAACCTCTAAGATTACCATTTGAAAACGTTTTGGAAATTATTATCTGGAGATGATGGACACTTGCAGCACTTCTTTTCCAAGGATTTTTTTCTCATCTTTAATTTAAAAATTTAAGATATCTGTCAGTATTTCTAAGAATAAAAAAGTGAACCCGGCCGTTTGTATAATTTGTTTTTACAGGAACGTGAAAATAAGAAAGAAGCAAAGAGAAGAAACCCATTTAAGATCAAGCAAATCAAAGCTCGTGGCTAAAGAAATGTTTCTCAAAATTCTTCCTCCCATCCGTTAAACTTAATCGCAAAGCAGTCTAATTAAGGCAGACTTACATAACAATCATTTCATTGTCAGTAACAACATAAATAAATTTCCAAAATGCTGCTCGTTACTTCGTCTCGGACAAGATACATGTAGGATACATGTCAAGGACAAGATACATGTCAATTGAATTTTTTTATTGCTTTGGAACTGAAAAATGTTTGAACAAATTTGTTGCTCGTGTATGAAGCAGTTTAGCTTAGATAATGATCGCCTGGCTTTTAGAATGCACAATGTTAAATATTTATAACTTCTATACAAGTAGGACCATTCATTATGTATGTGGCAAGGGCTAAATGCACGATAACACGGAGCAGTTTTCTCTGAAACGTGTCTCGCAACAGCATTGCGACACAAGCCGCAAAAGTGTTTAAACGGTGAAACGTAAACGCGATCTTTACCAAAAGTAGTCTCAGGATCTGGGACCGAAACCAATAACGGCTGTCAAGGAAACCATACCAAAAGTAGAAACGAATTGTACTTTTTGCAGCGATTGGTGCAACTCGTTTTAAAGACTGCGCTGTAGGTTACACGCTGCAATGCTCCATGCAACTTGTGTAGCAACGGCGTTGCTACACAAGTTGCAGAGGAAATTGCTCCGTGTAATCGCGCCTTAAACCAAAATTCATCAAGTTCTCTGGACAAGCATATGAAAATGTATTAGTTCGTTATGTTTTTTGTACTCGTTTTTTAAATGGGCAGGTGTTATTTATGCCCTAACTTTATCATTATAATTCTCCTTAACGTTCTAAATCAGAAACAAAAGGTTGTCGCAGCCAAAGGAAATGGTTTAATGGGTCATTCCAAGACTGAGAGGAATTCTGGCTTAACAGCTAAACATAAATTATCGAAGACTTTGAAACGGTTTCGTCGAATACAAACAACACTGGATATCTCAACACTAACGTAACTGTTCTTGGATCTTGGAATGACCTATCGCCGTGCCTTTGGCTCCGTGGACAACCTTTTTTGAAATAGATATATCAGTACTGCAGGTGCCGTTGAAATAACATTTGAAAACCTTGCCATAATTTCAAAACTAATTTGACAGGATTCAAAGGGTCATAGTCATGGTGCATTGTGGTCTAGCTTAAGGTACGAACATCTTTGGTTCACCATGCCTTGGTGTTCGTACCCAACCTAGACCAGAATGCATCATTTATTGAACTTTGCAATTTAGGCTTGGAGAAGGCATTGAATTTGTATAGGAAATCACAATTTTTCTCGGAACTTATAGATACGCGTGATGTTTTGAAAGCTTTCAAAATTGCACGAGCCTTTAGGCGAGCTCAATTTGATAACTTTCATAACATGACGAGTATCTATAAATCAAAAATTGTACGGACGAATGTGCGATTTTTTGTTTATATAATACACTCACAAAGCAGAAAATCTTAATTGGGACTCTAAGGAGTACAATTTGGGATTTAATTGTACTCCTCTTGTCCAATCAGAATCGACTAGTTTTGTAGAGTGTATTATAAGGGATAATGTTCTGGGTAATGGAATTTTGTATTTATAGTTGTTGGTAATAGGAAATTTAGTAAACGTTTTATCATACATCAAGTAGTATAACTGTTATATTTATATATTCTTTTATTTAATCAAATTCACTTCAATTTGATACATTACAACCGCAGTACAAATATATATTTCATCGTAGATCACAAAATTCTTCTTAATCGTCTTAATACAAAATTTGGAATTGGTGGTAGCGCTCTGTCATGGTTCCAATCCTACCTCTCTAATCGTACACAATTTGTCTCTCTTGATGGTTCCTCATCTGAATTTTTCCAGCTTGATTGTGGTGTACCTCAGGGTTCTGTTCTTGGTCCAATATTGTATCTGCTTTACACCTCGCCTGTTGCTGATCTCCTTCGTAAACATAAGATGTCTTTCCACCTGTATGCTGATGATACACAACTGTACATACCTTTTTCTTGTAATGATGCTTTTTCTCTTGATCATGCCATGACTCTAATTGAAAACTGTCTTGCTGACATTGATACTTGGATGACTTTAAACAAACTTAAACTGAATAAAGACAAGACTGAATTCTTAATCTTCTCTTCCAAGCGCAATCCTCAAAGATCTTTTCCTGTCCTCCACTTTGGCTCCGATGTAATTAATTGTTCGTCTCAAGCTCGAAATATTGGTGTTATTCTCGACTCTACATTGTCTATGGTCCCACACATCAACAATACTTGCAAATCTGCCTTCTATCATCTACGTAACATTGCTCGAATTAGAAAATTCATCTCCTCCAAGACCACAGAAATACTTGTTCACGCATTTATCACTTCAAAACTCGGTAACTGTAATTCTCTTCTGTATGGCCTTCCCCAAAATCTCATTAACAAGCTTCAAGCTGTCCAAAATGCTGCTGCTCGTCTCATCACCCTGTCGCGCAAACATGATCACATAACTCCTGTCCTCATTGATTTACACTGGCTTCCTGTGGCTGAAAGGATCAAGTTTAAAATAATTTTGCTTACCTTCAAAGCCCTGCATAATCTCTCTCCTGTCTACATCCAAGATTTCATCTCTACCTATAAACCTTCACGCAATCTTCGATCGTCTTCTCATCTGGCTCTAAACTTCAAGTCCTACAATCTTCAATCTTATGGTCTAGGTTCTTTTTCTGT
This sequence comes from Actinia equina, assembly GCA_011057435.1. Taxonomy (NCBI): domain Eukaryota; kingdom Metazoa; phylum Cnidaria; class Anthozoa; order Actiniaria; family Actiniidae; genus Actinia; species Actinia equina. The sequence continues at coordinate 69,322 of WHPX01000339.1, read as the reverse complement.
TGCTGCCCCTAAACTTTGGAACATGCTCCCGTCATCAATAAGAAACACTACTAATTTGGCTTCATTCAAATCACAACTTAAGACTTATTTATTCAAATTAGCTTTCAAAACATAGTTTTTGCTTTAACATTTTTCATCATCATTTATTTTCAATGCGCTTAGAACAGATTTGTATAAGCGCTTTACAAGTTTTTATATATTATTATTATATATATTGACATGCACATATTATTTTATTTTATTGGATAGTTAGGATAGTACGCGTGCGCTGGTTGGTCGAAAAGACTGAGCTGCTAGAACCTACGATCATTCTTTTTGCGTAAATAAATTCAATACCGAAATAAAATTAGTAATTATATAATAATTAACAAATAAAACATTCCGTGCTCCGTTCACGCAGGAAGCGCCTTACGAATTCAAGAACTCTACTTCTTGCGTGCTTTATTACTGAATGAAGCACGGAAAAAGCTGTTCTATTTGTTAGTAAACAAAGTTCAAAATGACTGACGGACTTGCCCAACTATGGCGACTACTTGAAAACAAAACACCAAAAATGAAACTAAATATGGCTTAAACGTATTTGGTGGTGAGAAGGATAATTATATTAATACGGCTAGAAATTCCTACTTTTCTTACGAAAAGAAATCGTGAAACAAAACACCTATACAAGGAACACGGGGTATTTGGTCAATTCGCAGAGGATCTTGCTCTCTTGTTCAAGCTTATAACCTGTGTGCACTGATTGAAACGTTCCATTTACTTCCTATAAACATACAGGTTAGTTTTCTGAAGATTGTCCCTTCTTTGTGGACTTGACCATCTTGCTAATCAAGCTTATTCCACATAGCATAAAGAAGAAAGAAAAAACAATCGAAACAGCATCGTCCAAAAACCAAAGATTAGGCCTAGTTTGCATGTATATGAGCTCTGTGGAAAAACCTCCTACTAACAACACACACGCAAAAAAGGTATCTATCGTTATTGCCATCATTATTGGGCTGTTTAGTTTACAAGCAACAGTGTACAAGGCGACAGTCAGTATGCCTGAAATGGTTATTGCTACACCAATAGCGATCAAAACTAATTTTGGTTTTTCCGAATGTAAGGAAATAAGAAGACGATATGTTGAGATTCCGAAAGTAATCATTCCCGATATTATAAAAGCGCCTCCAAAGAACAATGTGCCAACTTTCTCGCGGAAAACTATCGTTCTTCTCTCGCCATCCGGGCAACATAGTCGCCACAACACAAATCCTGCTCCCATGACGGCAAACAACGCGTCCATCCCCAAGGCCATCGTCGCAGAGCTGTTCACTTCCGATGATAGTACAAAGAATAGCAGACTTGACACGAACGAAAAGAGTGTTACCAAGATTGTTAATAACACTGCCACGTTTTTCCATTTCTTGGTCTTCTTGCTGGTTAAGAACGTTTTCGAAGTGGATAAATCGTGAATGTAAGAAACACATTCGTGGTCAGGAAGAGGCTCTTGGTCAGTAGCGAACATGGCTGATACGTTAGATGGGATTTTCATCGAGTCACCGTTTACTTTACCTTGTTTGTTGTTCTCATTATTTACTTGACTTCTCAAGACTGGTGGACTTGGCAGCGCTGAGATTTTCTTCATCTTCAGTGATTGAAATCTTATCTAATTCCTCTCAGTTTTTCCACTTTTTTGACGTTTCACCGACAGATCTCGTAATGTTGTATCATATCAACCAACAAGCTATGCTAAAGTCCTTTTTCTACATGTATATATTCATACACAGCCGCGCAGTCAAACAAACATTCTCTTACCTAGTATAATCATTGGATTTCCTGAAGTAACGCTTTCATAAAGTCAGTCTTTTGTAAAACTTCATTGAGCCAGAAACATTAGTATTCAATATTGAATCAGAGAAATAAGAGAAAAATATCATATGCCCTTGGCAGGATTTGAACCCACGTCTTCGGTATTCTAGTCCGATGTGTTAACCACTACACTACAAGGACCAACCACGCTGGTAACGCAGCCAGAATATGAAATGTAGGGTATTCGTGAGGATCCCAGAGCGATATTTTTTCTCTATAGGTAAGTTGAACACCGTAAATGTCCTTATCTGCGTACATTTACGGTGTTCAACTTACCTATAGAGAAAAAATATCGCTCTGGGATCCTCACGAATACCCTACATTTCATATTCTGGCTGCGTTACCAGCGTGGTTGGTCCTTGTAGTGTAGTGGTTAACACATCGGACTAGAATACCGAAGACGTGGGTTCAAATCCTGCCAAGGGCATATGATATTTTTCTCTTATTTCTCTGATTCATCATATACACACCGAACGCATAATTTCTACTTTACTTATTCAATATTGGATCAGTTTATTGACTTTCGTGTTTACGCCCGTCTATAAATGTTGAGAAAACTCTTGGCCTAAATAATAATCCTTTTATTTCAATCTTTATTTTTAAGCTATTTTCAGGAGCATATGGGTGAATTCAACAAATATGTCTAAGAGAAAGTGCGGGTAGAATCGCCTTTTGGTGGTTCAAGCAAGTTGAACAGAGTAACGAGTGATGTGGAACATTTCTATTGAAATTGAGTGCAAATAAGCAATGCCAAAACTTCAACCCCGTTGACAAGTATTCGGATAATTTTGAATATGAAACTGTTGCAATATTTGCGTCCACACGTATTCCGGCCGAGTAGACGCGATGTTTATTTGGATCTGCAAAGAAAATGCCGCAGATATATAAGTATTATTTACAATTATTATTTCTCGGGGGGAGGGGGGGGGGGGGAATCATCGAATGGAACCATTAAAATGCATTTAGGAGAGAAACTTTTTCTGCGGCTTGGATATTGTATGATAACGACGATGGCAGGGCGCTAATTAGGCCGGTAGCCTCAGGGACCGCGGAGCATATTGAAAAGCGGGCGATTGGCATCTGAAAATTAAGCATATCGGTGAAACAATGGGGGAAACGTATATGGCCTTTTGCTGACTTGGTTGATTTCTTACGAAAAGTCAAACAAAGGGTTAGCACAAAAGGGCCGGCATCTCTTTGTCATCAAAACTTATGAAATCGATAAGGACTAAGCAACCAAGTTGCTCTTCTCTCATGCAGCACGATCTGAATGCCTTCCATTGTTCATCCACTCCCAGGCTTCGTTCTGCCTATTGTGTGTTACCCATAAACTAACTAGCATATTTCTAAACTCTTGAATCATAGCGAAAATCAAGGACTCTTTAAAGATACTTGGCCTTACCATTGACTCAAAATTAACTTTTGAGGAACATTTAAATGTCCAGCTTAATAAGGCTTATGCTAAGACAAACGCTTTACGTAGAATAAGACGTTTAGTTCCAGCGCATGTTATGATTCAATTATATAGGGCTTTTATTTTGCCTCATCTTGAGTATTGTAGCCCTGTGCTGGTGGGAATATCTAAATCACTCTCAAAAAAATTAGAAGAAGCCAATTATTATATTCTTAGAACTTTATTAGGCCTATCTAAATCTAATTCTTATGACAGCATTCTTAAATCAATTAATATGCGTACCTTAGAACATAGGAGATATTTCCAACTTTTAGTCTTACTTTTTAAATGCATCAAAGGGAATGGCCCTAGATATATTAATGACTTTTTCAAATTTCGTACAGTTAAGTATAATTTAAGAGGCTCTGGTACTAAACTTGAGCAATATTCATTTAACAGTAAATGGCGTCTTAATTCTTTTGTATCCATAGCTAGTCATCTTTGGAACAATTTACCATCTAATGCGAGAAATGCTGTTAACGTAAATAGCTTAAAGAATATCATACGTAAATTAGACTTCATACCTTTTATATATCGTTAGATAAATTTTTATTTATCATATATTGGATATATTGGGTTGTCCTTTTTTTTTTTTTTTTTTTTTTCTTATTTCCTTTATTAACTTCTCATTGTAAATAGATATTTATCATTTCATATTTTATATTTATTGCATATATACATATATATATTATATTTCATATCACTTTAATTTAGGTTATTTCTTAATAGATTAGTGCACGTGCGCATTTTAAACGAGTATGTGAAATGCTCCTAGGCGTTATGTGGATAAATAAACTATTATTATTATTATTATTCTTAAACCAAAAGACAGCCAAGTATCTAGTATTAATAATGCTCACGCTATACACTTTGATTATATTTTAATGTCTTAATAAGGGTTTCTTACTCAAGAACATTGTATTCAACCTTTATTAAAACGATTTTTAAGTTGTGAAATTAAGTAAAAGTGTTGTATTGTTTCTATCCAACAGCATGGGCGCTGCGAAACCTACGGAGCCCCTAAGGGGCCATAGCAACAATTTTTCTTTTGTCAACCAAAGGTCGACTTATATGTCGACTTATTAGTCGTTTCCATTTAAATAAGTCGAATTATATGTCATGGGACGACTTATAAGTCGACTTATTTAAATGGAAACGACTTATATAAGTCGACTTATAACTCGTCCGTCGACTTATAAGTCGACATATAACTTGTCAGCGATTGACGTCCCTGATAGCAATGGGAGACTGGGCTGGTAATTCCAAGATGGCGACCGAAATGTCAAGAAATGACCTAATCGAACATTACTTTCATATTCGGTATAACCAGAATTCGACTTATTTAAGTGGAAACGACTAATAAGTCGACATATAAGTCGACCTTTGGTTGACAAAAAAAATTGTTGCTATGGCCCCTTAGGGGCTCCGTAGAAACCTCTCTATAACTATTAATATTAATTTTGCAAGGTACATTTCTTTTTTTCGAATAAACAAAATAATTTTCCAGTCGATTGGTGTTCACACCATTTAGTAAAAATTTACAAGTTGCTGTTTGTCTTACGGATATCATAATTCCCACGGAGTGTAATTACAATATATGATAATATATATTTGATATATATGAATGCAATCATCGACAGGCCACAATTATGGAATTTTACCAGCACTCATCTCCGAGTACACTTTCTTCTGTGCTGATATATTACTAGTATTTAAATACGAACGTTATGAGAGAGAATCGAAAATGAATGTTTTTACAGACACACTTTTAATTAGCAAGACATCAGTTTTCTAATTACTATGACTTATTTTATGAAAGAAAAAGAATAATCAATTAGCTATATCAAAATATCGATATAAAATTTCAGCACGGCTACCATCACGCACAAGTTTAGATAATGATGCATTGAATTCACAAGTAAACCTCTTAGCTCCTGCCATTAGCATTTGTGCCTCTGGTTACTGGTCATACTGAACAATGCAACGTGCTTGCATACCCATATATGACAAGTCATACTGAATATAGTCACGCGTTCCTCATCAACTTCGATTGTCTTCCCTCATACCTGTAGGGAAAGAGCTGCGACTAGTCTATTGTCTATGTACTGCATAGAATCAAAACCAAAATAGAAACTTTGCATTTGAAACTGAGCCAAATGATTCCGCGACCAACACTTGAAATGCATAGAATTTGCGAAGGTGAACAGTTTGTACAATGAATAAGGAAACGATAAAATATCATAACAGATAACTTACTCGATCAAACGAACACCCGAAGCAAGAATATCTGGCAGGACTCGTAAAACCATTTATAGCAAGTAAACTAGTTTGAACTGCTAGTTTGAACTAATGCGTTATTAATCATAATTAAGTAAATTGAAAATAAGCGTTCAGTTCATAAAACGTCCAAATTAATGGTTGGTAATAAAAAGGTATACTTAACTGCATTTGAAGTTTTGAAGTTATAAAAGTAAAGGGCTTGAACTGTTGGCAGTAAGAAATTCGTGTTTTTTTTGAAGGTCATGATAGAAGCATAAGTTTCAAAGTAGCAAATAGCCAAACGGCATTGTACTAAGTATATGTACGTTGTCCTTGATTTGTTTATCAGTTTTCTAACTCACTCTTGATATAGACATCTTCAAGGAAGAACCAAACTGGACTCGACTTTCCTATGAGGCGATACCTGGAATCTGTCAGTGACTTTATTGCGTGCCATTGAGACCGCTGGCCGGGATATTGCGCAATCGAGTATCGGGGTTGACAGTCTGAGCCTGGGCGAGGGTACGGATCGTATATTTTGATAGCTCTTGTCATGCAAATAAAAATGCATTCTAGTTATATCTATATCTAGTATATAAAAATGAATGCTGGTATTCTATAGTGATATCTATATCTAGTATATAAAAAAATGAATGCTGGTCAAGGACGGATCCAGGAGTAGGGGTCAAAGGGGGACTGAAGCCCCCCTTCAGCAGAAAAAAAACGATGCTTTTTCATATTGTTTCCGTTGCATTGAAGAAAGAAACTCAATTAGCCCCCCCCCCTCTCCCCCCTAAACTCAAATAGCACCCCCTACAATTTTGACTTCATCCGCCCTTGCTGGTATAGCAATAATCTGTTGCAGCAATGTTTATACATTGAGACCGTTCAGGGTACAATTCATCCAGAATGCTCGATCGGAGACGGTTAGAGACGCCGTCACGACACGGCACGGTAGGTTCCATAGCATATAGTCTTTTCACAATCATGGGAGTCGAACGTACTGCTATATCATTTTTTACTTGTCCACCAGTATGGCCGCCATGTCTTACTCTTTTAAGTTGAAAACCACCAATTAATACCGTTCCTCTTTCCTGAAGATCCCGAAGCTGAAGGACGAACAGTGGTAAAGAATATTGCAATTGAGATATGCAATTATTAATAAAAAAGATAATAAGAAAAGTTTTTGAAAATGCTCTGCTCTTATACAAAAGCAAAATATTTGGGAACGAGAGGGGCTTTTGAAGTTCGTACCGCGGTGTATGATGGGAGTGTCAGCGGTTATTACCATTGAATTTTGGCCGCCATGTTTTATTTTTCCAGTCAACTTCAATAAATCCTTAAAGTTTTCTCTTGAATTTGGAAGTTACTTCCATTGTTTCCGAGAAAAAATGGGATCTGATGACGACCGTGATTCGCCTTCTAAGGAGCTAGAACGTGAAAAGTCAAAGCAGAAGGAGAGAGAAAGAGATCGTGACCGACGAGACAAGCACAAGTCTAGAGAACGTGATCGATCCAGAGAAAGAAAAAGAGATAAAGACCGAGATAGACAAAGAGATAGGGATAAAGATGATAGAAAACGAGATAGAGATAGGAAAAGGGACAGGTCAAGGGATCGAAAGCATCGAAGACGGTCGAGGTAGGTTGTTATTGTCAGTGATAAACCTTGAGAAGGTATTGTTAAAAGAAGTTTTGTAAGTCTTGCTTCCAGAACAACTTATTTTTCAAATATATTTTTTCAAAGGAATGTGACATATAGCTTGTTAGTTAATAGCAATCATAACAGCTACTAGAATACTGTTGTAGTTTAATATCAAAATAAGTATCAACTTCCATGTTGGATTCCAGTACCACAGGGAGCCCAACATAGTGGATTATGTTTATGCTCACAATCCATCGTCTTTTATGCAATGGAGTTGCTATTAAATGCTATTCTACTGAATTAATGTTCAGGTCCAGATCCAGATCACCTCGTAGAAGCAGAGAGGACAGAAAAAGGTTTGATAATCCTCTCAATGTTAGTCATGTAATTCACACTAGCTACTGTAAATAACTTACTTGTACACAAGTCTTTTTCTGCTGTGACAGGAGAGAAGTGGTGGTAGAGAAGTTATGGGGTAGCTTCTTTGTGGCTATAGTACTATAGTATGCTTTTGTGGCTTTTTTATTCCCTTGTTTACTTAGGAGTAATAAATATTATGATAGATTGTTGGAAACATTTACATTATTTTATAATTTCCAGTGAGGAAGAAGAAGAACAAAAGAAAGTGAAAGTAGAGGTACATTGAACATGTTGTATCTGCGAATGGTTAAACCTCTATTTAATGCATATTCTTGGGAAATTGTCAATACTCCATTTTACAATTCCATTCAGTGACCATGAATAATAGTTCCTAGCCGAAGCTAGAGTTACCGCGCATAATAAACTGTAGTTTTGCTATGTGCGGTAACTGCAGCCTCAGCTAGGAACTATTATTCATGGTCACTGAGTGGAACTGTAAAATGGAGTATTGGTCACTGTATAAATTGAGTGGTAAAAAGCTCATTAGGACCTTGACAATAATTATTGTTAACTGGTCTCTAAATAGAGGTTCTACTGTATTTAAGACTGCGTAGTGGCTCTTGGGGGGTTGGGGAGAGAGGGGCTTTTGGGGTTGTTCCGCTTCCCCTCTCTTCCCAACCCCCCAAGAGCCCCTCCCTCCCCAACCCCCAAAGAGCCGCTAAGCAGGCTACTGTTGTTTGATGATAAAGGTCATTGACTAAGCTATTAATTAATTGATTAATTATTCAAAATAGTACTTAATGTTATTGGTTTGTTACTCACAGCCATTATCACTGGAAGAAATGATTGCCAAACGAGAGGCTGAGAAGAAAGCTCTAGAAAAGGTAATAATCAATAAACACTGGTCTATCTGATTAGCAAAAGAGAAGTGCCAAGGCAGAAGACTTGAGACAATAATAAAGTTTATCATTTTGAAACGATATTGAAAGAATTTTCAATTTTGCAGCCAACATTTTTGACTAAAGAACAAAGAGCACAAGAAGCACTGAAAAGACGTCAGCAGCAAGTAGAAGAGCAAAAAAGAAAAACGGAGGTCTGGATATATAAATACATGTACCATTATCTAGATTACCTAATATTGTTACCACTAGGTCTTCCCAACTAGTAGGGTACTTGTGTGTTAAACTGTGACACGTTAGTAACGGTGTTATCATTATCATGTTAACCATAATGGTAATAATAATATCAGCTATAATAGATGATATCATTATTTTCATCATCATCATTATCTTTATCATAGCTGATATTATTATTATCATAGTCATATCATAGCTGCAATATTCTGTGACTTTTTATGTCCATTATATTGCAAAGCTTCCGAGAAGAATGTAACACCCATAGTTATTTCTGCAGTAGAAAGTTTGAAGTGATGATTGCAATTTTCCAATAATTATTTTAAACTTGTATTTTGTACTCTCTAGGAGGAGAGACAAAAGAGGGAGACTTTTTTGAGAGACGCTCAACGTTCTAAAGGTATGTATTGAATAGAGTTATTTTACTAGGTCTGTGAAACCGGTATAATTAGTGTCACTAACAGTCAAAGTAAATTTCACAGGCCAAGTAAAATCACTTAAAGCTTTAAAACCATGTAGACCTCACTCATCAATATGAGTTCCATTAGTTCAGTTTGGATCGCCTAACTAGCAAACAGAACATCACAGATTCAAATCCCACCCAGAGCTCAGAAGTTTTTTTTAACGATTTGCTTGAAAAAAAAAACAATTCGCATTTTCAAAATAACTCTGTGTGCAATATTTTCCAAATACTACTTTTCCTTAAATCAGTTTTCTTCAAGTTATTAAACACATCACTGCGATGTTTTTTAGAGGATGAAAATGAAAGGGAAAGAAGAGAAAGAAGGGAACGACGTGAAAAGGCTGAGGTAGAAGGGGTATGTATTATATAACCTTGCATTGGATCCTTATTATATTTAGACATTAATACGCAGCCCGTAAAGTCCTCCACTGGTTATAAATGTAAAGATATTTGAAATATAGAAGTACCCCATTGTTAATATTATTGTTTATGAAGCTGGTACTTTGTCTTGATGTGTTATAGGAAGATGAGAAAAGAGACAAGGCCAGGCAAGATAAATATATTGAAAAAGAGCTTGATGCAATAAAGGTAACTTTTTTTCCTTATTTAAGAAAATACTGTACAGTATATATTAATATGATGCATACTGACTCATAAGACAGTTATAATAATTATTGGGTATGTCAGAAATTCTATGTTTATTAAATGCTCCCAGATAACTCCAAACATAGCCAACAAACTCGGCTTCAACCACCAAATTTCCATCTATTTGGTGTCTCTAGGTTTTCTCTTTTGTTACGTTTCACAGGAACGATATCTTGGATTGAATAAGAGGCGTAGGAAGGTGCGCAAGTTAAGCGATCGTAAATTTGTGTTTGACTGGGATGCTCTAGAAGACACATCAGTAGATTACAACCCAATGTAAGTTGTGCTGTTGAAACAGTTGCCTAACGGCAGTCACCTAATGAAAGTCACAAATGTCCAGAATAATACTCTTACAACAGGTCGTGACAGGGGCCAATCCAGGATTTTGTCTGGAGTAGAGGGGTTTTCGAAATGTTAGGTTTGGTTGAGCTCTAACATAAAACTTTTCAAATGTTACTTTTGTGCTGGCTATAGAGGCTTTGCACCATCACGTGAGGGCAACCATGTTAGATGGCAGGAACAATAAGGTCGTTTTATATGAGAAAAATTTTAATTTTTAATACTAAAATACAGTTCTGTATTATGGGTGTATTATTTTGTGTTTGTCGTTATTGTATAACGGTTTCGATTGCTGTGGAAGGAGTTCAGACTATCTAAGGAGTTCAAATTATCTAAGTTAGTTCTGCTTCCTTTCCCAACTGCTTGTCTACCGTGAGGGGGAGGGAAGTGAAGTCAGTATTTCTGTCCACTGTGGTCCCGATTAAAATTAATGTATGTGTACCATAAGAGACTCTTATTATTTATCGGAGGGGGGAGGGGGGATAAGTAAGAAAAGGGGGGGCTTGAAATTCTAGCGACGCTGAAAAGGGGGGTCTTGAAATAATTCATAAGTCATTTATAGGATTATAGGAGAGCTTTCAAAATGTTGGGGGTAACAGGCCAGGGTATGTCTAAAAGGATTGGGCATATATTTTCTCACCCATCCCCACCCCACCCCCAGATAAATGATAAAACAGCCTCTAAGCTGTCTATAGAACTTGCATATCTCTAGATCTATAATATGTTATCTTTTGATGATCATAGATATAAAGAGAGACATCAAGCTCAGATGTTTGGTAGAGGACACATCGGAGGAATTGATATCAAGGTATTACTCCCCATCTTAGTATGAAAATGTCATCAAAAATATTTTGTCTCATGTATTTTTATTTCTATTCTCGTAAATGTGACAGACTCAAAAGAAAGAAGCTGGAAAGTTTTACCAAGAAATGTTGGAAAGAAGACGTACACAGGCAGAAAAAGATCAGGAAAGGTTATCATATTTACATGTATTTTATCTAAAGCAAGAGAATGAAAAGTGGGGCTGGAAATGGGGAAACATCGCAGCCAAGCTAATAAGGGTTCTTTATTCATATAGCGCTCTTAATACTACATCAATATAGTCAAGGGGGATGAATTATGAGCACTCTGACTGGACGAAGCTGAGCAGCACAAACCCATTGTTTAAGTCAAAGCTGTGTTTTAAGATTCAAAAAATCACAATCAAGTTCGTCTTGTAGTAGTTTATTTTGTCCTTTTTTTTAATCCAACTGTTCAGCTCACGCATCCTTAAAGTCAAAGCGAAGGAAAAGAAGTTGGCTCATGATGATCGCCACTGGTCTAAGAAGAAACAGGATGAAATGACTGATAGGGATTGGAGAATATTTAGGGAAGATTTCAACATCAGCACCAAAGGTTAAAGCTTTAAAATAACATTATTTTTACAAATAACCTATGAAAGAAATTGATTTCTGTTTGTTCAATAATTTCTTTTGCTTATTTTCTGTCAGTCAGTTGGTCAAGCAGTCAGCTGGTTGTTTAGTCAGTCTGTTTGTCTATCTGTCTGTCTGTCTGTCTGTCTGTCTGTCTGTCTGTCTGTCTGTCTGTCTGTCTGTCTGTCTGTCTGTCTGTCTGTCTGTCTGTCTGAAGAAAAACGATCCTAGCAACTATAGACCAATTTCAGTTCTGCCAGTGATTGCCAAGGTGTTTGAAAAGATAATTTTTGATCAACTTTATTCATATCTTTCTTCTAATAATATTCTGAGCAAATTTCAGTCGGGCTTTAGACCTTGCCATTCAACCTTTACGGCACTCCTTCAGGCAACTGAAAGTTGGTTTCAAAATATGGATCTTGGTCTCTTGAGCAGAGTACTGTTCGTTGATCTTAGTAAGGCATTTGATATCGTGAATCATAAAGTTCTATTAGAGAAACGTCAACTTTATGGTATTCAAGACAAATCCCTTGAATTGTTCTCTTCCTATCTTAACAATAGGAGTCAATGTTGTGTGGTAAACAATGCCTACTCTAAGTTCAGTGCTATTGAATCCGGGGTTCCCCAGGGATCTCTTCTAGGTCCTTTATTATTTTTGGTTTATGTTAATGATCTTCCCAACTGTTTGGAATGCACCACGCCTGGTATGTATGCAGACGACACGCACTTTACAGCAACTGCCAGTAATGTAAGGGAATTGGAGGGACTACTGAATACTGATGTTGAAAATCTAAGCATGTGGCTTAGGGCCAACAGGCTCTCCATAAATTCTAGTAAAACTGAATTTATGTTAATAGCCTCCAATTACAAATTAAACCAGCTTATACGAAATCCCAACATTAACCTGGGTAGTGACAGCATTGAGCAAGTCACAAGAGCTAAATTACTAGGTGTGTTAATAGACGATAAATTGAGTTGGGATGGTCATATAGATAATATCATTATTCCAAAGGTAGTGAAGAATCTGCGAATGCTTTGTACATTTAGATCTATTCTGTCAATCCCACAACTTATTTCTCTTTACAACTCGTTGGTTTTACCTCATTTCGATTACTGTTCTAGCTTATGGGGTAATTGCGGGAAGGTCCTGAAGGATAAACTTCAGAAACTCCAAAACAGGGCTGCTCGCATAATTACTCATTCTAGTTATGAGATCAGATCGGCCGAAATTCTAACAAGTCTCGGCTGGTCTGATCTTGAAACTCGAAGAAATACTCAGAAGGCTATCTTAATGCATAAAATTATAGAGGGCAATGCCCCAAACCTACTCAAAAACCTATTCAAGAAAACCAGCGAGTTGCACAACTATGGATTACGCGGGTATGATTCAGACTTGAAGCTTCCTCTACCTCATTCCGAATTTTTGAAGCGTAGCCTGTCTTACAGCGGAGCCCAGCTATGGAATAATCTTCCATTGAGTGCAAGGACTTCTAGCTCTCTATGTAATTTCAGAAAACTAATAGAGTAAATTTATATTTTTATTATTTTCATTTTTAATACTCTTAATTTATTCATATCTATATTATATTTACTCTTCTATTTACTTCTTATACGGCTTTCTTGAAAATCAATGTAACAATTGAATGGAACAACCGTTGTAAAATAAAGGTCTCTCTCTCTCTCTCTCTCTCTCTCTCTCTCTCTCTCTCTCTCTCTCTCTCTCTCTCTCTCTCTCTCTCTCTCTCTCTCTCTCTCTCTCTCTCTCTCCTCTCTCTCTCTCTCTCTCTCTCTCTCTCTCTCTCTCTCTCTCTCTCTCTCTCTCTCTCTCTCTCTCTCTCTCTCTGTCTGCTCTCTGTCTGTCTGTCTGTCTGTCTGTCTGTCTGTCTGTCTGTCTGTCTGTCTGTCTGTCTGTCTGTCTGTCTGTCTGTCTGTCACAGTTGCAAGATCTTTTCACAGTCTTTATGAATCAGTTCTGGTAGGTGGTTATTTTTTCTAACTCTATAAACCTGATCAATTCTCTAGGTGGCCGTATTCCTAACCCCATACGAACCTGGGAAGAATCTGGTCTTCCACCAGAAATATTAGAGATTTGTAAGAAGCTGAACTATACAGTAAGTTATGCATGAAACATTTATTAGTTTGCCATATCATGTTGTGTTATGTAATGTTATACCTCTGTAGTCCTAATCTGAGATGGAAAGCATGATGCATTGTGGTCTAGTTTGGGTCCTGACATGGTGCTGTTTGTACCCAAGTTAAACCAGAATGGCCCTCATCTGTTGAATCCAGAAGCACACAAGTACTGATATTGAATGTTTTGGATTTAAGGAACCAACACCAATTCAGCGTCAGGCAATACCAATTGGAATGCAAAACAGAGATATCATTGGTGTAGCAGAGACTGGTAAGAATGATGATAAATAATATGAAGAGCTTTGATTTGCCAGTATTCTTGGATTTCATGTTTTTCACAAAACCTTTACCTATAGCACTTTTAAACGTGAAAACAATGTTTTCCCAGGGTATGTTTTCTTTTTTAACACTATATAATGCCACTACATGTATATATAATTAGCTTTCTAATTGGTTAATTAAATGGATTGCATGCTGACATTATAGTGAAGTGTAAATTATGTAATGAAAGTTTTATGTAATGTTATGTTAAGGAAGTTACATGTATGTAATTAAAAAAAAAACATGGAGGTGTCTCAAATGCTGAATTATGAAAAGTGCTCTAATGATTGTGAGTTTGCTTTGTGATTGTAGGTAGTGGTAAAACAGCAGCCTTTACCATTCCCTTGTTGTGTTGGATTAGAGGTCTACCAAAGCTGGACAGGTAAGTATAGTAACAGGGATTCAGGGTTTTGTTTTTTTTTCAGAGAAAAATCAAATGAAATTGCAGACGCACTAACTGGGACCACTTGAACGAATTTTAAGATAAAATACTTTAGCCAATCAGGAGAGAGTAAAATCAGTATCATATTGGCCTCAACACCAGGGAAAAACATTTGCGCATGCGTGCACTTCAGCACGTTTTCTAAGAATATTGAAGACTTTGAGTTTGGAAATAAATATTTCTTTTCTCCAAGCATACAAAATATTTCACAAGTATACTTTTGTCAGACCTCAATACTGTATTAACAAACACAATATGAAAGAATTAGCCTGAAGTTTCCAGCATGTTTGAAAGTCAAATTTACATATGATTTGACTAATTTGAATACGGATTCAGAGCATGCACAGGCGTTTTTCACTCGTGTCATTGGCTTCAGCCATTCATAATCGTCACTCATTCCCACGGTTGTAGAAAACATCAAAGTTTTTCTTGATTATCTAGGCTTCATTGCTTGCTCTTGATTGGTTTAAGTTTGACTTAATTTTTTATCCCTCATTTTCACTCATGTCTTGAATGGTTAACTTTCTTTCAAGTGGTCCCATTAAGTACTGTATACATCCACACAGGTGTAAACATCATTGATTGAAATTAATATACTGAACTCTTAATGTTATATATTTTGTAGGGTTGAGGATTCTGACCAGGGACCCTATGCACTTATTATGGCCCCAACCAGAGAGTTGGCTCAACAGGTGAAAAAATAGATCTTATTAGACTTCTTAAGGTGTAATATTGGTGGATTTTTGCTTGCTATATTTTGTCTGATAAGGCAAGCAAAATATATAGACGATAGTATTATGATAATAAAGATACAGTATTACACTTATGGTTTGTAATCTAGGCATGCAGTGCATTGTTTGTTATAGCAAAAATTTCCAAGCAGCTTCTACTATAATATAATGAATATGTTCTTATACAGTGCATTATAGATTCTCAATGCACTTTACAAATATAACGATGAAATTGTTAAGTGATAAAATCTACGTCTAGGCCATGTCTTGTCAAAACGAAATAAGATGTTTAGTGAATCTTTCTGTGGTGAAGTTTTATTTTCAAGTAATAGCTGTTGTTTATTGAGCTGATCGAAAACCTGGAACTATGAAATATTGTGATTGAGCTACGAACAAAATGTTTGCTAATTGGCTAATTACAAGGAGTTGATATTGTTGAAACCTTACTGTTATGTACTTTTCTAGATTGAAGAGGAGCTTCTGAAGTTTGGCCGTCCTTTGGGAATAAGATGTGTGTCCATAGTTGGTGGGGTGAGTACATATGTCAGATAGCTGTTAGTGTGATTTTCCCGGGGTACCTGCCCTTGCCTGTTTAGGGGAAGGATGTGCCGCTGAGCCCTCTGAACCCTAACCTGTTCCAGAGTAAAATCGCTGAAATTCATTCCCTGTTGTATAGATATTATAAAAAACCCTATTCAAATACTCTCAAAAATAGATACCCAGTTCCAGAAAAAGCGAGCGAGATTTTTTATACCATGTTCCAGGACAAGAGAGCGTGATATTACATACCCTGTTCCAGAGAGCAAGATTTTAAATACCCCCTTCCAGAGTAGAATTCCTGAAACCATACCCTTTTTGTTGACACATACCTGTATAGCGAATATAAAGGAGTAAACCCCCCCCTCCCCTCCCAGGTTGATTTTACTTGGCCCGTAAAACAAAGTTGTATAATTAGTGAGCAATAGTAATAGTCCAAGTAAAACAAAAGAAAACAATGGAATTAGTGTCTACTACTGTGTATCATGTTTGTTATTCTTTCACGGGCCAAGTAAAACTACCCTAATACCAAGAAAACGTTTGGGGACCTGACTCATGTTTTAACAACAAGCTGATCAATGTCTTGAAGTACTGTATGGTATATCTTACAATACATCTTTGTGTGTTATTCTTTTTAGCTGTCTCGTGAAGATCAAGGTTTCCAACTGCGTCTTGGATGTGAGGTAAGTATGGTGGTGGCAAAGGTAGTGAACCTGCAAATCCTGCCATCACAAATGGTATTACTTGTTTGAGGTATTTCATACCTTTAAAATATCTTGCATTTTTTTATTCAGGTTGTTATTGCAACACCTGGTCGACTGATCGATGTCTTAGGTAGGTGCTCATAATGCTTGTTTCACGGTTCAACTTTTGACATCACATTTTTCACCTAGGCATGTTATTCTTAGATAACAAAATGGGATTTAAAAGTCGCATTTCCATAGAGTGGCTCTTCATTCACAGAAATTCTAATTGGAATTTAGGAGTTGATTTTTAGTAAAACCCCTTGAAGCACAGAAGAGAACCAACAAACAAATCTAATGACATGCAACACAGAGCCCGGTGGGACTCAAGCCTGGGTTGCATTGGTTATAGGCAAGCGCTCAATGCTTCTTTAAAAAATATACCTTCAATTTTTATGCTGGAATTTCTTTTCTTACAGAAAATCGTTACTTGGTGCTGAGTCGATGTTCTTACGTAATTCTTGATGAGGTTTGTAGTTTGCGATTCTTACTTGTATGAGCATTCAAAGTCCATTATCTAAGGCTTACCTGGTATGTTCACCTGGTGTTTGTAGGCTGATCGTATGATTGACATGGGCTTTGAGCCAGACGTACAGAAGATCTTGGAGTACCTCCCAGTGACCAACCAGAAACCAGACAGTGAAGTTGCTGAAGATCCAGAACATTTGTTAAATCACATGGGCAAAAACAAGTACAGACAGGTGAGCCTGAGAAAAAAAATCGTCCTTCTTTTACCAGGGTAACACTTAATAGCCAGTAACCTAACAAACCTTTGGTCCTTGTTCCAGGATTGGAATTTAGAAGTTTTATTTCGTGGAGGGAGGGAACCGGAGAACCAAGAGAAAAACCCTTGAAATACAGGAGAGAAATTCTACTCACATATGACACTGAGTACGGGAATCATACCGTAGTCACGATGGTGATAAGAGATATACCTCCCCTGCTTCCTTGATATAATACTACATAATGACCAAAACATACTAAATCTCATGCAAAAAGAATAGGCAGATGCATGGAGAGTGAATCAGTGAACAAAAAAATAAAATAATGAACCTAAATAATGACTGCATTTTACTTTCTAGTCTACTTAAGTATAGACCCCTTGCAGCACGTTGGAATGCAGCTCAATTTGGAGGACACAACAGTAGGTTTCCAACTCTCAGGGGATTGAAATTCTTTTGTTTTGTCCTCCAAATTGAGCTGCTTCGTTGTAACATGCAAGAGGTTTATTAAGAATATTTTTAAAGAATTAATTTCAGCATTAATTAATATTGATTATTCTTTTCAGACTGTCATGTTCACAGCTACTATGCCACCACAAGTAGAAAGATTGGCCAAAACCTATTCAAGGTGAGTCAATCTCCATGAGCACACTGCAATTCACTTTGATCAATAGTGTGTTCACACTAATAGTGGTTAGGCACAATAGCCGTCACTAAATTATGATTCAACTATAACACAAATTATTATATTATAGCAAAGTAATTTCACGTGCTTTCATTTGCCAATTTACGGTCCATAACTTACGGTACGGACCACAAACCCTATTTTTGTGTATCCACCTTGCCATATGATAAGTTACATCTTATTAATCCCACTTGCCCTGTCCGCACATAAGTTATTGAACATAACTTCATCACAGACCTTGCGCTCGTTTAATGAGAGCTATTTTACTTCTGTGACCCAGCAATAATTATACTCTTGAGTTCAGGATACCATGGCGTGTGTTCACGCCAAGAGTGCCAGTCTTAACTTCAAATGAACACCCCTGAAACTGTAGGGGTAAACTAGTTAGTCATTTATAGAGATCAAAAGGAACTTAACATCAGGCAAATAATGAAATGTTTTGCACCATTGTTAACTCTTGATATTATAGATTTTCTTATTCTTGATTCTCGTACCTGAACTTGAAAATGTATTACCCACTCATAGAACCAGCCTAATGGGGGTGGGGTCAGGTCATCATAATGCTAGTCGTAATGTCATCACAAAAATCATTCAGTTGGAAGACTGAATTTATTTATTCTTTTCTTTATTAACAGGAGGCCTAGTGTTGTTTACATAGGATCAGTTGGTAAGTTTTGAAGTACAAACCTCAATATTATTGAAGCCCTGTTACATGCCATTACATGCCGTGATATACCGATGCTCTATATTGATGATTCAGTTAAACAATGAGGGTTTTGTATTCACAGGTAAACCAGTCGAAAGAACAGAACAGCGCGTTTATATGTTGAAAGAACAGGGCAAAAGGTATCGCACTACACTCATTGCAATATCAGCTCCATCTTGCACCCAACCCCTTTCATCCTTACAAAGACGTAAGAGACAGCTAGCTATGGTCTTACGAGAGTGAATGTGCCCATCGCTTGTCATCATTGTAACGCGCTACTCTCACTGCAATAACAGCTCCATCTTGCACCCAACCCCTTTCATCCTTACCATGAGGTACAGGACAACTAGCTGTGGTCTTACGAGAGCGGATGTGCTTATCGCTTGTCATCATCGTAACGCGCTACTCTCACTGCAATATCAGCTCCATCTTGTACCCACACCCCTTTTATCCTTAGGGAAGGGACAGCTAGCTGTAATCTTACGAGAGCAGATGTTGCCATTGCTTTGTATCAATTAGCTGAATGAATTTTAATTATCATTATTATCAGCCTTGAGTGAAGGGGCAAACTTAATCTTCCATGCATATTTCTATTGAAAGCTTGCCTGTTTGGGTCAGTTGGTAGAACATCACACTAAAATATTTGACTTTATGGTTGCAGGAGGAAGTTGCTGGAGATCCTTAACAGTAATATTGATCCTCCTATCATGGTGTTTGTAAACCAAAAGAAGGTAAGGTTTCATAGTATTACACTAGTTTTTAGCTAGTTATATCTTCTTACACTGAATGTGCTAAGTCAGCTAAACAATATTAGCTCTTTGTTCTGAAGGCTGTTCACACATTGGAAAATCATCTTAGTAACTTAGTGACGGACCGATAATTTAGGGGGCTGCGTAATTCCCC
This sequence comes from Actinia equina, assembly GCA_011057435.1. NCBI lineage: Eukaryota > Metazoa > Cnidaria > Anthozoa > Actiniaria > Actiniidae > Actinia > Actinia equina. The sequence continues at coordinate 49,842 of WHPX01000339.1, read as the reverse complement.
CAAAAATATCGAGCAAGCACTTAAATTAAATAAATAGGATTTAGCAGTAGCATTTCTACAGAGTGGCCCTTCATCCAATGAGATTCCAACTGGAAATTAGAAGTTGATTTTTGCATCAATAAAGTTTATTTATTAAGTCAATGTCTTCTTTGTCTCTGTTAAGGGAGCAGATGTACTTGCGAAGTCTCTAGAGAAAATGGGCGTAAGTACTTGGTGTTTCCATGATTTTTCAGTTCTGTTATCAAATTCTGAATTTTTTTCTATAACGTTTTGCAGTTCCGCGCCACGGTCTTGCACGGTGGTCGTAACCAAGAACAGAGGTAAGAACTGCATCATTTGTATTACACTTGGCAAAACGACCCTAAATATTATGAGAACTTATAATTAGTTGTGATCATTATTAGTTCCTTGTTATTGCTGCTGGTAATGATGATGAGGCGTGATGACGGTGATAGCATTTTAGGGATATATTAATAAATGATGATGAAGTTGGCGATGGTAATGAAAAACTAGATGAAAGTGATGGCGTATGGCTAATCAACGTTTGTATCCTTGCAGAGAGCTTGCTTTAGCAAGTTTAAAGAACGGTGCTAAAGACATCCTGGTTTGCACAGATGTTGCAGGTCGTGGTATCGACATCAAGTATGTATAAATATTCATTAGTATTTGTATGCTTCATATCTGACGCATCTTAAGCTTGTTTACCTGCTTGTTTCTTTGCGTATTCTATAGAGCAGTTTCCATGACTGAAAATCTCATGGCGCGAATACGGTCGTGACACGGCAGTGCATGCGCCAGCCCAATCACATTGCCCGAGGAATCTTATTCTCCATCCAATCAAATGTCCGAAACACATGAGACAACAAGGTCACGGCACTAACAGACCAATCACATTACTCGAGAAAAAATCCACCAATCAAAATCTAGAAAAGATCAAGGTCGTGTCGAGGCACGCATACGGCACCAACAGCTCTATGCGTCACGAAATGTGCGCTGTGTTGTGCATAATTTCAAGATTTTAATGATACCCTGATGCGATGTCCGAGTCAGGGCACGACTAACTCATATCGACTTTAAATAAAGGCGTTAGGTTTTGCATCAATACTCCAAATGCTTCGTTAATCAATGAGTTCGTTTTGATTATTAGGGACGTTTCACATGTCATCAATTACGATATGGCCAAGACTATAGAAGGTAAGAAATTCCTTTAGTTTGCACACTTCAGACCCTCCCCCAGCCCTATAGTAGCTAAAGGAACAACAGATATTCCACGCCCACCAACCCTACTATATTCTATCTCGTGTTTCACTGATGGTGGTTTGCAGCTTTCCCCGACAGGATAGTAAAGGGATACTGAAGCTATTTCTGTATAGTTTGTTAAAAAGAGCGTTGCGAGCTCATAGCCATAACTCTATTTATTTATTTTTTGTTAATCATCTAGACTACACCCATCGCATCGGTAGAACAGGTCGAGCAGGAAAAACAGGTGTGGCCATAAGCTTCCTGACTCAATCCGACTCGGCTTTATTTTACGATCTCAAGCAAGTACTTCTTGCAAGTCCTGTAAGTATTTCTCCTGTAAAGTTTAGCAGGCTACGCTTCTTTACTCTTCGCCGATGTTGGTCTTGTTAATCCTCTCAGCGCTATATTTCCTCTGCCACCTTTCCCCCCGTGAAATGGGGTGAGAGGGAACAGAAGTTCATATTTGGGGTATGGTCAATGCGATTGATCTTTTAGTCAAATCCAACTAGTGGTCTATCATCAATGCTGCATTCCGATTGGATAGTACTATTAGGCTGTAAGTTATATTCTACTAGTAGCGAAAAGTGCTGCCTTTGAAAGCCTGAAAGCCAAAAAGTTGAATTTAACTTTAATTGAAGACTTTAATTGAAGACTTGGATTTGACTAAAAACAATTGGTCCTCTTGCCCTTTTAGCCTATGAGTCAATAGCCCATAGTCTGCCCTTTTGACTGATAGAAGGCAAAATCCTAATGTTTTGGGTTGGAATGGTACAAGTTTAGAGTTAACATAGATTGATTGTTTTTATCGTGCAGGTAAGCACTTGCCCCTCAGAGCTAGCTAATCACCCAGACGCTCAACACAAACCTGGTACTGTACTCACCAAGAAGAGAAAAGAAGAAACCATCTACGTCTAGTAAAAGTTTTAGTTTTGTACTCACAGCTGAATTTATCTTAAGAAAAAACCATGACTAGTACGGAAACCATATTTTATTGACAAGCATGTTTTTGTTACTATTACAATTACTACACTACTATTTACTACTCTCTTAACTCAACATACTCGCTCTAGTACAACATAATTGAACTAAAATTAATCATTTGCGTTTAATCATAAGCTTTTTTGCATCAAATGTTCATTTTGCGTTGACAAATTCTTTTCATCTCAACTATGTATCACAAAATACCCGGTTGCTTTAAATATTCTGTGAATCTACATTCAGATAGATCTATAGCTCAGTGCTGTCTTACTTTCCTTTTTTTTTATTCTTTGAACTCATGATCTTTTCATTGGAGTAGAGTGATCCAAGTATCATACGTTTAACCTCCACAAACCTTTCAGGGGTGAAACTTCAAAGACTTACACTTGGATTAATTTTCGTAGATGAAAGAGCCATTCTCTTTGCCATAACCTGCGTTCCTTTTGGTTTACGCAAAGAAGCGCGGTGATCAAGAGGAACGCGGGCTGTGGGAACAAGAACTGAATGAGCGCATTCATAGTTAACTACGTAGGTAGACAAATATTTGCGTAATCACAAGGCTATCAATATTTGCATTGATAGCCTTGTGATCGCTCAATATCTGATGTACTCTCGCGGTGCAAAATTTGGTCCACCCTATCGTAGAAGACGATGAATATAAGCCTACCAAATAATCCATCCTTATAGAGAAGTCTTCGTATAGTGGGATTAACACGGGCAACTTTATAGTCGCATTTCATCATAGCCGTAACTAAAATTATGAATCATTCGTGTTCCATTACGAAAACCCCTCTAGAAGTTTAACGATTTGCCCACCTGCTTAAGTAATAAAACTAAGATAGTGCTGTTATCCGTTTCAACCTTGGACAGGAGCACAAAACATGGTTTTACTCAATGTAGAGCTTCTACAATAACAATCAATAAATCTATTTATAAAAAATCCTAAAGATGTCAAATAAACGAAAAAATCATCCATTTCAATTTCATAAAAATGTAAATCAGTTAAAGAAAAAAATGAGACTTGGTCTCAATACTCGTGCTGCATGGCAGCGTCTTCAGTATATCAGTCTAACCAGCCCTAACATAAACTACACTAATGATTCGCCGTCTATAGACTGCGTTCTTTATCTGATAGGAAAATAGTGCCACGAGAACGGCTTCGTAGAGAAAAAATTATTAAGAGCTTCATGATAAAAAGGGATTTCGGGGAGATCAAAACGTTAACCAATATATTGTCACTAAGGGAACAGAACAGCTTTTACATGCACTGGAAGAGGGGGGGATTTACCAATACCTTGGCCCTCAAATGACATCTAATTCGCTCCAATCAAACTTTACAAAAACCTTTTAACAAGTGTAACAATTTGAAAGCGGCAAATAAATCCGTGTCTCTAAAGCAGAGCTATTAACGTGAGAACTTTTATCCTATCAGATAAACACATAACACCCTTAGCACCGTGACAATAGTAAATGTACCCAAAAGTCTCAAGGTCATAAGGCCTAATGGTTTCGCAAAGTAGTTTAAATAGAAGTGTCACGTGGTCCAGTTCGACTGTAAATTCGCAAAAATATCCATTTTGCGGTTGAGGAAATATTCTTAAAAAAATTTAGTTTCTAAATGGTCAATTGAATCGATTTTATATGCATAAAGCCTACAAGTTGTCCTAAAACCTTTTGATATCCTATTAAGCTCGACTAAAAAACCCTTCAAAAATTAGCGGGATTGCGCGTGTCTGGAAAATGGCACTGAGATTATCAACCCCTGAGAGCCTTGAGTAAACTGCTATCCAATCTAGATCTATCGTTCTCTGCCTTTTTTATTACTATTTCTATCGATAATCCCAGCGCTCATGTACGAAGTATAAACTGTCAGCGAAAAACAACAATCTTCAAGTGCCCTAAAAACTACCCTATGTTTCAGAGTTTTCTCGCTCCAGTTCTTCTCGAAAGCTAACACCGAGAAGGACTGGAGAGAGAAACTTCTGGTACGAATAAACTTGATTTACCTTTGTTGAGCGGCAGAGATTTAAAAAAATATTTATAGGCCAAATTTATATACGTTTCGTTGAAGCTGGGAGACATTTCCACGAATAATTCTGGTCTGCCAATACCTGATACCAGAATTTTTAGTTTTAGAAATAATAAAAACCTCAGTAATTTCAAGGGATTTGTTTGAAGTACTATCAATATAATCCATCTATGAACAGTTCGGGAAAATATAAGTTAAATTATCACGTTTGTATGTTGTCGAATGACCGATCAATAAATATCTGTTAGGATACTTAGATGGAAGCAAGATATTATCCTTTTGTTCGTCACACACTAGGGGACACTATGTCATAACATTCTACCGCTAACAGGTAGAGTAAAAGCATTAAGGATTCTTAGTTCTCAATTTAGATTTATTTAGTTTCTTCGTACTGATGTCGCAAAATCTAAATGATGTGAATGAAGGAAGAAGATGTGTGGTGAAAAGTCCACGCGAGTTGGACTACCCGGCTCAACTGGACAAAGGCACAATTACTAAAATTTAGCAAAATGTTTAAAACAATATCGTTTTACCTGAGAATCGAAAATCACTTGATTGTTGTGGTTTTTATCCAAGCAAAACAAAATCAAGAAAATTCGAAATCAGGAGAAGTGAAAGTTCGAGGTTCAGTTTTTTGGTAAATCTATTTTCTGAAACGACTATTTGGAAGAAAAAAGATACTGACTTTATTCAATTTCACAAATTCCGTCCGCAACAGCCTAACTTTTAATAATGGTGTTCATAAGTTTTTTACTGCCAAAATATATAGATAGTTCATCCAATCACGCGTTAACAAAGTCACGTGCCGCTACAGCCTTCCAGAAGTACCAATAGAATATGTACAGAGTAATAAAAATCCTCACGCACTATCGCCAGCGATAAGGGAGGAATAAAAAGGGCCCGGCCCTTTATAGAAAAAATCAATAATATTAATACCAGGTTCATAAATAGTACAATATTTGAGGCCATCAATGTATGGTTCTCGCGTTCTTAGACATGTCCAATACATATATGTGGTTATATATGTATACTACGTCATATACCAACTGAGATTGTATATAGAGATAACTTAACGATGAACGCTTAAACAAGAACTGCTGATTGAATTCAAAAAATTTCAAAAAATATAATAGTGATTTTGTATGTGGAAATTGTTGGTAGGAATGAAAAGAACTGATTATGGGTAAGCCATCTTTTTGGCTACGGACAGGCAAATAGGGTCGCTACAATGTTAGCTTCAATTATTGATCAACTGAACATCAGTTCAACCGCCGTTTATCCTCATCATGAACTAGTAACTACTAAACTAAGTCAATGATCAAAGCATAGAAGAAGAAAAAAGGGAGCAAGCATGTACTTTTACGTGGGCGTAGGCCTCGCTTTTGAGGATCGCGCCCCCATCAAGACATCGTTTTAGCTTCTTTTTTTTTCTTTTTTCTTTTTTTTGCGTCCTGATTGAGATGATTAGCTTGAAGATGATTGCTTGCGCAAAAAAGTGCTTGGTTCATGATCTAATGTATAAGGACAGCTTTTAAGTATCGAAATAATAGATTAGCTTCCAAATAAAACCATTTAGGTAATGGTATTCTTGATGTTAAGTACATTCAACTCTATTGTTGTTCAATAAAAAAGACATTGCGCTTTAAGGAAATGGCTGTGTGTTTTCCTACAATTTCGATTTCAATTCTAATTCGTCAAAAACGGTTTTCTCCTGCAATTTCATTTTAATAGCAATTACTTTGAAACGCTAGGAAAGTTAAGACAACTAGGAAATTCTCTAGAGACGACAAGCTTCGTAGATGATCTAAAAGTCAATTTGAGAGTGAACTGCTTTATAAAATAATAAACTTCCTGCCTTAACGGCGTTTGCATTACTACGCGGACACCCCAGAGAAACAATGCGACGTGCACTTTGCAATAGACTGCCGTCAATCAAACACGTTGACGTCATTTACACGCGTTTGGATCGGCCCGGATAGGCCCGGTAAGTATGGCTCATAATACTCGTAAACAATCGACAAGTTTTGGCGCCTTTTGAATCACACACGCGTGTAAATGACGTCAACTTGTTTGATTGACGGCAGTCTATTGCAAAATGCGCGTCGAGATTTTTGTCCGGGGTGGCCGCGTAGCAATGCAAATGGCGGTAACGTTACGGTCATTTGAAAGCCGCTACTTTGGGTTGTCATTTTTTGTTTATCTTTTCAGTAACACAGGGCTTTTGTAAACAGACAAGTTATCATTCACTCTCAGTTCAGATTTGTCAATCGTTCATTGACACACTCAATTAATAGGAGACAAGTCAGAATTGACCTTACTTCTAATTGGTCAATCAACCATTCTCCCTTTCGACCAATGGGAGACAAACCAGAATAAAGCTTACTCCTGGTTGATCAATCGTCCATTCTCACTCCCAACAAATGAGAGACAAACCAGAATAATATTACTCCTGATTGAAACAGAAGGAATCAGTCTGAAAGAGGTCCGCATTAGTACTAAATAACGAGAAGAAAATCTAGCCCTTGGGAATCGAGACTATTTGTCTGATAATTGTCTACAAACGTGGACGATGTGTTTGAATCAAGTACTTAGTTTCATAAAAACCAGCTCAACAGCCTGTAGTCCTTTTAAAGTGCACCTCAAGTGTAATTTTTCCCCTATTTGGAAGAAATCCTCAATATCTCAGTAATACTTTTTTGCATTTTTTTCCCATTTTGGAGAAATTCGTAAGCTTTTACAGCGTTTTAAAGTACGCAAAAAACTAGTGTCCAGTCACTCACAACATGTCAGCACCGCGTCACAAGAAGTCCTGGTACGAGAAAAATATACGTCATCGGGGTGAGATGTCATGCCACCTATTGTTGCAAAGCATTGTACAAGTTTTGTAAGAAGTTATTTTGTTGTCATAAAATGCCTAAATATTGTGTTGTAACTCACTGTAAAAGTGAATCCAACTTGAAAGAAGGCATCAGTCTGCATACGATTCCCTTCTTTAACGATGATCGCCCAGAAGCGAAAAAAAGACGTAAACGATGGGTTGACTTCGTATGCCTTCACCGCAAACACTGGCAACCATCAGAATGGTCCGCAATATGCTCAAAGCATTTCAAGTCGCAAGACTATGAAACCATGTTTTCAAATATCGAGGGCTTGAAAAACCCTGTCCACCCAAGATTACGGCGAGATGATTTTGGCATAATAGCGTATCCAACTGTTTTTGTCAGCGACGAAGAGAAAGCGCCACCACAAAGTGCGCGAACGCGTAGGAAGGTAAGCTTAGTCAGCAATGATAACTATGTTTTCATGCTTATATTTGGATTTGGGAATTGTTCACTTAATCGAATAGATTTCGCTTATCTATGGTACTGATGGTGTGCGTAAAATATTTCGTAGATCATGAAAGAAATAAGGCAATCTCAAAAGGTCGCTGAAACTGTAGGGGACCCATTTATGCAGACAGAAGAGCATGATATCCAGTCAGTGTCACCAGTCGCGGAAATCAATGACGTGAGTTGATTTTTACTTCAGAAAACGTATATCGTATATCATTAAGTATTACGGTAATATTCTTTGAAATGTTTCTCTTATATAGGAAAGGAGAGACGACACAAACCATCCCAGCATCATGTCAACGCACCAGCAGCAAACTCCGGGAAAACACTGGAGTCTCGATCAGAGTTCCACTATTCCGACACCACATCAATCCTCGTCGAAAGAACGACAAATGCGAAACAGGATTATCACGCTACGTTCGCATTTGAAGATAAAGAAAGAACAGTTGAGGAAAGAAAAACTAAAAAGTTAGTAAAGTCGGACTTTCCTTGAAAACAAACAAACTGTATTCCATTACTCTTATAATTACGGCACAACTAGATTGCGTTTATAATTTTGTCAACTATTTATCTTTCGTAGACCAGAAATTACTAGAGCAGCTAGAAACTTTGTATTGTAAAGACTCCATTGGCCAAAAAAGTGCACCACCGCACGAGAATAATGTTGAAGATCACCTTGATGATCCTTGTAAAGAAGATTGTCTATCTTCGGACGAAGATGAAGAGATGTTATCGGACGAGAATGAGGTTGACATGGAGTATGAGACAGAAACAGAAACAGAATCGTCGATAACCGATGAAGAGGACAACCAACCATCAAGGTATATTTCCCATGTCCATATTTTTGGTGTAACATCAGGACTTACATGATAACAAATCCTGATTTCTTTCCCTTGTTCAGTTTCATTGTAGGAGAAGACAATCTAAGGACTCATCCCAAGTTCATTGTTTTCTGGTCGCAGCTGCTAATGCTCTTCCAAATTTGCCATTCTTGTGGTGCAAAAAAACCTCTTGTAGAAGCAAAAGAAATTGGTACCATGGTTGTAGTGACAACTGACTGCTCAAGTCCTAAATGTCCTAAAAGACACACCGTTTGGTCAAGTCAACCAAACATGCCATCTATGAAAATTCCTGCTGGGAATTTTCTATTGTGCATGGCAATACTGTTAAGTGGAGGATCAGTCACGAAAGTGTTCACTATGTTTAAACACATGGGCCTTAGATGTATGTCCCTGGCTTCATTCTTCCATCATCAAAGAGTGGGTTTGGAAACATATGCCATATTTTTTGATTGGTTTTATTACTAACATCATTATTTTCATCAATACCTGTTGCTTTTGATCTCATTTAATACATTGCAGTCATTTTTATTCCCTCTAGACAAAACTCTTCCCTACCATTCTGCTATATTGGAGAGCATACCAGTCGAAAATGATTGAAAAGGTGAAAAGTTTGGGAAGTGCCCTTGTGATGGCTGGAGATGGTCGCCACGACAGCATGGGGCATTCAGCTAAATTTGGAGCATACACAATGTTTTGTTGCACTCTCCCAATGATTTTACACTTCGAGTTAATCCAGGTACAGTATATAGCAATACAGCAAATAAGTAGAGTTTTTCTCTTTATTTTTATAACTATCCTGAACAATAAGTGGGAGAAAATCAAAAGTACTGTAAGTATGAAGATTTTTTGATAATCATATTCAAGTTGAATTATTCATGTATACTTTATAATGACAATACTTATAATAACAATGATAGTCATAATAATAATGACAAAAATAATCATAACTACATTATGATGATAATGATAAATACCTTTTTTAAATTGTTGTACTGTACCTTTGTTTAGAGAAACCAAGCAGGAAACAGCCCTGCCATGGAGTTCATGGGTTTCCAACAAGCAATGACTTTTTTAATGGGACTGGAATTGGAGATATCAACATTTATTTCTGACAGGCACACAACTATTACAAGCTGTATGAAGAAAAATTATTCTAATATAACACACTATTTTGACCTGTGGCACCTGAAGAAAAGTATGTATATATATTTATTATATTGGATTTTGATATTGGATTTTTTTCATATGATTTTTATATGATATAGTGCTTATTTGAATAATTACAATCAATATTTCAATCAGAAATTCGCAAAACTCTCACCAAGATTGCAAAACTGTCAGGATGTGAGGTATTGTCAGAATGGATCAAGCCTGCTGAAAACCACCTCCACTGGAGTGCGACATCGACCCACAATGGTAATGGTCTAGTGATATGGGCGAAATTCATTTCCTACCTGGACCACATTATAAACAAGCACACTAATCTTGGAAATGCATTGTTAAACAAATGCCATCATGGGCCCAATATTCCTCACCGGAAATGGTTGCAAAAGGGTTAGTAAAATTCTATGCCTTGTATTTTTCAAAAACACTGCACTGCATTTTGATATAGCCATCAAACACATTCACATCTCTATATATTTAATCTTGCTGTCTATCTTCTAAGGTTTGTTCACTGGAGTATCTTTGTTGCTTGCAGATAGCATACTCTATGAGAAAGTGGTACAAGCTCTAACTAAGCAAAGCCTCATAGATGGCATCATGCAAGCTTCTCCCTTGTCTCAGACCAGCTGCCTCGAAGGCTTCCATTCTGTGGTTAACCATTTTTCACCAAAAATGATTGCATATTCCTACAGTGGACAGTATTGCCGGTATGAAAAATACTCCATGGAAAGTTTTATAAAAATGTAAGTTGATTCACAGTGCCTAATATTGCTAATACTTGTCAAATTCTTGTTTTATTAGACATATCTTGGCTGCTGTCCATTTTAATATGAATCTTCACAGAGATGTTTCAACAACAGCCGATGGTTCAAGCAGAATAAAGGTGGTTTACCCGAAGTTTAAAAATGGAGAGGCCACAGTGAGAGAGCAGAGGATTACCCAGAATTTTGGTAAAAAGAATACATTTTTTAAATACCAATCAATGATCATTAAATTCTAGCAAAAGCAGTAGAAATTCTAGTAGCAGTATAAGTAATTACAGCTGCTAGGTTTCTTACCATAATTCTGTGTACTTGTTACACAGTAACTGTGGTGCTCTTAATTTGGTGCAATATTTTCACAAGTTTATGAAAACCAAAACAGTAGCATTCCTAGAACCACATATACAAGTATTTTGATTCCCATAATGTAATGTTTTCACAGACTATGTGGAAGAAATCTTTCAGACATTCTTGACAAACAGCCAGTACCTTAAAGATGCTATGCAAGATCTCGTCAACATGACTCCACCACCCATGAACACAATGCTGGTGAAACAACCCAGAGCTGAAGCTATCCAGAAAAGTAATGCACGCAAGGCAATGACAGTAAAGGATGTCCCACCAACTACACCAGGTACATGTATGCAAAGTAAATAAAAGTAAGGATTTTTTTGTTGTAAATTTCAAAAGTTAGTTGGACTATCTTATGCTATTTTCTTTCAGTACCTCAGATTCCTCCGCAACCAGCACCACAAGATAATGCAAGATCAAAACCATGCTGTAGAATATGCAAAAGGCCCATGAAAGGGCATCACCTTTTACTTGATTGTCCCCGAAATCAGAAATAGCAGTGCAGCAGATACAAGAAATAAAAACAAAAACCCATAGTAAATGACAACCCAAATAAATTAGCTAAAAGGAAAATCCATGACACTTATTCACAGTTATAAGTGTTATTTATAATAGATTAAAACTATCTTAAAAGAGGGGAATCATTCTATTTCCTGACAAGGAAGTAGCATGCACTGTACAAATGATTTGTTCTGGATTACAGTAAGGTTCAGACCAAAGATGAAATCCACATGTATCAAATATACTTATATAACATAGAAGAACATGAATGTTGAAAGAAGTGCAAAAATTATGTTTTCAATTCTGCACAAATACGTTTTTCAAGGAATGCATAATAAAAAGATAAGACTGCTGAATTCATATGGTACTACAAATGATAAAGATTTATTGCTTGTTGTTGTTACTCTCATACTAGAGTACAAACACTAAAAGTGTGCAACACTTTGCACTATTTAGTAGTAAATAGTGCTAATCAAACAATAGAAAACAATAGGATTAGCATTATTTAGCATTATTTAGTGGTATTTATGTTGCACACTTGCAGTGTTTGTACTCTAGTATATTAAATAGTTTTAATTATGATAGCGAGTCATTAGCTCTCATCGAGGTCAAAACCAGTAAATTCTTGGTCAGACATAAACTTTTGCCTAATTGTAGTATAGGCACACGCTGGTAGCGGGATCCTCTTCTTACCTAAGTAGCCATATACCATTCGGGAGAATTCTCTGTAAGCAACACTTCGTAGAAAACTAGGATCAAAGAATGACTCATAATCAGTGCTCTGGAGATCGAAGTAGAAACGTTGCTACTCGAAAAAGCACATGTATATTTATGCCAAACCCTTACTCATTTTCCGAACCAGTCTGTCGATATCGTGTTTTGCTTTTCGTGTTGTAACGATCGGCCGCCAATCGCAGACTCCACTTCTCCAAACAAACCGGCTGGAATCCTGGGTGGTCGGTGATACATCGAAGCTCTTTCTCTCCAACATCATCCTGAACAAGATCGCTTTGTAGTGCTTCGCCACAGCCATCCAGCTCATCACAACAGTAACATTCACTAATATTTTGAAGAAGGGCTACGCTGCAGTTACCGCATTTACACCTGAAAAATATTAGTGACCTTCGATTTAGAAGATATACGAATTGTAAGACTGCAATGTGTACGAAAGCTTACCATGAACTAACAAGCACAGTTCCTGCCAACCGAGACTTCAGTTCTGATTCTTGTTCTTCGATTTGCTTCACTTCTTTATCGTATTGAGATATCCATTCTGCATCGGCTAGAGGTTCATCAGAATAAGGTATCTCATCGTTTTCAGAGTCGTAATTCTCAGTTAGACATGTTAGTTCCGATGGTAGTTCGCCGGCCGTGTTGTCTTCGAGCTCGAAGTCAGTAATATCGGACGAGGAATCATATTTTGAGCTACATGATGCGCTTGTAGTTGCCATAAATATGTTTTTCTGAGAAAACTAGTTTTTTTAAACGAAACAGTTGATGCACTGGCGAAGAATTTGGACACAACAACATAAAGTTTACACACAAGAAATGAAGATAGCTTTGGTTCCTTCCACCCCGATGACGTATTCGCACCAGTCCCCCAAATGAGCGGAGCTGTTATGAAAACCGGGAATTTCAAATCTTTTAAAAAAATCAACAATTCGTTCAATTTCCTTTTTTTAATTATTTTTCGTTATTATATGTGTATATCTCCACTTCCAAATAGGGGAAAAATTACACTTGAGGTGCACTTTAAATCTAAAGCTCTGAAGGCTTGAAACGGTTAGCGTTAAGAACAATAAAAATAATTGAGCTATACTGTACTTCATAGCCCCGCACAATCATCGAAAACTAGTTATAATCTGTTCTTTATCATATAAAAGGTTATCATTTTGGAAATTAAAAATTAAAAATAAGAATGTGTTCTTTGACCAGGAGATTAAAGCACTAAACGACCCAAATCGCGCGCACACCCACCACACTACACACAAACATTCTAGACATGACTTACGTTTACTGACAACTACCTAGACGTAAACATCAAAATTCGTCGCATAATCATGGATGCCACTGCTTCACCTATGACAAGAAACAAAAGTAGTATAAATAGGCCGAATGATAACAATAATTTCCCTCTCCCCCGTAAACAGCCCAAGAATACATCGCCTATACATCTATATTATCTCCTTCGATTCTCCGAGCTCTTATTCCACAGACACAAGAACCCTTAGTTTGTCAATACATGAAGTAACAATGGACTACTTTGACGATACGGCGGCCATCTTGGATCGCAAAGCATTATGGGGAATGAATCTAGGATGCAAATAAAGCTGTTACAATAATGACGTCGCTGAATAAAGATGGAATATCAATCACCTTTACCCATAAGAGAAAGACAAACACACTAAACATTTTGTTTTACGGCGTCGAAGTAGTAGATTATTAATCTAAACTCACCAAGAAACTTTTTGGAATAGTCTTAAAACTACATGTTTAAGTGGATTAGACAACTCTCTGGTGTTATTCGAAAACTCTCAAATTTCTCAAAATGAATTGTTAAGTCGGGGTATTGCCCTTTCGACGCGATCTGCTAATGACAACGTCACCAACGGTCAACAGCGACCTCAATTTGAAATATATGTAAAAAACCTATGCGTGGTGCCTTAAAAATCCTCACTTAAAATTGATAATTTTCACAAAAGATTCGTCATTAGTCTCTTTTGTTATAAAATCCAACATGGCCTCCTCCTTTGTCTTTTTTTATTTCATTCTCTTCGGAATGATTGAAAACCAGCAATTATGGCTATATAAGGAAATACCTTGGTGCGGGATCCAACTGCCATCTTTGTTGATAAGCTGCTGGGTATGCTGCCATGCGTTGCTCGTCTAATGCTTGTTCTTGCATCTGTTGATGTACTCCTGCAGCGGCCTGAGGTGATAAGGGAGGCCCAGGGTCACTAACGTCACTGCTTATCATTGTAGGGTCCTACATTAAAGTAAGATGAGTGGTTATGTGCTTAGGCGAGTGCACACAAGCTAAGAGTTTACAAGCTGAGACCCGGTATCAGTATTATAGCGCTTTTTATCCTAACCTGACCCTAGAACATCACCAGAAGCTTATAGCTATTAGTTATGGAGACTGTCTGAATTAACTGTTTTAACCTTTAATCTCCTTGCAAATAAAGTTATTTTATACTGAATAGCAAAGTTTTTAAAATCAGCGGCAATTTAGCAGCATTACTTGTATATTTGTTCTCAAATGTCAAAAAAAAAGTTTAAACGAACAACAAAAGGGGAGAAAGGAACAAACATACGAATAAACAGAATCATGCCTAACAGGAGAGCAGTTAGGACTCGTTCGCACGGTTTAGCATTAACATTATTAATACTTAGCATATTTATTTGAGCAGGTTTGTTTACAGCTGCTTTAGTGCTTTAATCCCATTATAACGTACAACAAAAGCTTATATATGTCGTGCAGCTTCATCATGCAGAATAGAGTGCCTTATTTTCCGTTACATCAAACTCTCTCTGGATTTAGTACTACCAATAGATGATGGAAGAATTTTTCAGTATATTGCAGTGATAGTGCTCCTTAGCCCCAAGCACTTTGCTGTGTGGTGGGTGCAAGACGATATTTAGGAAGCCTTGGTTGACACAAAAGAAATGTACCCTGGGGTTTAAAGGCATTTCTTGGTCCTATTTTGTGTAAAATGCAAGACTCCTGCATAATGCAATTTCTGCAGTAGAAAGTCTGTAGCATACAAAACAAGACGAAATAACAATACCTCCATGCCAACATAATGCTGATGGGGATGTCCCTGACCAGCTGAATGTTGAACGACTTGCCAAGAGCTTTGAGGGAATGAACCATGGACAGGACTTGTAACATACTGGGAGCCTGAGATGTGCATTTGATTCATCTGATTGGCAAGCGCTGACTGATGAACTGCACTTACGTTGTGGTCTAGAGTACCTGGACTGACTGCAAGTTGACTCTGTTAAACATACAAAATAAATATATATTAACTTAGTAGAATACATACCATATATCTATTAAAAAAACTTAATAACAAATTGCACAAATTAGCAAGTTCAGTAGTCCTCACTAGACCTTAAGGCGCGATTACACGAAGCAATTAACTCTGCAATTTGTCTCGCACGTTTCAACACAAGTTTCGTGGAGCATTGCAGCGTGTAACCTACAGCGCAATTCGAAAAATGTTGCAGTAATCGTAGCAAAAAGTAGAATTTGTTGACGATTGCGTCTCCGAGACACTCATGCAACTTGTGTCGTAATGCTGTTGCGAAGACAAGCTGCAGAGAAAATTGCTCCGTTTAATCTTGCCTTTAGACTTACATGAGGCATTTGAGTCTGCATCTGAAGATAGTGCTGTGGCGTCACCCATCCTCCTCCTGTTTGTAACTAAAACGAAATGCAGGAAATATAAAAACAGTGTTAATAGAGACCTTTAGAATCGGGTTTACCGCTAAAAGCTATGGATCAGGCCCAGAAATACGTCCGCAAACACGAAGAAAAACTCAGCATCAACGACATTCATTGTGGCGGTTCTTCCAGAAACGACTTCGTTATGACATCTTGCTAAATGCCGAAGGTTTCAGTGATGGAAAACGCCCGACGTCGAACTGCAGTTTGAGGTTTGAGGTACCTAGCAAGAACGTCGTGCTAAAGGCCTCTAATATTATGCATTAGGTATAGAGTCAAGTGACAACAAGGCAGGACCAATGTAATACTTTTGCAAGTTAAGAGATTTTACATCTCAAAGGAACATATATCTGCTGTTCGACCCAACAACACGAGTGCTGTTATAAACCCACAGCGTTTAATGCGTATTAATGACATACTTGCAACACCACTATTTGATTAACATAACATCTGTTCTAAACTAACCTGGTAGGCAGCCACAGGTACACCTTGTACATATGCAGTCTAAAGATCAAATCAAAACAATAAGTTCAAGTCCTGGAAATACATATACCGTCGTTATCACCTAAGCGTCAACACCCGACACTAAAACATGTTCTCATAGGTTGCCGAAACATTAGAAGTCAGTCAAGTGGAACGCGCATGTTTTGGAGCGCTTGGATCAACGGCACTCGGAATTCGCGCTGTAAAGAATGTTCTCTGTCAACCTATTTGGACGTTGTCTCTCTTAGGAAAGAAACCAAATAGCTGAGCGTGCAGGGAATGCATCAATTAGAGATACTGGACGAAAGTTAAGGATAGATCCCTCAACAGTTTCAAGAATTGTTAATTAAACGATATCAACAGCAAGAAACCGTTGAGCATGCTTCAAAAGATCACATCAGAACTTTGAAAAAATTAACATTCGACGATTCAATTTTACTAGAAACGATAGCGTTAAACAAGGGATCAACTTCTCTGAAAGAATTACAGGCAGATTTGAATACGTTTGGAAACTTTGGAGTGTTGTCTCTTTCCACTATATCAAAACAAGTTCTTAATGAACTTCCAAGTGGTAAATACCGAGTTGAAACATGCGCGTTCCAGTTAACTGACTTCTAATGTTTCGGCAACCAATGAGAACATGTTTTAGTGTCGGGTGTTGACGCCTAGGCGATAACGTCGGTAAAGATATTAAGCAAAAGATTTTATTAACGCTGATGAGAAAGAATAAACGCTTCCTTTTTAATTAACGACCCAACAAAAGAATCTACATCCTACAGAGGCTTTACACCATCACGTGATAGCAACCATGACAGGAGGCATGAACAATTGAATCTTGTCTAATCTGATTTGCATCAGAAAAAATTCATTTTCCCAGGGGAAAACGACTCGCTTGTTGTGCCTTCTGTCATAACTGCCATCACGTGATGGTGCAAAGCCTCTATTATTAGTAGTAAGTCTTATTAATACCTGGCTTGGAATGGCTGCCCCATGTGATGTTATTACTCTAGTATTACTACTAATGGATACAAAAGAAGAAACAGTTAGACAATACAAACTAAAAAGATGCAGATAATTACAAGATAAGTTAGACTAAATGAATAAATGAGGAGAGATGATAGCTACAATGATAATGCTTTTGATAAGTATGATAGTGATGGTTATTGTCTATAAGCACAAGAACACCAGCTAAGTAATGTCAGGTTTTTCTTGGCGTTAAATATGGTTACTTTTTCTGGACTCAGGCAGCTTTCAATAGAATAAATAGATAATAAGACAACAGGCACAGTCATCTTGTACCAATATATCAATAAATTATTCTATCAATGTCAAGGGGGTATAATTATTTCAATTTTGTGAGCTGGTAGAGTGAATACCATATATCAGTGAAAAAGTTAACTAACACTGATTTTGTGCAAAGTATTGTAGGTCTATGGTCTGCTGAGGTCTACTGAACTTACTAATTTGTGCAATTTCTTACAAAGTTTTTTCACAGATATATGGTGTGCACTCCAATGAGAATTAATGGAGAGGTATTTTTTTATTTTCACAAACTATGCATTGAAGATTTGTAGTTGATGATAAATGACATACCCATTCTGCAGTACGACAGGATCATAGCCAGTAACCTGGAGACCACTCTGGAAGAACAACAATAAAATGGGATTACAACAAATAATTATCATGTCACAATCTATATTACCTATATGATGTCACTATAAAATCGTTACTGTTTATATGGGGGTGTCTGACTAAAATCATGTATCTATATTGTTACATTAACAAGATACTTGCCTCTTGCTGACTTCTTGGCCATGTCTGATCTGCAAGTGAGAAAATGTCAATAACCATTAATACGAATGTTAAGGAAGATGATGATGATGATGATAAAAAAATAATAACAATAGCACAAGCCACTACCTGGCTGTCTTTTCTTGGGACCTCCATCTGCAAACTTGACAACAAGCTCTTGCAAAGATCCTAACCATAAAACAATATTGTTAGCTAGTGTTAGAGCACCTTCTTGTTTCTGCCATCTTGACAACATTAATGAATCTGGGTTTTCAATTTTCATCAATCAAAGAAAAAAAACTACCTAGACCTAAGTAATTTTAACGCGCAAAAGCCAAAATGCAAGAAAATATGCCGCTTCTAAAATTGTCTGGGTTAATTAAGGTTACTGGAGACCTTCAGGGGTATGTTTCTCTTAAGCTCTCTCTATGCAACACGTTAAACAAAAACCCCTAATACTACGTGTATATGTAGTGTTTAAAAAACGAGGAGTATTTTATCAGGTATAAAAGCAAGAGGTGTAGCCGAGTGCTTTTATACCTGATAAAACACGATCTACGAGTTTTATGAACTGCTTAAGACACTCATGAATAATTTATAAGATTT
Organism: Actinia equina; assembly: GCA_011057435.1. Classification (NCBI taxonomy): domain Eukaryota; kingdom Metazoa; phylum Cnidaria; class Anthozoa; order Actiniaria; family Actiniidae; genus Actinia; species Actinia equina. Next base: position 31,315 of record WHPX01000339.1, on the reverse strand, counting down.
TGGTTCAACTGGAGCCACCATACACGTCACGAACATGGATTTTTATACTTCGATAGAGATTTGACATCACGGGCATGCGCAACCAGATTCAATAGAAGCAACATGTTGGATATTGCGTGCCGAGGTAAAGACAGGCATGTTAGTCAAAGATTTTTAGGGTTGACTATGACCTTGATGAGGCTCTAAGTCTTCATCTAAACTTGGATGCATACTTCATCCCTGATGAAGTCATCCTCATAGTATTCGAGTGGTCTTTATATAAAAATCACTTGAATACTAATAAAAAGGACTTTATCGGATATAAAGGTCCATGCATGTGACATGTATGGTGGCTCCAATTGGACCATAAGCTTAGGATTCAAATATTAATGAGTGTTTTAAAGATCATATGATAAAGATTACGCAAATAATACTATTTCAATGTAATTTTCTAATTCGAAACAATGCTGAGTCTTAAACAAATCAGGCAGGTCCCATATAGGTGAATTAATGGAAATAGCATTGGCACATATAGCCAAAAGAACCTCACTATGTGAATAAGTAAAAGATAGTCTAAAAAGGGTGTGAGCGACATATTGAGTATTCCATCTTTTATGCGGTAAAACATTAACCTGCATTGAAATTTTTCGACGCTCCAACTTTAAAATTTAATAACTTTTAAGGAAGCAAAATATCAAAAATCGCTCACACCCTTTTGTATCTTTTGCTTATCCAAATAGGGAAATTCTTTTTGCTATACAAGCTAAATCCATGTCCATTAATTCACCTCTACTGAACGTGCCTGATTTGTGTTTAAGGCTCAGGCGTTGTTTCAAATTAAAAAATCACTTTCAAATAATATTATTTTCTGAATCTCTATTATATGACCTTTAAAACGATATATATTTTCATGGGGTTTTGAGTTGCGAAGAGAGAGTCCAGTAACCTTAATAAAACATGAAGTGTTAAATGCATTGTTTCAATAAGTTGCATTAAAATAACACATATTTAACAATTAAAACAGCTTTTATGTGCTCCATTCAGTAATAAAACATGGAGGAAGTGACAAAGCATGAAGTAATAAGGAAGTAATAAAGTACGAGAGGATTTTAAGGAGAAACACGACTCAGCCATAGTCAAGTGCTTCTCACACTTTGAGTGCTTTCAGCAATTTCCAAGTGCTTTGTTTTTGAACAAGGCATGGAAAATACCTTATTTTAAATGTTGTATTTGAAATGAAAAAATCTGTCGTAGTTGAATGTTTTTCTTAGATAATTATTTTCAAGTTTGCTGCATGCAGTGCATTGCCAGAAATTTCGGACATTTGAGCCTGCAATGAGTAAGCAGCAGATTTGCCCTAAAACATACGATTTGCCGACAAAATGGCGTCTGGAACTGGTAAGTGTAGTCGTATAGGAAAATCTAAAGGGTTTTATCTCTAGTTTAATGATTTTTCCACTGCGGATTTTGTTTGTCTAATTCAATTTTGAAACTTGCGCGAAATCTGAAACCGCTGAACAGTGAGTTGTGGTCTCACAGAGAAGGGGTCTTCTAGGGCCCTTTTTACTATGCAACAAATTACTGTTTTAAGACATTTACCGCTAAAGTATTTAGCTGAATGTAATATTGGAGGAACAAGCTTTCTAACGATGGGATTTTCAAGCGATTTGAAGCATTCTTTCAAAAGTTACAGTATTTTGAACTCAGCCGAATTCAGAAGATTTTAGCCTGTAGTTATGAAGGATTTCAGTGGATGGATTTATTGGCGTTTTTCAAAAGCAAAAGGTATACATCAAAGTACTTTCGACACGGAATAGGAAGGAATGGAGAGTGTTATGATCATTTCAGGAAAGAGTTCCAGGGTATACATTCGTAACTTTTTGCTTTGTTTCTGCTGAAAAATTGCCGCCCATAGTCTCTTGTAATTCAGAGCGACTGAGAGCACAATATTGTTTTCAAAAAAGTATACATGAAATTTAACCTCTGATTGAAATGATCAACATTCTCAAGATGCTGAAGCTTCACTTCATCAATTCCCGCCTATACATTTTTGAAAATGTCCCTTTTTATCAATAAAATTAACAAAAACATTTCGATTCACATACATTCTTTTGTAAAAGTTTACGATCGGTAACACATAAATATTGAGTTGTGCCAGGCGTTCCGCGCGGAAGATGTCCGAAATTTCTGGCGATGGCACATAGGTGGCTTTAGCAACTGTGCTCTGTTTAATAATAAAGCACTGTTCTTGACCAGTCAGAGAGTGCATACTATATAAGCTACATTATAAACGTTTTTATAAGAAGCACAGAAGAATAAACAATTTGACAGTGTCATACTGTCATACCCAAAACTGGGTCAAGCATTATGACATCAAATCATTTACAAAAACAAATCAGTTATTTTTTTCATCCAATTTATAATGGAGCAACCACCTCAAGATTAGGTGTTCAAGTAAATACTTATCAGTTAATAAAGTCTTGCAGTAATTTTGAAAGTCATTTCTACACACCTGGTAAACTCTTTTTGTTGAAATCTCTAATGACTAATTCACATTTTTCTGAGCTCTCCATTCTGTAAAGAGAGATTTAGTACAGAGATTTAGTGTACAGATCTATATATATGAAAGGAATGCAATTAAAGCTATGTGTTTATTTATTCTTATTGGGTTATGACCTTTCTTTTTTAGGACAATAGCTATGTTTATTTAGACTATGAATGAAGAAAAAACAAAGCTTATTACCTTGCAAATCCAACACCTTTACTGTTAGTGTCTTTATCCCGTAGTATTCTTGTAGAAATAACTTTGCCATACTTGCTAAACATATTTTCCAGCATCTAAATGAATAATTAAAAAAATGAATGAATGATAAAGTAAGTTTTAACTAACACATACAGTAAGGATGACTTTATTGTACACTACAGTGCATAGTGGGTAAAAAAACATGTAAATATAAAAAAATGAATGGATGAATAGTTGAATTTGATGGATGGGTGGAAGGAATGGATGGATGGATGGATGGATGGATGGATGGATGGAAGGAAATGGATGGGTGGAAGGAATGGATGGATGGAAGGAAATGGATTGATGGAAGGAGTGGATGGATGGAATGAGTTGCTGGAATGGATTGATAGAAGGAATGGATAAATGAAATAAATGGATGGATGAAATAAATGGATGGAAGGGATGGAACAAGAAGATGGATGGGATGGATTGCTGGGATGAATGGATGGAAAGTATATGTGGGTGAAGGGAAGGCGAGATTTCAATGTTTCATTATAATTATTCTTAGTGGTTTGTTAAAGTGAGTTTATAGTAGACTTACAGCTTCATCATAATGAGGTGGAAGATTCTGAATATAAAGATTGGTAGGATCTTGTTCTTGTTGCTGAAATAAAAGCATTTTGTCAGTGGCAAGGCTAGCTTTATCACTAGAATATTAATATTAAACATTTGATACAGATGTTTTAAAGATGTTTGCAATCTTTAAAAAGGCTAAAGCTAGTTTTAACTTCTTTATTTTTAATCAACGAATACAGTCAAGGCCCATCCCCTCTATAGACTTTTGCTAAATACAGACACCCTACTGTGGACACAGTGGATTGCATTTACTCTTCACTCCACCCTCTTAACATGGACACTGATGCACTCAAACATGCAGTCGAGGTTGCAAGGTTCAAATATCTGAATAATCTTTTGAAACTATCTGGTGGAGCCTTGCCATGTTACACATTGAAACTTTTAGCTGAAATTTGCTTGCAATGGCATTGCAAGAAGTTTTACAGGGGGGGGGGTGTACAATTTCACCTTGAAAGTTGTTTGAGATACAAGCTTAGGTTGCCAAGTGGAAAGCAGCTCTACTTTTTGTGAACTTTCTTGCAGGAAAAGCTAAGCCTAAAGTGCTCCATGTAACACCCCCATGTAACACCCCCATGAAACGTGTCTTGAAATGACAGTGTACACCAGATTCAGCTTAAAGTTTGTGTAACAGGGCCTTAATAAGAGTATTCATAGAGTCAAATGTTTTGAGCATATCGATCTATACCATTGGACTTTATCAGTCTCTAAGTATATTGCATTGATTTTATTTTGGCCCCTATAATGATATCAGTTTTTTTACATTAATATAACTTGAATTGGATGGGCTACTCTATCAATATAAGCATCTCTATCCATTTATTAGCAATATTGATCTAACATTAAATGCCCTAAGGCATACCTGTTTCAATAGATTGAAAAAGGTAACAGTAAATATAATTTAGACCATGTGTTTGCATATGTGTTCATTTTGAAAAGAAACAATAAAAGGCAGATGTCATTTACTAAACCAGCTGTAGTCTCCCAGCATGACACAGTAATATGTATCAGTTGGACCAAAACAAATCAGCTTTGAATAAGTTTACTAACAAATAACAGCATCCTTGTGTTTATATGTCAAATGAAAAAAACAAAAATTGTATTCTTCTTGGCCACATACCGTGAAGCAATATAACTTTTTACTCTTCCTTAAAAATAACTTAACAGCAGGTTCATACGAGTGTAACAAGTAGTCTTTAACAATGAACTCGATCAACACTGTCAGATTGACCTTGAATGTACTTACTAAGTTCTTTTATCTCTTCCTCAGTCAAGAGCTCCAACTTTTTCAAAGTCTTTAAATTCCATTGATAATATTTTATACATTTCTACTAGCAAAATATTCTTAAAGCAATGAAGAATTCTAAAAGCAATGAAGAATGAACTATTGAACTATTGAGTGAACTAATAAAACCCTTTTTAATTGCTGGTACCTGCAAAAAGGCAAAATTGGCAGAGTTCCAAGCACATAATTAAAAAGCTTTAGAAAGCCTCATATTATAAAATTTGATTTATTCCTCATTGATGAACAAAAGCAGTATAAGTTATCAAATCATAATAATCACAATACACATTATTCTTTCAAATTATGTTTTTCTTAGCATATTTCAATTATTGTGTAGATTAGTTTAATTTACAGAAATTCCAATTTTCTTCTATAAAAACTGTAATTTTGTTCTTTCTTATCCCCCACACCCCTCAGAAATTCAAATTTCTTCTGTGGAGAGTGGGGGTATGGATAATTTCTGAAACTACACAATAGATACAATACTACAATTGATTCTTACCACTGAATTTTAACAAAATTTGCTAGATTATGAAATATTAATGAAAGTTTCAAACGTTTTGAAAAAACTTTCTCATTTGAAAAAGACTACGAGTAGCCTCTGGGTAATTATTTACTCAGTACATGATTTTAATGTGAAAACAAACTAATATTCAGAGGATGACTAATTCAATAATTTGATTATGTACTTTAAAAACTGTTCATGGCAATTAAGGATCACCAGTTATTTGATGTTAGCAAATCTTGTTACCTCTAGTGGAGATATTTGACTTCAAATCAAGTTTAACATCATTACATGAATCATTAATTGGAAATATCTTGGTGTTTCTATTGACTTACTGGTTGGTCACAATGTAGTCATGGTGTGAATTCAAATACTAAAATAATATCACTTAATAGGAACAAATTAACTAAAACAAATTAACAAAAACTAAAATAATTTTCTTTTTCAATATTCAAAATATGAAGAGCCAAGATGAATGAAAATATTTGACAGCTTTTGTTCACAACAATTCATAACTACTGATTTAATACAGTTGTATTATTTTTTTGTATTCTATATCAATTGTTGTGAATCAGCTTTTAGATATTTTAAACCCTTTTCAGTATTCACCCAACTTGCATATTTTAAAGTTATGATTACCTTGTCTTATTAAAATAAAAAAGATGGGTTAGACCCCACAAACCACGAAAACCTCACATGCACAATACATTTTTTTCAAGCCTTCTGTTGTGACAGACATTACCCATAGAAGGACAAGTTTGTATACTATAATATAAAACGAAAATTGAAGCAAGCAAACATGTTTCAGCTAAGTTAAGTTTGTGATACATAAATGACATAAGGTACTGTTCAAGGAGCTATGGAGCTTAAAAGAAAAATCTTTTGGGAGTCCTTCTCTTAACTTTACCGCCCCCTCCCCCCGACCCATAAATCATGAATGGTCCCTAAAGAATAAAGGTGTAATGAATTGAGTGAATTTGAAGTAAAAAATAAACTGTTATCATGGTCAGGGTGTTATATATTTTGCTTTTCACTCAGTTGCTTTGAATTAAATCATAGATAAAAATAATTAAAAAACACTAATTTATTGCCATCAGTGATTGCAAAAGGAGATATTGAGGTTAGCCCTATCCTGAATATCTCCTAGGATCAAATTAGAATTTAGTTGTTGGTTTTTGTGGAGGAAGGGAACACCGAGCTTGTCAGGACTCAAACTTGGTGAGACCATGCTTCCACAGTTGAGCCCACAATGAGAATTTTTTTGATCTTAATAATATTACAAGTGAGGCTATAGGGCTGATATAATTGTTGTCTCATTTGCATCTCATTTGCATGCGAACATAATAACTGCTATAACAAAAACCTTAAAATCCATTATTTAATAAAATATGGCAATAAATTGTGAATCAAAATAGAATGTGGTAGAATGCCAATGAATGTAAAATAATGTTTCAAATACGAGTTGCTGTATTCTATTAGGGTTTCAAAGTCCGAGTGGAATTGTTCGAGGCGTCAATGAGCTCATGAATAATTAATAAGTATAAGATATATCGCTCCTGCAACCAACACGATAATAAAGAGAAATTCAAAAATATAGTGGTTATATCTATAATAGTAACATAGTTAAATGAATCGGACAATTGGTCGTACTGTAAGAGTGGGGTGATATGGTCTTGGAAGAAGGAGATTATAACGATAGCCACAGTAGCCTCAAGGAAATTAAAAGTTAAAAAGCATTATATAGCTAGTGTGCATAAGTATGCAAAGTACCTTTGCCATCTGTGCTTGGATTCCTCTATTAACTAAGGCAGCAACTGCTTTCTGTGCAGCTGCTGGACTCTCAAAATCAACAAAGCCATAACCTTAAAAGAAAATGAAAAGAATACATTTTTGTAAAGAACAAAACCATACTTTTGCTTTTTGGTATAAGCACTGGTTAGGATATAATATTATCAGTGGTGATTCATGTGGTGTTTATTTAAAAGCTAATAGAGTGATTTACATAAACTTGTGAAATAAAATGTAGCTATTAACTTCTATCAATACAAAATAATGTGAAATAGCGGTTATTAGCCAATAGCGACCTTAAGATTTGCAAAATCCAAGAGGGCTAGCGTTATAGGGAAGTCAAACTCCTCTTTTGGGTTTCATGCCTTCAAATTCTGTCGTCTTTGTGCATGAGTTGACTTTACTGACAATGTTTTGAATAAAATATTCAATGAACAGAACCCCAAAAAGAATATTAGCACTTCCGGTTGACGTCACCATCATAGATTTTACAAATCTTAATGTGCCTAATTAAAGTATTCTGTGAACGTTTATTGACTGCACTTTATTACTTCATTGTTGGAAGTCTAATGAGTAATAACTCATATTAGTTTGTATTAATGATTATTACGCTAACATTTATTTCATGGGTTTATGAAAATCACTCTAACTTTGAAGACAATAAACAATAACAAATGTCTGATAATCAACAATATTTTTTCTAGACTTATATGGTATATACTTTGAGTTGCTGTTATCAGAACCTTTATTTTGAAAAAACCTGGCAGCTGAAAACTAGAAAGAGATGCAGAAACAAGAGAATTAACAATAATACTGATATATCCCATTGGTTTATTCTTACCTTTACATAAATTAGTATCTTTGTCTAGAATAGCTTTAGTTGAAATAATTGTTCCATACCTATTTACAGAAAAAAATTGAAAATTGGTTAAAATATAAGTATGAAAATTTGCTCTAAAATTAGTAGTGCTCTATGTTTCTAAATCTGGGAATGAAATCAATGCTGGTACACAATTAGACTAGTAACATGTCTACTTTCGTGGGGAAAAAGTTTTTGTAGCTTCGCCCAGGAAGCCATGCACCATTAATTGCAGCTAACAAGAATGTTCAGATAAGGAGGAGGCTATTCAAAAGTGGGCTTATTGAAAAGAACAAGGCCTAAATTGTCTCATAAAAAATGATATTCCCTATCAGTCTATTGTAAACCACTGGTAAACAGTACAGTTTATAATACTCAAATCTGAAGTACTTTGGCAATTCAGGTCTGCATCATTTGTAAACTGGGTAATTAACTAATGGTGAGGACAGTGCATGAGGAAGTCAAACTAGTACTCAATTTTGAAGTTCTCTTGCAATTCAGGTCCGTAAGGCTTGTATACTAGGAAATTTAAAATTTCAAGAGGCCATGCAATAGAGAAGTCCTGACCTCCCCTGGTGTGAACTTTACATTGTAAAACCAACCTGATTGAATTCCCTAAATACAAATGATTCAGAACATATTAACCAAGTTGCAATTACAAAAATGGCCACGGTAGTCCCTTGAATAGTTTTTTTTTTTTTGCACTATCATGAAAGATAGCCATGCCTTTATATCAAAGCAAGAAAAACGGTGAGCTTGCAATGATAGAGATCTTGGAATATGGAATATGATATATTCACATATCTCTATCATTGGAAGCTCACTTTTCATCTCGCCTCAACGCAAAGGCAAAGCTACCTTTCCAGATGGCACAGTGAACTGTAAAGGGGACTATCCCTCATAATTAGCACATACTGGATATCTTCACAACTAGTTGCCTAGTGTGTGAATGTTAAGCTGCTTATATAATTAGGTAAAGTGCAGTTTATGACACTAAGCTCAAAGGTACAATTCATAAAATGAATGCAAATACATGCACATGGCACTTGCAGCCCTTACTTGTGGCATAGTCTAACTAAGTCTTCATCTGTAGTGTTGGCCTTAAGCCCTCGTATATACAAATTAGTCTTGCTGAGTTTTTCCTCTCCATCTTGTAAGCTGTCACCTCTATCACTAGAACTTCTACTACTTAAACCAGGAGAATTTGAAGGCTGTACAGAGTAAGCCTAAAATAAAATAAAAAATAACAATTCAAATAACTTTTTTTATTGAGCATATAATATGTAAGTATTATTAGTGCTTCATGATTAAAAGCATAGATGAGGGACAACTAAAAAAGAAAAATGTAAATGCTGTGTTTGCGTAAGTAAGCCATTTGAGTCTCTGTTTCTTGTATGCTCTGACATCCATTACACCTCATTAGTGATTCTGAGGAAATAGGGTATTTGAAGGGGAAAATAAAGGGATACAGATAGTTGAAGGCAACAGAGGGCAACAGAGGATAAATGGATATGGAAAAGACTTAAATGGGTATTAAGGAACCAAGGATAGAGATACAGATCATTCATCACCTGAATGTTGCCTAAATGTATTGCTACTTTTTCAAAATGCAAAATTGGGATTGCTGAATATCAAAAGAAGAGTTTCATACTCACGTTAGTCTGATGATATCCAGGATACATAGGGGCGGGTGCATGAAATTGTGGTGCCCTAAATCCAAAATGCCAAGCTGGGGGGTAAGCAGTAGGCCAGACAGTGCCAGGGTTTTGGGACTTTATACGACTACTATACACTGGTGACTTAGTCTGTTGAAATAAATATTAGGGTAAGGCTGAGGCTAAGGTTTCAAGGATAAGGCATCAAAGTAGTTAATTGAGGTCATTATCATCATTTTAAAAATCTTAACAGTAATGAAGGACTGCCAAAAAGAAAGAAAAACAAGATACTCAATCTCATTAAAGATTCATATATTAGGAGAATAACTGTAAAGTAAATAATCTGGCTTTTTTATATTGGGAAGAAGATGGGAGAGTAGAAAAATCAGATGGGGTAGTGGGGGCTTCTGATAATAGTTGGATCCTTACACTACATGTGCAAAAAAATTCATTAAGAAAAGAAGTGTGGATAATGAAATCTAAATAACTTGTGAAATTTTATAACTTGTTTCAGCATTTTCTGATTATCATTTACAGTGTGAATCCCAAATACAAGACCACTTTGAAAGTAATTGTATACGTATAATTTATGCTCTGTTTGTAAGACAAACAGATTTGTACCTCACTGGTAAAATCACAAGAAAATATGTATGACAAATACTCATTAAGTATGCTAATACGTTAAAAGTTGGTAACATATTTGGAATTTAAACTTATTTACACATATTAAAATTACTAACTTTCAATGAATGAAATTTATTAAAATAACAAAACAAAGCATAACAAAATAGAAGAATTAACTAAAATGGACAAATTCAAAAGCTTGGGAAATTTGTTAGAGAATTTATATTGGTAAATATCAAATATCATGAGTTCTCAACTAATAAGTATTGAGATGGTAGAAATTCAAAAGCTTGGAAAATCATTAAAGAATTTACATTCAAAAATATTAAATATCAGTTCTCAACTAATTAATATTTGAGATGGGCACCTTTAAAACTAGTCTTCATACTAAAAGAAACATTAAGAAAAGCAAACAACACTTTAACTGAATAGTGATTTTATAATTACTATTGTTTTTAGGAAAAAATTAGTAACTAAAAATGTTTTTGGGAGCATAAAATAAACACATCTATTTATAAGTTTGTTGTCCATTTACAAAACCATAATAAAGTTATTTTTATATTATTTTTGTGGGGATAGTTATAGCCTCAGGATTTTATGTACTCTAAGAAGATTGGTATTAAATTCATATAAAGAATTCTTTATACAACATACTAAATTATCAAATAATTCTAAATAATTCAATAAATGTATGGAAACGAATAAATGAAGAAACCCTATATTTTTAGTCAATATATCCCCTAGATCTAGCTGTGTATTTACAAATCGTCTAGTACCAAATGGCCTTGAGAGTTATACAGGGATTCTGGGTCAAGAGATAACCATAGAGTAATTTCAACAGATTCTAAATATTACGTTTCCGTTAAGAGTCAGGTTACAAAACAACAAGATGAAGCAAGGGGTATATGAGCTCATCTTTGCAGTATAACAAAGTCACAGATGAGAAGATCAACAAACTTACTCCTTAGGTCAGGTGGTATTTTCCAAATTTACGTGTGACCCATTTCTAGCTATGAATATTTTTTCAAAGCAAGAGAATAAACATAATGCTTATAATATGCCACTTGGACAGTTGCCCTGATTCTTGATATTTGAAATGTCTGAATGCTATCAAGTAACAAAACACATGTTTTTGTGGCTGATAAGTCTATGTTCTATGCTGTTTTCGGGGAAGAAAATGTGGTTTTATAATGATTTCTATGATTACTACGTTGGTTTACCTGTCTTGGTATGTTACTTGGGAGTTTTCTCTTGTTTTGCTGTTGTCTTGCTTGTGCCTGCTTTAGGCATGAAATCAAAGAACACTGTCATGTAATAAAACCGTAAAATGGGCCACATATTTATTTACAGGAAGGAAAACTATTTGTTACAGGGGGTCGAGATGCTAGGCAAGTACTCTATCACAAAATAATGTCTAGAAAAAATGGCACAAAACAACGAGCTGTTAAGGTTGTTTTATGGACCAAATATTTTAATTCATGATGATGATTTTACATTATTAAAATAAAATCGAATTTGTCAATAAAATTGATTACTTCCTTTGTATCTCCTATGAAACACTTAAGTCTCCTGCTCCTGAACTTATTGGGGGCAAAATAGATTCGAAAACATCGAAGTTAAGGTTCAGTGAAATTGCAAATTTTCATTTGTTTCAGTGAAACTCGTTAAATCAATGTAATACTTTACATAACACAACTATGATCCTCGATAACGCATGTGTCTTTTTCTGACTTCATAAGAACCTAGCTTCGTTGTTTTGTTTAGTTTTTTTGACACACGATTCTACAATAGAAATAAAAAAACGACGCTGACGGAGAAAACTTTCGAATTAGCGAAGTACTATCAACACAAGTATGTCTTCCAAAAGATATATGTAGGAAAAAGCCATGTTAGTGTCTCTCGATCAAAATGATGCTTTTAATAACATAGTACTGGCTTTATAGAATACCAAGTGATTTGATAAGCACTGAACAGGCTTCTCTTTCACAAAAATGAGAAAAAAATATAAAAACACAATGATTGTATTTACTATTTCGATGGGTTTAATTGAATTCTATCGTGAATTCGTTTATGTGAACAGCCGACTGGTCACGCACAACGAAACACTGTATTCTAAGCTAACGAGGAAAATAAAAGATGCAGTGAATACAAAATCTGTGTTATTTAGTATTGTTATAACATGTTATAATTTAGTAGAACTTCATTTGAAAACGCCTACCGAGGGAAACACGGGCTCCTTGTTTATGCGGTGAGGCACCATCAAGAGACTCCTCTTTTTCGCTAACATACAATATGGACTAAAACATTTCTTGTTAAAACACTATCATTAAGAGCGCTTTTCACTACATTTAAGATGTAAAAAACTAAAGAATTAAAACGAGAAAACGAATTAAGATAAAAATGACTAGTTATTTGATGGGAACAATTTATATAGACCATAATGAACTGAGGAGCATCATTCGGTATTTGTAAGTTACCGACGCGTTACAATTTACTAAATCAGTTTTAAAAATCACGCGAAAAAATCGATGTAACGATGGCACTAGAAAGCCATTATGAATCAAATCTACAAGCGAAAACCCAGTTAGATGTTGTTTTATTATTATTTGTTGTGCTATTCGACAAATTGATCCTAAAACATGTTAAATCTGTGCAGAGAAAGGTTGTTTACAACAAAGCTTTTTACGGAATACGAAACCTAAATCAAAACCATTTAGAAGCCTATTCGATGGTCTAGCCATGTCTTTTCAAACTAGATATTGAATGTTTTGAAATATCTAACTACGACTGAACGGCGAAGCTAACACTAGTATAGTAATGGATGGTTATTTACGAAACTCGTCGAGCACTATTGGTTGACAATAATTTACTGGCAACTACCCTTTAGTCAATGTTTGCCTCGATCAAAGGACGTTAACAACAATACCCTCATCTACTGGGGACCAGAATCGTCTTGGCTGTGCTCCACCAGGAAGAGCAAGTGCAACAAGAAACAATGAGGTCCGGATCTTCTGTTTATGATGACCGCTAAAAACGCGGGAATGCGAGGAATTCGAAGACTATATCTTATGTCTGCACGCGAAGGCACTCTACGATTCTCCATAATTAGATTTCATTATTTATGAGTTACAAGAACCACTGATCCCTTTCCAAGAAAACTTAGAATTATATAAGGTTCCTATCTCACCTACCAAACAGCACTAAAAAAATGATGTTAGTGTAAGCTGTCTTCGCTACAAATAACAGAGGTCGTATTACAACGGGATCATCTTTGGACTCGCTAATTCAACTATGAATATTCAAATACCTTTTTGTCATCCTTGTCTTGTAGGTTTTTTATTTTGTTATCAATATCACTAGCATCTTCTGTAGGTCGCCCTCCATCAGGAGTACCACACTGTCGACCTCCAACTTCGTCTGAGGCAGGCGATCTTTGGGTGTCCTTTTCCTTGGCTTGAGGTCTGTCCTGGTTTGCAGCTCGGTCTGTCGTCATTGTTGGAGAACGAGATGTATTTGGAGAATCGTTCATTATACGCGACCCTCTCCTTTCTAAAGGCAGTTACGAGGTAACGTACGCGTCCTCATTCCAAATACTCGAAGCCTGAAAAGACACAGCAGAAAATAAAGTCATTTCTAGCTTTCGAGTTCGAAAGAACAACAGAGATATGTACAACGTTTCGTAAGCGAGGGTTGCTTAATCCGAAGCGATTGTAAACACCGCCGTAAAGAGCGAGCGAATAGGCGGCCGCTACATAAAGATAAAGGGGCATAGTGACGAACCACAATTCGACTTCACAGCTAAAAAAAACTCAAAGAATACAGTACAACACACCTGAGACTAACAAATAAGAATGTAAACAAATCACACGTGGCGAAGAATAGCCGCGATTGCACTACTTTCTGGTAAGACCCTTAACGAAACGAATGATCTCGATCCTGGAGCGGTAAACGCCGCCAAAAACCTCTGGTATATCTAACAACAAAGCATCACCTTCGATTCATTTGCTTGTATCTTTGTATTAGTTTCAATTATGCTTTTGGTCAGTAAGTAAATACTGTAACGCCATCAAAGTTAGTTTCCCGCCATACAGCTGAGTGCGCGCTGACTCCTTCCAAAGATCACCTCACGAACTTTTACATTCACTATCACCTCCTACACGCAAACCTTTCACTCCTTCCGTGAAAGCTCTCATTGACAATTGGACGGTAATTATTGTCATTTTCGACAGTACAAGACATGTGACCATATTCTGACCAATCAAAGCGCTGGCGGGAAAGAGCTGCAGTACTCAGTGTTGACCAATAAATTATTTATCGCGAAATTCTGCCCGAGAACGCGCCGTTCAGTCCGCCGCCAATACAGCGGCCTTCATATTAGACTTGGTGACACTACTACCACTAGTTGAATGGTTGGAAACCAACTTTTTGTTTGAACCAAAACAAGCGGTTTTCATAGAACTGTCGTGTGTTACCGTTTGGATTGTAAGATATACAATGCATTTAGAGATATCTATTATAGTAAAGCTGTCAATTGTCAACAGTCGGTCATGTTTGACAAGACATTAACCAATCATACGCGAGTACTTCCATGTTTACTTGTTCCGTTCGATTCAAATTAGGTCCCACAATGATTAGCATTCAATTAAAAAAAGCTGGAATATCACAAAAGATCACAAAAAGATAGGATTTTAGTATAAAATGTGAGAGACTCCATGTCTAAAGTTGCGACGTTTAAGTCTTGCCTCCAATTTTAGAAACGCTCGAAATCATAAGTAAAAAGAAGAAATAAACGAATTATGGTAACAGCACACGTTAATTCATCACTAAAAGACACCCTAAAACAAGTCGATGCTTTATCAAATATTTTCCTTTGCATTCTAATATAGGCAATATATACTGCTTCTCGACTGTGACACTCACAATGTCACTAAACTTTTAGGTTAAAGATAATTTACTAGTATTAAAAGATATGGATTACTGAGAGTGAAAACTATTAAAGTGCATTTTCGAATTTCAAAATACAGTACACGCAAAGTCTTTATTCTTTATAGTGAAACATTTATAAACTAACTGAATGTGTTAACAAAAATTATCGATAAATATTTGACAGCGCCACTTTTTGCGAAACAGTTTTTTCATATCCCATTATTGGAAAGTTTTCGCTAACAGATGTTCATCAGTTTTTAATAAATTTCTGGTAAGTCAATAAACTAGACTAAGAAAAATACTAAATGAAAAAGAAATTTTAACATATGGTATCCGTAAAATTTATATCCGATTGATAAGATGGATAAATTTATTTTCTTATTGGCGATCTTTTGTGTCGTTTTGTTGAAAAAGATAAAAATTGCTCTTTAATGGGGTAGTGATTTCTTCGGCTACCTATGCAAAAAAGAAACACAGTGGCATAAAAAGAAAAGTATGATTATTTTTTTCTTTCTTTGTTGGAAACCATTCATAGGTAAAAAGTTTACAACTTATATCGATAGGAGTAAGACCCCATTATAAAAAAAACCAATTCGTTTTCCGCCTTTTCCCATCAGGACACTTCCGTGCATGACATTTTAATTTATTTAATCCTGATTTACATTTAAGAATCTTTTTTTTTTTTTTGAATATTTGATTAATCGAGAAAGTGAATTTATGCGACTAATTTTATGATTTAATCATTTTAAACTCATATAATATATATGCCAATAAACAAAGAAATTTACTCGTTACGTCGTAATGGACCCATACTGGTACCAGTCACGCAAGAATCTTAAAAGATTGAAAACCTAATAGTCAGCAACTTGTAATAATTATAACTCAAGAAAACACCACATATACTATGCATTATTTAAAGCCGATTATTTTTCAAGGTTTAAAAATACATGTTGAAAATAATGACTTGATTGCCAGTTTAGTAAGTCTTTTCGAATGTCGTTCATCTTCTTTCACGAATTCGTTCCGATTCGTGCCTCTTCGCGCTTCTCGCTTCAGTGTTATGATAATCACAATTTAGAGAAAATCCTTTATGAAAAAAAAAAAACAGCTTAGAAAAGAAAAAAAAGAAAGTCTATTATTTATGCCACAAATATTATTTCAAATGAATATTAATAATATTGAAGTGAAAAAGACCAAAAAGCTTACGCTAGAAAATATTAGAAAACTCGGAGATCGTAATATGTCGTAATTTCTCTCTTCAGTAATCAACATGCGTGGTTTTTCCACGTTCTTGGCTTTATACGGTTGTACATGGATTGTCCAGGAAAAAAGAAGACTGACTGAAAAGCGCGATAAAGTGGCCCCTTGACCACATTCTACACCAAGCAAATCAGTACAGAACAAATACTGATGCAAATATAATATGAGCATGCATCTGTTTACTAAATGTTATCTTGTCTCATCTTATTTCTTTGTATGCTTTCATTTCATCTTTCAGTTTCCAGGTTTTATTTTTCAACAAAAGACTCCTTAACCATGAAGATGTTATACCAAAGCTTACCAACACACAAAGACGCACTTTCAACCATAAGATCAAGAGATTCATTATTAGCTCCTCGGTAATCACAACTGAAAGACTGCTGGTTTAGCATCATCAAAGATTGGTAAATGTTCAGTCCGGAACACTGACACACAGCATTACTTTGTCATATTTCATAAAAGGTAGTTAGAATACGTTGTTTTTAAATAGTCAAACAAGTGCAAAGAGCAATGGCGAGGTTCATAAACCATTTGAACACTCATTTCTACACCGAGTATTCTTTACTCTCTTTTTAGTTGAAACAGAAGGAAAGGAGTAAAACGAATGAAAAGTATCTGGACAAAACGACAATCTCTCATATCTACACCTAAGCATTCTTTGCTCTCTTTTTAGTAGCAACAGGAGGAAAGGAGAATAATGAAAGAAAAGTACCATATGTACGAAATGGCAATCTAACTGCATATTGTAGTGTAACGGTAAGCTCATGATGATTTTAAAGATAAAACTAACTGGCAATCACAGTGGTGCAGAAAGCCGGTATTTTTTGACACCCAAGTGCAGTTGTTGCCAAATCAGAAAATGGACCAAAGGAGTTTAGTATTGATTAAGTACTCAGCGGACCCATTCAGAATGACAGCCAACGCATTAGAACAAGTTAACAAGAAGAATAAGATATCGTGACCTTGGGAACTGACAAATTTACAAGCTACAAACGTTAATTAGGGATAGCCTCATACAGCGTCTTCTCTTGATGGTAAGGTAACAACAACGTTACCACTATTGATCAGACACGCAAGCGTAAAGGGCTTATTACTTATACCCCAACATGACGTCAAATTGCTCGTTCTCTGACAGAGGGGCAAGAAATAACCAAAGGTATTTTTAGATTTGCATGACGTATATGTAAATAATAGTGGTTTATTTTTATCGCCCTCCAAAAGGGACAGCTTCCTAAACCGTCGTCTGTCACATCTCAAGTCTTAGTTTATATCAGATTACTATGGTTGTGCCACAGAGGACGCTTTGACGGCAATGGTTTTAGAAAAGAACTGCGACAGTTTTTAGTAATAATACAGAATTGCAGGGTTTGGAAACAATATTTTTTGACACTGTACGACTTATGAAATCGTACCTTGAAACGTGTGTACAATCGGATCTTTTAGTGCCTGATTTCCAGTATCACCGTGTTTGCCCAGTACAAAACAATACACATTTTCCATGCTGAAACTCTGGCTAAATGTGGAATAACTATTTTGTGTTTTCTCTAGTGATTTGGCATTCAATTCATGGACAAAATTTCTGCGGTAACTAGAAACCTTAACCAAACCTCCAATATTGATAATGAACTTAGTTTTTTTTGAATGAAATTCTAATAAACATGACTTGGGGAGAACAACATAGTAATAGGCTTGTTATCCTGCAAATGATGATCGTGCAAGCTTAGCAAGCTTGTGGCTTCTACTTTCCAACCTTGATGCAGCATGTCATAACTCATGATAAACCATAATGGTACAATGTATAGAATAAGGCGATAGGTCGAACATATTGAGTACTTCCTCATGAGTACCTGCTAAGACACGACAAACATATAACTGACCTAAATGCAATTATTAAGTGTCTCTGCAGCCTGCAAACCATTTATATAGATTGTCTCGAGGAATCATACAGCTAGTAAAACACTTATTGTCTACGTTATCTGAAATAAACCCTCGATCTACACCTTCGACAAGTAAAAGTAGGCAACATTTCAAATGAAATAAAACATCTTAAAGACAAAAACAAAAAAAGCCAGCTATTATTGGAAGATCCTAAAAATACAAATGCATAGTCTTATTTCGAAGAGTTTTTGAAGTTTGGAACGGATTAAACAAACCCATCATTCGCTATCATCATCCCTTCATTTATCAATAAGATCCTTGTGACTTATTCGATAGCTGCATAAGTTTAGTGTTCTTGATGAAACAGAAGCTCCTTCTTCATGCTTGTCGGTGTTGGACATAAAACCAGTTTAACCCTGATTAAGCAATAACGCAGATCTGAAGTTTTAACACAGACACTGAAAATTGTAAGGCAAATTTCAAGGAATTTGAAAGACTAAAAATGAAGATGCTTTCGAGTTATGCATAATCCACTAATAAGCTATGGTGATACGGATACTGAAAACGACAAGCTTCTTCCAGTCAGTTGTATTTCACTACCAAGTCAGTGATGATAAAAGCCAGTTCGTTAGAAATCCTGAACTACATCTTTATCTTAAAGAACGCCGAGTTCAATATCTTGTTAATACAAACTGTACGGGTAAAGCACGAGCGAAGATGCAGGTGCAAGTAGAAAAGCATTTTTGGAAGATTGGACTTTATAATGATACAATCACAACTGAATGAAATATTTAAAGTTAAAATAGTATTTCTAGAACCCTGCGAGAGCAAGGAGACATCTCAAATGAATCTCATCAAGCAAAAGAAAATTTTCTTTTGAGTTCTTCATGGGTGTTACTTCTTAGTCAAAGTGAGGTGATCGTATTAGTTTCGCCGTAGCCAACATCTAAACAAAGAGATCCACGAGACTGAGCCTATTGTAGAAAGAATAACATCATTTGACCGAATTCTTAATACAATTTGTTTCTGTTCCCTAAAAAGGTACTCCCGATATATTCTATGACACACAAAAAACCCAGATAATTTCAGAAACACCTAAAACTCATTGTTTACAATGGCGTAACTTTTCTATCAAAAATTTCAATAATTTATGCGATTTCTCCAACTAGAAGCTTTAATCGAGAAGTCTTCAAGATTTTTTTTCTTGTGCGGCTTTGGGGTTCGAAGATATCTTTGGATTACGATTAAAGATTGGTTTAAAAATACTTTAATGATCGGGAAGTTCCGAGCATCGTTCCCGGCAACTCTAGTCTTGATTACCTCAAGCTCATTTCTTCAATGGAAGAGTATCCATTGCAGGCAACTCTTATGGCAACTTTTCAAGTAATACAAGTCTGTGACATTAGGTTACCGAACGTCTTGTTTCGGTTTAATAACGATAAATTTAAACGACAACCAATACTTGGATTTGTCAAGTCCTTCTCAAACATATGCTGCCGCCACAAGGTTCGTGCGGCCATAAAGGATTCCTTCGAACTGATCGATTTAAACTAACAAATCGCATGTTTTTTTGTTTCGTTGGATCATATTGGAGATTCGAAACTAAGTAGTAGCTACTAAGTAGTAGTATGATTACTAAAGGCATGAGGATGATCTACCCCGCTTTGGCCCGACCAACCCATGCGCGTAATTGTAAGTTATATTGTAAATTTAGATGTTCGAGTGCACATTGAACAGTAACGAGGTCCTTGATGTTCTTTTCAAGTCCTTTTACGTGGTAATCAATGTCAACAAATATTTAAATTAAACATGCAAACACGTTAATGCCTTGTTAAAATGGAAATAAGCAAGTAATACGCGAAAGGAGATGATTCCTATGGCCAAAGGTATTATTATATGTATGTAGCATTCTAGTCATTCTTGCTCGTTATTGAACGACTTTCCGTTCTACAAGGTCCGAGTGATTTACGAGATCAAAAAGCTAAATAAGTCGTGGCCCGTACACTCTTGATATGCTGTGAAAACACAAAAATATCGTTACTAATAACCACAATAAACTGATATGAAAACATCTTACAAAGGGATAAAACAGCAAGCCTTTTGTCACGCTACGACTACCGAACCACACATCGGTAAGGAAGCACGGTAATCCTATTATCACGAAACAGGTTCTAGTCAATGGACGAAAATGAGGAACGACTCTGCTAGATTAAACTTTACATAATACGCTAAACACTACAAACACATATGCGACAAATTCTTTTTGATGAGAAAGCATTTGATAAGCGAGGATTTAGTACCGCGTCTTATGCAAATGACAGAGTACACAAGCCTAAAGAAGGGTAGCCATAAACTGTGATAGCATTGATAGCATTGAACACGAATATATATTGTTACGACATTAGGGGACGGCTAGAGGTAAAACAACTATAAGAATAAGATGGACAGCATTCTAAATACCTATAGGGTTCCATTCAAACTCTCGGGACCAAGTGAACGAGATTCCATGTAATTAATCACGCAAGCAAAGGGACTTACGCACGATTGACATGATGTACGCGCAATACCAGAAACACACGAGATGTTCCCTGATTCAATTATCTAACACACTGGTTCTACAGCTAAAGATTTACCTGAAGTGACTGAATACCGCTTGGGAATACCAGTCAACTGATCGTGAATAGAATACTCAAGCGAACTACCAATGTTGACAAAATCGTTTCCCCTGATCGCTCTCAAAACTGACTTAGTAATGAATGGGCAAACAAGGAACTCTATGAGCATGCGCAACATTCGCCAGGCACGTGTTTCAGAGTGTCCAAATAAAATGCAAAATGGGTAAAAATATTCTTGACTCACTGAATGTGCGCAAGCTGTGAAAGAAGCAAGATAGAAAGAGGTAAAGGTAGGCTACTCTTGACAAATTAAACAAAAGTTATCAAGCCTGTACACTTCTTGTCTTGTACAGGTCGTCGTAATTATAAGGAAACATTGTGCTGTTAACATTAAAATGATAACTCGAAACACGTTCACAATCTAGAACTCGTGTAGCGTCAGGGCATATAGAGAGAAAGCCTGTGTGCTGCTAATGAGTCTTTATACATTACATTACGATTAGGTGAAGTTAAATGCACCTAAATGTTCGAATTAGAATATATTTGTCATGCTTACTTATTACGACCGCAAACTGATGTACTTATGAATTTATTCATTCACTTATTATAGTAGCAGTGGTCAATTATCAGAGTAGTACAAAAATAGAAACAGAACTAAAATAAATTAAAATCATTCAAAAGAAAAAATACAACTTGAACAAAATTGGTAAATAATAATAGTCAGTGCTCAAACCCCAAGCGATTCATGGTACATTTGTGTAGTAATATTTCAAACATGCCACGCATCCGACAATTAAACGTTAATTGAAAACCTCTAAAAATGGTATGCTTGGAATGCGCGGCACCAGTACACAATTGACAACATTTAGGATCTTTCAACTGTGACCAGCGACGTCGTGATGCGAAATTCGATTTGGTAAGAAGCGCTTTAATGATACCAAGCGGACAATGACAGGCTTGCTCTGATTCGCTGCAATTATTCATTGTTAAAGAACAAATCTAATGCACCTTGACCTTTATGTACAATTTTGTTACTAGGTAATTAATATGAAGGTATATATGAATCAAGATTGACCTTAAAATAATGCGGTAAACAGGAAAAGTCTACTTTGACAATACCGCAATGGTCGATGACTGTTATTGACGGTCGTAAAACAGGCGACAAAAACAATGTCACGATTAGAAAGGAAAAGCCGACTATTTCAGAAAGACCTCCCAGACTGACTTAACTTAGGCGTAAGTAGTAATCGGATCTGTCCGAATGGGTCAAGGATTGAAGCGATGATTCAGGTTGGGCGTTAAGGCCTCTCCCCTATAGGGGTGCCGTTAGGAGAAAAAGTATTCTAATTAGACATACTCCTGTAATCAAAAAACACAGCGTTAATTTGGAACTCGAAAAGGGTCTATTTTGATGCGTGAAAAGAAAAACTCTGGCTAAAGCGCAGTTTCTTCATTTTTACTGCGAAAAACTGCCTCGCACAGTCACAATACGGTAGGATCCAAGTAATAAGCCCCTACCCCCGATTATAAACCGCCGATTTTAAGCCTGCCAGTCTCATCGGACTAATAGAAAATTCCTCCCGGTTATAAACTCCCTTCCACCGGTTGTACGTTTCCTCACTCGATAGAATTCTTCAATGCAACCCCGTAGCACAGCTTTTTACAGCTAAAGTTGCATGAACACTGTTGTTCAGTTTAAATGGACACGATTAAATATTTTTAATAGAACTGATTTTAGAGGTTTTTTCCTCCTTTCTATAAGTCACGACTATAAGCTGACCCAAAAGTCATTACGAAGTTCTATATAAAGTCCAGATTCTACGGTAAGGCAAATGGAACTTCCAGCAGTAAGCTGATACAGAAAGAAATTACCGTTGTCACTGCCTGACACGACCCGTTTTAACAGCCAAGAAATCCGTAGTATATTAAGAAAATGTACTTTACAATTATGTGTGGATCTCAATGATTACTTTCAATGTTACGTGTAGCAATAAGAGAGACTGGAATTTATCCATCCTTCCAAAGCTTTCACAATCAAAGATACTCACAACAAATACATACCAAAACTGAAGAAAATTCTCGTCCACAAAATGCATGGGATGAACGCAACATGGATTCTAATACAAAAGAGTAAACAATCAGAATCAGGTTCACGCTTTAATAAAAAAATCCAAACTGCATTGACGAACAAGCTGGTGGCCTTTTTAAAGGCAATCGTTCAGCGTCCGCTCCCGAAGACCCTGAATTGAGGTATTAAAACCATGGCAGACTATGTCTCCCGAGCTCAGTTGGGATGCTATGTTCCAAGGTTTAGTGTTTCAAGCAACAACTGTACAACTGATTGCAAAACTGTAATAGTATTGCAGTATTGTAATTTTCTTTCGACATTACCACTCATGCAGTAATAAAAAAATGTGCAATGTGAACATCACTTTGCGAAGGTCATTGTCATGATTATGTGCAAGAAGTTCATACTGCACCATTTTGTTACTCGTATTAATGCTAGGCACTAAGCTTTGCGTTTCCAAAGCAACACAAACTAAAAAGCAATAGCATCAAGATGTGATGCAGCAATGAGGCAACCAACTACTGCAACCTAAGCAAGACAGTATATTAAAAGCCTCCAAGAAATTTTCATTTACGACTGACTGAAAACTTGAAAAAAAATGATGAAGTCGTCAAAACTTACCTTCAAACATCGACGCATATTCCACATTTTTCCTGATCTGTGGGTGGTTCTCCTCAAAATACTCGTGAATGCAACTTCCACTGGTCCATCGTTGGTTCACTGATACTGCAATCTCTAAAGGCAACTCTTCCTGGTCTGTTAATGTTTTACAGTAGAATACCGCCCATTGTGAATGCAACATTTACTGGTCTGAATGATGGTTCACAGTAGAATACCGCATTATGTGCAACTCTTCCTGGTCTGTGGATGGTTCACAGTAGAATACCGCATTATGTGCAACTCTTCCTGGTCTGTGGATGGTTCACTGTAGAATACCGCATTATGTACAACTCTTCTTGGTCTGTGGATGGCTCACAGTAGAGTACCGCAATTTGTACAACTCTTCTTGGTCTGTGGATGGTTCGTAGTAGAGTAACGCATTTTGTGCAACTCGTCTTGGTCTGTGGATAGTTCACAGTAGAATCCCACATTATGTGCAACTCTTCTTGGTCTGTGGATGGTTCGTAGTAGAGTAACGCATTTTGTGCAACTCTTCTTGGTCTGTTGATAGTTCACAGTAGAATCCCACATTATGTGCAACTCTTCTTGGTCTGTGGATGGTTCACAGTAGAGTACCACATTATGTGCAGCTCTTCTTGGTCTGTGGATGGTTCACAGTAGAATACCGCATTATGTGCGACTCTTCCTACTCTGTGGATGGTCCACAGTAGTTTACCGCATTTTATACATCTCTTCCTGGTCTGTGGATGGTCCACAGTAGTTTACCGCATTTTATACAACTCTTCCTGGTCTGTGGATGGTTCACAGTAGAATACCACATTATGTGGAACTCTTCCTGGTATGTTGATGGTAAACAGTAGAATACCGCATTATGTGCAACTCTTCCTGGTCTGTTGATGGCAAACAGTAGAGTACCGCATTATGTGCAACTCTTCCTGGTCTGTTGATGGCAAACAGTAGAATACCGCATTATGTGCGACTCTTCCTGCTCTGTGGATGGTCCACAGTAGTTTACCGCATTTTATACATCTCTTCCTGGTCTGTGGATGGTCCACAGTAGTTTACCGCATTTTATACAACTCTTCCTGGTCTGTGAATGGTTCACAGTAGAATACCGCATGTGCAAATTCTTCTTGGTCTTTGGATGGTTCATAGTAGAATATCGCATTTCGTGCAACTCTCCATGGTCTGATGGTTCACAATAAAATATTGCACTTCGTGCAACTTTTCCAGGTTCATTGGAGGAGAGTAAAAATTACAACACTTCGCAATCATGAGAGCACAAGAAAATGCTGCAATTCACAGCAGAAATAGCTGCAATTCACGAGAGGAACTATTCGTTGTCGTTGTTGTGATCAAATAAGAATACTGCAATTAATGAGTTTAATTTTTTCTAACTTGTTGGTGGTCGTGCAACATGCTACAGAATACCCAATGTGTCCAGAAAGTTTTACATTTTTGGCACAATAAAATCTAGCAAGTGATAATCTGTAGTTAATACAGTACCTTATGGCAGAAATAAACTTCATCAAGAGAAGAGAAATAAGGGAAAAATATCATATGCCCTTGAATACCGAAGACGTGGGTTCAAATCCTGCCAAGGGCATATGATATTTTTCCCTTATTTCTCTACTTCATTATATACACACCGAACGCATAATTTCTACTTTACTTATGTCTATTATCTGCGTACATTTACGGTGTTCAACTTACCTATAGAGAAAAATATCGCTCTGGGATCCTCACGAATACCCTACATTCATATTCTGGCTGCGTTACCAGCGTGGTTGGTCCTTGTAGTGTAGTGGTTAACACATCGGACTAGATACCGAAGACGTGGGTTCAAATCCTGCCAAGGGCATATGATATTTTTCCCTTATTTCTCTACTTCATTATATACACACCGAACGCATAATTTCTACTTTACTTTCATCAAGAGAAGATGAACTAATAGAAGGATCCCCGTGCCCTATCATGTGCACACTTGATGTTATTATTAGAATCTATTCTAAAAATAATATCCAATGATATTATTTGATCGTTTTATCATCTGCTTGCGCATAGTACACGCGAGTCCCCCGTGTACTATGCTAACATTTTCTTGTGCTTTTCTCATGTTCAAATGTTCAAATCTGCCCTAAAAATGACGATGTAGGTTGAAAGCTTTGGAAAATAAATGTAAAAATACTCCAGACATTTGAACAAATTACTGCTTCAATTTCGTATTTGCCAAGCTTTCGACGTGTACATTCACATCCAGGGCAGATTGGAATTAACGGAAAAACCCCAAAAACGAACGCAATAGCGTAGAGCGCCCGCAGTAAATGTACGTGCAGAAAAACAAATGTTTTAAAAATAGCATCAAACTGTGCACATGATGGTTAAAAGGCTATATAAGGGGATTTCCTTCTCTTATTTCATTTTTTCTTGGCTTCATCACATTACAACGCAACTTCACAGTATCCTTTATGACTACGGCGATATAATATGTATTTCAGTGCAAATATTTTTCGGGGGACTCGATCTGCACCTCATCGACATAAAACTGAACTTTACAAACATGTTCAAGAATCACTAAGTTCCAAGTGCTGTCGGATAAAAACCATTACAATCTTATTATCACTTATCACTGAAACCTTCAACCATAGCACATCTAGTCTGTCTTGTCACCAGCGTACTTGTATCATGAAAGTAAGGTCAGCCTCATTTGTATGTTCTATCATGGACCGTCATACTAAAAGGGCTTGTTATGTGCGGTATAAAAGTTGTTTTCACTTCGTCCTGGCGATACGGTTCTGTCCATCGCGGTCTTTATCAGTCCTGTAAATAAAAAGCATTCAGGAATTACTGCCATTGTCAAGCTAGGCAAAAATTAAGCTAGGCAAAATTAATCATCTTCAATAGGGACCTATTATCCTTGGAGTTTTTCTCGTATTTATTAACTAGAGAACCTAGAGAAAATCCTGCCCAAAAGTACAGTTACTATGGTACATATAACTCGTATATGAAACTACTATATGAATACTCAGTCATTAAAAAAAACAAGTTAAGACAATTAAAAATCATAAGTATATAATGCAAGTGAGTAAGAGTGAGTAAGTGAAATCCGACGAAATGTTCAACAAATGATGGATTAGTCCTTATTATAAGAAGGATTTACTGAAGTGGCGGCCACACGAGAAAGCGTATTAAAAAAGTCGTTCGATTCAACTCCATATCAAAACCATAAGTGAAAAAATGGGTTATGCCGATAGTTGCAGAAGATTATTAAGGAATATTTATGCATCACCAAAACTGTTCCAGTGTTTCTTAATTCATTTTTCGCGCCACTAAGTCAGACATGACAGTCAATGTCGATGTCAGCCTCAGTGACTTACTCTAGATTGATTTATCACTGTCTCGTCTCAGTTATTGCTTTTTAACGCTGATGATAAGACGATAACGAAACTGATTCGTCTTTTAGGGAAATTATTTGTTACAATGAATAATCTAAGAGTAGTCCGTCGGTACGGTTTATTTTAGGGAGACTCACTAGTGAAAAATGTAAGGTAGATGTAGATGCAGTATTGGAACACTTCGGCTAAGAATAGCAAAAACCCATTTGCAAAATCAAATCACTCACCATCATCTCGGAGAAGAAAAATGTATTCTGATATCATTCGGCAAAATCTATAGTCCATGGGGGAAAATTGGTTTTGGAATTGATGATAAAGACTGATGCATCAAATAGTTTCAGATATATGAATCGTATCTCGTTCCAATGATTGTCAATCTGATTGTGAGAAGTGAGAAAACTACTGAATAGAAAAATCTCGATTGTTGATTTACCTTAAAGCATCATGCCAAAGAGTGGCTGATTTTGATAAGAAAATAATGCCACACTTGAAGATCCAGACAATAGTGCGCAGCACAAATCCTCACCACAGACAAACCAATATACTAGTTGAACCGTGCACAAGAAGTAAACAGCCACGAGGCTTGCATTTATAAATCACATTTCTTTATGATCATCAATTTTTTTTTTAAATTTCCATCAGGCTACACGAAAGCCAACTGACTTAAGAAAATTTTAGTTTAGTCAATCACCAAGCATGTAAAAATCAATATTGTACAAAGAAATTATCTGGACTTAGCTTGCTTTCTGTATTTTTCAGACACTTTTTAATTGGTTGTTATAAAAATTTAAATTATTAGATTATAAATAAAAGATCAGTTTCTAAAACGAGAAGTGAGAATCGGTTTTTCCATCCTCGTGTTTCATTTTGCCGCTATGTCAGTAATGATGTACCGGCAGTTTCTCGTGTCTTACTGTAGTAAGTCATACCGGCAAAGTAGCAGTCACTCTATGAACTTTATCGACATGCCAGCTATGTACGCACCGAGAGTTCATTTTCTGAATTTTTAACGTTTCATTACACGCGCACGCTAGCACCTGTGAGTCATGAAAGAACCCTATTGTACTGAGAATAAAAACAGATTTAATCTAATACTCAAGTCCTAAAGTATAAATGTAATGTTAGTGACCGTGCTCTGGAGATAACTCAGACGATACTAAAGTAAGCGTGGGGAATGATACCGTTGTGTGAGAGCTATAACGAGTCCGGGATTCTATAATAGCCCACAGGGTCGGTTACAGTTGTCTTAAGTGAAGCATGAATCGATATCAAGGATACGATGGCATTCTGTAATTTACTAGGCTATTTGATTGCCTTGTGTACACGATGAACCTAACGGGGGTTTACGAAGATTTATTCCTCAGTTCTATCTTGTCGTGCATGATGCTGTACGGGCTACAGTTGTTGTACATTTGCTTGGAGATTATCTAGTCGTGACGTGTGTGTAGGTGATGTGTCAATGTCTCAGTACAAACGCGATTGCACGATTTCTATCATGGAGACTGAATTCAGACACTGCGCGCACCACTGTCTGTGTTACTAAAGAAGAAACCGATCAAAGGTAGATCAGAATGGCAGGTGGTGGCGCACTTTTTGTCGTCCTTGTGAAATTTTTTTACATCGGCATAGCCCAATGGCTCTTCTCTTAGGGAGTGAGAGTGGCAAGTACACATCAGCCAGTCAGGCGTTATGGTGTCCTGGTCGTGTTGAAAAAGATGTTAAATTCGATTCAACTTCATCCGAGCCGCATAGAAACAAGAACCAGATTTGTCAGGGACTGGACTCAGCGTCTGTCGATAGTCGGTATATACTAAATGAACCAGCAGAGAAACTAGCTCCATAAAATGAAAAAGAAGCTCGTAAGTCCTGGAATACGCGATCAAAATTACGTAATTATAGATCACATTGACAGAGCTAGTTATGAGAATAAATAAGGGTATAGTGAACCCTACGTTCATGGGAGTGCGGTTAAGAGAAGATTTGAATAAAATAGAATCGGTACACTGGTAACTATTGGACTGCGTGCCCAAGACGCTATTTTACAAAAAAGCGGAGAAGGAAGTCAAAATAAATTATTTAGTCTGATTTCTCTAAAACACAGAGTCTTTCTAAATTGAGAAAAGTAATTCAAATTTGTGACAACGCGAAACCCTGTCCAAAGAAAAAGCGACGTCACGATTGGGCCTTTTCTTTTGTTTGTTACAATGTCAGCACAAAGAAACTAGGACAAATGCCATCATCTTTGGGTGTAGCATGGCGGCCCTCTTTTTACCCAAAAGGTTTCCTGTCTAGTTCCCTTATGCTTCCCCTCTACCTGTCCCCACCCAGATTGTCCCCCCCTCCCCAGTTAGTCCCCCCATAGGTGTAAGTTGATTTTGTTTTTAAGTTGGTAGCGGAGATGTGCTGGACACTAGGTTTTTGGTAGGTAACAAATTGTTGGAAGTTGAGAAAAAGTAAGGAGTTATGGGAAGCTGTTTTCGTATTATTAAATTCTAAATTGGCTTAATGATTATTTTAGAGGATTTTAGACACTATGATAAGTATTTCTTTTGAAAATGGGTATTTTTACTAATCATAAAGGTAGAATCAAGAAAACTGCAATGTTTGAATTGGTTAACAAGCACTCCAAAATCAAAGGCAGACGTCTTACTATCTCATGAGTATTATCTATAATAATTACATTTTTAACAAACTAGAAAAAATTCCCCTTTTATTAGTGTATTAGTTAGTAGTAGTAGATTCTCATCATCATCCATCATCAGTATCTTACGAAACTGAGTAATGAACCAATGTACCAATAGTTTCTTTCGCAAATTACACTATTGAGTTCTATTAATTACCATGTGATTTCTAATCGTGATAAATATCATATGGTTTCTTCCAAGGAGTTTTGTTCACTGTATTGTCTTACTTAGTTTACTCCCGACGGACCGACCAGATACCATTTGTGTAGTTGCCATGGCTCTTGATCCACAAGTGTACCCCGCTCTTAGGACATATTATTAAAGTATTTTGTTTGTGAATGCTTTGCCCACTGACCGGACTTAATAAGACGGGTGAAAGAAAGTGTATGCTCAATTTTAAGGTGATAAGTGTGCTCACAAAGTCCTTTACTGCATATTGCTATGAGTAAGTAATGGAGATGCTGGAGGAGTGTATTTCGTTTTATTCCTGAAAGACCATCGCCACGTCCAGTATTATCCACAGACGTAAGCCACGAGAAATAGCAATTATGACACACGAAAAGAAAGTACTTATTAGCAGTCAAGTTTATTCAAGAATTTTGTGCTTGTCGCAGTTGCAAGAATCTTAGAACCTGAATAACGAATTATCCTGCAGTGTTTGGACCTGCAGGGGGAAAATGGCGTAGGGCTGACCACCCGGACAAATAGGGACTTACTTTTATTCTCTAATTGGATAGTGCTTCATGATTGCTGGTTGGCAAGATCTCAAGAAGGTGAGCAATAATTACAAAAAGATCATGGCATTGTGGGAATCGATGATATGCACCAGAGAGAGCCCAGGCGGGAGGGGGGGGGGGGGGGAGAGGAGGTACGCCACCCAACTTGGTAGGCAGGACCTCAAAAACCTCTGCCCTATCCCAGACCTGAACATTGTAATTTTACGTACCATACCCAAGGGCTAAGAAACTACGAATTGTACACCTATCAAAAATAAACCTGGTAAATCCATAGGTTGCAAACAAGATTTATACGGTTATTATTGTTTTTTGTGCCACTGTCAGGAAAGTCTTAGCCTATTCGCGGAAGAGGAGAGACAGGACCAGATGTATCAGGCTTTTATCCCAGAACTTTAAAACCCAAAATTGTAGCCCTATCCCACGGAAAAAATGAATTACCCACTACCCCACGAAACCCAATAGCAACTATAGGGGAAGTACCCCCCCCCCCAGTGCGCAGCGAACAGGAACGACTGACGATTCTTTTGTTAAATTTACCAGCAGGGCAGCTGTGAAAAAAATCAATTCAGTGATTGTTGATTGGAGTCAGTCTGTGTATGACCAGCTCTAGTCTTTTAGATATATAAAAAATCATGTTTGAAGAGTTGTAACCCTGCGGGAAGGGTATCCCTTTTAACTCTCTTACGGAACTCCTTCTCTCGCCGTTAGAGGAGTTTTAAAGGAGGACTCTGCTCGCAGGGTAAAGCGTTGTTTGATTTAAAAATACATTAGGTAATTACACTAGAGTATGTACACCACTTTTTGCAAGATTGAGAGTTCGTCAAAGGGGGGACGTTAAAAGAAGCGTAATGCGCACACAGTCCCTTACCAATTCTATATACATGTAGGGACACAACATGAATATCCCCTTAGTGCTTGCCTGAATTACCTGGACAACCAGGGGGTTGGGGGTGAGGGTGTGGTCTAAGATGGAAAATATAACAGAACAAGCATAAGAAAAGAGTTGGGGTGGCTTGGAAAATATAAGAGACTACATGGGAACAGCGAAAAAGTGGGGGGCTTTGTACAATATATAGCA